>OY744482.1:339104588-340304588 GCA_963556165.1 Tipula helvola | reverse complement strand
GATCAATTTCATGCTCATGTAGTTGCGTTTTGCCCAAGCCATCTTTTTCAAAGGAAGGAAAAAGTTGAATAATTTGTTGTAGCGCTTGTGCTTCATCTTCCTCTAGCTTATGAGATTTTGTTTTATCTGTGGAACTGGAGTCCGTAATTTCGTTGAGGTATAACTTGGGCAGTAACTGAAATTTCTCCCAGAAATCTATTCCGAGATAAAGCGGCGCTTGCAGACTGGGCACAATGCAAAATCGGATCCATTTGGTTTGATTGCAGAAAGATACTGGCAAGTTCACAATACCTTCTATCTTATTGCGAGTACCGTCGGCAGTTCTAATGAAACAATCCATTCTGTTGTAAGTTTTGCCCAAATCCTGCAACAACTCCATCGCACCCTTACCTAAGACGCTCACCGAAGCCCCACTATTTAACAAGCCGTGCATACTTCTCGACACAATTTTAACCTCCGCGTATGGACGCGGGTCGTTTTTGTAAAGACTTGTGGTTATGGAATACACACACATTTTCAGAAAAACACGCTTGGACTTAAAATATTTAACCGATCTATAAATTGTCTTCTTATATTTTTCATTATACGCTGTTTTATTTGGAGGGATGTAAAAATTATTTGATGGTGAATGTGTTTGCTTTAATCTTGTTTTGAGGGCGACTTGGGAGGTGTTAACTGAAATCGGACTTTCTGTTCCGAGCGTGGTCCCCTCGAATAATTCACGCTCGGCTGGAGGTTTTCCGCTTCTTCCGCCTGACAGTTTAAACAAAACTTGAGTTTAGGACAATCCTGAACACGATGACCTATATCTTGGCATTTCCAACAAATTAAATATTGAGGCTTGTATTCCTTTGAGTTTCTGGAATTATCAAATGTTCCCTGTAATGCCTCCAAATCACAATTTCTCGACGTATTTTCTTCAGACACAGTTGGTGATGAGTTTTGACTCCTTCTCAAACTAGGGTCCACATTTAGTTCCCTAAATTCATTAATGATTTCATTAATAGCTGGCTGGCGTCGTCTAAACACATCGCTAAATCGTCGTGTGTCGTATCCTGACTGATCCCACATCTTCTCGTATCGCCTACAGAGTATACGAAGTTCTTCCACTGATCTGATGCTACCTTGAGAAGGAAGGGTTACGTTCTGTAATGCCGGATGCATGTTCTGACAAAGTCGGTATATCAACTCTCTCTCAGACAATCTATTTTGTAACCTTGCATTCAGTTTCTGCACGGCTAGAGCAAAATCTGAAAACGTTTCCCTGGTACTCTGGTGTCGACGGTGAATTTGTTCACGAGTTTCTTCTTCAAAGTCGAAACTTCCGAAATATGACAGCATAGCAGATTTTAGTATGGACCAGGTTGCATTTGGATGGTCTAGCTTAAAAACCCAATACCAATCCTCCGCCTTCTTCGAAAGGAACAAGTGCAAAATTTTGGTAAGTCTGTCATCGGCAACTCCATCATCGCGAGCCATCTGCTCCAATCGGGTCACGAAATCGTAAACATTTGTTGAGTCTGTACCGTCGAATGACAAATTCCACCTTTGCTTGATTTTATACGCGTTGTCGGCTCCAAATCGGTGTGGTACAAACTGTGCGTCGTCGGCTCCAAATCGGTGTGGTACAAACTGAGCGTTGTCTGCTGCAAATCGATGTGGTACAAACTGAGCGTTGTCTGCTGGTGGGGCGAAGATTCTTTCATAAGGAGCGTTTCTTAGACCGAACTCCGCATTAGTTGGTCCAAACTTATTATTTGGTGGCTCAGCTAGCCTGAACGAAAAATCGGGTAAATTCGGTTGTGACTGTTTCTCCGCTGCCTTACGCAACTCTATGTTTGAAAAAAATTCTGCAACTGAATCTTTTAATTCTTTGCCTTCCAAGGTAAGTTGCGACAATACGTCTTGCTGCTTAGAGGGAGTTAATGGTTTCACCGGTGCTGTCATTGATGTTCCTCCATATTGCGCTGATACCCTCTGTCCTGTTACCGCTTTTAGGCTTTGACTAAGTGGACTTGATTCACGCGTAGCTGCTTTTTCGTTTTCTAAACGTTCTTTCTCTTGTCTTCTTGCCTCTTGGTACTCCTTATACTGCTTCAAAAATGAATTATTAATTCGTCGCATATTGCTTGATGTTTTAGAAAGGTCGGCGATATCACCGAAAGTAGCTAGAAGTCTATCTGTACGTGCTCTATAATGTATAACTTTAGCTAGCGCTATAGTCATCCTTTCGAATGATGAAAGGTCGTGATCGCTTAGCTTAGATAACTGATCAAATTTATTTAAGCACAACTTTATTTCCTCATTTGGGTCACTCTTGGCATGGGTAGCTACTGGTTTTAATGATCTTTCAGAGGCTTCAGAAAAAATAGTATCTACTAAAAGTTTAGGCGCATCGATTGTTTTACTAGTTAAACCCCGTACCAAATATTCGACCTCCTGCTCCTCTGCAGTTAAGCTATTTAAATAAATACTAGGATCCATTTTAAATGTATTAATGACAACACAAAGTGAAATAAAAAAACGATTTAAGGTGAGGTAATAATACCAACGATAAATTTCAAAAGTTGAATTAAAGAAGCTTGAACTATAACTATTCCAAAAAAAACAATACGTGACAGACTAACTAGACGAACTAACTAAATATAATACCACTTCAAATATAACAAAAAAAAAAATAAATAATAGTAATCACTATAAATCTACCTAGATAAATTTAACCAAACCGACTCAACTAATTAAATTGTAAAATAGATTATTAGTTGAAAAAAAAAAATAGAAATTAAGAAAATTAATTAAGTTAAGTATATATCTGTGTTTAAATATATAATAAATAACTGGTGATGTGGATGAATTATGAATCAAATGTGAGCAAACTTTATTAATTGAAATCTACTGTACAGTATGCATAAGCAAACAATAACAATACCTCACGAAAAGTAATGTCAAGCTGGTTAATTTTGGGATTTTGGCCATATTTCATATGTTTTCTACCAAAATTTTCCCTGACAAGAAACTCGAACTTTTCGATCAAACAAACAAAAATATCAAACCTATAAATCAAACCTATATAAAAGAGCAATCTTGTGCAGAATACATATCTAAAAGCCTACCGGAACACACGAAGATTCTCGTGGATCAACTGTAGTGCCTTCAGACTTGCAATCAATACACAATCTCATTTACGAATGTTCACTTCACCTAATCATCATTAGGAACTCATGTTTCTACATGTTTCAACCAATGATGAACTTAGTAAAATATGAACAATAAAAAAAAACAAATGAATCAAACTCGTTAACGCTAATTGAAGTAAGTCGCTAACCGCTGATTAATAAAAAAAAAAAACAAGCGGTACTCAACGCGATCTTAAGTTGCACAGTTAAGCTGTGTGGATGTCTTCTTGGGACCACCAAATATGAAAACTAGTCTTAATTAGTCTGCTTATGCATATTACCCAAAAAAAAACACTTAAAAAAAAATTACCAAGACTATTGAATTTGAGAAAAATACATGCTTTAAGCGTGTGTTTATTAACCGGAAGGTTAAGTGAAATCACTGTTCAAATTATTTTCACAGTTACCATAACCTTCAAGTCCCTGTTTCGGCGCCATTTTGTTACACATCACTATTAACGGCCAACACGATTACTTTGGATAGATCTCAGTGGGCTATGCCAGGTTCTTCGCCGTTAATATAAATCATGATGCCACAAAAACTTCGTGTTGAACTTTATATATAAAATAAAAAATGATCACTGCGTCACAAATGGTTCAAACAACACATCACCAGAAATAAAAAGATGAACTATTCCATAATTTCGTAATTAACACTTTTTATTTAATAAACATAATTATGTAGCTTTGAAAAAATAAAAAAAAACAACGACTTCGCTTTCATCCACAAAGACAAAAAAAAGCTTAAATAAGTTTAAAAAAAAAATCAAATTTACCAGAAACAAAAGTGAATTATTGGTAATTTAACTAAAACTTTTGTTGGAAACTAATTCTCGTAAATATTATCAAAAAACAAATATTATATAAAAAAACTCACCCATATTGCTGCCAAAGAGTACTCGTTGGTGTTACAAGATGGTGTATAAGATGACCTGTAACTTAAATTGGTTTCCAACCCGTTTGTTTATAATTTCTTTTTGTTTTTACACTAAAATTGAAAGATAATTGACTCTACTTTACTTTTAACTTACTAATAAAAAAACTATTTAAGTAATTGAGAATTATATAAAAAAAACTGATTCTAAGATGAGTAAGATAAGAACATAAAAAAAGAACAATCACAATTAAACGGAATGTAACTCAAGGTCACTGAATTCCGTTGCTAAACACCGTATATAAATGTGTTCTAATGTGGACGCTAATCCGTGCGCATAACTGCCTGCTCGCGTTTTTTTAGTATGGCGTATTTCCTAAGGGTACACCCGAAACAAATGTAGATTTCTCTTAATGATACCCCCTTTGATCGTCCTCTTTGACTTTAATAATTTGTCTTAGGGATTTTTTTTTATTGAGGCCCTATATGCACAATACAAAAATTCAATATTAATTGGATTTTCAACCTGTCTTAAGCAGAAAACTTACCCGCTTCGTAAGCCCTCAGGCAACTTTAGCACAGATTTTATCGCTCAAAAAAAATCCAAAAAAACTGGGATAATGAGGTGCCCGTTTACCAACTTTAGTAAATTCTAAAGAAAACAGTTCTTTTAGTTTCACCTTAATGAGCATTAATAGCAAGCTTACCCAAAATATGAAAATTAACCATATGAAATAAGCTTCTGCTTTTCGGACCACTATTAGACTTTTTGCGAATTCACAGAAAATATTAGAGATTTTGCAGATTGCAAAAAAAAAGAAAAAAAATGAGTTAATTTCTTTTTAAAATTATTAATTTATTTTATGTTTACTGAACATCACTCGCGGTGGCCTCACTTGATATAATCTATTATCATTAAATATTCCGTTGGCTAGCAAAAAATAACCACAGAGGTAATATGGATGTACTAGTTATGTATTAATATATTACGTAGGATGGTATGCAGATAAAAAAAAAAAAAATTGGATTAGCTATACCCCTATCTATAAGTAAGTATTTCGCTTAAAGTCGTGGTAACAACAATTTCAATACTAACAACCATGCGATAACATACACTAATCGTTAAATCTCTTCATTGTGAGAAGTAAAATATATTATGGTAGGTTAGGATCACCATCACAAGAAGATTACCCAAAATATACACCAAGTAAAAAATGAACAAACAACAACCAAAAAAACCAAAATATAGAATAGCCCATACCTACACCTAAGCGGTACTTATATACTAATTGGATTACTATACCCAGTCTTTTATTTATGTGCATTGATGATTACCCCAGTATGATAATGAAAATAAATAAAAGTTTATTGATCTCAAAGATCAATTGCCCCTACAAATATGAAAATATATATGCAACAAATTTTAGCTATTATACAGTAACGCCTCGCTTTTGCCACTGAAGATGAATATCCATCACAAGGAAAAACAAAGAAAAATTTCAAACTAATCAGGTAGCCGTAACAACCCTGTTCCACATAACATAAAGACGATTTGGAGAGGTTTAGTTAATAATGATCGAAATTAACCCGGTTACAGATACATAAGTAATTAAGTATATACCCAATAGTTAGTAACACAATGATAAAAACAGTAGCTCAGAGAAAAAGTAACGGGGTTCGAGTTCCACCTGTACCGCAAATGTTTGGTAAAACATAAGTACAAAAATAGAGGTAAATATTGTGGCGATTTTGGCCATCATACAACAAGCTCACGTTATGAACAGCAATAGCTTAGATCAAGCATGTCAAACTTGCGGCCCGCGGGCCGCATGCGGCCCACAACGTATAACTTTGCGGCCCATTCATAACTGTACAAAGCATTACAGTACAAAACATAACAATACAAAAAAAACGAATATTCTGGTTTGTCAATCTATACCGAGGTACGTTGGTTATCATGTTTCAAGGTTTTTAAACAATTTTGGGATTTGAAAGAATTTGGGTTGCAAGATTTATCCTTCATGGTTGATATAACGAAACACTTATCCGATTTAAATTTGAAACTGCAAGGGAAGGATCAGATCACTACCAACATGTGTGACCAAGTTAATGCATTCAAATGTAAGCTACCTCTTTGGGAAAAGCAGTTGAATAATGAAAATTTAATGCATTTTCGGACATGCAACATGTATAAATCCAGTTTAGGTGAAACTGCATCGTATGAAAAATACGCGGAAAAAATTAGCTTAATATTAATTAATAATTAAAAAGCTTAAGAGCAGAATTTGAAACAAGATTTGCTGATTTTAAATCGTTGGAAGACAAATTTCCTTTGTTTTCTTCAATTTTCTCAATAAATTTAGAATCAGTACCTAACCTTAAGCAAATGGAGGTTATCGATATCCAGTGCGATTCTAATTTGAAGGCAAAATTCATTGAAGTTGGAGTGTCTGAATTTTACAAATGTTTGCCAGCCAGATTTGAAAACACTCGAAGATTCGCGTATGAAATTATGACCATGTTTGGAAGTACTTATCGGTGGAACAGTTATTTTCTCTTATGAAACTAAGTCTCCAATCAGATCAAGAATTACTGTCAGTCATCTTGGGTTAGTTTTAAAATTAATCACTGCAAACAAGATTGCCCCCGTAGTAGAAAAGATGGTTGCAGAGAAAAGCTGCCAAATATCTGGGAAAAAATATTAATTTTACCTTTTTTTATATTTTTCAAAATAAACCTGTTTACTATAAACATTTAAGTTTTTTATATTTTTGTGGCCCAAATAAACTTTTAAATTTTTTATTTGGCCCGTGTTAGGATTTGAGTTTGACATGCTTGGCTTAGATGGTTAACACGATCGATGGCAAGCAGAGAAAGTTTTTGGTTTATTTTAAATCGTTAAATAAAGAAATAAATCTGTTGTCACCAGTAGCAAGCGGACAGAATTGAATAGTAAAGTCAAAGCAAATATCAAAGTGTAGGTATAAAAGTAGAATGAAATAAAAAGTACACAGTGTTTTTAATTTCAAAATCCGAACGAACTCAGCAGCCCAGTTCGTAACAATATTTTTGCTATATGACATGATTTGTTTTGTTTTTTTGTATTTTGAAAATGATGATCATTGAAAATTTATGATATGGTTCCTAAGTTTTTTGTATTTTCTGTTTCTATTTTAATGTGTTAAATAAAAAGAGAGAAAATATTTTTATTTAATATAAAATTTTACATGACACGCAACATTTAACATAACATTCTAACGCAGCGTGTAACATGAACCCAAAACTAGTACCCTAAATGTTTTACCAAACATAAAAGAGGTTTTCTTGAAGGTTATTTTAAAGTCAAACTAGTTTTCTTGAACTGGAAGAAACTATGTTTTTTGAAGCAGAAATATATTGTACGTATTATTTACTTACAGGGAGACAAGATTGTATGTGTATGAATAGTAATTTAATTTATGTGTATTGGAACCAAAAACTCTGAAACAGGATGTAAATCTAAATTAACATCAGAATGTATGCAGAATGCACCAAATATTCACCACTCCAAATTCACCCGCTGCTTCAGTTTTCCAAACATACCCCTACAAAATGAAATGTTGAGTCAGATATCATTTCTTCCTTCTTTTACAACCCAGAAACCACTAACTCAATCCCACTGAAACACACTCCTCCATACATACAGTCACACACACACAAAAGATCACAAACCCACGGCATTCACATTTCCTCTCGTCCCTCTTTAACCCCAATCACCCTAATCGGTCTCTCGCCCTACGATACATTTTCACGACAAACGGTACAGCAGTACCACTATTGACAATGGAAGGGACAAGGCCTCCCTACAAACATCCACACTCATTAAACAACCACCCAACACAATATTTCTGAAAAAAATTACCAAACACACCGAAGTGCCCTAACCAACCAAGTGAATAGAACAAACAGATATGAGGAATTTGCCTAAACTCGTACAGGACTATCTTCGTAACCACAAATTGAACTATTCACATAAATCCTTGAACTATTTCCGATTTCTGGATATTATCGGATGATCACTTCACTTTTATACTCACAAAAAGGCTTACTAAAACATAATTATGCAATTTAATTCGTCATCAAAAATTACAGTAAGATAATTAAATCACATCCTAGTAATAGGATATACATATTATGTACTAGGTATATATCACAATTTGGAAGATAATAGCGGCTCAACTCCAAAAATTCGAAAATTGGCTTGGTAGCATAAAACAGTCCTATTGTCGTCACATTTTTATGTGTTAGAAGGGCGCAATTGAACTTCGCACGTAAAACTAGTAAGTAGCGGTTAAGTAGCTATGGAAAATTTCCAACATTTTCTATTCTTTGCACATCACCGTTTTTATTCAAAACAGTCACAACTTAAAATATTTTTAGTTTGAATTTTTCAAAATTTTGATTTTTAATTTGTATACCTGTAGAAACCCGTGATGCGAGGGGTATAAAATAAATTCAAGCAAGTACCAAACTAAGTGTCGTTAATCATTCATTGGTCACAACTTTGGATTGAAGTAGAGTGAACCGGTCAAGATGCTTCAACTACGCAGTTGAAGTTGCCTTCAATAATATGAAATACGGAGTACTTATTAAAATATAAGCAGAACAGCAAATTACCTACACCATTCGGAATGACAACATCTTAGATGTAATCTTGGCTGAACCTATGTATTTTTGTTAACAAAATTAAGTTGTCTATCTCTTGAGTTTACACACTATTATAAATGAGCTTCCACGCTCAAAATAGCATGTTTATGATGAAGTGACAATTCTAAATTCAAGTTACTTAATAAATAAATAAATAAATAAATAAATACTAAAAAAATTATTTATGTAGATGAAATTTGTTTGCGATTATAGCTGTGTTTTTCTATTAGATTACTGATCGAGATCGTGATAAATTTAGGGAAAAATACTGGAAAATATTGCTGTTTTCTTTAGTAAAGAATTGCATTTTGGTTTTGGTTTTGGAACTATTTTAATTTGGGAGAAGTTTAGAGTCGTGAACCATTAATGACCATTTAATGGAAAAGAGTGCGCAATTTGAAAGACAATTAGATGATTTCTTGCTCCATTTCAAGACATTTTCAAAAACCTGCAAAAAGAATGCCGCCAATCACTTATAATGGCCTTTTCACATGGATCGCGATTTTTCTCGTACGAGTAAAAATGATTCACCGATTTCTCTTCAATCACATGGTAAAATATTTACTAGTCACTTGAAAAATAGTGAGTAAACGATTTCGAATGTATTAGCATTGACAATTTTTTTAGCAAACGCACATTTCCTAATAATAATTGCAAAAAAGTATTTTCTCGCGCGAATTTTCCAATATGGCGGCGATTTAAACAATTTTTGCAGCTTTTATTAGGAAATGTGCGTTTGCTAAAAAAATTGTCAATGATATTACATTCGGAATTGTTAACTTACGATTTTTAAGAGACTAGTATAAATTTTACTATGTAATTTAAGAGAAATCGTTGAATCATTTTTACTCGTACGAGAAAAATCGCGATTCATGTGTATAGACCATAACAGAATTTCTCAAAACATCTGAAAAAGAAGACAACCAAAGTTCGTTCGCGCAACATAATCAAGCCGAAATCATTCGTGTTGAGGAAATTTTTAGTGACGACGATATACATCCAGCCTGTAGTCATCGGTCAGATAGAATTTTATTAGTCCCGATGAATAATTTTAGATATTATGATTTTTATTTTTATTATTATCACTTTTATGAATGTAAGACTGTGGCGCCTCTAAGTAACCAGCACCACAACAAAAAAGTAAATTTAACAGAACGCGCCTATTGATCCGATTTTAATCATTGCGTAACCCACTGTACAGCCGGTTACGCGTAGAAAAATAATTGGTAATCAATGAAGAATCAATAAGTCGCAATCAGTCGTCATCAGTCAATCAGTACACAGTACACGGAATACAAGAAAGGACAACACGTAAATAAAAAACAAATGTTTACTAATATTTAAAATTAAAATTTATGTAATCATAATGTGTAAAACAAATGTTCACTAATAATTAAAAATAAAAATTTATGTAATAATAATAGTACGCAAATAAGTTCATGTAAAAATAATTTATAATAAAATAAATTTTAATCGAGTGAAAACGAAAATATATTTATTGAATTGTTGGTGTTTTCATTTTGTGAATGGTGAACAGTGCGCAGAAAAAATACTCCAACCAACGATCACAATTCAAGCGATTTGTAGTGTTTTTTAGTACACTAAACAATATGTTAGGTATATTTTAAACCATCGAATACCTACATGTGGTGACCTTGTCCGACTTTGAACACGGTAGTTTGAAGCAACGTTTTTCTTGTGTGAAAAAAAAACTGAAAAAAACGTACGAGTTCAACGAATTTTGAGTAAATTAGAAAAGTTTATTGCAATACGCAAATGTGATAATACGAATTGTGATATTTACAAATTAAATTTGGTGTTTTTGGCTGTGATATGTGTACATACTATTTATATATGTGCAAGCATAAAAAAACTGTGATAAACTGTAACCGTGTAACTGTAACCGTGTAACATAAACCGTGTGATAAACGTTAAGTTTTATAAGCCTAAGTGAAAAACCATTCAAGACTGTGAGATACTCTTCCGTCAGTTCATAATTTATTTTCAAATTTCAGGAGCTTTCTCTTGACGGCCAAATTAATTTTGGCTCTTAAAATTAATTTTATGATCATAATTTGGAGTTTTCGTCTTGACGGTAAAAGGAAGCTACTACACTACCCTCCCTCTTTTAGTGAAATGAGTCAACTAATTAGTTTGTTGTTGTAATTAGTCGTCAAATTTTGAATTAGGTTTCAATGAATGTTATTTACTTCTAGCACTCAAGCGAATTTGTAAAGCTTTTTAATTTGTTGTATATGAAAAAAATTAACAAACCAACTAAATTTTCTACCTGCGATAGCTATTGACAAGTCACATCAATAAAATACATCTCCAGACATAACACTCTAGTTTTTATTCCAATTAAATTTTTTTTGGGTTTCTCGAGTTTTCCATAATTTTCACGAGGAACTGCAGCCAGGTTTTGCCATAGAGGAATATTAAGAAAGGAATATAATCATGCATCCTTACATTCTTTTGTAGTTTTTAGGTTAAGCACTACTGATTGATATCGACTACATTTTTTATGTTCGGCTGGTATAACACAATCTGCATTACCATGTTTCACTTTCGACTGAAGTAAATCAATCTGCATTATCGACTTTTCACTTTCGGCTCCCAACTTTCGGCTAACTTTAACAGTATGTAATATTACACTACTAAATTAAATTATGCTACAATTAATTATACCGTCAAGGCAAGGTAAGGAACTCTGTTGTGTCTTACCTAAAACCATAGAATTGTTACGAACTCGTAAACATAAAATGTATTAAAAATTATGATTTAAGTTAATGAATTACTTTATGTAGTTTAACATGTGATTAAGTTTTCAAATAATTTTAATTGGACTGAAAAATCAAAAAAAGTTTATTGCGATCTCGAGCAGCAATTTATAGAAAAACGCAGCTAGTGTTACATTTGGATTTGGAACAGTAGTATTGCTTTTTAATAGGTTTTATTTAAAAAATGATTTTTGATTTTATAAACATTTTGTAAAATGCCGTTTAATAATGGTGAACATAACCCAAACGAGCAAAAGACAAGAAAAGTTATGTTTCCTTACATTTTGAAGAAGAAAAATCGAAAGAGGCCAAGAAACATGCAAAATTGGCAAAAAAATCAAGCTAAACTTCAAAGAAACAGCAGCCAAAGTAACACCAAAATTATAAAATATACCGATAGATTTATTAAAATTAAAGAATTTAAGAATGCAAGAAAATTGCTGCCCATAATCCCGAAGGGGTTCCTTTAGCGGTCAAACAGAGAATCAGACAACAAATTAATTCAGTTCCTAAAATTGAAAGTCATTATTGATGCGCCACGTCTACTAAATTGAAGGCGATAAATCTTTAAATGAGCTCACGTTTAGAAAAGGGCAATGATAAGAAGTCCTAAGAAGAGATTACCCTTCTCCGTGAGGAGACGTATCGTCATTTTATTACATGTCGGAAGTAAACGTTTTTATGACGATATTTAACTCAAAATCGACTGACGTAGATTGCTACCAATATGGCACGAAGATCAAGCAAAAAGAGGTTCTAATGAACTAAGCATACGCGTTGGCGTTATCTTGAACAGGTTCAACCAGCGAGTGTGGCAGATTCAAACAAAAATGTAGATATTATTTTTATTTCTTTAATTGTGCCGACCAGAATAAAAAGAAAAATATAATTGCATTGTACAGAAATGCGATTTTAAAGTTAAATTCGATAAATTCTATTACTCACAAATATTTTATCACTAAAATGACATAGGTTAGGTTAGGTTCGGTTAAGTGACTGCTATCGCACACTTAGGCCAGCAGTGGCCCGTTGTGATACCACATGATCCCATCTCCCCATTACTCCCGTTGAAACCAACCAGAGCTATTTATATAGCGTAACAAATCTCGCACTCCACAGTTCGCGAGTTCCGAAAGGCTGTCCATACCGTACACACCCAAATACTTATGCCTTCTGTAAGATAGCGCCGGACATGAGCATAGGAAGTGTTCCAAAGTCTCCTCCTCCTCTTCGTCCATGCAACTTCTACAAAAGTCATTCGTCTGTATCCCCAGCCTTCTCGCATGCTCTTCAAAAAGGCAGTGACCTGTCATTATCCCCACGACCCATCCTATTTCTTGTATTCCCAGGGATATTAATACTTTGGAGCGCCGCAAGTCCAGTTTTTGCCAAACCTGCTTTGCTACCCTGCACGTGAGAGTGTTGATCCACCTTTCATTTGTCAAGGCGATTGCCTTTTTACTGAGCGCCCATTTTAGCACTGCCATAGGCCTCCCCAGACCTGCCATTTCCGGCTGCATCTGGAGAGTAGTACCGTACCTAGCTAGTTCGTCAGCCCTGCAGTTCCCCGTGACGTCCGAGTGACCCGGGACCCAGATTATCTGGATGCTGAAATACTCGCTCATCTCGTTAAGAGATGATCGGCAATCCAGCGCCACCCGCGACTTCAGAGAAACTGCCCCAAGTGACTTGACCGCTGCCTGACTGTCCACATAAATTGCGATATCCCTGACGGATACCACATTATGCTTCAACCATGTCATGACTTGCCCGATCGCCACCACTTCAGCCTGGTACACGCTGCAGTAGTCAGGGAGACGAACAGAAATATTAACATTAAGTTTATCACAGAAGACTCCGGCTCCTACCTTATCGTCTAGCTTCGAGCCGCCCGTGAAAAATTGCACTGCCTCGTTTTCCAGTATTGATCCATCTCACCAGGATTCCCTTGAGGGAAAGATGGTCCGGAAACCTTTATCGAAGCATACCAATGGTGTAATATAATCCAGATTCGCCAATTTTTCGCCAGCGAATCTACCTATAGTCGAGTGTCCCACCTGAAGACACTTCCACTGAGAGACAGCCGAGAGTCTCGTAGCCACGTTGGCTGCCATCTGTTTACCATGAAGGTCGATTGGAATAAGGTGGAACATAATCTCTAAAGCGCGTGTAGTTGTTGTCATAAGCGCCCCGCTTATAAGCATACAGGCCGTTCTTTGCACCTTCTCCATCATACCTCTATATGTTACCTTATCTAGAGCTGGCCACCAAATGCCCACCCCGTACATTAGCACAGGTCTTACCACGGCGGTATAGAGCCAGTATACCAGCTCCGGTTTCAAGCCCCATCTCTTACCTATAGCGTTCCTACACGAGTATAAGGCTACAATAGCCTTATTCACCCTTTCCAAAGTGTTAGGCTTCCAGCTGAGCTTACTATCAAATATTATACCCAGAAATCTCGCTCGGTCAGCAAAAACTAGTCCGCTGCCGTTTATGATAGGAGGGCTAACCACCGGAATTTTATATTTCCTAGTAAATAGTACCAGCTCTGTTTTGGAAGGGTTAATCCCCAATCCACACTTGCTGGCCCATTTCATAACAATCAGGAGTGCATTCTGCATAACATCCCTAATCGTATCTAGATATTTGCCTGAGACAGCTATCGCTACATCATCAGCATATGCTACAACCCCTATCCCCTCTCTCTCTAGCTCCAGCAGCAATCCATTAATCACTGCACTCCAAAGAATGGGGGACATTACACCTCCTTGTGGGGTTCCTCTAACCACCCGTCTTCTAATCTTGGACTCTCCCAGCTCCGAGGTAATAGTCCTGCTTACCAGCATCTGATTTATTAACCTACTTATAGAGCAGTCCACCTTCAAAAAAGACAATCCTTCCATGATCGCCTCCGTTTTTACATTATTAAAAGCACCCTCAATATCGAGAAATGCTACCATGCAAAACTCTTGCAAGTAAATTGATTTCTCAATTGTGCGTACTAGATCGTGCAGAGCTGTGTCCACCGACTTTCCCTTACAGTATGCATGCTGCGACATTGCCCAATTCCTGGGTTCAATTCTTGATCGAATAAACACATCTATCAACCTTTCCAGGGTTTTCAGCAGAAAGGATGATAGAGTTATAGGCCTCAAGTCCTTTGGACGAGCATGTGAGCTCTTTCCCGATTTCAGGATAGAGACTACTTTGACCTCTGTCCAATTCCTAGGAATATAGACTAGTTTCAAACATCCCCTGAAGATAACCTCTAGCCAGGGGATGATGGCTGCCGAGTTCTTTTGAATCTCTGCTGGTATAATCCGATCCGGGCCCGCCGACTTATAAGGCTTAAAACCCTGCAGCGCCCACCTGATCCGCTCTCTATCCAATATGCCCTCCATAACTATTGGAGGTGTTCCTCGATGAGCTCCCGGAAAGCTTCCCGGAAAGTGGGTATCGATGAGAAGCTCCAACGACTCCGCACTTAAAGCTGTCCATGACCCGTCTGGTCTAATTAAGTAACTAGGACTAGTTGGGTTAGTAGATAGAATCTTCCTAAGGCGGGAAGTCTCAGAGACTTCTTCCATTCTACCACAGAAGAGTCTCCAAGATCCCCTCTGTGCCTTCCTTAATTCTTTTTTGTACTTTCTTAGGTCCTCCTTATAGGAGTCCCAGTCCCGTACATGCCTCGTGTTCTTTGCCTTATTAAAGGCTGTCCTACACGCCTTCCGAAAGGTCTCCAACTCCATGGACCACCATGTCGGTTTCTGCCTGCCCCTTGGCTTTATCAGGGGGCAAGATAACGTGAGCAAAACTTAGGATGGAAATGGATCACTATCTTTTTAAAAGTAAGTTATAGCAAAACACAATGAGAAAATTAAAAAATAAGGAGTGAAGTCTTTCACTTATTGATTACCTACTCATTCGGCGCCCCAGAACACGCGGTTCAATAATGAAAGCTAGTTATGTCGATGATTATGGACAAAATATAAAAGGCTGAACACTTTTTATATCACTAAAGAATTTAAAATTGTAATCATTTGTAGATTCGCAAATGGGTCAACTAAAGTGCATTAACTCCAATTGTTCGGCCTATTTTGGATAGCAACTGCATCAACTTCACTTACTAAAAATGTTTAAGCAGCAATTTATGTTGATTTATATGCGGCTTGTGGTTTTCATGAAATACCTGGACTTTTCACATAAATTCGCGTTGTTTATAATTGGATCATGCATAATATAACGAAGTTTTAATTCATAATGTATATAGGCAGTAATCTAAATAGTGGTTGGTTGGACTTGGGTCAGATATAATACGGCTTGTGGTTTTCAAGAAATTCCTGGAGTTTTTACACAAATTCACGCTGTTTATAGTTGGAGTATAATATGAGTATAATTATGTGAACGAGTAATAAATGAGTAAATGAGTAATTTATGTGAACTAACTGTATAATACATACTTTATTAAATCGATTCATTTAGACATATCTTATGTAAGCTTAATCGCAACAGAGACTATAAATGTTTTATGATTCCAATTTTGCTCTAATCCAATCAACGTACCTAGATACCCGTGTATAAATTGCAGGTATTCCCTCACTTCCGCACCCACTAACACCATATGAAACCAGCCCTTCCATAATCCAAACACCATTGTACACAGTCATCAATGGCCCGCCAGAATCTCCATTGCACGAGTCTTTTCCAATCTCACCGCCCGCACATATTTGCGTATCAACAAGGTTAATTTCCGTAAATATATTTTGACAGTCTGCAAAATTAAACAATGGCACAACCACTTTCTGTTTTACTGTACTTTTTTTGGCCAACATTGTTTTACCCCAGCCAACGACAATGTAATTTGTACCTAACGGTGATTCGAATGATGGGGGTGGAATACAAATTGGGTATATAGTTGATACTTCGGGTACATAAAACGCCAATCTAATCAGCCCAATATCATTATGATGATTTGAAGGATTCCATTCTGCTGTGTAGCCATGATGTGGTATGGCCAATTCGACAGGTATATTTAGTATTTGCGAAGCGCAATTTTGATAACCGCCCTCGGTCAAAAAGCAGTCGACTGATGTGTTGAGATTATGGCCGCCAAGACGGACACTTATTCTAAATAATTGCAAGAAATGATTAAACCAATATTAAGTGGAATGTGTTTAATATACATACAGCTCTCCTTTTACACGTATTATATCTCCGACCAAACAATGAGCAGCGGTTAACACATATCGACGATTAATTAGCGATCCACCGCATGCAAAATTTGTTGGTCCTGTCGGCTTCAAATATTCTAGTAATGCCATCCACTGAAATTCATTAAGCTCTGTATCTTCGCCGCCAAAAATTCGATTCGCCAGAATATCTACGCCACACTCATAATTATCGGATTTGGGTAACTCTGAACCATCAGTAAATCGTTGTTCGGTTGACAACACAGTTCCATTTTCGATAAAAAGTGAAATAAAATTTGGATCACTTGTGGCACAACAAATATTTGGAACATTGCCAAAATTATTGCCGCACTGCAATCGTCCGATAAATTGTCGTTCTTCCAAGGTCATCGGCCGAATTTTTGTAGTTTCAATAAAATGACACGCTGGTTTGCAGTCACCTAGTGGGACACACTTGGCAGAGTATCCGTTTGGCGATATACATTCTTCGAATAAAATTAAATGTCAATCATTTAACTAGTATATCAGAACATTTGTACAAAAAATTGTTTGTTACCTTGGGCAAAAATGAATGAAAATACGTTATATATCAATGAAATGCTCAACAAAACTTTATGCATTATTTGGTTTATTTTCACGCTAATTTAATCAATAACGGCTTTAAAACTGTAATTTTACACTTGAATACAAAAACTAAATTAACCGGCTGACGTTCACTCGAGTAAAAACTTTACTGAAATTAATTTTTAGTTATTTTGTTTATTATCCTCTAAGTTGTATTTTTATTTTATCGAAAGCTCAGTTTAAGTAAACAAATCTGTATGTATCACATAACCTGAATTTCCGGTATGTTTCTTATTTCGTTGGCCCTGAACTTTGGTAGTGTAACAGATACAAACAACAGCATGTGATAAATATTTCTATAAATGAATGCAGCGATGATTTAAATAAAACTAAGATAATTGATTAACAATAACCAGAGCCATCTAAATAACAGAGTCCTAATGGTTATTCGTTTCAGCATTGTCAAAAAGACTTTGGTGCTCATTTCATTTACAAGTTCAATATGTACGTAAATTACAAACGTAATTTTAGATTGCATGTTGATCCCGACGTCGAAGTAGAGTTACACTAAATGGGCCACAAGAGCCATTGGCAAAACGGAAATTTGGTTCTTCATGAATGGGCTTTGTTTTGAAATATGGTATGGATTTCATCACAACTTGACGCACTAGTGTTCTTGCTCCTTACTCCTTGCTCCAATGATCCAAAACCGTTGTTTTTGCGACTTTTACTATAAGATGTAATCGCCACTTATAAATTTGCACATGATCTCTAACCAAATCACTTTCTTGTATTTTTGGAAATCCCAGTTGTTTTGGCCTTCGCAGAAGTCACAGCCACTCTTTCCTTGATGCATGCAACCAATGGGGGCCATTCCACCATAACTTTGTTTGTACAGTAAAGGTCGTAGAACAATGGCCATTCAGCATATTCACCCGAAAAAATGACACTAATGATCATGGTAATTTAAGTTCCTGGGCACGTTTAGTTCAGTTGTTTTCAGCCTTATCCATGAATCTGGATTTGCAAAATGTAGGTCCCTTTCGATCTGGGGCGGGCTTGAACACCTTCTAGTATCGCATCTTGTTATTTAGTTTCTAATTTTGTCACAAACGATGCACTCCATTTTCACTCCTTTACTAATTTAATTTCACGTATTTTATTAGGTTAGCTGCCTATAGTTGAACGCTATTGCCTGCACGATACAATTCTCTGTTATACCACTATGATTTCACATTTCACTCGATTATACGCGCCCAAAATTAGACCGTTCCTCTACAACATGTGAAGTGACACCGTTCAATGAGTCCTTTCTTATTGCCCGAATTTAATCAAATATCCGTTGGTACACCGGTAATATTCGGCACATCACTAATTATTACGACGGGCACGTTTACTCGTATTTGTTTATCCGACTTTATGATATTTGTGAAAGCTCGTTTGTTTCGATTTAATCGTGTAAATTATTTATTTTTTTTTTCAAGACACTTTTTGATTAATTAGAATTTATTAATCTTTCTTGAAAAAATTTAAAGATTATCGTTTGGTTCCACTTCATTGCAAGGCACCATTGGCTATGCTTATTAATGCTTTTAGAAATAGTTAGGACAGCGTAGGAACAAAACGACGGCCAATTTTAATTGTTTACACTAAATGTCATCATAGAACACCCTGTTAGCCTCAAGAGATTTTCTTGAAAAAATTTACAGATCATCGTTTGGTTCCACCCACTTCATTGCAAGGCAACATTGGCTATGATTACTAATGCTTTTAGAAATAGTTAGGACAGCATAGGAACAAATCGACGGCCAATTTTAATTTTTTACACTAAATGTCATCATAGAACACCCCGTTAGCCTCAAGAGATTTTCTTGAAAAAAATTACAGATCATCGTTGGGTCCCACTTCATTGCAAGGCAACATTGGCTATGCTTACTAATGCTTTTAGAAATAGTTAGGACAGCATAGGAACAAATCGACGGCCAATTTTAAATTTTTACACTAAATGTCATCATAGAACACCCTGTTAGCCCCAAGAGATTTTCTTGAAAAAATTTACAGATCATCGTTGGGTCCCACTTCATTGCAAGGCAACATTGGCTATGCTTACTAATGCTTTTAGAAATAGTTAGGACAGCATAGGAACAAATCGACGGCCAATTTTAATTTTTTACACTAAATGTCATCATAGAACACCCCGTTAGCCTCAAGAGATTTTGTTGAAAAAATTTACAGATTATCGTTTGGTCCCACTTCATTGCAAGGCACCATTGGCTATGCTTATTAATGCTTTTAGAAATAGTTAGGACAGCTTAGGAACAAATCGACGGCCAATTTTAATTTTTTACACTAAATGTCATCATAGAACACCCTGTTAGCCTCAAGAGATTTTGTTGAAAAAATTTACAGATTATCGTTTGGTCCCACTTCATTGCAAGGCACCATTGGTTATGCTTATTAATGCTTCTAGAAATAGTTATTACAGCATAGGAACAAATCGACGGCCAATTTTAATTTTTTACACTGAATGTCATCATAGAACACCCCGTTAGCCACAAGAGATTTTCTTGAAAAAATTTACAGATCATCGTTGGGTCCCACTTCATTGCAAGGCAACATTGGCTATGCTTACTAATGCTTTTAGAAATAGTTAGGACAGCTTAGGAACAAATAGACGGCCAATTTTAATTTTTACACTAAATGTCATCATAGAACACCCTGTTCGCCTCAAGAGATTTTCGTGAAAAAATTTCCAGATCATCGTTTGGTCCCACTTCATTGCAAGGCAACATTGGCTATGCTTACTAATGCTTTTAGAAATAGTTAGGACAGCTTAGGAACAAATCGACGGCCAATTTTAATTTTTCACACTAAATGTCATCATAGAACACCCTGTTAGCCTCAAGAGATTTTCTTGAAAAAATTTAGAGATCATCGTTGGGTCCCACTTCATTGCAAGGCACCATTGGTTATGCTTATTAATGCTTTTAGAAATAGTTAGGCCAGCTTAGGAACAAATCGACGGCCAATTTTAATTTTTCACACTAAATGTCATCATAGAACACCCTGTTCGCCTCAAGAGATTTTCGTGAAAAAATTTAGAGATCATCGTTTGGTCCCACTTCATTGCAAGGCAACATTAGCTATGCTTACTAATGCTTTTAGAAATAGTTAGGACAGCTTAGGAACAAATCGACGGCCAATTTTAATTTTTTACACTAAATGTCATCATAGAACACCCTGTTAGCCTCAAGAGATTTTCTTGAAAAAATTTACAGATCATCGTTGGGTCCCACTTCATTGCAAGGCAACATTGGCTATGCTTACTAATGCTTTTAGAAATAGTTAGGACAGCTTAGGAACAAATCGACGGCCAATTTTAATTTTTTACACTAAATGTCATCATAGAACACCCTGTTCGCCTCAAGAGATTTTCGTGAAAAAATTTACAGATCATCGTTTGGTCCCACTTCATTGCAAGGCACCATTGGCTATGCTTACTAATGCTTTTAGAAATAGTTAGAACAGCATAGGAACAAATCGACGGCCAATTTTAATTTTTTACACTAAATGTCACCATAGAACACCCCGTTAGCCTCAAGAGATTTTCTTGAAAAAATTTACAGATCATCGTTGGTCCCACTTCATTGCAAGGCAACATTGGCTATGCTTATTAATGCTTCTAGAAATAGTTAGGACAGCTTAGGAACAAATCGACGGCCAATTTTAATTTTTTACACTAAATGTCATCATAGAACACCCCGTTAGCCTCAAGAGATTTTCTTGAAAAAAATTACAGATCATCGTTGGGTCCCACTTCATTGCAAGGCAACATTGGCTATGCTTACTAATGCTTTTAGAAATAGTTAGGACAGCATAGGAACAAATCGACGGCCAATTTTAAATTTTTACACTAAATGTCATCATAGAACACCCTGTTAGCCCCAAGAGATTTTCTTGAAAAAATTTACAGATCATCGTTGGGTCCCACTTCATTGCAAGGCAACATTGGCTATGCTTACTAATGCTTTTAGAAATAGTTAGGACAGCATAGGAACAAATCGACGGCCAATTTTAATTTTTTACACTAAATGTCATCATAGAACACCCCGTTAGCCTCAAGAGATTTTGTTGAAAAAATTTACAGATTATCGTTTGGTCCCACTTCATTGCAAGGCACCATTGGCTATGCTTATTAATGCTTTTAGAAATAGTTAGGACAGCTTAGGAACAAATCGACGGCCAATTTTAATTTTTTACACTAAATGTCATCATAGAACACCCTGTTAGCCTCAAGAGATTTTCTTGAAAAAATTTAGAGATCATCGTTGGGTCCCACTTCATTGCAAGGCACCATTGGTTATGCTTATTAATGCTTTTAGAAATAGTTAGGCCAGCTTAGGAACAAATCGACGGCCAATTTTAATTTTTCACACTAAATGTCATCATTGAACACCCTGTTCGCCTCAAGAGATTTTCGTGAAAAAATTTCCAGATCATCGTTTGGTCCTACTTCATTGCAAGGCACCATTGGTTATGCTTATTAATGCTTTTAGAAATAGTTAGGACAGCTTTCGAACAAATCGACGGCCAATTTTAATTTTTCACACTAAATGTCATCATAGAACACCCTGTTCGCCTCAAGAGATTTTCGTGAAAAAATTTCCAGATCATCGTTTGGTCCTACTTCATTGCAAGGCACCATTGGCTATGCTTACTAATGCTTTTAGAAATAGTTAGGACAGCTTAGGAACAAATCGACGGCCAATTTTAATTTTTTACACTAAATGTCATCATAGAACACCCTGTTAGCCTCAAGAGATTTTCTTGAAAAAATTTACAGATCATCGTTGGGTCCCACTTCATTGCAAGGCAACATTGGCTATGCTTACTAATGCTTTTAGAAATAGTTAGGACAGCTTAGGAACAAATCGACGGCCAATTTTAATTTTTTACACTAAATGTCATCATAGAACACCCTGTTCGCCTCAAGAGATTTTCGTGAAAAAATTTCCAGATCATCGTTTGGTCCCACTTCATTGCAAGGCAACATTGGCTATGCTTACTCATGCTTTTAGAAATAGTTAGGACAGCTTAGGAACAAATCGACGGCCAATTTTAATTTTTCACACTAAATGTCATCATAGCTTTTAGAAATAGTTAGGACACCCTGTTCGCCTCAAGAGATTTTCGTGAAAAAATTTCCAGATCATCGTTTGGTCCCACTTCATTGCAAGGCACCATTGGCTATGCTTACTAATGCTTTTAGAAATATTTAGGACAGCATAGGAACAAATCGACGGCCAATTTTAATTTTTTACACTGAATGTCATCATAGAACACCCCGTTAGCCTCAAGAGATTTTCTTGAAAAAATTTACAGATCATCGTTGGGTCCCACTTCATTGCAAGGCACCATTGGTTATGCTTATTAATGCTTTTAGAAATAGTTAGGACAGCTTAGGAACAAATCGACGGCCAATTTTAATTTTTCACACTAAATGTCATCATAGAACACCCTGTTAGCCTCAAGAGATTTTGTTGAAAAAATTTACAGATTATCGTTTGGTCCCACTTCATTGCAAGGCACCATTGGTTATGCTTATTAATGCTTTTAGAAATAGTTAGGACAGCTTAGGAACAAATCGACGGCCAATTTTAATTTTTCACACTAAATGTCATCATAGAACACCCTGTTCGCCTCAAGAGATTTTCGTGAAAAAATTTCCAGATCATCGTTTGGTCCTACTTCATTGCAAGGCACCATTGGCTATGCTTACTAATGCTTTTAGAAATAGTTAGGACAGCTTAGGAACAAATCGACGGCCAATTTTAATTTTTACACTAAATGTCATCATAGAACACCCTGTTCGCCTCAAGAGATTTTCGTGAAAAAATTTCCAGATCATCGTTTGGTCCCACTTCATTGCAAGGCAACATTGGCTATGCTTACTAATGCTTTTAGAAATAGTTAGGACAGCTTAGGAACAAATCGACGGCCAATTTTAATTTTTCACACTAAATGTCATCATAGAACACCCTGTTAGCCTCAAGAGATTTTCTTGAAAAAATTTAGAGATCATCGTTGGGTCCCACTTCATTGCAAGGCACCATTGGTTATGCTTATTAATGCTTTTAGAAATAGTTAGGCCAGCTTAGGAACAAATCGACGGCCAATTTTAATTTTTCACACTAAATGTCATCATTGAACACCCTGTTCGCCTCAAGAGATTTTCGTGAAAAAATTTCCAGATCATCGTTTGGTCCTACTTCATTGCAAGGCACCATTGGCTATGCTTACTAATGCTTTTAGAAATAGTTAGGACAGCTTAGGAACAAATCGACGGCCAATTTTAATTTTTTACACTAAATGTCATCATAGAACACCCTGTTAGCCTCAAGAGATTTTCGTGAAAAAATTTACAGATCATCGTTGGGTCCCACTTCATTGCAAGGCAACATTGGCTATGCTTACTAATGCTTTTAGAAATAGTTAGGACAGCTTAGGAACAAATCGACGGCCAATTTTAATTTTTTACACTAAATGTCATCATTGAACACCCTGTTCGCCTCAAGAGATTTTCGTGAAAAAATTTCCAGATCATCGTTTGGTCCTACTTCATTGCAAGGCACCATTGGCTATGCTTACTAATGCTTTTAGAAATAGTTAGGACAGCTTAGGAACAAATCGACGGCCAATTTTAATTTTTTACACTAAATGTCATCATAGAACACCCTGTTAGCCTCAAGAGATTTTGTTGAAAAAATTTACAGATTATCGTTTGGTCCCACTTCATTGCAAGGCACCATTGGTTATGCTTATTAATGCTTTTAGAAATAGTTAGGACAGCTTTCGAACAAATCGACGGCCAATTTTAATTTTTCACACTAAATGTCATCATAGAACACCCTGTTCGCCTCAAGAGATTTTCGTGAAAAAATTTCCAGATCATCGTTTGGTCCTACTTCATTGCAAGGCACCATTGGCTATGCTTACTAATGCTTTTAGAAATAGTTAGGACAGCTTAGGAACAAATCGACGGCCAATTTTAATTTTTTACACTAAATGTCATCATAGAACACCCTGTTAGCCTCAAGAGATTTTCTTGAAAAAATTTACAGATCATCGTTGGGTCCCACTTCATTGCAAGGCACCATTGGTTATGCTTATTAATGCTTTTAGAAATAGTTAGGACAGGTTAGGAACAAATCGACGGCCAATTTTAATTTTTCACACTAAATGTCATCATAGAACACCCTGTTCGCCTCAAGAGATTTTCGTGAAAAAATTTCCAGATCATCGTTTGGTCCCACTTCATTGCAAGGCAACATTGGCTATGCTTACTCATGCTTTTAGAAATAGTTAGGACAGCTTAGGAACAAATCGACGGCCAATTTTAATTTTTCACACTAAATGTCATCATAGAACACCCTGTTAGCCTCAAGAGATTTTCTTGAAAAAATTTACAGATCATCGTTGGGTCCCACTTCATTGCAAGGCACCATTGGTTATGCTTATTAATGCTTTTAGAAATAGTTAGGACAGGTTAGGAACAAATCGACGGCCAATTTTAATTTTTCACACTAAATGTCATCATAGAACACCCTGTTCGCCTCAAGAGATTTTCGTGAAAAAATTTCCAGATCATCGTTTGGTCCTACTTCATTGCAAGGCACCATTGGCTATGCTTACTAATGCTTTTAGAAATAGTTAGGGCAGCTTAGGAACAAATCGACGGCCAATTTTAATTTTTTACACTAAATGTCATCATAGAACACCCTGTTCGCCTCAAGAGATTTTCGTGAAAAAATTTCCAGATCATCGTTTGGTCCCACTTTAATGCAAGGCACCATTGGCTATGCTTACTAATGCTTTTAGAAATAGTTAGGACAGCATAGGAACAAATCGACGGCCAATTTTAATTTTTACACTAAATGTCATCATAGAACACCCCGTTAGCCTCAAGAGATTTTGTTGAAAAAATTTACAGATCATCGTTGGGTCCCACTTCATTGCAAGGCAACATTAGCTATGCTTACTAATGCTTTTAGAAATAGTTAGGACAGCTTAGGAACAAATCGACGACCAATTTTAATTTTTTACACTAAATGTCATCATAGAACACCCTGTTCGCCTCAAGAGATTTTCGTGAAAAAATTTCCAGATCATCGTTTGGTCCCACTTCATTGCAAGGCACCATTGGCTATGCTTACTAATGCTTTTAGAAATATTTAGGACAGCATAGGAACAAATCGACGGCCAATTTTAATTTTTTACACTAAATGTCATCATAGAACACCCCGTTAGCCTCAAGAGATTTTCTTGAAAAAATTTACAGATCATCGTTGGGTCCCACTTCATTGCAAGGCAACATTGGCTATGCTTACTAATGCTTTTAGAAATAGTTAGCACAGCTTAGGAACAAATCGACGGCCAATTTTAATTTTTTACACTAAATGTCATCATAGAACACCCTGTTCGCCTCAAGAGATTTTCGTGAAAAAATTTCCAGATCATCGTTTGGTCCCACTTCATTGCAAGGCAACATTGGCTATGCTTACTAATGCTTTTAGAAATAGTTACGACAGCTTAGGAACAAATCGACGGCCAATTTTAATTTTTCACACTAAATGTCATCATAGAACACCCTGTTAGCCTCAAGAGATTTTCTTGAAAAAATTTACAGATCATCGTTGGGTCCCACTTCATTGCAAGGCAACATTGGCTATGCTTACTAATGCTTTTAGAAATAGTTAGGACAGCTTAGGAACAAATCGACGGCCAATTTTAATTTTTTACACTAAATGTCATCATAGAACACCCTGTTAGCCTCAAGAGATTTTCGTGAAAAAATTTCCAGATCATCGTTTGGTCCTACTTCATTGCAAGGCACCATTGGCTATGCTTACTAATGCTTTTAGAAATAGTTAGGACAGCTTAGGAACAAATCGACGGCCAATTTTAATTTTTTACACTAAATGTCATCATAGAACACCCTGTTAGCCACAAGAGATTTTCTTGAAAAAATTTACAGATCATCGTTGGGTCCCACTTCATTGCAAGGCAACATTGGCTATGCTTACTAATGCTTTTATAAATAGTTAGGACAGCTTAGGAACAAATCGACGGCCAATTTTAATTTTTCACACTAAATGTCATCATAGAACACCCTGTTCGCCTCAAGAGATTTTCGTGAAAAAATTTCCAGATCATCGTTTGGTCCCACTTCATTGCAAGGCAACATTGGCTATGCTTACTAATGCTTTTAGAAATAGTTAGGACAGCTTAGGAACAAATCGACGGCCAATTTTAATTTTTCACACTAAATGTCATCATAGAACACCCTGTTAGCCTCAAGAGATTTTGTTGAAAAAATTTACAGATCATCGTTTGGTCCCACTTCATTGCAAGGCAACATTGGCTATGCTTACTAATGCTTTTAGAAATAGTTACGACAGCTTAGGAACAAATCGACGGCCAATTTTAATTTTTCACACTAAATGTCATCATAGAACACCCTGTTAGCCTCAAGAGATTTTCTTGAAAAAATTTACAGATCATCGTTGGGTCCCACTTCATTGCAAGGCAACATTGGCTATGCTTACTAATGCTTTTAGAAATAGTTAGGACAGCTTAGGAACAAATCGACGGCCAATTTTAATTTTTTACACTAAATGTCATCATAGAACACCCTGTTAGCCTCAAGAGATTTTCGTGAAAAAATTTCCAGATCATCGTTTGGTCCTACTTCATTGCAAGGCACCATTGGCTATGCTTACTAATGCTTTTAGAAATAGTTAGGACAGCTTAGGAACAAATCGACGGCCAATTTTAATTTTTTACACTAAATGTCATCATAGAACACCCTGTTAGCCACAAGAGATTTTCTTGAAAAAATTTACAGATCATCGTTGGGTCCCACTTCATTGCAAGGCAACATTGGCTATGCTTACTAATGCTTTTATAAATAGTTAGGACAGCTTAGGAACAAATCGACGGCCAATTTTAATTTTTTACACTAAATGTCATCATAGAACACCCTGTTCGCCTCAAGAGATTTTCGTGAAAAAATTTCCAGATCATCGTTTGGTCCCACTTCATTGCAAGGCAACATTGGCTATGCTTACTAATGCTTTTAGAAATAGTTAGGACAGCTTAGGAACAAATCGACGGCCAATTTTAATTTTTCACACTAAATGTCATCATAGAACACCCTGTTAGCCTCAAGAGATTTTGTTGAAAAAATTTACAGATCATCGTTTGGTCCCACTTCATTGCAAGGCACCATTGGTTATGCTTATTAATGCTTTTATAAATAGTTAGGACAGCTTAGGAACAAATCGACGGCCAATTTTAATTTTTTACACTAAATGTCATCATAGAACACCCTGTTCGCCTCAAGAGATTTTCGTGAAAAAATTTACAGATCATCGTTTGGTCCCACTTCATTGCAAGGCACCATTGGTTATGCTTATTAATGCTTTTAGAAATAGTTAGGACAGCTTAGGAACAAATCGACGGCCAATTTTAATTTTTTACACTAAATGTCATCATAGAACACCCCGTTAGCCTCAAGAGATTTTCTTGAAAAAATTTACAGGTCATCGTTGGGTCCCACTTCATTGCAAGGCACCATTGGCTATGCTTACTAATGCTTTTAGAAATAGTTAGGACAGCATAGGAACAAATCGCCGGCCAATTTTAATTTTTTACACTAAATGTCATCATAGAACACCCCGTTAGCCTCAAGAGATTTTCTTGAAAAAATTTACAGATCATCGTTGGGTCCCACTTCATTGCAAGGCAACATTGGCTATGCTTACTAATGCTTTTAGAAATAGTTAGGACAACTTAGGAACAAATCGACGGCCAATTTTAATTTTTTACACTAAATGTCATCTTAGAACACCCCGTTAGCCTCAAGAGATTTTCTTGAAAAAATTTACAGATCATCGTTGGTCCCACTTCATTGCAAGGCAACATTGGCTATGCTTATTAATGCTTCTAGAAATAGTTAGGACAGCATAGGAACAAATCGACGGCCAATTTTAATTTTTTACACTAAATGTCATCATAGAACACCCTGTTAGCCCCAAGAGATTTTCTTGAAAAAATTTAGAGATCATCGTTGGGTCCCACTTCATTGCAAGGCAACATTGGCTATGCTTACTAATGCTTTTAGAAATAGTTAGGACAGCTTAGGAACAAATCGACGGCCAATTTTAATTTTTTACACTAAATGTCATCATAGAACACCCTGTTCGCCTCAAGAGATTTTCGTGAAAAAATTTCCAGATCATCGTTTGGTCCTACTTCATTGCAAGGCACCATTGGCTATGCTTACTAATGCTTTTAGAAATAGTTAGGACAGCTTAGGAACAAATCGACGGCCAATTTTAATTTTTTACACTAAATGTCATCATAGAACACCCTGTTAGCCTCAAGAGATTTTCTTGAAAAAATTTACAGATCATCGTTGGTCCCACTTCATTGCAAGGCAACATTGGCTATGCTTATTAATGCTTCTAGAAATAGTTAGGACAGCATAGGAACAAATCGACGGCCAATTTTAATTTTTTACACTAAATGTCATCATAGAACACTCTGTTCGCCTCAAGAGATTTTCGTGAAAAAATTTCCAGATCATCGTTTGGTCCTACTTCATTGCAAGGCAACATTGGCTATGCTTACTAATGCTTTTAGAAATAGTTAGCACAGCTTAGGAACAAATCGACGGCCAATTTTAATTTTTTACACTAAATGTCATCATAGAACACCCTGTTCGCCTCAAGAGATTTTCGTGAAAAAATTTCCAGATCATCGTTTGGTCCCACTTCATTGCAAGGCAACATTGGCTATGCTTACTAATGCTTTTAGAAATAGTTACGACAGCTTAGGAACAAATCGACGGCCAATTTTAATTTTTCACACTAAATGTCATCATAGAACACCCTGTTAGCCTCAAGAGATTTTCTTGAAAAAATTTACAGATCATCGTTGGGTCCCACTTCATTGCAAGGCAACATTGGCTATGCTTACTAATGCTTTTAGAAATAGTTAGGACAGCTTAGGAACAAATCGACGGCCAATTTTAATTTTTTACACTAAATGTCATCATAGAACACCCTGTTCGCCTCAAGAGATTTTCGTGAAAAAATTTCCAGATCATCGTTTGGTCCCACTTCATTGCAAGGCAACATTGGCTATGCTTACTAATGCTTTTAGAAATAGTTACGACAGCTTAGGAACAAATCGACGGCCAATTTTAATTTTTCACACTAAATGTCATCATAGAACACCCTGTTAGCCTCAAGAGATTTTCTTGAAAAAATTTACAGATCATCGTTGGGTCCCACTTCATTGCAAGGCAACATTGGCTATGCTTACTAATGCTTTTAGAAATAGTTAGGACAGCTTAGGAACAAATCGACGGCCAATTTTAATTTTTTACACTAAATGTCATCATAGAACACCCTGTTAGCCTCAAGAGATTTTCGTGAAAAAATTTCCAGATCATCGTTTGGTCCTACTTCATTGCAAGGCACCATTGGCTATGCTTACTAATGCTTTTAGAAATAGTTAGGACAGCTTAGGAACAAATCGACGGCCAATTTTAATTTTTTACACTAAATGTCATCATAGAACACCCTGTTAGCCACAAGAGATTTTCTTGAAAAAATTTACAGATCATCGTTGGGTCCCACTTCATTGCAAGGCAACATTGGCTATGCTTACTAATGCTTTTATAAATAGTTAGGACAGCTTAGGAACAAATCGACGGCCAATTTTAATTTTTTACACTAAATGTCATCATAGAACACCCTGTTCGCCTCAAGAGATTTTCGTGAAAAAATTTCCAGATCATCGTTTGGTCCCACTTCATTGCAAGGCAACATTGGCTATGCTTACTAATGCTTTTAGAAATAGTTAGGACAGCTTAGGAACAAATCGACGGCCAATTTTAATTTTTCACACTAAATGTCATCATAGAACACCCTGTTAGCCTCAAGAGATTTTGTTGAAAAAATTTACAGATCATCGTTTGGTCCCACTTCATTGCAAGGCACCATTGGTTATGCTTATTAATGCTTTTATAAATAGTTAGGACAGCTTAGGAACAAATCGACGGCCAATTTTAATTTTTTACACTAAATGTCATCATAGAACACCCTGTTCGCCTCAAGAGATTTTCGTGAAAAAATTTACAGATCATCGTTTGGTCCCACTTCATTGCAAGGCACCATTGGTTATGCTTATTAATGCTTTTAGAAATAGTTAGGACAGCTTAGGAACAAATCGACGGCCAATTTTAATTTTTTACACTAAATGTCATCATAGAACACCCCGTTAGCCTCAAGAGATTTTCTTGAAAAAATTTACAGGTCATCGTTGGGTCCCACTTCATTGCAAGGCACCATTGGCTATGCTTACTAATGCTTTTAGAAATAGTTAGGACAGCATAGGAACAAATCGCCGGCCAATTTTAATTTTTTACACTAAATGTCATCATAGAACACCCCGTTAGCCTCAAGAGATTTTCTTGAAAAAATTTACAGATCATCGTTGGGTCCCACTTCATTGCAAGGCAACATTGGCTATGCTTACTAATGCTTTTAGAAATAGTTAGGACAACTTAGGAACAAATCGACGGCCAATTTTAATTTTTTACACTAAATGTCATCTTAGAACACCCCGTTAGCCTCAAGAGATTTTCTTGAAAAAATTTACAGATCATCGTTGGTCCCACTTCATTGCAAGGCAACATTGGCTATGCTTATTAATGCTTCTAGAAATAGTTAGGACAGCATAGGAACAAATCGACGGCCAATTTTAATTTTTTACACTAAATGTCATCATAGAACACCCTGTTAGCCCCAAGAGATTTTCTTGAAAAAATTTAGAGATCATCGTTGGGTCCCACTTCATTGCAAGGCAACATTGGCTATGCTTACTAATGCTTTTAGAAATAGTTAGGACAGCTTAGGAACAAATCGACGGCCAATTTTAATTTTTTACACTAAATGTCATCATAGAACACCCTGTTCGCCTCAAGAGATTTTCGTGAAAAAATTTCCAGATCATCGTTTGGTCCCACTTCATTGCAAGGCAACATTGGCTATGCTTACTAATGCTTTTAGAAATAGTTACGACAGCTTAGGAACAAATCGACGGCCAATTTTAATTTTTCACACTAAATGTCATCATAGAACACCCTGTTAGCCTCAAGAGATTTTCTTGAAAAAATTTACAGATCATCGTTGGGTCCCACTTCATTGCAAGGCAACATTGGCTATGCTTACTAATGCTTTTAGAAATAGTTAGGACAGCTTAGGAACAAATCGACGGCCAATTTTAATTTTTTACACTAAATGTCATCATAGAACACCCTGTTAGCCTCAAGAGATTTTCGTGAAAAAATTTCCAGATCATCGTTTGGTCCTACTTCATTGCAAGGCACCATTGGCTATGCTTACTAATGCTTTTAGAAATAGTTAGGACAGCTTAGGAACAAATCGACGGCCAATTTTAATTTTTTACACTAAATGTCATCATAGAACACCCTGTTAGCCACAAGAGATTTTCTTGAAAAAATTTACAGATCATCGTTGGGTCCCACTTCATTGCAAGGCAACATTGGCTATGCTTACTAATGCTTTTATAAATAGTTAGGACAGCTTAGGAACAAATCGACGGCCAATTTTAATTTTTTACACTAAATGTCATCATAGAACACCCTGTTCGCCTCAAGAGATTTTCGTGAAAAAATTTCCAGATCATCGTTTGGTCCCACTTCATTGCAAGGCAACATTGGCTATGCTTACTAATGCTTTTAGAAATAGTTAGGACAGCTTAGGAACAAATCGACGGCCAATTTTAATTTTTCACACTAAATGTCATCATAGAACACCCTGTTAGCCTCAAGAGATTTTGTTGAAAAAATTTACAGATCATCGTTTGGTCCCACTTCATTGCAAGGCACCATTGGTTATGCTTATTAATGCTTTTATAAATAGTTAGGACAGCTTAGGAACAAATCGACGGCCAATTTTAATTTTTTACACTAAATGTCATCATAGAACACCCTGTTCGCCTCAAGAGATTTTCGTGAAAAAATTTACAGATCATCGTTTGGTCCCACTTCATTGCAAGGCACCATTGGTTATGCTTATTAATGCTTTTAGAAATAGTTAGGACAGCTTAGGAACAAATCGACGGCCAATTTTAATTTTTTACACTAAATGTCATCATAGAACACCCCGTTAGCCTCAAGAGATTTTCTTGAAAAAATTTACAGGTCATCGTTGGGTCCCACTTCATTGCAAGGCACCATTGGCTATGCTTACTAATGCTTTTAGAAATAGTTAGGACAGCATAGGAACAAATCGCCGGCCAATTTTAATTTTTTACACTAAATGTCATCATAGAACACCCCGTTAGCCTCAAGAGATTTTCTTGAAAAAATTTACAGATCATCGTTGGGTCCCACTTCATTGCAAGGCAACATTGGCTATGCTTACTAATGCTTTTAGAAATAGTTAGGACAACTTAGGAACAAATCGACGGCCAATTTTAATTTTTTACACTAAATGTCATCTTAGAACACCCCGTTAGCCTCAAGAGATTTTCTTGAAAAAATTTACAGATCATCGTTGGTCCCACTTCATTGCAAGGCAACATTGGCTATGCTTATTAATGCTTCTAGAAATAGTTAGGACAGCATAGGAACAAATCGACGGCCAATTTTAATTTTTTACACTAAATGTCATCATAGAACACCCTGTTAGCCCCAAGAGATTTTCTTGAAAAAATTTAGAGATCATCGTTGGGTCCCACTTCATTGCAAGGCAACATTGGCTATGCTTACTAATGCTTTTAGAAATAGTTAGGACAGCTTAGGAACAAATCGACGGCCAATTTTAATTTTTTACACTAAATGTCATCATAGAACACCCTGTTCGCCTCAAGAGATTTTCGTGAAAAAATTTCCAGATCATCGTTTGGTCCTACTTCATTGCAAGGCACCATTGGCTATGCTTACTAATGCTTTTAGAAATAGTTAGGACAGCTTAGGAACAAATCGACGGCCAATTTTAATTTTTTACACTAAATGTCATCATAGAACACCCTGTTAGCCTCAAGAGATTTTCTTGAAAAAATTTACAGATCATCGTTGGTCCCACTTCATTGCAAGGCAACATTGGCTATGCTTATTAATGCTTCTAGAAATAGTTAGGACAGCATAGGAACAAATCGACGGCCAATTTTAATTTTTTACACTAAATGTCATCATAGAACACTCTGTTCGCCTCAAGAGATTTTCGTGAAAAAATTTCCAGATCATCGTTTGGTCCTACTTCATTGCAAGGCACCATTGGCTATGCTTACTAATGCTTTTAGAAATAGTTAGGACAGCTTAGGAACAAATCGACGGCCAATTTTAATTTTTTACACTAAATGTCATCATAGAACACCCCGTTAGCCTCAAGAGATTTTCTTGAAAAAATTTACAGATCATCGTTGGGTCCCACTTCATTGCAAGGCAACATTGGCTATGCTTACTAATGCTTTTAGAAATAGTTAGGACAGCTTAGGAACAAATCGACGGCCAATTTTAATTTTTTACACTAAATGTCATCATAGAACACCCTGTTAGCCCCAAGAGATTTTCTTGAAAAAATTTAGAGATCATCGTTGGGTCCCACTTCATTGCAAGGCAACATTGGCTATGCTTACTAATGCTTTTAGAAATAGTTAGGACAGCTTAGGAACAAATCGACGGCCAATTTTAATTTTTTACACTAAATGTCATCATAGAACACCCTGTTAGCCTCAAGAGATTTTCTTGAAAAAATTTACAGATCATCGTTGGTCCCACTTCATTGCAAGGCAACATTGGCTATGCTTATTAATGCTTCTAGAAATAGTTAGGACAGCATAGGAACAAATCGACGGCCAATTTTAATTTTTTACACTAAATGTCATCATAGAACACCCTGTTAGCCCCAAGAGATTTTCTTGAAAAAATTTACAGATCATCGTTGGGTCCCACTTCATTGCAAGGCAACATTGGCTATGCTTACTAATGCTTTTAGAAATAGTTAGGACAGCTTAGGAACAAATCAACGGCCAATTTTAATTTTTTACACTAAATGTCATCATAGAACACCCTGTTAGCCCCAAGAGATTTTCTTGAAAAAATTTAGAGATCATCGTTGGGTCCCACTTCATTGCAAGGCAACATTGGCTATGCTTACTAATGCTTTTAGAAATAGTTAGGACAGCTTAGGAACAAATCGACGGCCAATTTTAATTTTTTACACTAAATGTCATCATAGAACACCCTGTTAGCCTCAAGAGATTTTCTTGAAAAAATTTACAGATCATCGTTGGTCCCACTTCATTGCAAGGCAACATTGGCTATGCTTATTAATGCTTCTAGAAATAGTTAGGACAGCATAGGAACAAATCGACGGCCAATTTTAATTTTTTACACTAAATGTCATCATAGAACACCCTGTTAGCCTCAAGAGATTTTCTTGAAAAAATTTACAGATCATCGTTGGTCCCACTTCATTGCAAGGCAACATTGGCTATGCTTACTAATGCTTTTAGAAATAGTTAGGACAGCTTAGGAACAAATCAACGGCCAATTTTAATTTTTTACACTAAATGTCATCATAGAACACCCTGTTAGCCCCAAGAGATTTTCTTGAAAAAATTTAGAGATCATCGTTGGGTCCCACTTCATTGCAAGGCAACATTGGCTATGCTTACTAATGCTTTTAGAAATAGTTAGGACAGCTTAGGAACAAATCGACGGCCAATTTTAATTTTTTACACTAAATGTCATCATAGAACACCCTGTTAGCCTCAAGAGATTTTCGTGAAAAAATTTCCAGATCATCGTTTGGTCCTACTTCATTGCAAGGCACCATTGGCTATGCTTACTAATGCTTTTAGAAATAGTTAGGACAGCTTAGGAACAAATCGACGGCCAATTTTAATTTTTTACACTAAATGTCATCATAGAACACCCTGTTAGCCTCAAGAGATTTTCTTGAAAAAATTTACAGATCATCGTTGGTCCCACTTCATTGCAAGGCAACATTGGCTATGCTTATTAATGCTTCTAGAAATAGTTAGGACAGCATAGGAACAAATCGACGGCCAATTTTAATTTTTTACACTAAATGTCATCATAGAACACCCTGTTCGCCTCAAGAGATTTTCGTGAAAAAATTTCCAGATCATCGTTTGGTCCTACTTCATTGCAAGGCACCATTGGCTATGCTTACTAATGCTTTTAGAAATAGTTAGGACAGCTTAGGAACAAATCGACGGCCAATTTTAATTTTTTACACTAAATGTCATCATAGAACACCCCGTTAGCCTCAAGAGATTTTCTTGAAAAAATTTCCAGATCATCGTTGGGTCCCACTTCATTGCAAGGCAACATTGGCTATGCTTACTAATGCTTTTAGAAATAGTTAGGACAGCTTAGGAACAAATCGACGGCCAATTTTAATTTTTTACACTAAATGTCATCATAGAACACCCTGTTAGCCTCAAGAGATTTTCGTGAAAAAATTTCCAGATCATCGTTTGGTCCTACTTCATTGCAAGGCACCATTGGCTATGCTTACTAATGCTTTTAGAAATAGTTAGGACAGCTTAGGAACAAATCGACGGCCAATTTTAATTTTTTACACTAAATGTCATCATAGAACACCCTGTTAGCCTCAAGAGATTTTCTTGAAAAAATTTACAGATCATCGTTGGTCCCACTTCATTGCAAGGCAACATTGGCTATGCTTATTAATGCTTCTAGAAATAGTTAGGACAGCATAGGAACAAATCGACGGCCAATTTTAATTTTTTACACTAAATGTCATCATAGAACACCCTGTTCGCCTCAAGAGATTTTCGTGAAAAAATTTCCAGATCATCGTTTGGTCCTACTTCATTGCAAGGCACCATTGGCTATGCTTACTAATGCTTTTAGAAATAGTTAGGACAGCTTAGGAACAAATCGACGGCCAATTTTAATTTTTTACACTAAATGTCATCATAGAACACCCCGTTAGCCTCAAGAGATTTTCTTGAAAAAATTTACAGATCATCGTTGGTCCCACTTCATTGCAAGGCAACATTGGCTATGCTTATTAATGCTTCTAGAAATAGTTAGGACAGCATAGGAACAAATCGACGGCCAATTTTAATTTTTTACACTAAATGTCATCATAGAACACCCTGTTAGCCCCAAGAGATTTTCTTGAAAAAATTTACAGATCATCGTTGGTCCCACTTCATTGCAAGGCAACATTGGCTATGCTTACTAATGCTTTTAGAAATAGTTAGGACAGCTTAGGAACAAATCGACGGCCAATTTTAATTTTTTACACTAAATGTCATCATAGAACACCCTGTTAGCCTCAAGAGATTTTCTTGAAAAAATTTCCAGATCATCGTTGGTCCCACTTCATTGCAAGGCAACATTGGCTATGCTTATTAATGCTTCTAGAAATAGTTAGGACAGCATAGGAACAAATCGACGGCCAATTTTAATTTTTTACACTAAATGTCATCATAGAACACCCTGTTAGCCCCAAGAGATTTTCTTGAAAAAATTTACAGATCATCGTTGGTCCCACTTCATTGCAAGGCAACATTGGCTGTGCTTACTAATGCTTTTAGAAATAGTTAGGACAGCTTAGGAACAAATCAACGGCCAATTTTAATTTTTTACACTAAATGTCATCATAGAACACCCTGTTAGCCTCAAGAGATTTTCTTGAAAAAATTTACAGATCATCGTTGGTCCCACTTCATTGCAAGGCAACATTGGCTATGCTTATTAATGCTTCTAGAAATAGTTAGGACAGCATAGGAACAAATCGACGGCCAATTTTAATTTTTTACACTAAATGTCATCATAGAACACCCTGTTAGCCCCAAGAGATTTTCTTGAAAAAATTTACAGATCATCGTTTGGTCCCACTTCATTGCAACGCAACATTGGCTATCCTTACTAATGCTTTTAGAAATAGTTAGGACAGCTTAGGAACAAATCGACGGCCAATTTTAATTTTTTACATTAAATGTCATCATAGAACACCCTGTTAGCCCCAAGAGATTTTCTTGAAAAAATTTAGAGATCATCGTTGGGTCCCACTTCATTGCAAGGCAACATTGGCTATGCTTACTAATGCTTTTAGAAATAGTTAGGACAGCTTAGGAACAAATCGACGGCCAATTTTAATTTTTTACACTAAATGTCATCATAGAACACCCTGTTCGCCTCTAGAGATTTTCGTGAAAAAATTTCCAGATCATCGTTTGGTCCTACTTTATTGCAAGGCACCATTGGCTATGCTTACTAATGCTTTTAGAAATAGTTAGGACAGCTTAGGAACAAATCGACGGCCAATTTTAATTTTTTACACTAAATGTCATCATAGAACACCCCGTTAGCCTCAAGAGATTTTCTTGAAAAAATTTACAGATCATCGTTGGGTCCCACTTCATTGCAAGGCAACATTGGCTATGCTTACTAATGCTTTTAGAAATAGTTAGGACAGCTTAGGAACAAATCGACGGCCAATTTTAATTTTTTACACTAAATGTCATCATAGAACACCCTGTTAGCCTCAAGAGATTTTCTTGAAAAAATTTACAGATCATCGTTGGTCCCACTTCATTGCAAGGCAACATTGGCTATGCTTATTAATGCTTCTAGAAATAGTTAGGACAGCATAGGAACAAATCGACGGCCAATTTTAATTTTTTACACTAAATATCATCATAGAACACCCTGTTAGCCCCAAGAGATTTTCTTGAAAAAATTTAGAGATCATCGTTGGGTCCCACTTCATTGCAAGGCAACATTGGCTATGCTTACTAATGCTTTTAGAAATAGTTAGGACAGCTTAGGAACAAATCGACGGCCAATTTTAATTTTTTACACTAAATGTCATCATAGAACACCCCGTTAGCCTCAAGAGATTTTGTTGAAAAAATTTACAGATTATCGTTTGGTCCCACTTCATTGCAAGGCAACATTGGCTATGCTTACCAATGCTTTTAGAAATAGTTAGGACAGCTTAGGAACAAATCGACGGCCAAGTTTAATTTTTTACACTAAATGTCATCATAGAACACCCTGTTCGCCTCAAGAGATTTTCGTGAAAAAATTTCCAGATCATCGTTTGGTCCCACGTCATTGCAAGGCACCATTGGCTATGCTTACTCATGCTTTTAGAAATAGTTAGGACAGCTTAGGAACAAATCGACGGCCAATTTTAATTTTTTACACTAAATGTCATCATAGAACACCCTGTTAGCCTCAAGAGATTTTGTTGAAAAAATTTACAGATTATCGTTTGGTCCCACTTCATTGCAAGGCAACATTAGCTATGCTTACTAATGCTTTTAGAAATAGTTAGGACAGCTTAGGAACAAATCGACGGCCAATTTTAATTTTCTACACTAAATGTCGTCATAGAACACCCCGTTAGCCTCAAGAGATTTTCTTGAAAAAATTTACAGATTATCGTTTGGTCCCACTTCATTGCAAGGCAACATTAGCTATGCTTACTAATGCTTTTAGAAATAGTTAGGACAGCATAGGAACAAATCGACGGCCAATTTTAATTTTTTACACTAAATGTCATCATAGAACACCCTGTTAGCCTCAAGAGATTTTCTTGAAAAAATTTACAGATCATCGTTGGGTCCCACTTCATTGCAAGGCAACATTGGCTATGCTTACTAATGCTTTTAGAAATAGTTAGGACAGCTTAGGAACAAATCGACGGCCAATTTTAATTTTTTACACTAAATGTCATCATAGAACACCCCGTTCGCCTCAAGAGATTTTCGTGAAAAAATTTCCAGATCATCGTTTGGTCCTACTTCATTGCAAGGCACCATTGGCTATGCTTACTAATGCTTTTAGAAATAGTTAGGACAGCTTAGGAACAAATCGACGGCCAATTTTAATTTTTTACACTAAATGTCATCATAGAACACCCCGTTAGCCTCAAGAGATTTTCTTGAAAAAATTTACAGATCATCGTTGGGTCCCACTTCATTGCAAGGCACCATTGGCTATGCTTACTAATGCTTTTAGAAATAGTTAGGACAGCTTAGGAACAAATCGACGGCCAATTTTAATTTTTTACACTAAATGTCATCATAGAACACCCTGTTAGCCCCAAGAGATTTTCTTGAAAAAATTTACAGATCATCGTTGGGTCCCACTTCATTGCAAGGCAACATTGGCTATGCTTACTAATGCTTTTAGAAATAGTTAGGACAGCTTAGGAACAAATCGACGGCCAATTTTAATTTTTTACACTAAATGTCATCATAGAATACCTTGTTAGCCTCAAGAGATTTTCTTGAAAAAATTTACAGATTATCGTTTGGTCCCACTTCATTGCAAGGCACCATTGGCTATGCTTATTAATGCTTCTAGAAATAGTTAGGACAGCTTAGGAACAAATCGACGGGCAATTTTAATTTTTTACACTAAATGTCATCATAGAACACCCTGTTAGCCTCAAGAGATTTTCGTGAAAAAATTTCCAGATCATCGTTGGGTCCCACTTCATTGCAAGGCAACATTGGCTATGCTTATTAATGCTTTTAGAAATAGTTAGGACAGTTTAGGAACAAATCGACGGCGAATTTTAAATGTTTACACTAAATGTCATCATAGAACACCCTGTTCGCCTCAAGAGATTTTCGTGAAAAAATTTCCAGATCATCGTTTGGTCCCACTTCATTGCAAGGCACCATTGGCTATGCTTACTAATGCTTTTAGAAATAGTTAGGACAGCTTAGGAACAAATCGACGGCCAATTTTAATTTTTTACACTAAATGTCATCATAGAACACCCTGTTAGCCTCAAGAGATTTTCTTGAAAAAATTTCCAGATTATCGTTTGGTCCCACTTCATTGCAAGGCACCATTGGCTATGCTTATTAATGCTTTTAGAAATAGTTAGGACAGCATAGGAACAAATCGACGGCCAATTTTAATTTTTTACACTAAATGTCATCATAGAACACCCCGTTAGCCTCAAGAGGTTTTCTTGAAAAAATTTACAGATCATCGTTGGGTCCCACTTCATTGCAAGGCACCATTGGCTATGCTTACTAATGCTTTTAGAAATAGTTAGGACAGCTTAGGAACAAATCGACGGCCAATTTTAATTTTTTACACTAAATGTCATCATAGAACACCCTATTCGCCTCAAGAGATTTTCGTGAAAAAATTTCCAGATCATCGTTTGGTCCCACTTCATTGCAAGGCAGCATTGGCTATGCTTACTAATGCTTTTAGAAATAGTTAGGACAGCATAGGAACAAATCGACGGCCAATTTTAATTTTTTACACTAAATGTCATCATAGAACACCCCGTTAGCCTCAAGAGATTTTCTTGAAAAAATTTACAGATCATCTTTGGGTCCCACTTCATTGCAAGGCAACATTGGCTATGCTTACTAATGCTTTTAGAAATAGTTAGGACAGCATAGGAACAAATCGACGGCCAATTTTAATTTTTTACACTAAATGTCATCATAGAACACCCTGTTCGCCTCAAGAGATTTTCGTGAAAAAATTTCCAGATCATCGTTTGGTCCCACTTCATTGCAAGGCACCATTGGCTATGCTTACTAATGCTTTTAGAAATAGTTAGGACAGCATAGGAACAAATCGACGGCCAATTTTAATTTTTTACACTAAATGTCATCATAGAACACCCCGTTAGCCTCAAGAGATTTTCTTGAAAAAATTTACAGATCATCGTTGGGTCCCACTTCATTGCAAGGCGACATTGGCTATGCTTACTAATGCTTTTAGAAATAGTTAGGACAGCATAGGAACAAATCGACGGCCAATTTTAATTTTTTACACTAAATGTCATCATAGAACACCCTGTTCGCCTCAAGAGATTTTCGTGAAAAAATTTCCAGATCATCGTTTGGTCCCACTTCATTGTAAGGCACCATTGGCTATGCTTACTAATGCTTTTAGAAATAGTTAGGACAGCTTAGGAACAAATCGACGGCCAATTTTAATTTTTTACACTAAATGTCATCATAGAACACCCCGTTAGCCTCAAGAGATTTTCTTGAAAAAATTTACAGATCATCGTTGGGTCCCACTTCATTGCAAGGCGACATTGGCTATGCTTACTAATGCTTTTAGAAATAGTTAGGACAGCTTAGGAACAAATCGACGGCCAATTTTAATTTTTTACACTAAATGTCATCATAGAACACCCTGTTCGCCTCAAGAGATTTTCGTGAAAAAATTTCCAGATCATCGTTTGGTCCTACTTCATTGCAAGGCACCATTGGCTATGCTTACTAATGCTTTTAGAAATAGTTAGGACAGCTTAGGAACAAATCGACGGCCAATTTTAATTTTTTACACTAAATGTCATCATAGAACACCTTGTTAGCCTCAAGAGATTTTCTTGAAAAAATTTACAGATTATCGTTTGGTCCCACTTCATTGCAAGGCACCATTGGCTATGCTTACTAATGCTTTTAGAAATAGTTAGGACAGCTTAGGAACAAATCGACGGCCAATTTTAATTTTTTACACTAAATGTCATCAAAGAACACCCCGTTAGCCTCAAGAGATTTTGTTGAAAAAATTTACAGATTATCGTTTGGTCCCACTTCATTGCAAGGCAACATTGGCTATGCTTACCAATGCTTTTAGAAATAGTTAGGACAGCTTAGGAACAAATCGACGGCCAAGTTTAATTTTTTACACTAAATGTCATCATAGAACACCCTGTTCGCCTCAAGAGATTTTCGTGAAAAAATTTCCAGATCATCGTTTGGTCCCACGTCATTGCAAGGCACCATTGGCTAAGCTTACTCATGCTTTTAGAAATAGTTAGGACAGCTTAGGAACAAATCGACGGCCAATTTTAATTTTTTACACTAAATGTCATCATAGAACACCCTGTTAGCCTCAAGAGATTTTGTTGAAAAAATTTACAGATTATCGTTTGGTCCCACTTCATTGCAAGGCAACATTGGCTATGCTTACTAATGCTTTTAGAAATAGTTAGGACAGCTTAGGAACAAATCGACGGCCAATTTTAATTTTCTACACTAAATGTCATCATAGAACACCCCGTTAGCCTCAAGAGATTTTCTTGAAAAAATTTACAGATCATCGTTGGGTCCCACTTCATTGCAAGGCAACATTGGCTATGCTTATTAATGCTTCTAGAAATAGTTAGGACAGCATAGGAACAAATCGACGGCCAATTTTAATTTTTTACACTAAATGTCATCATAGAACACCCTGTTAGCCTCAAGAGATTTTCTTGAAAAAATTTACAGATCATCGTTGGGTCCCACTTCATTGCAAGGCAACATTGGCTATGCTTACTAATGCTTTTAGAAATAGTTAGGACAGCTTAGGAACAAATCGACGGCCAATTTTAATTTTTTACACTAAATGTCATCATAGAACACCCTGTTCGCCTCAAGAGATTTTCGTGAAAAAATTTCCAGATCATCGTTTGGTCCTACTTCATTGCAAGGCACCATTGGCTATGCTTACTAATGCTTTTAGAAATAGTTAGGACAGCTTAGGAACAAATCGACGGCCAATTTTAATTTTTTACACTAAATGTCATCATAGAACACCCCGTTAGCCTCAAGAGATTTTCTTGAAAAAATTTACAGATCATCGTTGGGTCCCACTTCATTGCAAGGCACCATTGGCTATGCTTACTAGTGCTTTTAGAAATAGTTAGGACAGCTTAGGAACAAATCGACGGCCAATTTTAATTTTTTACACTAAATGTCATCATAGAACACCCCGTTAGCCTCAAGAGATTTTCTTGAAAAAATTTACAGATCATCGTTGGTCCCACTTCATTGCAAGGCAACATTGGCTATGCTTATTAATGCTTCTAGAAATAGTTAGGACAGCTTAGGAACAAATCGACGGCCAATTTTAATTTTTTACAATAAATGTCATCATAGAATACCTTGTTAGCCTCAAGAGATTTTCTTGAAAAAATTTACAGATTATCGTTTGGTCCCACTTCATTGCAAGGCACCATTGGCTATGCTTATGAATGCTTTTAGAAATAGTTAGGACAGCTTAGGAACAAATCGACGGGCAATTTTACTTTTTTACACTAAATGTCATCATAGAACACCCTGTTAGCCTCAAGAGATTTTCGTGAAAAAATTTCCAGATCATCGTTGGGTCCCACTTCATTGCAAGGCAACATTGGCTATGCTTATTAATGCTTTTAGAAATAGTTAGGACAGTTTAGGAACAAATCGACGGCGAATTTTAATTTTTTACACTAAATGTCATCATAGAACACCCTGTTCGCCTCAAGAGATTTTCGTGAAAAAATTTACAGATCATCGTTGGGTCCCACTTCATTGCAAGGCAACATTGGCTATGCTTATTAATGCTTCTAGAAATAGTTAGGACAGCATAGGAACAAATCGATGGTCAATTTTAATTTTTTACACTAAATGTCATCATAGAACACCCTGTTAGCCCCAAGAAATTTTCTTGAAAAAATTTACAGATCATCGTTGGGTCCCACTTCATTGCAAGGCACCATTGGCTATGCTTATTAATGCTTTTAGAAATAGTTAGGACAGCTTAGGAACAAATCGACGGCCAATTTTAATTTTTTACACTAAATGTCATCATAGAACACCCTGTTAGCCTCAACAGATTTTGTTGAAAAAATTTACAGATTATCGTTTGGTCCCACTTCATTGCAGGGCACCATTGGTTATGCTTACTAATGCTTTTAGAAATAGTTAGAACAGCATAGGAACAAATCGACGGCCAATTTTAATTTTTTACACTAAATGTTATCATAGAACACCCCGTTAGCCTCAAGAGATTTTCTTGAAAAAAATTACAGATCATCGTTGGGTCCCACTTCATTGCAAGGCAACATTGGCTATGCTTACTAATGCTTTTAGAAATAGTTAGGACAGCATAGGAACAAATCGACGGCCAATTTTAATTTTTTACACTAAATGTCATCATAGAACACCCCGTTAGCCTCAAGAGATTTTGTTGAAAAAATTTTTACGTTTGGTCCCACTTCATTGCAAGGCACCATTGGCTATGCTTATTAATGCTTTTAGAAATAGTTAGGACAGCTTAGGAACAAATCGACGGCCAATTTTAATTTTTTACACTAAATGTCATCATAGAACACCCTGTTAGCCTCAACAGATTTTGTTGAAAAAATTTACAGATTATCGTTTGGTCCCACTTCATTGCAGGGCACCATTGGTTATGCTTACTAATGCTTTTAGAAATAGTTAGAACAGCATAGGAACAAATCGACGGCCAATTTTAATTTTTTACACTAAATGTCATCATAGAACACCCCGTTAGCCTCAAGAGATTTTCTTGAAAAAATTTACAGATCATCGTTGGTCCCACTTCATTGCAAGGCAACATTGGCTATGCTTATTAATGCTTCTAGAAATAGTTAGGACAGCTTAGGAACAAATCGACGGCCAATTTTAATTTTTTACAATAAATGTCATCATAGAATACCTTGTTAGCCTCAAGAGATTTTCTTGAAAAAATTTACAGATTATCGTTTGGTCCCACTTCATTGCAAGGCACCATTGGCTATGCTTATGAATGCTTTTAGAAATAGTTAGGACAGCTTAGGAACAAATCGACGGGCAATTTTACTTTTTTACACTAAATGTCATCATAGAACACCCTGTTAGCCTCAAGAGATTTTCGTGAAAAAATTTCCAGATCATCGTTGGGTCCCACTTCATTGCAAGGCAACATTGGCTATGCTTATTAATGCTTTTAGAAATAGTTAGGACAGTTTAGGAACAAATCGACGGCGAATTTTAATTTTTTACACTAAATGTCATCATAGAACACCCTGTTCGCCTCAAGAGATTTTCGTGAAAAAATTTACAGATCATCGTTGGGTCCCACTTCATTGCAAGGCAACATTGGCTATGCTTATTAATGCTTCTAGAAATAGTTAGGACAGCATAGGAACAAATCGATGGTCAATTTTAATTTTTTACACTAAATGTCATCATAGAACACCCTGTTAGCCTCAACAGATTTTGTTGAAAAAATTTACAGATTATCGTTTGGTCCCACTTCATTGCAGGGCACCATTGGTTATGCTTACTAATGCTTTTAGAAATAGTTAGAACAGCATAGGAACAAATCGACGGCCAATTTTAATTTTTTACACTAAATGTTATCATAGAACACCCCGTTAGCCTCAAGAGATTTTCTTGAAAAAAATTACAGATCATCGTTGGGTCCCACTTCATTGCAAGGCAACATTGGCTATGCTTACTAATGCTTTTAGAAATAGTTAGGACAGCATAGGAACAAATCGACGGCCAATTTTAATTTTTTACACTAAATGTCATCATAGAACACCCCGTTAGCCTCAAGAGATTTTGTTGAAAAAATTTTTACGTTTGGTCCCACTTCATTGCAAGGCACCATTGGCTATGCTTATTAATGCTTTTAGAAATAGTTAGGACAGCTTAGGAACAAATCGACGGCCAATTTTAATTTTTTACACTAAATGTCATCATAGAACACCCTGTTAGCCTCAACAGATTTTGTTGAAAAAATTTACAGATTATCGTTTGGTCCCACTTCATTGCAGGGCACCATTGGTTATGCTTACTAATGCTTTTAGAAATAGTTAGAACAGCATAGGAACAAATCGACGGCCAATTTTAATTTTTTACACTAAATGTTATCATAGAACACCCCGTTAGCCTCAAGAGATTTTCTTGAAAAAAATTACAGATCATCGTTGGGTCCCACTTCATTGCAAGGCAACATTGGCTATGCTTACTAATGCTTTTAGAAATAGTTAGGACAGCTTAGGAACAAATCGATAGCCAATTTTATTTTTTTACAATAAATGTCATCATAGAACACCCTGTTAGCCCCAAGAGATTTTCTTGAAAAAATTTACAGATCATCGTTGGGTCCCATTTCATTGCAAGGCAACATTGGCTATGCTTATTAATGCTTCTAGAAATAGTTAGGACAGCATAGGAACAAATCGACGGCCAATTTTAATTTTTTACACTAAATGTCATCATAGAACACCCTGTTAGCCTCAAGAGATTTTCGTGAAAAAATTTCCAGATCATCGTTGGGTCCCACTTCATTGCAAGGCAACATTGGCTATGCTTACTAATGCTTTTAGAAATAGTTAGGACAGCATAGGAACAAATCGACGGCCAATTTTAATTTTTTACACTAAATGTCATCATAGAACACCCTGTTAGCCTCAACAGATTTTGTTGAAAAAATTTACAGATTATCGTTTGGTCCCACTTCATTGCAAGGCACCATTGGTTATGCTTATTAATGCTTCTAGAAATAGTTAGGACAGCATAGGAACAAATCGACGGCCAATTTTAATTTTTTACACTAAATGTCATCATAGAATACCCTGTTAGCCTCAAGAGATTTTCGTGAAAAAATTTCCAGATCATCGTTGGGTCCCACTTCATTGCAAGGCAACATTGGCTATGCTTACTAATGCTTTTAGAAATAGTTAGAACAGCATAGGAACAAATCGACGGCCAATTTTAATTTTTTACACTAAATGTCATCATAGAACACCCCGTTAGCCTCAAGAGATTTTCTTGAAAAAAATTACAGATCATCGTTGGGTCCCACTTCATTGCAAGGCAACATTGGCAATGCTTACTAATGCTTTTAGAAATAGTTAGGACAGCATAGGAACAAATCGACGGCCAATTTTAATTTTTTACAATAAATGTCATCATAGAACACCCTGTTAGCCCCAAGAGATTTTCTTGAAAAAATTTACAGATCATCGTTGGGTCCCACTTCATTGCAAGGCAACATTGGCTATGCTTACTAATGCTTTTAGAAATAGTTAGGACAGCATAGGAACAAATCGATGGCCAATTTTAATTTTTTACACTAAATGTCATCATAGAACACCCCGTTAGCCTCAAGAGATTTCCTTGAAAAAAATTACAGATCATCATTGGGTCCCACTTCATTGCAAGGCAACATTGGCTATGCTTACTAATGCTTTTAGAAATAGTTAGGACAGCTTAGGAACAAATCGACGGCCAATTTTAATTTTTTACAATAAATGTCATCATAGAACACCCTGTTCGCCTCAAGAGATTTTCGTGAAAAAATTTCCAGATCATCGTTTGGTCCCACTTCATTGCAAGACACCATTGGCTATGCTTACTAATGCTTTTAGAAATAGTTAGGACAGCTTAGGAACAAATCGACGGCCAATTTTAATTTTTTACACTAAATGTCATCATAGAACACCCTGTTCGCCTCAAGAGATTTTCGTGAAAAAATTTACAGATCATCGTTGGGTCCCACTTCATTGCAAGGCAACATTGGCTATGCTTACTAATGTTTTTAGAAATAGTTAGGACAGCATAGGAACAAATCGACGGCCAATTTTAATTTTTTACACTAAATGTCATCATAGAACACCCCGTTAGCCTCAAGAGATTTTGTTGAAAAAATTTCAGATTATCGTTTGGTCCCACTTCATTGCAAGGCACCATTGGCTATGCTTATTAATGCTTTTAGAAATAGTTAGGACAGCTTAGGAACAAATCGACGGGCAATTTTAATTTTTTACACTAAATGTCATCATAGAACACCCTGTTAGCCTCAAGAGATTTTGTTGAAAAAATTTACAGATTATCGTTTGGTCCCACTTCATTGCAAGGCACCATTGGTTATGCTTATTAATGCTTCTAGAAATAGTTAGGACAGCATAGGAACAAATCGACGGCCAATTTTAATTTTTTACACTAAATGTCATCATATAACACCCTGTTAGCCTCAAGAGATTTTCGTGAAAAAATTTCCAGATCATCGTTGGGTCCCACTTCATTGCAAGGCAACATTGGCTATGCTTACTAATGCTTTTAGAAATAGTTAGGACAGCTTAGGAACAAATCGACGGCCAATTTTAATTTTTTACAATAAATGTCATCATAGAACACCCCGTTAACCTCAAGAGATTTTCTTGAAAAAAATTACAGATCATCGTTGGGTCCCACTTCATTGCAAGGCAACATTGGCTATGCTTACTAATGCTTTTAGAAATAGTTAGGACAGCTTACGAACAAATCGACGGGCAATTTTAATTTTTTACACTAAATGTCATCATAGAACACCCTGTTAGCCTCAAGAGATTTTCGTGAAAAAATTTACAGATCATCGTTTGGTCCCAGGGTTGTTTCTGTGACCGTTACGTTACCGGCAGTTCAATCAATAATAGCATCGCCGTTACGCCACTCGAAAAACTCGGTGTATTATTGCGCCCCAGGTTGACTATTACCATGACACTAGGTTGAACTACCCGAAGTAACGGATATAGTGCCATGACGTATTCACCCGAACAAATGGTGATGATACCTCTTAACATTTCGGTTGTTACGATGAGACTATAACACGTTAATGATATACTCGATGTTAACAATTTACCCAGATTTGTCGCACAGTGAACCAAAAATGACTTATTGTGGACATAAATCTGCCTATACTTCGATTTTGAAGCGATCTGAATTTTTTTTTTAAATTACTCTGAAAAAACTATCTACAAAACATCACTGCTACTTTTCCGTTAACCTGTAGCCTGACCTTAAAAAAGGCAAAAGATTACTGTATGATATTTACTTTTCTGTACTGTATTAAACCGATCAACATAAACCTTTGGCTTTTAGAAGCCTCAGGAACAAGATCAATGTTATCTTTCTTAATAATTTTTCGATGTATGATCAAATGTTTAAATGTTTCAAATAGTTGTTTTGATTTGAATATAAAGTACAATATAGATAATTTGCTTACTCTTTCTTTCTCTCAATCTCTCGACGAAGCCTTGAGCCGAAAATATTACTCAATCATCCAATACCAATTTTTAAAGTAAAACAACAACATCACGGATAATTTTATTAAACTACACGCACATATTTTTTTTTTTTTATTAAATTTACGGTTGCAGGTTGTACTGTATCCAATCGAGGTATTTTGTTACATCTGTGAAGTAGGCAAGCGACTGTTTACTACTATCACCACAATTTGGCCGATATGAAGCCAATCCAGCAATATTCCATTTAAAGCTTTTTGTGCGAGCCATAAGCACTCCACCGCCATCTAATGGACAAAATTGTTTTTCAAATAGCGCTTGTCGTTTAGTACAAATTGGATGTAATGGTAAAGGAGTGCTTGAAATATCTCCTCGCTTGATGTTATTATCACATTCTGTTTTATTTACATAATCCATGGCCAAATATTTCCGTTCCGTTAAATGTTTACCAAAACTAGTAATACCCCAACCGACAACGCGTAAAGGAGCTATTTTCAAATCAATCGATTTGGATAAACAAAGTGGCTGATATTTTTTCGTATCAATATCACTCGCTAATCGTATCAATGCCAAATCAATGCCAACGTGCACTACAGTCTCGTCTACACCCATCTCGTCATAATGTTTACACACGCCTGAGTAATCACATTCTGGATCCTTGGTAAAATCATGTTCACCTAATCGTATTGATTTCCTGTAAATGTAATTGTAATATTTAAATAAAATTTTAATGTTGAAAACATACCGAGTTGTAATTTGGTTACAGTTTTCCTAAATTCTGTACGATATCACCAGTCACACAACTAGCCGATGTCACTACATAACGTTGATTTATTAATGTACCGCCACAACCAATTTGCTTATTTTCATATTGCAGTACCACCAAACCTGGATTCTCATACATGCTAACATCATCGATACGATAAATCCCAGACGATAAATCCACGCCACACTCGTCTGAAGTGGGAAGTAAATTGCCTAATTTTGATGACACTTTAGCATTTGCACTGACAAAATGTTCGACTATCGCCCGGTATGGATACAATGTATTCACATCACAACAAACGTATGGCGAACCGTTACGATATTCACATTGTAATTCACGAATTTCTTGTTTTAAAACGTCCGAAATATTGAGACGTGCCAATTGCTGCACAATTAAATTACAATCACGAACTGGGATGCAAATTCCGTCAATATCATCGGATGTGCGGCATTCTAATTGATTATATTTCTTATAAATTAGTCAATTAAATCTTAAATATTAATTAACCGGTTTACTTACTTTGGGTGACCGCATGGTGGCACAAACAAATTATGAATATTAAATTTAAGTACGAAATGTTGCGAATCATGGTAAAGACTGCGGTTTTTTTTTATTTAATTTCTAGAGACAATATTAAGATGATTTTCAAAAAAAAAATAAAAAACGTTTATTTTAGAGCAATCGTTAAAAATAGTCAAAACAGAGAACAAGCTAAGTATTTCCTTCTCTTCATATTTGATATTTTTGAATAAATACCAGAGTTTCTTACCTACCTTGAAATATATTAATATTACCTACATACATAATTATATGTATATTGATAGTAACAACGCTTTCGCAGGCAGGTTTTTCATCGATTCATTAGAAAAACCTGATTTTTGGGTTAATTGTTAAAAATGCAATCAAACTTTATTTATTAAATATTGGAAATTTTAGAGATTTACAGCTGATATAGACAAGTACATTACGTTAATTCATTGACGATGAGGGCATACCCTTCAGTGTTTTAACTACGATGATTTTTCGTTAAAATTTGGACCATAAAACGTTTTTACAAATATTTATACAGTACAGACACCTGCCTACCGGCAATAACTGCCTCGATATTACTGCGGTTTTTTAAGTGGTTTTGATTACGAAATCTGATTATGTATCCATAAATCAATCTGATTATGTATCCATTAAGAAATCTGATTATGTACCCCAATGTATCCATTGGGGTTGAATGAGTGAAAAAACATGACAATATAATGCATCGAGAATACGGTTTCCCAAAGGGATCCCGGTTTCAAAAGTATGACCAAGAAATCCCGGGATTTCCCAGTTTTCGAGTTATTTAGTTTATATACTCTTTTAATTCAAAACCGTATACAATATTTAGGAATTCTCAAACATAACTCTTGGATTCCATTTTCTACATTAAAAGTATGACCGGGAAACACCGGGAAACCCTGGATCCAGTTTTCGATTTATTTATTTTATATTCTGTAACTCATCAACTGCATAGGAATAATATATTCCAGAAAAACTTTGATTTAAGAAACTAATTGGGGTTGAATCTGTCTCGTATTTCTGACTGCCCCTTAGATCCGAATTTAGAAAATTTGAATATCTCTTACAGAAGTTTATCCATATATATTAGCATTTCCAAGTCAAATTCAGGTCAATTAGTTATCAAACGAAAGCGTATAAATTACTAGTTTGCGCAGTGTATTTCGTACCGGTTACTATAAAGGGAAACAATTATATTTTCCGTAATGGCTGTAGAGAAATTATTGGGTCAATTTACGGAGATGGAAAACAGCATTCTTGCTGTAAATGACAAGTACGAACCGGGCATGGAGTAGCAGTTTTTAAAATTCATAAATTGATTCGACAGCTTGGCATCGATAGCGGCTCCCCAAACACCAGCTTAGATAATTCAGCGACTGTTACACAAAATGGGACCGAGGTCAGATTACTCACATTAAATATACCATCATTTTCCGGCGAGTACACTGAGTGGCAATCGTTTCACGATCTTTATGTGTCTGCAATTCACGACTCAAACACACTAATGCCTGTTCAGAAATTTCAGTATCTAAAAGGATTACTTCGCGGCGAAGCTGGTAGTCTACTACGTCACTTCAGAATTACAGAAAGCAATTACATTGAAGCTTGGCAAAAATTGCGTACGCGATATGACAGGAAGAACTACACGACCAACGCTTTTATTAGAACGTACCTAGATCAACCAACCATTAGCTCAGCAACCCGCATCAATGTGAAGCAGTTACTGGATACCTCGGATGAAGTGCTTAGGGGTTTGAAGGCAATTGGGTTGACGGAGAAGCCAGAGATCTGTGGCTCATTTACATCATATTAAATAAATTGCAGGTACCTATCAAAGTCCATCGAAACGGACTCAACCAATCAAGAAATTGCCGATTAAGGGCCATGTCGTGACCAATCAGCCAAGTTGTCCAATGTGTCAATCAAGCAACCATTCTATCTACCAATGTTCACAGTTTAATGAATTGGAAGTCACGATTTCACGAATCGATGGAAATGGACTAAGGAAAACACACGATGCTTTAATTGTTTAAGCGACCGACATGTTGTCTTTAAATGCCAATCGAGAAGACGTTGCACAATATGTAAGGGAAGGTAAAACACTCTTCTTCATGTATCTCAAATCAGCTCAACGACGGAAGCAAACATGGAAGATTAAAAATTGGCTTCTACGGCATCACCAAAACCAAAAACAGTTTCAATATACTATGGCCAGACTTCAACCGTTCAATCAGTCTTACCAACTACCATGGCCAAGGTAATGAGTTCGTTCGTAATATTGTTGTGCTGTCGCGCACTGCTGGATTCTGAATTCCAGGCCAGTTTTATTTCTGAGTCTTGCATTCAGCACCTGGGAATTCGTCGCAATAATGGAATAGTCGCAGTACGAGGCCATAGTCATGTGGACGCAGGCACCACTAGAAGAATGGCCACGATCCATATTCATCCAGAAGTAGGACCTGTTTTTACAGTGAATGTATTCATCATTAATAAAATTACGTCAAACATACCGAGATATGATGATACTATGCGAACTCACGCTTGAAGAACATTACCGTTGACAGATTCATCCGTTGGCAATTCGAGCAAAATCGATATTCTCATTGGCATCGACCACTTCTTCAATGTATTAATCGATGACCAGATTCAAACCGAGTGAAAATAACCGTATCCACCAAAACACAATTTTCGCTACATATGAGAACAATATTATAAATAGTCTTACAACGAACATATCTGAGTTTGATATCGATCGAACCTTACGGAGATTTTGGGAGTTGGAAGAAATTGAAACGAAAATCAAATTGAGCGTGGAAAAACAATTCTGCTTAAACCATTTCCAAGAGAGTTTAGCGATGGCAGAAGATGGAAAGTTCATAGCAAAATTTCCATTCAAGCGGAACAGGAACGACTTAGGGGAGTCCCATCGCAATTCGGAGATTACAGGGCACGGAACGACGATTCCAAAGGGATCAATGGCTATACGGCGAATATAAGAAATTTATGGATGAATACATAAAACTGGGGCATATGAAGGAGATACCGCTAACTGATGGAGGCAATTTTAGAGTGTACCTTCCTCATCATGGAGTGTTGAAGCAATCAAGCACCACTACTAAACTCCTACAATTCGGTTGATACTCCATCTACATACTTCATGATTGCGCCAAGCGTTGATGAACAACATTCCTCAAATCAGCCAAAAATTATTTTTAATAACTGTTCAAATATTTCGGTTTACTTTTATTAAATTGCTGCACTCGCTAAGGCTCGTGCTTCAATACTCGTGGGAAATGAGTATCATTCTGTGCTTGTTGTACAATATACTATTTTGCCTGCATCCAGTTTGTGTCACTTGAAAATTTTAGGCGATGAAATTGTCATTTCACAAGGCATGAAACTTTTCAAAAGGCTATGGGAATACCAATTCAAGACACATTTGTCACTTCAAATGACGATTGTCTCTCCAAACGACAAATAACTCGACTAAGGGAATAAGGGCCTTAATGGACAACATTATAGTGGAACTTAAGATCATAAAAAGATTGGCTACATCGATTACGATGAAATTCATTAGCTACTTATGTACGAATTCATTTTTTTTTATTTTTTAAAGGAGACGATTAAAGTTGTGCTTAGGATTAATATGTTTGCCCAACACAGCAAAATTTTTTTTTATTTTGTTTGGAGAGTAAGAGGGGAAATAAAATTTGTATGAGGCTCAATGCACTTTATAACACAAACACACATACACACTCATACACATCTACTACATTTCTACATTACACCCAACCGTGACATGGTTTTCCTTGTCACCACCGGAAATCGAATCCGGGACTCTCGGTTGGTAAAGCAAGGGATCCCTCTTGCTCTACCTTTGAGAGCGATAAATAAAAATATTTAGTTAAGAAATAGCCTAGTTTCCATTCAGGTTTTCATTGCTTGAATTGCCTTTCAATTAGACATCTCAAATTTCATCTTAATTGGTTTGAAAATGGTTCAGTTTCATTTCGGTTTTTCATATTCCAGAATTGCGTTCAAAAATATTTGAGGATTACACTTCTATTGTTCGTGTCGAATTTTATCACAATTGGCTAAGATCGTAAAATATATTTTTGAAATATAAGCTGCGTTCGGAAGCCGTCATATAAAAAGTGGCTCCCGATAGCGCTCCGTATACTTACATAAATTCCTATACTCCTAGGTAGAGCCAAATATTTTTTAAAACAGATTTTCGCTAAGCAATTAAATTAAAAATGATACGACAGCAGCTATCGACGTAAAAATACGCAGCTATATTATTCTGTTTTTTGGGGCATGTTGTCATTTATAGTACAGCATTATGATTTGCAATGCTTTTCAACCTTAAGTTTCATTGGCTAAATATTTTGTTAAAATTATGTATAAAATTATTTTAACGCGAATTAAATATAAATACATAGATGTGGAGATACTAAGAGTGTTTTCAAATTTAAGAAAGCTACGTTTGCCTCTTCGGTCCATTTAAATCATTTACCCTTTTTAAGAATATTAGAAATTGGGGAGGTAATAGTGGAAAAATTGTTGATAAACCTCCTGTACCAACTTGCCATTCCTAAAAATCTACGAACAGCTTTGGCGGAATTTGGTACCGGATAATTTAAAATTGGAGAAACCTTTTCTGGGTCAGTTCGCAGCCCTTCACGAGATATCACATATCCCAGGTATTTCATTTGAAACTGCAGAAATTTGGATTTTTCTAGATTGATTGTGAGTCCCGCAAGATTCAATCTATCAGCCACTACTCCCAAAAGCCGAATATGCTCATCTAATGTCTCCGTCGAAATGATTATATCGTCCAAATAGACGAAAACTTGGGGTTCGAGATCAACTCCAAGTACACGATCCATTAAGCGGGATTGAGTTTGAGGAGCATTATGTAGACCAAAGGGCATCACAGTAAACTGAAAATGCCCCCTAGATGAGATCGAAAAGGCTGTCTTTTCTTTAGAAGCTTCTTCTAAAGGAATTTGCCAAAAGGCATCGGACAAATCTACACTAGAAAGGTAATTAGTATACTCTTAAACCGACCAAGAATTCGAGAGATATGCGGCAAAGGGTAAGCGTCAGGTTTCGTAACCAAATTTAGTTTTCTCGAATCTATGCGTTAACATTGATGTTCTACCAATGTTATCCATATCTGACAATGGAAACCTGGTAAGTACGGACGATAATTGATTAACTTCTATTTCAGACAGCTTATGTGGAACTTCAGAAATTTTCATGGCTATTAGATCTTTGTTTACGCATTCAACCATAGGTTTAATATTAAACATTTTTCAAAAGTCAATGTCTAGTATTAAAGTGTTTGTTATGGAAGGAACAATCAGTGTAGGTATCACGAAAGTTTTCCCATTATATGAGAAAGGTACATTGACATAGCCGCGAATAGCGTGATTTGTTCCATCCGCAGTTGACACGGAAGAATTTATTGGATACACCGTTAAGTTTAATGATTTCACAATGATATCGGAATTTTTCCCAAAAATTGTGCAGCTTGCACCAGAATCAAGTAGGCCTTGAATTTTTACATCTAATATAGACACTTCAATTGTAGGTCTGCCATCGTTTAACGAATAAGGTTTGTTTAGAGTCGACGTTTTACAGAACTTATAAGGACTCCGACTTCTAACTTCTACCGGCCGTTTCCCGTAGTGATTTTGGATCATTTAGGACAATCTCGACAAGTAAAACCATTACTACCACACTTATAACAAAACAGCTGGCTTTTCACTAGTATAGGCAATTATAAAACACATGGCCCGCTTGCTGACAATTCCAACAAGTGACAGTTTTATTTATTGGCTTCTCAACTTTCGAAATTCCTGCAGAAGTTTCTGCGGGTGCACTAGTGTTATCTGCGTTAGCATGTTCTTCAGTGGTTTCACTCGAACACGCTGCAATCCGTTTTTGCAAAGGTGTTCGTGCCGATCGATTCACTGTTTCTTTCGAAGGGAAAGGGTTTAAGGAATGCCTTCGAGATAAATTATAACGCAAATCTTCAATACTTTTGCAGTAACGATTAAGTTCCTTAATTGATTTTATTTGTGCTACTGGCAGTTTTTCCAAATAAAATGGTAAAAGATTGCGAATTATACATTTTAACTTTTCCTTTTCACTGACTGGCCCCAGAAAATTTTGAAATAGTAATTCCATTTCTGCCAAATAAATATTAAAATTTTCTGCTTCTTTTTGAAATCGCCGGTTGATATCTTGCATCAACCAAAAATCATGGTCTTCGGGTAAAAACACTTCTTTCAATCCATGAACTAACTGATCCCAAGTTTTGTACTTTCCATATGAGGCTCTATACCATATTTTGGCTGGGCCATCCAATAAATGAAATATTGAATCAAGCAGTTCCTGTTCAGAAACACGCTCACATTTGGCATACATTTTAATTTGTTGCAGGAAATCATTAAGTGGCATCCCTTGGGAATCACCTCTAAAGAAAAGTTTCCATTTGTGGATTGGACATCCCTTGGACCGAAATTTAGATTCTCTACTAGTAATTCCAGAGGAACGGCCTCGTGGAGGGTCTGCTAAAGATTCCCTAAGAGGTGGGTCTAAACTTCCATTATCCTCCGATTCTGACAGGTTTAAAAGTCCTGCTTGAAACGATTGTATGGAGCTTCTATGTTTATATCATAAAAGCTCAGCTCTTGTAGCTTCTATACTAGTACGAGGGTTATTATTCAAAGTTTCACCAGACTTCTGACTAACTCTGCCCTTACCATTATTGATTAAAGTACGGGTACTTTCGGACTCCAAATATAAATTACGACTTGAAATTCTTGCTTCCTCTTCGCCACTCTCTATGCCAGAGGCTACCAATTGTGCATCAATTAAATTATCAACGTTGTTAATCATATCGGATAATCTTGGCTTCATTTCGGAGTCAACAGGTATAGTATTATTAAGTCGTTCGAGTCGCAACTTCAAATGGAGGAATTTAGAATTATATCTCTTACCTTGTTTTTCTCTTTCTGTGATTGTTATGCCGGTCAGGCTTCTAAACTTTTCTTCGCATGCCTTGAACTCTTCATAAGGATTCAAATTAACCGTTCGTGGTACACATGCAGAGCCTTTTGCTTAACGTAATTCATCTTCACTAAGAAACTCGCCGTCCATGATTACAATTTATCTAAAAAAACAATTTATAAAAAGTAAAATTATCAGTGTTGAAAAATAAAAATAAAAATAATGTCAAAGTCACAAACATAAATTTGAATTTCGAATATTCTTCATTAAGCCTGTAATAATAAACAACATTAACTAATATCCTAAAGTTATTAGAAAATATTTAATTACACCCTAAATTAAATTAAATAAAAAAAAATAACGCAAATAAATGAAATATGTATAGCAAAAAAAATAATTAAAAAAAACTAATAACCGAGTCTTTCGGGCGCCATTTTGTAACGCGTTTCTTTGCTCAGATTAAATAAAATGCAAAAACTTTCTTAACGTTATAAAAAAATCAAAATTTAAATAATTTTATTTGAAGATATCAAAATTATATAAACTAATTAACTAAATAAATAAATAATAAACAAAAAAAAAAGACAGCATCTTCAGAAAACATGTGATTTGGAAATCCACCATATCGGAAATTCGGATTATCTAAATAAAAATAAAAAAAAAAAATAAAGAAGAAATTAATTTAAATCAGAAAAAAAAAATTAAGTTAATTATAATAAATGATACACAAAATCTTCTCGCATTCGGTAAACAATAAAATTTTATTTGGGCGCCACTTTGCACTAAGGCAAAGAAAATACCGAAAAAACACGCGTTTATTTATTTAATTTCCCTGACTTCATTTGATTGCATGAGCTTAGTGCGTGGTAGTTTAAGCGAGTGATTCCGTGTCACAAACAAAAATAAACTGTATATATAAAAATTAAAATTGAAATCAATAAAAAAAAAAAATGAATCAAACTGTTAATTACCAAATTTAGAACAAAAAAAAAATTATTAACAAAATACAAAACCAAATATATTGTTTTTTTCTATTGAGAATCGTGACGTAATTTTTTCATTCAATCGCCTTCCATGCCACTGCGTATGATATAATCACCATGTGGTTTCGACAGGATCCATTTTTGTGTAGCTTCTGGAAACAATTTCCTACTACGCAGGCACATGTACAAAACAAAATTTATTTTTTTATTTTCCCAATAAATTTAATCACTAAGGCCCTTTTCGAATTACCGACTTATTTCAAACTTATTGACTTATTTGACGCCATCTTGAATAAGTCAATGAAGTCATTCCAATTGCTTTTATCGACTTATTCTGAAAATTTTTGAAAATACACAATAATTAGACAGAATGTTTCCATGACACCAAAAATAAATAAGTTTTCTATAGGAAAAATTACTAAAGAATAAGTCACCTTTTCAGCAGACTTATTTGAATAAGTTCGAATAAGTCAATAAGTCGGTGATTGGAAAACAGCCTAAGAGCACAATGTCTAGATTATTTATTGTTCTTTTCAGAATCCAAAAATTAAAAATTGCACAATCACCAAAAAAAATTGTAATTATATAAGTATGTATGTATATTGTCCCAAAATATATGCATATAAAAAATTTTTTAATAATAATACTTTATCGACATAAATAAGTATACTTATGTCAATATTTCCGATGCGGCCAAAAATTAATTTCATTCGTCCTCTTTGATGTCTCGATCCAAAAAAAAAACTTTTTGTCCATCATCCAGCAAGATAATTTTTCTTTTCTCTTTTTTTTTTAATCTCGATTATTCTCCTCCCCACTGCATTTTCTTTGTCTTTCTTTGTTAAGTTGAATTTTGTTCCAGTAATTGATTGGATTTTCATCTTCATTAGCGTACTGCCCATCAGGAATATGTAAAATTGGTTCTCCAACCAAAAAATGTGCTGGCGTGAGTGCAATATATGAGGAATCATCTGCTGACATTGGACACAGAGGACGTGAGTTTAAAATAGCTTCTATTTGGCAAAGAAGCGTAGATAATTCTTCCATTGTGAGATGAGTTTTACCGGCTTCTCTAACTAGGTGTTTCTTTACAGATTTAACGGCTGCTTCCCATAATCCGCCGAAATGAGGAGTAACTGGAGGATTGAAATGCCAAGTTGTGCCGTTTTGCGATAAGAATTCTGCTACGTCTCTTAAGAACTCGGAATTCATTACCAGTTTGCCTATTTCATCTAACTTTACTACCGCCTTGTTTGCTAAGTTCTTCAATTTATTTTCAGCTCCCACAAAATTTGTGCCGCTGTCACTGTAGATGTTCTTCGGGATACCTCTTCTTGCTATGAACCGTCTTAGAGCTGCTATAAATGCTTCTGATGTACAGTCTCCTACTAACTCTAAATGTAGCGCCTTTGTGGAAAAACAAACGAAAATGGATATGTAGCATTTAATTAATTTAGCGCCTCTACCCCTCTTTGTTGCCATCATGATCGGACCAGCATAGTCAATTCCAACATTTGAGAACGGTCTAGATGCACATACACGCTCACTTGGTAGATCTCCCATTTTTTGGTTATGATGACTTGCTGTTCTATACCTCACACAAACGATGCATTGATTCAGCAGCTTCTTGATGGAGTTACGGCTATCTATAATCCAAAAATGTTGTCTTAGTAGAAAGGAAGTTAAGGATGGGCCAGGATGAAGGTACTTTTTATGTGTATGTAGGATTAATAGTTTGCCAAGTGGAGAAGTTTTTGACAAAATATATGGGTGCTTTGCGTCGTAAGCACAATCTGAATTGGTTAGACGACCTCCTACTCTCATTAAGCCGTCATCATCGATAAATGGGCATAGTTTTCTCAGCTTGCTGCGGCTACTTAAAGGGCGTTGATTTTTGATTCTCTCTAAATCATCATTGAAATCGCGTTCTTGGTCCCATTTTATACATAACTGCCGTGACCTTTCAAGTTCTTTAGCTGTTAGGAATGTGTAGTTTATTCGGTTTCGCCTCTTTGATATATTATGTATGTACCGATTCACGTATCCTAGGATTCTTGTTATTTTCGTATAGCATGAAAAGTTTGTTATCAAGTCCGTTTTCAAGCCAATTTGAAGTAGTTGTGTGGTTTTGCTCCTAACTTCTTCAGTAGTAGTGGTTGGTTTTATTTGTGATGGCCAATTTGATTCCGGCAAGTGTAGCCACTTCGGTCCTTTCCACCACAACGATTCATCCAATAATTTTGACGGTGGGATGCCTCGCGTTGCCAAATCTGCGGGATTTTCAGTGGATGTTACATGGCTCCATCTTTCTCGAGGTATTAGTGATAAAATCTCAGACGTCCTATTACCAACAAAAGTTTTCCATTTACTCGGATGACTGCTTAACCATGATAAAACTATTGTGGAATCTGTCCAAGCAAATAATTGGTATGTTGAATAACCCATCGATACTGAAACCTTGGTTAATAATTTTGCGAGTAGTTGTGCTGCGCACAATTCCAACCTCGGGAGAGAGACTTGCTTGATCGGCGCTACCTTTGTTTTGCATGTTAGCAATTTTACTTGACTGCATTCCTTGATAGTTGATTTGCAATAAACAACTGCTGAATATGCTTGTTCACTAGCATCCGCGAAGCCATGCAGTTCTACAACTCCTTGATGGGGGACCCAACGTGAAATTTTGAAATTTTCAAATAACACCAGTTCATTTATAAATTTATTCCATTTATCCGATATTTGTGATGTTACTGGCTCGTCCCACGAAAGTTTTTGTAACCATAATTTCTGTAATAAAATTTTAGTTATTATTATTGAAGGTGCTAACCATCCCAGCGGATCAAATATTCGAGCTATTTCTGATAGCATTTTGCGTTTTGTAACTTCTTGACCCGGCTCTCTATACACCTTGAAACCAAAACTATCGGAAACTGGGTTCCATTGTATTCCTAAGAGTTTGATTGTTTCTGAATCTGATGAATTGATTTCAACCTCTCTTGTATTATGTTCGATGACACCATTTGAGACCCATTTTCTTAACGCAAACCCGGCAGTCAATAGTACGGAATCAACACTACTTTTAATATGTAGTAACTCGCTAACAGTCTCCGCTCCGGTTAATAGGTCATCCACATAAAAATTCTTGGTAATTATTCTTGCAATTGTTGGATTCTCCTCTCGTAAATCATATCCAAGCTGATTTAAGCACCTTGTGGCTAAAAATGGCGCGGAAGCAGTCCCATAGGTGACAGTAGCTAATTCGTAATGTTGAATAGGTTTATTTAGATGATCACGCCAAACAATACGCTGGTATTTTCGATCTTCGCTATCCACTAAAATCTGACGATACATCTTTTCGATGTCAGCGGTCATTGCGTACTTATGTGACCGGAATCGGAGCAGGATCTCCCACAATGTTGGTTGAATGGTAGGCCCTACCATCAACATATTATTTAATGAGAACCCACTAGTGTTACGACATGACCCATCGAAGACGACACGAACTTTAGTAGTGGTACTACTTGTCTTAACCACAGCGTGATGAGGTAAATAAAAGCCACATGAATTTTCAAAGTGTGGTCTTACCTTCTGCATGTGCCCCAATTGTTCATATTCTTGCAAAAATTTATTATATTCAAGTTTTAAATTGTTGTTAGATAAAAATCGCTTCTCAATGGAATGTAGTCGTTTAATTGCACAATTCACTGAACCACTCATCATAGCTTCTCTTGTCTTCATCGGTAGTTTTACAATAAATCGTCCATCACTGTTTCTTGGAAATGGCGCTCAATCTGGGTTTCTTCGTCCGAATAAATAGTTTCTCCCTTGACTTCCTCGAGTTCCCAAAATTTCTTAAGAATTAAGTCAATGTTTTCAGCAAGACTTACATGCAAATTTCGAAGTTCCTTTTCTCGTTTACCGGTACCAGCTAGGGTGTATCCCAGCGATGTATTCTGAGCTACGAAATTAGAAAATTGCATCCGTCCATCTTGCAAGATTCTGAAGAACACATCTGCCCCCAGCAAAATGTCAATTTTTCCGCCTTCACTGAATGATGGATTGGCTAACTCTAATTTTTTCAATGCATTTATCTCATCATAGCTTGCACTTATCGATTGCAGTTGAATTGGCAGCTTCGCTAGAATAAACGCGTCGGTTGACATAATCTCTCTTCCATCCTTAGAGAACAAAGTAAGGGCCGTAATACTTTTTGTCATAACGTTAGCAGTTGCGAGTCCACTTACTACCACGCGAGCAGCTATCCGAGATAGATGAAGTTTTCTTACCATCATTTCATCAATGAACGATGCTTCCGATCCTGTATCTAATATTGCTTTGCATTTATATAACTTTCCAAAGCCATCTCTTATATAAACCAATGCTGTGGGGAGCATAACTTTCCCATTCGATGTCTCCTGAGGGAGAAAATCAGGTTCAGCCTCAACCTTGGTATTAAGCGAATTGATTTCGGTATTATCTTTGTTGGCATCCTCTATGTTACTGCTCTCTCCCGAATTTCAGGTTGTGTTCTCAGTTAGATGTAGTAGAGTATTGTGTTTCCTTTTGCAATGGTTACATCGGTGTCTTGAACGACACTGATAAGCACTATGACACGACTTCATACAAACGAAGCACAATTTTTTCTCAGCCACGAAAGTTCGACGATTCTTTGGACTCATGTTTATAAATTGATTGCAGTTGAATAGATAATGCTCAGCGGAGCAACTGGGACAACTGATAGTACTAGAATCTTCTCTACTGATTTGCAAGCTCAGTGGTTTTGTTTTTCTGCCAGATGATCCTGTATCACTGCGAATTGGCTTTGATCGTTCCAATGCGAAACTTCGGTTGGTTAGGAAATCTAGGAAACGTTCAACCGTTGGAAAGGTACCGCCACCAGTTTCCAGAGCCCAAGTCTGGCGAGTTTTATCATCACAGCGCTCTAATAACATGTATATGAGCCAAACATCCCGTCGTTCTGCATCTGCACCCAATGCCTTTAGAGCACGCAAAATCTCATCCGTAACATCAGCCAGAATGCGCAATTGCCGAGGATCACCCTTTGAATGAGGTTGTGCGAAAAATTTGTCCAATAACGTTGTTGAGATATGAGTCACATTGTCGTACCTCTTACATATTTTCTCCCAAGCATTTTTGTAGTTAGCACTGGTTATTGGTATATTGGTTATTAACGACGCAGCTTCTCCGGTCAGCAATCCTCTTAAATATTTAAATTTATGCACGTCTGAAATTTGAGTTTTGTGTATCGATACCTCGTATAGATCCTTAAAAGTAGGAAACTGTGAAAAATCGCCCGAAAATGGTGGAATGTTAATTCTGGGTAACTTGATCTCGTCCCTTAGTTTTGGATTGAAACTGGTATTGTGCAGTTCATCCACTAATTCCCTTTGATGTTCCGTTAATTTACCGATAGAAAAATTTAACTGCTCTTGATTTGTCCGGTCAGTGATTTTCTTTACCGTGTTACGAAGCTGGCCTTTGACATCAAAATACCGTCGCTCAAAATCTCTCAACTCAGAAGGTGGACCATGTGCTTCAATGTCGCCGTCAAGGTCACAAAAACTGTTGAATATTTTCTCTAGATGTTCTAGACTAGACGAATATTTAAATCGACAACAGTAACTGACTCGTCAGCCTTCATTGCTCGTATCGATCCTTCCATACGCGTTAAAGCAGCCTTTGCTGAACCACGCCGGCGCACCAAATCTGCTAACTCTTCAGCCATTTTGTAAGTGATTCTTGGATTGTCCTGGATAATGTCTGCCTTATACACTTATTTCACCAAATCACTAATATGCACTATATATTTTTAGATTGTGGATACAATGTGCGATTGTGCTTACAAATGTTTAATTCACCATAAAAAAGTTTAAACGTTAATGAAAAAATTTAAAGATAATCACAATGAATTTATAATTCACTTAAATGTTTTAATTTTGTAAATAATTTTATGTATATAGTTTTTTTTTTTTAGAAAATTCAAAATGGATGTAAAATCCGGCTCGAAGGACCATGGAAAAAATGATGCTTATAATAATAATAAATATAAGCTCACTTAATATATTTTATTTAATTAATAAAAACTCAAATCTTTATTTTATTTCACAAAGTTATAAAAAATGTTTTTTAATATTTCACAAAGTTGATTTTTATTTAAACTCACAAAGATTTATTTATATTAACAAAATTATTTTTTTTACCCTTTATAAATTGATGGTGTGTCCAATAGCTTCGCAAAAAGTGGAAACTCCAAATGTCCGTTGCGTTGAATGTCTCTTTGTTTGTACTCAGCTCCATCTCTTATAAATTATAATATGTTTATGTAGTGACTTCAGTTGGTTTGAACACAAAATAATTATTAAAAGTTATTTAGTTAATTGAGGTAATACCAACTTAAACTGAATACAGTAAAATAACACAAATTAATTTCAATAAAGGTCAATGAACTGTCATCGATACAATAATAAAGGTGAGTATTAAAAATTTAATTTAATTACAATTTCTCTTTTTAGGTAAGACGTAAGATTATTATTCAAATTAATTCAAGATAATATGTATGTAAGTAAATATCAAATGTATATAACGTACTAATTATTGAAACTAATATCTAATTTATTTTTAATTTCAGGGATTCATCTAAATCAACAATCTGCATACCACTACATTTAATGTGAGAAACTGGTTGATCAAGAAGCATACTCTTCTCAAATCATCAAATTCAATAATTCAGAAACAAATGTTATATAAACCAAAATACACTAATAAAAATAGAACAACAAGAAAAATTTCTATAGAAATCAATCTCCTATTTCCCATCTCTCCGAGTTTTCTCAAAATCAAAATTCAATCAACAAAATTTAATCAATATTATTATCTGCAAACATTTAAAAATAAAAAAAACCAAAACGTAGCAACGCACCAACCTATTGGTAACCGATCATTATAACCATCAAGAGAGAAACCTTCGTGGTCACCGTTTCTCAATTTCAGCATAACAATTAATAAATTAAACAATCACTCATTCTTTCTTTCCCCTCTACGGTGATTTCCAAATCAGTACCACTGATACAATATTAACTCTACACATGGTAGAAACACAACGACCAAACACATTCGAAGCCTATGATGCTGAACTCAAAATCGCTACAAACTCGTATTTTAAAGTTTATAAAAAAAATAATTATTACTTTTCCAAATAACTGATTGAGAAGATTCAGCAGATAGTGCCTCTTTTACTGATTTTGAAAGTGATTTTGAAACAGAAGTACATCCTATACCACGGAGTCGTGGACTACGTTGGAAATTATGTCCGAGTCAGCAATGAAAATAAATCAATTATGATTAGAGGGTATAAAGACGGGGAGACTACAAATGTCCTTGCAGATTTAACCAGAATCAATAGAAATACGGTCCGTACTATCATCAGAAAATATACTAGAGATGACGAAGTTTTTGATGAGATACAAAGACAATACTTGTATGATCTATTCAACTACCGAGCATTAGTTGAGGTAATAGAATTATTCTTAAACTCGCTGACTATTCAAATTGTAAAAATATACCTTTTTCAAGTCAAGTTAAACATTTTTCACTCCAAATTAACAAATTTCAAATCAAATTAAATTAATTTTTTTTTTTGCAAAATATACAATAAAAACTGGTGTATACAATAAAATTTATTAATTTTATTAATTATTAATAGGCTGAGAATAGGATTTTTTGGTTCTAAAAAATCAAAAATATGTACTTATAAATGTATAACAAAAATTACGAATTATGTGGTCAAAATATGTAATTAAAATGAAAAATTTGTGTTCAAACTTTGAAAAGAAAGCCAAAACTAGAACTTATCATAAGAGGATTTCAATTCACTCTTTTAAAAAAAGTATCCACTATTTTAACTGTAAAGTGGAACAATTTAACTCCACTGGATTATAGAGAGCTGGAGAGGTTCCAGAAATGGTTCCACAACTCCAAACACTTAGAAATTTTGACACGCAAACAGTCTCTACCTCTAAAGTACAACGTGACTATTGACACATTTCATGCTATGAGCCACCCCAGGATTGTTCCGACTAGAATTTTTTAACATGTGTTTTAGACCTATTTAAGCGATAGTTGATCTATCGGGCCAGCCCCTTTAATTTTTTTATGTTTCAAGAGCTTTGGAAATGCTGGTATTGCCAAATCGCCAGTAAATTTGTTTTATCGCTTAAATAAATATAAAATACATGTTATACAGAATTCAACCGTTATATTTCCCTTTGAACTGCGAATATTTTAATGGAATCTTGAACGGCTGGTCATACCAAATTTACAGCCGTAATAAACTCTTTGAATAAAATGTTCACCAATTGTCCTACTAGTGGGCTCACGAATAAGGACATAGCAATCACAAAATTCGCTTTTCTAGAAGAACTCCGGATCGTCAAAGAATGAATTAAGCTATTTTAATTCTACGGTTGGTTTTTCTTAATTTATTGTTCTAAATTACGTAGTTTATGCAACAGTAAAACTTTTCAGCTTCTAAAAAGTGTTGTTTGGCTTAAATATCTTTGCTTTATCATATTAGAGCTCATAGGGCGCATTTGTCTTAAGAATCTTAAGCCTAATTATTGATTAATCAGATAATTGCATGTTGTAAATTTTATTGTATGCATCTACATTTTATTGTATATTTTGCAAAAAAAAAAATTAATTTAATTTGATTTGAAAATTGTTGTTAAATTTGTTTTAAAAAATTATTAATTTGATTTGAATATTTGCTAATTTGGTTTGAACATTTGTTAATTTGGTTTGGAAATTTGTTAATTTGATTTAAAAAATGTTTAACTTGACTTGAAAAAGGGTATTTCTATGCAAAAATATTAGCAAGTTCTATTGGACTTTGCTACCCTTAGTATTAAAAATTTAAACAATTTACTTATTGTAACCCACTATTTTTTTTTGCATAGCCACCATGTGGTTTTGGCCCAGCAAAATTTTATTTATTAAAAATTTAATTTTATATTTCAGCCCTAATAGTAAATTAGATTTCTAGTTTTTAATTCTAAAGGGCGGTCGGTACATTTTGAAAACGAGCGACGAGAATTTTTCCTTTTTCGATATCACATATTTACTAAAAATAAAAAGTTAAATTTTAAAATTTTTAATACAAAATTTCAATTTATCATTTTAAATTAAAAATTATCAACAAAATTTGCGTAAATAATTTGCTGAAAAAGGAAAAATCGTTGTCGACGCTCGTTCTCAATGTGTACCGGCCTTAAGGGTGGCAAAGCCGAATAGAACTTCCTAAATATTGGCTAATGTGGTCTTGGGTCATCTAATATTATATATCGGTCTTGCTAGTACACAATAACTTTGAATGAAACCTGACCAACGTAATTCTCCTAAATGTCTTTATTTGAGTAGGGATATTTTTGCGTTTGGTACTGTTTTAGTCAAATATTCATCTCGTTGTGTGCTCAAGTGAAGAATTTACTAAAATCAGACTAAAACAATTTTTGGTAAAATATAACATAAACTTCATAGGCATTTATTTTAACGAATTTTTGTGTACTACACAGAGTTATAGAAATTTGAAAAATATTGAAACTCTTAAGTAGCATACACATTATCATAGTAAAATATAGTAAAAAACTTCATTGGCATCACAACATGGCTTATAATTAAATTGGCAAAAGTAAATACTTCATGAACCTCACTATCTGGAAACATGAATCAAAAATCAAATTCTGAGCCATTGAAAGCAATTTGAAAAATATGGGATTCCATGGAAAATTTAAACTTTTCGGCAATTAATAATCGAAAATTCCAGAAATTGTTTTTGCGATATTCAATCGTTTTATTTTTGAGTTTACATTTTGCTGTGTCAATGTGTTACACTCTCATTATGTCGCTAAAATCATAAAGTGTATTGGGAACCGTTGCATTATTCGAAGATGGCAGAAGCTAACGCTACTTCGGTAATAATTTTCGAATTTCCTGTAGTATAGTAAAACGTGTTTCGTTGCGATTTTTCGAGACAGTGTTCTATACCAGGCGACAAGATAAGAGCAGACAAAGAGTAACAAACGTTCGAGATGACCGTTTGGTAGTTTCATAAACTTTTAGAGATCGCCATGCAAGCACTGTTGAGACTTGCAATGAATTGTGTCACGCACGTAATATAAATATAAGCTAAAAAGCAAAATTGCGAACGTTAAGAGAAGATATCTTAGAGCATGAAGACTAGCCACGGGCCCAGAACTTCTGTCACAACACAGGATTATTCGTCTTGAATTTGCCAGGGAACATGAAAATTGGAGTGAATCTGACTGGAGCCAATTATCATTTACCGATGAATCGAGATTTGATTTGCAGTATCCTTATAGGCGAGAACGGGATTGAAATATTGAAAGAATATGTTATTCCCTAATTACCATTTACAGGCGAAATTTCATGATAGTGCACGATAATGCAAGACTTCATGTTGCTATAGAGTCGTGAATGAATACTTGGCAGATGTAAATATTTCGAAGATGACATGGTTGGCAAGGAGTCCCGATTTGAATTGTATGTTGGTAGAAGAAATATGTTTATCGAAGCGTGCTCTTTAAGGAATGGAACCTAACAGGGCGATATCCAACAGATTATCAAAAGTATGGAACGGAGGATGAGAGCGGTTATTCAAGCTCGGCGGGACAATACACACTATACTAAACATTTTTATTGGTTAAGTATGATCTTGTTGTTGTGTTTCTGTTGGTGAAAATTTAAATTTAATTTTTAAAATTTCTCATTGTTTGGTTTTTGTTCGAAAATTCGAAAAACCTCAACCATTTTTTTGAAGGACTTAGGATTTGATTTTTGTTTCATGTTTCCAGCTAGTGCGGTTCAAGTTGTATGTATTCCCATCAAAAAAAAAAAAAATTATCCATATTATACCAATCAATATTATAAATCTTGTAAATTTGAAATACTCTCGAAGAATCCAGAAACATCTTCAACAATTTTGAATAATCTGTAATATGACGCGAGTAGCATAAACGAATCATCTTCAATAATAATGTATAAATTATCGAATAATCTCGAAACGAAATAGCAAATGACGGTGGTTTCGCTATATGGATTAATTCGAAATTTTTTCGATGGTATCAAATATCATCAAGTAGGAGGCTTCAAAACAAACTTCTCGATAAACCACTAATTCGGAAGCAAGATGCAACTAAGCCCGTGCAAATTTCAAGCAATATCGAGAAACACGAGTAATCTCGAAAAGCTCGTGAATTCTTAGAACTCTACAACAATCTGGATATTTATTCACATGCAATTTAGAAGATTCTGGAAAACTCAGATAAATATTCATAGAATGATCTTAAAAGACCAAGAAATCACTAAGAATCTCGAATAATCTGGAAACGCCATGCAGTATTCGGAAACCCTTTAATGAATAACTTCAATGTTAATAGCCGAACGGTATTTAATTTGGAAATCTAGATAAATCCACTAATCTTGAAAACAGAGAAATTATCTTCTCTCTAAGATAATTTAATTCGTAATTCAACTCCAACCTAAACTCGAATAATATCGAAAATGTCGAATAATAAATTTAAAAAGATCGGAATGTGAAAAAATATCGAAAATATCGTTAGAGATCGTCTTGAAATCTCACCAACCAATTTTGCAATATTGTCTTCAGAAATATAGACTGTTAAAATCTCATTTTGTAACACATTTTGAGTTCTCATATTGCTTACATCATCGCGTTTCCTCACAATTGCAATAATCAAACTTGAAATATCAGGGATACATAATCGACAAGCAGAGGTAATCCTAGCTGGTGAATTTCAAATTTAAATGGATTATAATTAAATACAACTTGCAGTTTAACTCAAGTGCGGTAAGCTGAATTTTTTGCTTGAAAACTGCTAACTGATTACATGTCTGTTTTGTAATAGCGGAACGTGGTCTTGTTTTAAACAAGAATTGTTTATTGAAGAAAGGGAAGAGCCTTTAGAGTCAAAATGAAAATTAGAGTATTTTTAGAAGAATGACACTACTTTTAAGAGAGTCTGAACTTGAGTACCATAATTTATTGGTTGATCAGTAATGATGGTGGACTTAACAGGATGTTTTCCCCAATCGTTGCACAATCCGTAGGGTTTTCCTTTTGGCTTTGCATGTTTACACTTGCCATAGCGAGTTATAATCCATCATACATTTTTTGCCAATTTGCAGCCTGTAAAGCTTGTTATTTCTGTTCAACTGCAGCTTTAATCACCTAAATCGAAATCAAGTTTCCTAAATAAATTTCTATATCTAAAAGTCAATACCTGATGATGAGGTTAATACACCCAAAAATAAAAATCGAAAGCTAATCTTCCACCAATATTTATTCTAAATGCAAATAGAATTCTACTTCAATCCATTGGTTACTTAATATCATGTTTCGTTTGTTTGTGAGCACATACATATATGCAAGAAACCAATCGCGCACTAAAATAAACTATAAAAACTCTAGTTGCCGACAATAGCTAGTCTCAGTTGATATTCAAAATTCGTTAAATTACAATGTACATAAATTGGTGCCTCAAAGTATGGTGTTTACTTCTTTTAATACTACAACTCTCAAATTGTGAAAGTAAGTTTAGCTCATAATGTGTTTTGTTATTAACTAAAGTGTTAATTAATTTACCCTCGTCAATTTTTGTTTATGTTTACCGATTGCGATTAATGACACGATTAAAAACTACTGTAGATATCAAAACAACGGATTCACGGCGGAACATATTTTCATCACAGGAGTGTGGCATCGATACTAAAAATAATGTTAACGATCATACGTGGTTGGTGCGGTTACGGTATGAAAATGCTGCATACGGATGTGGTGGTGTACTATTAAATAAACGTTACATAGTAACGGCAGCTAGTTGCCTTATTGGTGATATAGTACGACATTTGGGTGAATTGTTCGTCGATATTTTATTTATTTATTATTCTAATTATTCTAATTATTATTTATATCGTAATTTCAGTAAAAATGTTACTTTATTCGAAAATACCGGTGATCATTTAGGCAAAGACTATGAATTTGAAGCGACTGTAATACATCCAAATTTTATACCAAATGTTATACACGGAGAAAATGATGTGGCATTGATACGATTAGCCAAAGACATTACGAATTCCACTATTCCAATATGTACGGGTGGAAATGACGATGTTGAGCTATCTAGAGAAGTACCACATGTGGCCGGATGGGGACAAACATATGCGGGGCAAAAAACCAATATTCGTAAAATACTTAACGTAAAATTTGTTAATACAACGGCATGCGACCAGTTATTATCCCCATACCATTATGTAGTTACTGCACGAGATGTTTGTGTTACGCTCGACGAAAATGACTATGATAGGCCGTGTCCAGTCGATGGTGGTGGAATATTAGTTTACCGTGTTAACTTAAAATGGTGGTTAATCGGTATCGGGTCGTATAATGCAGTTTGTGGATACCACGAGAGACCTGGAGTTTTTACAAAATTTCATGAAATATTCTCGTGGATTGAGAATAATATTCGAGCTTAGGAATTATTAAAAAAAAAAAAATTTTTGTACCACATATGTAGATAACGTTTTATTTATAAAATTTAATGGTTACACATTTGAATCAGTTTTACAATCAGCTCTAAGATACCGATAATTTTGATGATAATTTTGTTCATCGTTAATAATCTCATACACATCATAAAAGTTTGAGTCGTGGATAATTTCTTAGAGATAACTTTGCTTTCGCAATTGAGAATTGATGTCAAGGGTCGGTCAAAGGAATTTTGAAGTTTTAACATTTCAATTATTATTGTGTAAATTGGTGATAAATAAGTGGGTGGGTGATAAGTGTTAGTGTAATGGTTAATTTTGTTTAAATTTAGATAGGTCTAATGGTGGTCGCCCCGGTGCGGTGGCACAATTGTTAGAATGCTGGCTTTAAGCTACGGAGGTCCCGGGTTCGATTCCTGGCGGGTGATGAAGAAATCACGGCTGGTTAATGTAGGATCAATGGATTAATCACTCATTATACGTTGAAAAAACGATTACGAAACTTCATCTTGAAGCGGCCAAATCCTATGGGATGTAGCGCCATCAAAAAAAAAAATGGTGGTCGCTAAACTAAAATTTTTAATGTTACAATTTTTATTCGGAGTATTAGATTAATCCCATTTGCTAATATTTTCTTGTTTTAAAGTGAAGTAAATTTAATTAAAATTTCGCCAATTAATTTTAAGTCACATTTTCAAAATTTGAATATTTGCACGGGCAGTTCACAAAATCAAAATAATAATCTTCAACATATTTATAGTGAACCAAAAAATTTTAAAATAAAATTTTAAACCACTTCAGTTTCGCAACCAAAATGCTCTATATGAAAATGGCCAATACCTAACCAAGATTACACAACATGATGTTATATTTCAAGCACAACAACGAAATATTGAACTACCATCTAAATAGATACCAAATTATTTGCAACCATTACCAGTTTTCAACTCTATACCAATTTCACCGACTACAACTAATAACAGTCAACATCAACTTTCGAAATGGGAAGCTAGAACTTAAGAACTTATAAAATTATTGGACAAAACCTACACGTATAATTAGTTTAGTGTTCTCATTGAATCAGTTAAAATTGCCGCTAATTGGATGATTCTATTAGCCGTTAGGTCGATTCTTGGAAACAAAGAGCGAATGAATCATTCAAAGAATTTTATAATGACATATTGGTTTTAACTTTGCAATTTCGTTCTCCTATTTGGACACTGAAGTCTAACGCGCTATAAAATGCGTACAGATTTACAAAATCATTTGGGGGAACAAGAAATTGAGACTCATCAGTGAAATTTCAAATGCAACTGGAAGTCAGTCGACTGCTACGGGTTTTAATTTTTGTTATTCCAAGTAAAATTTCCAGGATGTATCTGATAGCAAGCCTTGAACTGTGCGGACGTTTTTTTGTTTTTTCGTGTGCCAAATAATTTTAAAATAATAATATAATTAATTATATATGGCGTCGAATTGCTGTATGTCGTGTTGTACTCCTGGTGGTAGTGATAATTTTTTAATGTGCAGTGGGTTGTGTAAATGTGTTGCCCACTACAAATGTGCTGGTTTCAGAAAAAATGCATTTGACTTGATTTGCAATTCTGATAACATTTTCTGGTTTTGTGACAAGTGCAAAGACATCTACAAGGTGCAAGTGAATAGTTTAAGTGAACTGGTTGGTACAATCAGAAATATAGACAATTACGTTAAAAAATGGAAGAGCAAGCCCAAGCGCTTACTTCTGATCCAGGAGAACCAGTTACTCTACCAGTCACTACACATTGCATTGTGGTTGCTCCAGATCACATCATCGCTGATGATTTTCCAGACTCAAGCGCATCTGTTTTGCCTGGTGCCGCTAAGTCCGAAATCTTTGGTACCAATATAATTGGTGGAAATTCATGTGCTGAATCTTTCAAGCCTGTGTCTAATAACTCGTATGTGTCTGGTGGCACATTTACTGATGTGGTATCTTCGGCAGTTATTTCGAGTGTTGCGAGTACGTCTGCAAAAGCGAACAGTATTGATATATCGTGCGGTCCAAATGTTAATAAAAAATCGTTGCCATCATCACGAACTATCCGGAAGAACATACGAAATTTTAATATTCGTGGCACTAATACCTCACCTGATATTTATATTAAAACTATTGCACCGAAATGTTGGCTTCATTTGTCAAGATTCGATACTCTTACAACTGAGGATGATATTGTGGCTCTGGCTAGCAAATGCTTAGGTCCGAGTGTTTACAAGGCAGTTAAACTAATTCCTAAGGATGAAGATATCCATGAGTTAGAATATGTGTGCTTTAAATTGGGGATCAACGTTGAGCTTCATGATAAGGCTCTAAATTCGGATGCATGGCCTACCAGTGTATTTATTAGGCCCTTCCATAAGCAAAATTTTCGGACAGGAGCCTCAAATGTGAAATTCCGGATACCAGCTGCTGTAGTTAACTCTGCCGAAATTTAAATAACGCAGGGTCAAAGGGGATGCGTCGGCCCAAAAGTTTTGGACAAATTACTTTCACTTCGATGTACTATCACAACGCCTCTAGTATTCGGGGGAAAGCTAAGTTATTCTTGCTTGGCGTTCTTGATAACGATTACGATGTGATTATCATATCGGAAACATGGCTTACTAAAGTGTTTAATTCAGAGGAATATTTCCCACCCAACTACGTTGTCCACAGAAAAGATCGACATGATTTTTGCACCAGCCTTAAAGGTGGGGGGGTGTTGATTGCTGTTAAGAGTTCGATCCCAAACGAGCTCATTGCATGTCATCCAATTTATGATGTAATAGCTGTTCGGATTAATGTATCCGAATCATCTATCCTCGTGGTGGCTGTATATGTTCCCTCTGGATCTACTCTGGAATATTATATGGGAATTGTTAATTTCATCAGTTCTGCGGTCATGCCATTGGTTCGTATTAAGGAACAACTAATGGTTATAGGAGACTTCAATCTTCCAGATATTGCTTGGTTTGATGTTGATGGAGTTTTCACATCCTCTTCTTCTGGCCAAAGGGAGTTGGCAGTTACTGATTATTTTGCTAGCTTAGCAATGATGCAGTTGAACCGGATAAGCAATAGTCGGGGAATATTTCTCGATTTGGTTTATTCAACTGATCTTATGTTTTCGGAGATATCACCTTGCGAAGATTTTACTGGATGTTCGAGCGTTTACCACACTCCAATTACCATATATATATATATATATTTTTAGAGAATTGCAACGCTACGTGTACTTCTAGTAATTCTCTGCATTTCGATTTTAGGCTTGCGGACTATACGATTCGTTAAACGAATTTCTTGTCGGTTCTATTTTGTTGTTCAACGGGCTGCTCAAGACAAGGTATGTTCCATTAAATAAAAACGGACCTAGGTTTCGTGAGCCGTGGTATAACAAAGAACTACTACGTCTTGAAAAAAAAACGGAATAAGTTCCATTCTTGGTATAAGTTACAGGGCGCTGAGTTTTATTCCAGATTCAACTTACCTCGTAAAGAGTTCAAAACTTTAAATTGGTTCCTTTACAACAACTACATTTTGCAAATAGAAGAGGATCTGACTTCAAACCCAAAAAAGTTCTGGAATTTAATAAATGGTAAACAGAAGGTTGTTGGGTTTCCTACTCCAATAACCTTTCAGAACTCTTCCGCAAGTCAACCCTCTGATATCGCTAATCTATTTGCAAAATTTTTTGAGTCCGTCTATGAAGTATCTGGGAATTCTGGTACCAAACTTATAAATAATCGCGATTGCTCTGATTTTAATTTTTTATAGTTTACTGAAGCAGAAGTTTATGATAGCTTATCTCAACTTGATAGTAATAAGAAGGCAGGTCATGATGGTTTTCCACCTATCCTTATTAAGAATTGTGCTGAGAGTTTAGCCCATCCACTGACTCTAAACTTTAATAAGAGCCTACGTACTGGGATTTTTCCGGATCCCTGGAAACTGTTTTTCATTCGTCCGATTTTTAAATCCGGCAGAAGAAGCGATATCAGCAATTATCGCGGAATCGCTATTCTTTCTGCCATACCAAAACTTTTCGAATCAATGGTACAGAAATTCTTATTTTTTCATGCAAAAATTTATATTTCTCCTGCTCAACACGGTTTTTACACGGGTAGGTCTACGATTACTAACCTAGTCAGTTTTTGTCAACATTTATATAGTAGATTGGAACGTAGGCAACAAATGGATGCAGTTTACACCGATTTTTCGAAGGCTTTCGATAAAATTGATCATTCGATCCTTATCGATAAGCTGGATAAACTAAATTGTCAGTTTATCCCCATCAGGTGGTTGCATTCGTACCTGTCTGATCGCTACCAATTTGTTAAGATAAATGATTTTAGTTCTCGCTTATTTCGAGTTACCTCTGCGGTTCCTCAAGGTAGCCACATTGGTCCTCTTTTATTCTCATTATTTGTCAATGATGTTGTTGATTGTTTTAAATTCGCAAAATGTTTGCTTTACGCAGATGATATGAAGATATTTGTTCCTATTACTGGAGTTTCTAATTGTGTTAAATTACAAGATGACTTGAGTAACTTTTGCAGTTGGTCATTTAAAAACAAATTGTTGTTGAATGTGGATAAATGTAGGATTTTATTATTCTCTCGTACACACTTACCTGTTCTTCAGCAATATTTTCTATACAATACTGCTATTGACAGAGTTGAGGTCATAACCGACTTAGGTGTAACCTTTTCCTATGATCTTACTTTTACCAAACACATTGATTCTATTATTTCAAAAGCTTATATTATGCTGGGTTTCATTAAGCGCAATTGTAAAGACTTTTGCGACCCACTCACACTGAAAACTCTTTATGTGTCCTTTCTTCGTTCCATTCTGGAATATGCTTCTCAGATTTGGTCGCCATTTTATCATTGCCATTCATACAGAATTGAGAGCGTTCAAAAGCAGTTTCTTGGCGTGCGAGTGCACCAATATGTACTTCCTCCTTATAATGATCGTTGTAAATTATTAAAATTACAACGATTAGACCACCGACGAGACGTTGCATCTGCTATCTTCGTTCAAGATGTTCTGACTTCCCGAATAGACTGTGTCGATTTGCTGGTTCGTTTCAACTTTTACGCTCCTACACGTTGTTTGCGCCGTCGTTGTTTGTTACATATTGATCCGGTCTCTACAAACTTTGCACTCTCGGAACCAGTTTTGAGAATATCGCGACCCTTTAATTCGGTTTATGATGTATTCGATTTTAACTTAACAAGAAATTCGTTTAGAAATGAGTTGTTTAAATTTATGTCTATTATTAAATAATGGTTAAATGTTATTTTTGTGCTTAAATATTGTATAACTACTGTTAATATTTTTATAGTTTGCATTGATCTTTTTTTTTTTTTTTTTGCATACCGATTGTATATTTACTGTAGGTTAAATAAATAAATAAATAATCTCAATAATAGCTGTGTTTCAACGGGCCAAATTTGCTACTTGCAAGTACTTGTAAATAGATACCATATGGAACGCAAATTATAATACCACATGCAAAAACAACTACACCATCGATTTAGTATGATTAACTGCGAGTAGAGGCAAGTACTTATGAGTAGATTGCTCACGTCAACGGTACATAGCTAATGAGAATAACCCACACTTTTCCAGGTTAATGCATATATCGCAAACCAAAACGCTCTTGGAAAGAGCAAAAGGGGAATCAATCAGTTGCCTTAACGAATCTTCGAATTCATAGGCAGCTCTTTCATCAACAACAAAATGGTACGACTAATAGTCTTTCATCTGTTCTGTCGAAAAACGTGAAAACTTAGTCCAAAAGTTTCGAACAAAAAATATTGGGAGAAGAGCAAACAATTTAAAAATTGGAATAGTTGCCACAAATTTGTCTAAGAAATAGATGAGAGACCATTGCGAAAGTAAATATTAATGGTAGTTCTGATACTGGGTTAATGCATTGGGCATCCATACGGCTTTAGGTTGTGGGTATAGGCCTTCAAATTGGGCAAAAAAAAGTTTTATTTAATGGGATGGACAAATCGAATGTAAGTGATTCCTGGATTGAAAAAAATCTTTATATTTGAGCTTTTAGCCTTGAGGAATTGGAGCTCGAGGAGACAGTAAAGAGGAGGACACACCTCAGTGGGGCCACGAGGAGACGTCTGTCCCACCTAATTCGGTCAGGGGTCCCCCGCGACACTGCCTTGCAGCAATGCAAAGAGAAGATCAGGGACAGAATTGTCCCAGCAAATAAAAGTACACCACCTTCCTGTGAGTTCTGAGACTACGGTTCCTTCTGGCGATCCCGCCACGGACACGGTTACGTTGTCGACGGCACAGTTGCGGGACATTATCGATTCGCGTGTTAGGGAGTTAGTTCATGCTCAATTATCTGAGACGCAGGTCGTAATTCCATCTATACTAGTGACAGTGATTTAGGCATAGCCCCAGAAATTTTAGGTAACGAGAGACAGATTACCCCTGATTTAAAAAAAACAATTCCTAAATTTTCGGAAGTGGCACATATAGCTTTCAAGTCACCCCAGCCATTATTCGGCCAGGTGGTATGGTTCGAAATTCTCGAGCAACAATTCAGTCTGGCTGGAATTGTCAGGGAAGGCACACGATACTCACACGCCGCTAGTGCACTGGACGCACGGCTACATGATCAATTCGCTGGTTTAATGACTCGAAACAAAGGAGACACACCTTACACCATTTTTAAACAGGAGGTAATCAAAGAACTGGGCGAGTCAGAAAAGAGCAAACTGCATAATTTATTGCACGGTTTGTCGTTGGGTGACAAAAAGCCATCCCAGTTACTCGAGAAGCTTCGATTGGATGCCGGTGTTAGGTTTAACGATGATTCGATTCGTCAATTGTGGATGCAGCGTTTGCCACAGCAAGTTCAAATGGTTTTGTCGCCATTTGAGATCGACTTGACCCTATCAGTCCTGGCTGCACGGGCGGATAACATAATGGAGACGATGACCCATTTACAAATACATTCCGTCGCATCTCACCCGGTTACAAGCCCGACATGCACTCTTATGGCTAGCACTCCGTCAGTAACAAATCCCGACGAAAGGTGGCATAATTTTGAATCTCATATTATGAAAGAAATATCAGCGTTAATAGACACCTGATTCCGATCGCGTAGTACATCTAGATAGTACATCGCTCAAATTCTCGCGAATCAAGCAACAATTTCTAATGTTACTATCACAGACGTTTCAAAGACAAGACAAATAAGTGTGTTACAGGTTGTAAACATCAATTAAAACCCACTGATGCAAACCAGATGGACCTCAATTCAAAAAAATAATTGCACATCAGCATTCGACGACGTGTCCTGATGCTGCAATTTCCAGTCGTCTCTTAATTTTCGAAAAAAATTCACAACGCAAATTCTTGATCGACACAGGCGCAGATGTATCAGTAATACCAGTCAACTTTAGCAAAAACATAAGCGATAAATCCGACTTTAGTCTTTACGCAGCAAACGGTACCCGTATCAAGGCAGAAGTATCAATACCAATTTTAGGGGCAGATTTCTTAAAAAACACTGGTCTTATTGTCGACCTTAAGAGAAATCGAATAGTAGATCCGTTAACTTCGTTGTTCACCATTGGTTCTCTGACAGCAGCACAGGTTCCATCACTGTCCATTTTAGACAAGACAACCCTCGGAGCAGATATTTCGAATATTCTTGCAAAATACGAGGAAATCACACGCGAAAATTTCGGCATCAAACCTGTGAAACACACTGCCTAGAGACTCGCGGACCACCTGTCTGTTATAAAGCACGACGTTTATCTCCAGAGATGACCAAGATAGCCAAAGGCCATTTCGAGAGCATGATGGCACAGGGCATTTGCCGCCCTAGCAATAGCTCTTGGTCCAGTCCATTGCATTTGGTCAAAAATAAAAATGGAGAGTGGAGACCTTGCAGTGATTACCGCGCACTTAATAACGTGACGAATCCCGATTGTTATCCAGTGCCTCACCTCCAGGATTTTTCTTTCCAACTGGCCGGTTGTAACGTTTTCACTACATTGGACTTGGTACGAGCATAACACCAGTCCCCATCGAACCAAAAGATATACCTAAAACTGCAATATCGACACCATTCGTACTATTTGAGTTTTGCAATATGACCTTTGGTTTAAGAAATGCAGCACAGGAATTTCAAAGGCTAATGCACTCAATCTTACGCGGATTACCATTTTGTTTCACTTATCTTGATGACATACTGATAGCATCACAATCCAGAGACGAGCATCTAAGGCATTTGAATACAGTGTTTCAGAGACTATCTAACAATGGATTAGTCATTAACGTGGATAAATGTGTTTTCGCTCAGTCCGAAGTCTTGTTCTTGGGTCATACAGTATGCAACAAGGGTATCCTTCCTTCACCCGAAAGAGCTCAAGTCATATCCCAATTTAGCAGACCCACAACAGTTCAGCAATTGAAACGGTTCTTAGGCATGATCAATTTTTATCGGCGTTTTGTACCAGCAGCCGCAAAAGATCAGGCCGTTTTAAATGACTTTCTGAAGGGATACAAAAAAAATAGCAAAGTTGTTATCAATTGAACAGACACAGCCGTCGAAGCTCTTGAGAAGTGCAAGAGAGCAATGACTAAGGCAACCCTTTTAGCTCATCCTGGAAGTTCGGCTCGTAAGTCAATAATGGGGGATGCGTCGGACACTGCATTTGGGGCAGTAGATCAGCAATGGGTAGACTGTACGACTTACCGTGACGCAAAGCAAGTACAGCGCCTACGACATGGAACTCTTGGCGGCTTATTTAGGCATAAGGCATTTCAGGTTTCTTCTTGAGGGACAAAATTTCACACTGCTTACGGATCATAAACCCTTAGTTTACGCTTTTAGACAGAATAGTGAAAAAGCATCACCCAGACAGCGCCAACATTTAGACTACATAGGGCAATTCACAACGGACTTACAACACGTTTCGGGCAAGAACAATATAGTAGCTGATACTCTTTCCCACATAGAGCAAATAGAAGTCCCTGGATCAATCGATTACTCAATTATCGCGGAAGCTCAAGTTAGCGACAAAGAATTATTAAAACTTATCGAAGACAATAGTACGTCAACCCTGAGATTCGAGCAATTTCCCGTACGTTTTGGTGCCGATAGATCATTGTATTGCGACATATCCACAGGTAATTCTCGACCTTATATTCCTTTCGCGTTCAGGTAACAAGTTTTTGAATCATCGCATAATTTGGCTCATCTAGGAGTAAGGTCTTCAGTGAGGCTACTTACGGATCAAGTCGTTTGGCCATCTATAAGAAAAGACGTGGGACTCATGGCTCGTTCATGTGTCGCTTGTCAGAGGGCTAAAACCGGCAGACATACGAAATCTCCTGTCGGATCATATGAACCAACTACTGATCGTTTTTGCTGAAGTTCATTTGGACATTGTCGATCCATTGCCACCATCTACAAACTACCGATACTGTTTAACGATGATAGACCGATACACGCGTTGGGCAGAGGCCATACCCGTATCCGACATAACCGCAAATATTGTCGCTTTTGCGATCTATTCAGAATGGATTGTACGTTTTGGTGTCCCATTATTCATTGTAACCGACCAAGGAACCCAGTTTGAATACCAGTTGTTCGCGGAATTGTCAATCTTGTTAGGTTTCCAACATAAACGTACGAACAGTTATCACCCGCAGTGTAATGGTATGATCGAGCGCTGGCACCGTACACTAAAGGCTGCGATTATGTGTTATGACAGACCTGATTGGACCACTATTTTACCTTCCGTCCTACTAGGATTAAGAACTAGTTATCGCGAAGATTTGCAGGCTACTTCAGCAGAGTTAGTGTATGGAAGTAACTTGCGAATTCCAGGTCAATTTTTTGAGGTGAATAAACATTGCAAGACATTGCAGATATTTTAAAAAACTTTATGGAAATATCATTTTAGAATCCCATTTTCCTTGTTCGTGCCGAATTTCATAATAATATTTTGGGAACCAGCCAAGTTCCTTTCTACCTGCCGTATCCCATAATTGTATCTAAAACTCATTTCAGAATCGCATCTCCATGTTGTAATTTAAATTTCATCATAATCGATACGCAGAAATCACCAAGATCCATGCTAAATGACCTAGAGGAAAGTCTGTGTTCATCGATATTTAACCGAAAATCGCACCTGTCGACCGAATCGTGTAACTTTAGTTGACTAGCCCCTCTATGTACTAGTATCGCCGGTATCACGTTTGTTGCCACATTTGTTGTAAGATTTGGTATCTTCTTCTTTACAGAATGAATTTGAAATGTTTGACGGCTAAATACATTGCTTGCGCTCGCGACCTGGGACAGCAAACTGGGACAGCATCAATTTTGGAAGCGTCTGCACAAAGCGAAAGTTCTGTCATTTTGATGGGTGGGCGAGAAAAACATCGTTAGACAAATTGAGTTCGCACGATTGCTTCGTTCGTCCATGTGAGTAGCGTACGATCGTTCTTTTTGTTGCCCGGAGTCACGGTCATCATGCTTGACCGAGTAGCAAAAGCCTCCTTAGCCATTCCTTATGTATAAGGAATTGGATGTCTTGCTTGCCAAATTCGTACTTTGTAATATTTATTGCCAAATTTTATCATTTAAGTCGTTCAACCAGGATTCGAAGATGTTTGTGATGCTCTTTGGGCATCGTTGAGGCAACAAAATCGAGGGCGCGGCAAACTTCGTGAATCAAATGTTAAAACATTTGCGCGGCATTACAAAGTCCAAACGTTATGAATTTCAACACAAAACCCGTGTCTTACCTTGGAAATTGCCAGTGAAGTTTAAATGACTTGGCTGGCAATTTCCAAGGTAAGATCATTTTTTCCCATGGTATGGCATGGCGATCTGAAATCGTGATGGGGTTTAAATGGTGGCGGGCTTGCCCAACAGCTACTTGACTATCGTAATATTCCGGCTTTTACTAAACAATCGCATTGCTTTCGGACTGCCTCAAGTCTCTTGGGGTTCATCGGACGATCGAATCGAGAGCAATAATTTCAAGTCCGTATAGCATTTGAAAGTCAAACATTGAAAGACAGAAAACGGTTAATAAATTAAAAAGAAAAAAGCAAAAAATCCTTTTGTGCCGATTTTTTGAATTTATTACATTTTATTGAGTTTAAAATTCAATTCTCCTCTACAATAAATAAAACTTTATATAACAAGTGTTTTTATAGTAACTTATCTAAACTTTATGTTAACAAATACAGGATAATATTATATCAGTTCAAGGCTTAAGATTGAGAGTAATCCATCGATGTACCTTCGTAATTCGTGTAAATACTCCCGGAAATTCATTGTATCCACATACTGCATTGTACGATCCAAGTCCAACCAACCACCATTTTGAACGGAACTTTTTCACTAGAACACCCCCACCATCAACCGGACATGGCGTTTGATAGTCTCCCTCATGTAGTGACGTACATATATCACTCGATGCTAGTTCATAGTTATGAACATGTAACAAATTTTGACAGGCCGTGCCATTTACGTATTTAATTCGTAATGATTGTCTTATCGTTGATTGTTGGCCGGCAAATGATTGGCCCCATCCTTCCACATACAGATCATTAGTCTCATCGATCGGATCAAAAACATCCAAGCAAATTGGTGTTGATCGTTCACGAGGCACAATTTTAGCCAGTCGCAATAGTGCGACATCGTTTTGACCATGCACATCATTTGGTATGAAATTCGAATGTCTGATAATTTGTTCAATTTCATAATCCGTTGTTAACTGATTACCACTATTTTCGACTAAAGTTACACCTCTCAGTTCACCCAGCACTGAAACAATAACGCCGGTAACACAACTATCCGCTGTTAATGTATAACGGCTATTGAGCAGGACACCACCGCAACCATACTGGTCATTCTCATATTTTAAACGCACTAACCATGTATGATCAATGACATTGTCCTTGTTATCGATACCACAGAAAAATACCGACGGAAGTGTTTGACCCTGATAATCGGTACGATCAATAACACTTGGAAAGAATTGCGTCACAAATGCCTCAACTATAAACACACAAAAATTTTATTAACCATTTGTACAAATATATATGTAATTCTAAACATTTTTAACACTTACAATCACATTTAGCTAGTTTTAGGTGGAACACAACCAATACAATTATAAACTGATAACATTTTTTTGAATACATATTACAAGAAATAACAAGAAATATTTCAACTCTCTATACTCTCTCAAGAAACCACACTGAATCGATCTAAATGTTAAGATCTTGTTCATCTTATATACCTTCGCGCGTTATTTAAAAATATCAGATAATTTGGAAATTTAATTATCACTTAAAATGCTAATTAGATGATATGACCATTTTTGTGTACAAACATATCATTGTCCGCGAGAGTAAAGGATGTTAAACCGGCGAGTCACAAAATTATTTTTGGTTTTATAAATTGAAACCTGTAACATTAATTTCAAATATATCGACAACCTCAACCTCATCATTTTTAATTTTACATAAATAAATTTGATGCTAATCACATCATAAATTTTTGCACTATAAACAGTTATTGCGTCCAATATGTTATTTTTGGGTGTTCACGGAAGCAACGGATTTCAGGGGCGAAATTATAATACAAAATTTGATGATGAAGATTATTGAACTGATGATTGTGGTTATGGCCTCATAAAAGATAATGAATTTGGTACTTAAATCGTGTTTTGGGTAAGTTTTTATTTTTATAGCATACTCGTGTTCGTTATGTAAACAATTCCAGTGTTGGGCAAATAAGTAGATTGTATTTTGTATTGTCGTTTGTCATCAGTGAGTATCCAGATTTGTAATCGATTTTTGACCTTCCAGGGCCTGTTTTATGAAGAAACAAAAGAAGTATAACTATTTTCATAGTGCTTGGGAGTCAACGGTGAGTGCAAATTAAACTCTGATAAATTTTGCGTTTACGATTGTTAACATATGTAGGTGTTGCAAATAAAGTTACAATTGAAAATTGAAAGCGTTGAAGCTTTTGTGGGCAAACACCCCTTTTCAATTAATAGCAATGTGATAAAGGCTGGCAAATTAACAAAGTATCAAAATAAGAGCGACAAGGAATCGAAGCCGAAGGGTTCATGTTTCAAATGTGGAAAAAAAGACCATTGGAGACGCGATTGTAGGAAAATGTAAAGTGGCTTCGATATCGACAGGCAACTGCGCAAGTAACCACATGAGTTATCAACGCGATTGGTTTGAAGATTTTAAGGAGATATCGCAGCGTCAGAATGTCTCAAAGTCCGTCTAACGAGACAGACCCAGCGGCCTTTTCCAAATCAATTAATGGGGCACCCATTAATTAATAAATAAAGTTGCTTGCGGTGTGAAACTTCTGCAAAATCTTTAAAATCTTCAGTGTAAATTTCCACTACTTTGAATGCCTGTGTGTTGCCTACAGTACGGACGAAATTCTACCAGTTTGGCTGGTGAATCTTTATTTCGTTTATTTTTATATTTTTTTGCTCGTTCGATTATTGCGTAGTGGACATAACACTCCATATGAATTGATTTTCCGCTTGCAGCAAAAAAGTTATAAACATGCTTCCGATATGCGAGTTCTTGTTTCGCCCTGGGCAAGAATAGTTGTAAATCGTAATGTGGCAATATGTACTGGGAACATAACAGATTGTCTCATCCTACCTATAGCAGTAAGCGGTGTTCGTTTCGCAGTCATGAATAGTTAAGTTATACGTCCACAACTGACGTTTATAAAACGACACAGAATATTGTAAGAAAGACGTGGGAAGGCACTGTTGAAGATCAAACGTGTTTAATTTTGCATCCTTATTGATTTTAGCGACCGTTTTATCAGTATATTTTGCTTTGTAAGTACTGTTCGTTATTTTATTTCGTAATGCTCTCGTTATTCTTGTCTCGGCGCTATACCAATGCTTCTCAAATTGACTTCTCGACTTGTATGCCGGTAAGCTCAGAATATATTCCTTTATACGTTTGCTGAACGATGCTTTTCTCGCATGTTCGGATGAAACGTAAGAGCAGGAGCTTTGATTTTGTTTTCAGCGATAGTTCTAATGAATTTGTTTGTTTCGCCTAATGTTTTCGTGAAACAATTTTTGCAAACCATTTTTTTTTTCTCTGTCCACATGCAAATAATACTGGCAAGAAAATCTTCTCAATTTACTTGAACCGGTACCAACATCAGAATGTTTTTCTTGAAGTTCGAGTGCTACCAATTTCGATTAGAATCACAACGAATAAAGCTCGGAGGCTATAGTCTCCAATATTCCAAAAATCATCAAATACTTTCTGTTGTACATCAGAGGTTATAATTGTTGCACATTAATTCACAGCTTCCGTTCAGGTGCAATTTTCCCTTTATCTGTAGAATATGATTTGCCAAGATTGCGTAAAGTTTTAATCATTTTGTTAGATTTCTATGACTTTGAGCTACTACCAGGGGCAATAGCTGTGATGAATATTCAGCATCAAAGTCACCACAGGATTTCAATTTAGTCAGTAATTTATGTAATTGTTACACTCGGATTAGATGAAAAAATAAACACGCCCTATTAATTGTCATTACCGGTTAATATAGCATGTATATAATAATTGCCATCTATATATATCGTCGGTTTGCTAGAACAGTGACACATCTCAAAAATGGCCAATTTTGAGATAATAGGAGAAAAATCCTTTAAATGTAACAACCTTTTATCTGGCATAGTGTCACTTCTAAACTACCCATAGTTTTCAATAGATGCGACGTTGAACTTGATGAATTCAACTATTTTACAAAAAAAAAAAAAATTCAAATCGATTTCCTCAAGAATATGATATTTTGAGATGTGTCACTGTTCTCGCAAACCGACGATATATAAATGAATTCCTGTTTGTTTGTCTGCTCCGAATGGGCGTCTCAGCCGCTCAACCGATTGCCATGAAATTTTTACCATGTACAAGTTGCATATCCAGAATCAACCTTACGATATTTTGGAAGGGGCTGGACCCCGGGGTCTAGGGGCTGCGGTACAAATTTTTTCGAAAATTTTAATTTTCTTTAAATTTTTCCACGAAAGTGAGTTTATGGGGCTGGTTATATGAAATTACTGACATGTTCGAATCCGAGGGGCCCAGCCCTGGATCAAAAATTATTTTTTACATGTATAAATACAAATATTTGATTATTTCAAAATTACTTCTCAGTCGCTCAACCGATCGCCATGAAATGTTTACCATGCAAATGTTGCATGTTCAGGACCAATCTTACGATATTGTGAAAGGAGCTGGACCCCGGGGTCTAGCGGCCATGCTACAAATTTTTTCGAAAATTTAAATTTTTTTACGAGAATGAGTTTTGGAAAGGGGTTATATGAAATAAGAGACATGTTCGAATTCGGGGGGTAGCCCCTGGATCAAAAATTCATTTTTACATGTAAAGATACAATTGTTTGATTGTTCTGAAATAACGTCTTAAAACATTTTTAAGGCCGAAATTTTTACCACGTATATGTTGCATGTTCAGGATCAAGTCCACGATACTTTTGAAGGGGCTGGACCCCGGGGTCTAGCGGCCATGGTACAAATTTTTTCAAAAATTTAAATTTTTTTACGAGAATGAGTTTTGGAAAGGGGTTATATGAAATAAGAGACATGTTCGAATTCGGGGGGTCCGCCCCTGGATCAAAAATTCATTTTTACATGTAAAGATACAATTGTTTGATTGTTCTGAAATATCGTCTTAAAAAATTTTTAAGGCCGAAATTTTTACCACGTATATGTTGCATGTTCAGGATCAAGTCCACGATACTTTTGAAGGGGCTGGACCCCGGGGTCTAGGGGCTGTGGTACAAATTTTTTCTCAAATTTAAATTTTTTTACGATAATGAGTTTTGGAAAGGGGTTATATGAAATAAGAGACATGTTCGAATTTGCGGTGTCCGCCCCTGGATCAAAAATTCATTTTTACATGTAAAGATAATTTTAATACCCGGGGTCTAGGGGCTGTGGTACAAATTTTTTCTCAAATTTAAATTTGTTTAAGATTTTTTGACGGGAATGACTTTAGGAAAGGGGTTATATGAAATTAGTGACATGCTCCAATCCGGAAGTCTGCCCTGGATCAAGAATTCATTTTTACATGTATAGATACAATTATTTAAATGTTCCGAAATAGCGCCTTAGCCGCAAATTTATACACCATAAAGGATATCTAGCGTGCGATTGTTATACACAAATCATACCTCTACTATAATTGAAGTTAACACAACTAGAATTGCAACTCAGCATAAATTGCAAACACGCGCATCACCTAAAGACGCTAAATCAGCTTAAAAGGAAAACACATGTAAGAACACGCGCAAACATGTTCTAGTTATTTGAGAATATTATAATTTACTTATTAAGCAATTTATGTATAAAATGTTAACATATTTTGAGTTTTAGTTTAGTTTTAGTTTGAAATGTAAAAGATAAACATAAATTGATAAAATAAATTCATTTTTTTAATAAATCTTCGAGCAAAACTCTTAACTGGCGCCGAAACAGGGACCTGGCGTTAAAATATTAATAAAATAATAAAAAGTGCAAGTAACAAAAAAGTGAAAAAAATTAGTGAAGATCATTAGATCAGTAAACTCCTGCTGAAAAGTATCTAAAACTAAATAGCGACAAGTTTTGGTTAAAAATAGAAGTTATACCCACGAGAGCATAACCGTTTTTTTATACCAAAATATTTAAAGGCTATACACATAAGAACATAGCTAAAGCCGTTCCACTGAAGTAGTGAAACTAAATAAACCGTGATAAAGTTTGTACCATTAGTAGGCGGGTTACAAATATCAACGCAACATCGCCAAATGGGAGAAATACAGCATATTCGTTATTTAGAAGACACACGTACGGGTTCCGAGTGTACGATAACCGGCTGTGCACTATAAAAATCTTTGTGGCAAAACCAATCCACAAATAAGCCATGAAAAGCTTCTTAATTTTAATTAACTAAGTATTTTTTCATAACAAGTATTAATTAATAAAAATTACAAAATACTAAATTAATAGTAAAAAGTGAGTATAATAACAAATAATAATAAAAGTAACTAAACATATTGTTTAATTATAAAAAAGTGATCGTAATAACCAACAGTAATAATAAAAACAAAATTTAAAATAATAATAAAATATAATAATAAAAATAATTTAAATATAATAATAAATGAAACATCATATGACGACACCAGTTGAACAAAAATTAGATCAAATCCAAGCTGCATTAACAAAAATAACCGGAGCCCTAAATGCTCAAATTGAGTTCACAAAACAAATCGAGCGGAGACTCGAGGTACTGGAGAAACCTATAAATCCAGCTGCAGCAACAATATTCGCAGCCCCACAAAATGAACAAGATCTTAAGGACATAAGTAAGCTACCTGACTGCGTGAAGGAACTGCAACAGTTCGACGGAAATCCAACTCAATATATCTCTTGGGTACATAATGTCGAGACCATTCTACGAGACTATAATATCGTACGCACTAAACCAATCTATAGAGCAATATTGCAACACATAAGGCAGAAGATTAGAGGAAACGCCGATGCGGCATTAATATCATATAATATCTTCGATGATGAGTGGGCGTGTATAAAAAAATGCCTTTCGCTCCACTACGCAGATAAAAGGGATCTTCGCACATTAGAACATCAATTAAATAACCTTGTACAAAGAAATATGACAATCGATGAATTCTACGCCAATGTGAATCATTAATTCTCATTGATAGTAAATAAAATAAAAACAGAGGATTACTCGACAGAAACCATCAGCGTTCTAGTCGAAAACTACAGGAATCGAGCTTTGGACGTTTTTGTCAGAGGACTAAACGGAGAATTGTCACGAATGTTAATCATCCAAAAACCAACTACACTTCCGGAAGCATACGCATCATGCCTTCAGATTCAAAACATGAATTTCAGAAATTTAACGATTCAGAAAAAGAACATTACTAACTCAGTAACAGCTCCAATCAACCAGTTTTCGTATATCAACCCACAAAATCCACGAATTAATAACTCGGTCAACCAAGCTTCATATACAAATTCACAAAATCCACGAGTAATCCATAATTTAATACCACCGCAACGGAAAAATATGGTATACAATAATCAACATTATAACAACCAAACATCGTACAACAATCAAAATCTAAATCAACAAATGCCACCAAGGCCAATTTATCCGAAACCTGCAACACCAATGGAAATTGACCAGTCAATTCAAACCAAACGCGTAAAAAACATGAACAGACCAACATATCAAAATAACCATCCACCGAAAGTAGAACATCCAAGCTACGGCGAATCCCAAAGACAACAAAGAATTTATCATTTGGATACACAGGAGGAAGAGGAATATAATCAGTTAGTTAACGAAAATACTGATATCGAGACATTAGAAGACGAACCTGAGGAAATAAACTCAGAGGTAAATTTTATGGAGAAAGCCTCTCTAGCATACCATACCTAGAGTACAAAACAGCAAAAAACAACATCCTCAAATTTTTAATCGACACGGGAGGCAACAAGAACTTCATAAAACCTGAACTAGCCGAAGGATCCATTCCCACTAATGTCCCGTTCAACATAAAATCAGCGGGAGGTGACATCAGGATCAGTAAAAAAATATCCGGACAATTTTTTAAATGCATTGGAATCGAAACAGTAATAGAGTTTTTGTACTACCTGGTTTAAAAACATTCGACGGAATAATCGGGGACGACACTCTAAAAAAACTTGGAGCAATTATCGACCGGAAAAATAACATTTTGACCATAACCCCAAATATTAAAATTCCACTCAAGGAAAAACACTCAGTTCAAGTAAACAACATTGAAATTCGGGATAGTCACTTATCTACAGAAGCCAGAAAAAAACTCCAAGGAATTGTGGCAAAATTCAAAACACTATTTAACCCAGTCAACGATACTGAAACAATTGATACTAACATAAAAGCAGAAATAAAAACAACAACAGATGAACCAATTTACACGAAATCCTATCCTTATCCAGTCAGTATGAGGCAAGAAGTGGAGAAGCAAATAGACCAATTTCTAAAGGATGGAATCATAAGGCCGTCTAAAAGCCCATACAATTCACCAATTTGGGTAGTCGAAAAAAAGCTGGATGCATCTGGCATCAAAAAATATAGGATAGTCATCGATTTCAAAAGAATAAACGCGGTCCCAGTATCAGATACATATCCAATACCAGATATATCAAACACGTTGGCAAATCTTAGAAAATCAAAATTTTTTACGACCATCGACCTTACATCAGGATTTCACCAAATCAGGATGAAAGAAAAGGATATTCCGAAAACATCTTTTTCCACTATGAATGGAAAATATGAATTTTTAAGACTATACCTTTCGGACTAAAAAATGCGCCAGCTATATTCCAAAGAATGATAGACGACGTATTGAAAGAATTCATCGGAATCATCTGCTATGTTTATATCGACGACATCATCATATTCGGAGGGAAAACCGAAGAAGAACATCTTATCAATGTCAAAAGAATATTCTCGAAACTTGAAAAAGCTAACCTACGTGTCAATCTCGACAAAACGGAATTCATGAAAACAGAAACAGAATTCCTGGGATACATCATAACAAACCAAGGAATCAGGCCAGATTTAAAGAAGGTCGCGGCTATACGGAACCTAAAGAGCCCAGATAATTTAAAAGAGTTAAAATCATTCCTTGGGCTCGCATCATATTATCGACGTTTTATTAGAGACTTCGCGAAAATCGCCAAGCCTTTAACCAACCTCACAAGAGGCGAAAACGCGCAAATTAAGGCAACACAATCAAAAAAAGTGAAAATAAGCTTAACAGGAAAGGAACTCCAAGCATTCCGTCAGATCAAAGAAGTGTTAGCATCCACTGAAATACTAATCTTTCCAGACTTCGATAAACCTTTTATACTTACTACCGATGCCTCTGATTATGCAATTGGTGCCGTATTATCACAGGGTGACATTGGAAAAGATAGACCAATCACATATATATCCAGATCGTTATATAAAACTGAGGAAAACTATGCGGTCAACGAGAGAGAGATGCTAGCCATCATTTGGGCATTAGATAACTTACGAAGTTACCTGTATGGAGCGAAAAAAATTAAAATCCTCACGGACCATCAGCCTCTCACATTTGCCCTAAGTACAAAAAATAATAACACAAAATTAAAAAGATGGAAGGCCCGATTGGAAGAGTACAATTATGAACTCATATACAAACCTGGATGTACTAACAAAGTAGCTGATGCCTTGTCAAGATTAGAACTAGAGGTCAACACCCTATCATCAACCTCCACGATACACAGCGCTGAAGAAGACAGTACAGACCTAATCCAGTACTGCGAAGCACCTATAAACGTCTTCAGAAACCAACTGATAATCAAGACAGGTAAAGATATTGATTGTCATGAAGAACCACATCCTACTTATCATAGGCATTATATCAGCCTATCGGAAATAAATAAAGACACTCTAACAAAAATCCTAAGGGATAATCTCCATCCAACCATCATCAATGGAATAAAAATACCCTAAGAACACATCCAAATCTTACAAGACGTTTTCAAAGAACAGTTCCCGGGATTGAAGTTACGTCTAACACAAAGAGTGGTTCAAGGCGTTAGCAAGTAGGAAAATAAATTCAAAATTATAACAGAGGAGCATAATCGAGCACACAGAAATCACGATGAGAACAAGGAACAAATCCTAGAACGATACTATTTTCCACGAATGACCAGCCTAATAAAAAAATATACCAAAACCTGCAGCATCTGTAATACAAATAAATATGACAGACACCCAAATCAAATCGAGCTCCAGGAGACACCAATTCCAACATATCCAACAGAAATACTCCATATGGATCTAATCGAGATAAAAAATGAAAAATTCATCTCATGCGTGGATAAATTCTCTAAATTTACAAAGTTTTTCCACATCAACAACAAATCTGTTCTACACATCAGAGACAAAATCATCAAAATATTGCATTACTTCACAATTCCCAGATTATTAGTAATGGATAATGAGGGGAGTTTCGTAAGTCCAATCGTAATGGACTATCTGAAAACCTTGGGGATAGAGATATACTTAACACCACCCCAGCGAAGTGAAGTAAATGGAGCCATCGAAAGAGTGCATTCAACTATCATCGAGATAATAAGATGCCTTCAAATGGAATATAAGGAATTAACCATAAAGGAACTAGTTAATGTCGCAGTAGATCGCTATAACAACTCAATACATTCCGTTATCCAACACAAACCTTGCGACATATTTTTTGGGAGAACGCAGAGAATCAATTACCAAAATCTTGTAAACTTCAAGGATCAAATCAACGAGGATGTGGCAGAAAAAATCAGGAAAAACCAAAAAACAAACATCTCTAGGGAAAACGCAAAGAGAAATAAACCAAAGAAATATAAACCTGGGGAAATAGTATACACTACAATCAAGCAGATACAAGGGAAAGAGAACCCCAAATTTAGAGAAGAAACTGTGGCCAAAGATAATCGAGTCACAATTACAACCACCTCCGGAAAAAGGGTCCACAAGACTCAAATAAAAAATTTAACGCAATAATTTCTTCTTTCCAGTTTCTGGATATTGGGCTTGACAAGCTCACTTACCATCTACAAATATACCACACCAATAGTAACTCTCAAACAAGGCAATGGACGAATCATCAATGGAAATTTCAAATTAATCCATGTCATCAGCTTGACCGACTATGAAGAAATAATCAGCAGAATTAGAACTTCACTTGACAACATTGACCCAGAAAGCAGCCTTCGACCTCAACTGATTCACCAAATAAACCAAACCAAGCAGCTAATATCAGAACTCAAAGGTCAAAAATCACGATCTCGCCGATCAATCAACTGGATCGGCTCCGCATGGAAGTGGATTGCAGGATCACCAGACGCCACAGGCTGGGATCAAATAATCAAAAGTCAAAATCAAATCATCGATAACAATAATCAACAATATAAGATCAACAATGCCTTAATGACCACAGCTCAGCAGATTCTCAATGAATACAACAAAATTGTTGATCATTTACACGAAAACGCAGATGAAAAAATCCAACAAATACTATTCAACCGATTAACCATAATCAAAGAGGAGATAAAAGAAATCATCCGAGCTGCGCAATTAGCAAAAGGGAAAATAATCAATACAAATTTATTGGAAAAAGAAGAAATCAGTCGCCTGGTTGCAGAAATATAAACCCTTCCATATTCTAACGATATAGAAGCAATAGAATACGCAGAACCTATGATGCTGGCTAAAGAATCAACAATACTATATGTTATATCAATACCAAAAACAAGTAAACGGGAATACAATCACGTCATGGTAAGATCAACGATTGAGAACAACAAACAGATATACCTGGAATACAACGAACTTCTAGTAAACCAAGACGAAATGTACGGGATCATTCGACAATGCAAACTCTTTCGCGAAACCATACTTTGCGAGACAAACAGTTTGGAAGAATAAAAGCAGACCATTGCATCAATCAGCTCATAAGGGGACTAGATGCCCAATGTAACTACCAATTCAACAAGAATGAGATAATCGACACGCTAAACGACAATACGATTTTTCTGAGCAACTTTAAAGGAGACATAATTTACAACAACACGGATAAACACCTAGAAGGAAGCTTTCTAATACAATACGACAATGAAACAATTAAGATCAACAATACAACCTTCACCAGCAGAGATATTAGGAAATCGCAAGTACTACCAACAGTACTACAACCTAATATAACAGATAAAGGAGTAAAAGTCGACCCAGGATACCTTCACAACCTGCACCTAAATAATGTAGATCAACTACAAAAACTATTCACAAAACATAAGGAAGCAGCCTTTGTAGACTTCGGTATAATATCCATAATTTTCATCATAATACTCATCCTATTATTAAGAACAAAGCGCAACAAATGGTCAAATCCAAAACCATGTCAAGAAGAAGTCATCATCAACCAATCCGGAGTTCAACCAATTAGCCTAAAGTTTTGACCCACGGGACGCGGATCTTGTAGGGGGGAAGAGTTAACACAACTAGAATTGCAACTCAGCATAAATTGCAAACACGCGCATCACCTAAAGACGCTAAATCAGCTTAAAAGGAAAACACATGTAAGAACACGCGCAAACATGTTCTAGTTATTTGAGAATATTATAATTTACTTATTAAGCAATTTTTTATGTATAAAATGTTAACATATTTTGAGTTTTAGTTTAGTTTTAGTTTGAAATGTAAAAGATAAACATAAATTGATAAAATAAATTCATTTTTTTAATAAATCTTCGAGCAAAACTCTTAACTTTGATTTAATTATTCAAATTAATTTTATTAATTTAAATTTAAGACAATCTTTCATTACTTTAACTAAAGACAAATCTCTGAACACTTATATTATCCATACTAATAATCCATTTTTACTGGTTTGACATGTATTGTTTAGTGATATCCTATTTATCATATCCTGTTTTGAAATGTACCATAGTCAGCGAGTTCTAATTTCCACATAACTTCAGAAATAATTAACATTCTATTTTAATACTAAACGCCAATAGTTTATTACTTTATTTAGTTTATTACTTAAATAAATCAATGATTGTTTCATAAAATCAATTCTAGGAAAGGTACTAAAAAATATTGTACGTATAAACTGATTTACTTTGAAAAGTACTAGCGTTTTATATTTGAAAATAGCATCTTCTACAAGAAACATCCTTGGATTCAAATTATTGTACGTGTAAAATTGCCTTAGTTTGAAAAAACTTCTTTTGTTTTTCGAAATGTCATTTTCAATCACAGTTCGCGGTAAAACGTATCGAAGTGGACGTAGTTTTAATCGTTTAGAATAAATTAATATTAATTTGTGTTTCGGATACCGTTGTTCTCGATTAGTTAGCTATATTGCAATAAAATAATTGTTGGTGATTATTTTCCAGGTATTAAATATTATTTCAAGTGAATATACATTTTAATTAGATTTAAGTTTTCAGTTTATAAACGTGTTAATCTATGATTACTTTTTGATTGTAGATAACATTTGATTTTGCTTAAAAAAAATTCCGTAAAGACATTTTCAAACACAGTTCGCGGTGAAACGTATCGAAGGGAATCGTAACTGCAAAGTCGAAGAAGATTAGAGCCGCAAGGGTGGCTGAATCAAGCGAATAGCGCGAAACACGACTTGCAAACGTTCGAAGCAGGATGTCTTCTTCAAGAGCTGATGAAACAACTGAACAGCGTGAAACACGACTTGAAAATGTTCGAATCAGGATGTCTTCTTCTAGAGCTACTGAAACCATTGAGCATCGTGAGGCCCGGCTGGAAGTCGATCGGTTACGATATGGACGATTAATAGAAATTTTTAGAGGTGATTTAAAGTTAGCAGCATTCAATTACGAGAAAGACCATGATTACAATGTTTCAATTGGGCAAATGGAAAACATTTGTTTGTATTGTCATGCTTTAAAGTTTCACAATGAATCGCCTGGAATGTGTTTTTCAAATGGAAAAAGTGAATTTGCCTCCTCTGGATGATCCACCTGAACCTCTTCTAGCTTACGTCTCCGGAACTACTGAGTTATCCCGAGATTTTCTACAAAATATTCGAAAATACAACTCATGCTTTCAAATGACATCTTTTGGAGCAACCCAAATTGTTGAGGATGGAGGTTTTATGCCCACGTTTAAAGTTCAAGGACAAATTTATCATAAAATTGGATCACTTCTTCCTCTCTCTAACAACGACTCCAAGTTTTTACAAATTTACTTCATGGGCAACGAGGAGGCGGAGACTTATCAACGTTGTGCTATTAGTCCCGGAACAAAACGTGAAATAATATCAAGTTTACAGATTTTATTCCATGAACGCAATCATCTGGTAAATTTATTCAAAACTGATGGAACTGAAAGCCTACAGCGTGTTACATCGTATGATGCTCTTCAGTATCCAATACTGTTTTGGCAAGGAGAAGATGGGTTTCATTTCAAGGTGCTGCAAACTAACCCAACAACAAGTGCTGCGATGACGAAAAGGCACAACAATCATACCACATCCTGAAGTGCCGTCAACTTTTTCATCAATTCATTGTTGATATGTATGCTAAAATCGAAAGTGAACGACTTCTTTTCATTCGCTTAAATCAGAAAAAACTTCGTTCCGAGGAATATATTCACTTGCGCGATGCAATTGCAAATGATGGAAACGTTGGTGACATTGGGAAATTGGTCATATTACCAGCTACGTATACGGGAAGTCCAAGGCACATGCACGAATACGCTCAGGATGCCATGACGTATGTCCAAAGATTTGGACGTCCTGATCAATTTATAACGTTTACGTGTAATCCAACATAGACTGAGATTATAGATTTACTTCTAATTGGGCAATCATCGACCCATCGGCATGATCTGACAGCTAAAGTTTTCAAACAGAAACTCATAAATCTCATGAACCTCATAACTAAAAATCATATTTATGGAGAAACTCGCTGCTGGATGTATTCTATAGAATGGCAGAAAAGAGGCCTACCACATGCTCACATTTTGATTTGGTTAAAGGACAAGATTACTCCGACTCATATTGATAGTGTTATATCAGCTGAATTACCCAATCCCCAAGAAGATCCGATACTTTTTGAAATCGTTAGCAAAAACATGATACATGGGCCATGTGGAGCCGTGAATCCCAATTCACCTTGCATGAAAGACGGAAAGTGTTCGAAAAAATATCCCCGAAAGATGTATCAGGAAACACAAACTGGTGACGACGGATATCCACAATACCGGAGACGAAAACCCGATGACGGAGGGCACACAGCCACTATGAAAGTAAACAATGTGCATCATGAGGTAGATAATAGCTGGATTGTTCCTTACACTCCGTTACTATCGAAAATATTTAAAGCCCATATTAACGTTGAGTACTGCCACTCGGTTAAGTCAATTAAATATATATGTAAATACGTCAACAAAGGCAGTGATATGGCAATTTTTGGACTTTCGAATACAAATTCACCATTCGATGAAGTCACGCAATTTCAAATAGGTCGTTACATCAGCAGTAATGAAGCTGTCTGGCGAATTCTGAGTTTTAATATTCACGAGCGTTATCCAACAGTTGTACATCTTAGTGTACACTTAGAAAATGGACAACGAGTTTACTTTACGGAAGAAAATCTGTTACAGAGAGCTGCGCAGCCAACGAATACGATATTAACAGCTTTTTTTCAATTGTGCGGAACAGATTCATTCGTGAAAACGTTGCTGTATCATGAAGTTCCAAAATATTATACATGGAACACGTCGAAGAAGCAGTTTTTCAGAATAAAGCAAGGCACAATTATTCGGGAGTACCCTGGAATACGTGGTTCTGATGCCTTGGGTCGAGTTTATAATGTTCATGCTAATAATACGGAATGTTATTTTCTGAGAATGCTGCTTCATGAAGTAAGAGGACCAACGTCTTTTCAAGCACTAAGAACTGTAAATGGCGAAGTCGTCCAGCACAAATACGCAAGCTCTTTGCAATCATATTAACAACATGCACACCTTCCGATCCTAAAGGTCTTTGGGAAAAGCACAAAGAAAGCCTTAGTGAAGATATACTTTGGCAAGCACGTAGAACAAATCCCGATATGGAAATACAGTTTTCAGCAGACATATTTAATGAAGCACTTATATTACTCGAGGATGCATGCTTATACATTAATAACAAAGTCATTTCCCAACTTGGGTTGCCAGCCCCGACACGCCATGGAAACATTGTTCGTGATAGAGATCTATTACGAGAACAAAATTACGACGTTGGTCAGTTACGAGTTTTCGCTGCGACTCAAAAAAGTCTCTTAGTGGATGATCAAAGACAGGCATACACTAAGTGATGCAATACATAGCAAACGGTAACGGAGGAATTATTTTTCTTGATGCACCCGGAGGCACTAGAAAAACATTCCTTCTTAATTTGATACTTGCTGAAGTAAAAGAGCAGAATACAATCGGCCTCGCTGTTGCATCATCTGGAATTGCATCCACTTTACTCGATGGAGGACGCACAGCACATTCAACGTTTAAACTACCATTGAATTTGAATCAAGCGGATAATTTTTCTTGCAATATAACACGAAATTCGGGATTTGCCACGTTATTAAAAACATGTAAAATTATTATTTGGGATGAATGTACCATGGCACACAAAAAAGCATTTAAAGCGGTTGATCGAACTTTGCGCGATTTGCGACAAAATAACCGACCAATGGGAGGAGCTCTAACACTACTAGCAGGTGATTTTCGTCAAACTTTGCCAGCCATTCCACGATCAACACCCGCTGATGAACTTAATGCCTGCCTGAAGACGTCTCATCTCTGGAAACACGTTGCGAGAATCACACTATCTACAAACATGCGTGTGAATTTACATCACGATGGTACAGCTAAAACATTTGCCAGGCAGCTTTTGGATATGGGTAACGGGAAATTGTCAAATGACCCTGTAACATGTTAGATATCGTTCCCGCCTAATTTTTGTCAAATGCTGCCATCAATACAGGACGTGGTAATGAAAGTATTCCCAAATCTGCCAAATAACTTCAAAAATCATGATTGGCTGTGCGAACGTGCACTCCTAGCTCCCAAAAATGACGGCGTTAATAAATTCAATCGCAACTACCCGGGCCACTAATGAAATACAAATCTATCGACACGGTTACTGATATGGATCAATCCGTCAATTATCCAATAGAGTTTCTTAATTCTTTGGAGCCACCTGGTATTCCACCACACAAAACTTAACCTTTTCCACCATACAAAATTTCGCCTGGATGCATTGACGGAGGCACCCGTTACTGAATACAGCTACTTATAATTTTCTTTTCATATGTGATTGCAACTACAGCGATGTAAAGAGAAAATTCTTGCATAACAATCAAGGTATTTGAATTATATACCTCCCGTGCAACGCCGAGTAACTCAGCTAGTTGTTAATAGAGGTGAAATTTCGCTACTTATTAACCGGTTTTATTGAAATATGACATCCGTGATGAAAATGGATTCTAAAATTATTTTCGAATGAAGTTCTGGAATATGGCCAAGCATGATGGAACTTTGATGGTGATTATCTTGGAAATAATATTCAAATTCGCCTACAAACTTTTCTCGCCAATCCTTCGCTTTAAATGTTTGGGTATGTTTCCTGAGTATTTATACTGTCAGAGCTGTAAGTTTGGACATGCTTAAAAGATGAAGTGTGTAACGGTAGTGTAGAGTCTCGGAATTAGCAGTATTATTATAGAATCTCCTTTTCATCACAAATCTTGAATTTTGAGCCAAGTTCTATCCTAATTGGCCATATTCCAGAATTTAATACAAAAATCATTTTAGGATCCCATTTCTATCGCGGATGTCAAATTTCACTAAAATCCGTTATGAAATAGATAAGTTTTATCTTGATTGTGCAAGATATTTAAAGAAATCCACACGCCTTGACCAATTTGAATCAAACTTTACACAAATATTGTTTTTGGAGGTTGAGCTGAAGACTGACTTAAGAGATTCAGTTTGGCATTGATTTGGGAGTAGACTTAATTTTGAAGGCCGAAGTTCTGATCACCTAATGAGGTTTCAGCCCTTTATATTTTTTAATTTTGATTTGTTTTTGTTACAACATTAAGGAAAATATAAACAACAATCGTATTTGGAAAGGATTTGGAGGGTAGGTTTTAATTTCCTGAGCGAAATAAGTTTCGACCGCCTTACAACAATTGATTGCATTTCGGTGAAACCCAGTTAATCAAAAAATGTAATCAAACTAATATTTCGAATGGATACATATACATACATACATAGAGATACACAGATGTACATATATAAATAGATAATTAACTAAAATATTTTGCTCAGTTTATTGTTTTCCACCAACATGAGTAGATACGTTGCAATACTCATTCTAATTTTACTAACAGTGTTTGGAATAGTGATAATTTCATACTACTTTTTAACTGCAGAACGTCGCAATCGCGAACGGGAATATTTATTAAAAACGGATTTGCGTACATATCAAGAAATTCAGCCGGGTAGTGCTGATATGCCCCCTTTTAAGCAAACTCTATATAACTATTCAGTGTACAAATCCGATGGCCGAGCAAACCTGGTCAATAACTTTAGCGAATGTCTATTATGGGGATCCAGTGATCGAATTTATGGAGGTAAAAATGCAGAAATTGGTCAATACCCGTGTATAGCATTACTTGAATATGTTGTCGGTCATGATAAATACAGTTTTGATTGTGCCGGTTCGTTAATTAATCATCGATATGTAATTACGGCGGCACATTGTTTAGATGGAAAGAAATTGGTGAATATTCGTTTGGGAGAATATAATATTGAAACAGATCCAGACAAGGATGAGCAGGAAAATGAACTGCCCCCGTTAGTAAATGCTGGGGTTGAGAGCATTACTGTACATCCAGAATATAACCAATCATTAACCAGTAATGATATTGGCCTTATTCGGTTGAGCAAGGATATACCGTTTGAAATATATCATATAATGCCGATATGTATTCCAAATTCAACATTAATTACAGCTGGTAGTGCTGTTTCAGTTGCAGGATGGGGTAGTACTGGTGAGGTGAAACGTAGTAATATTCTTCAAACGGTTGGTTTGCCAATTTTCAATTTCACGGAATGCCAACAAATTCACAAACAACGCCCAATTTTACGATCTCAATTCTGTGCTGGTGGTGAACAGGGAAAAGATGCGTGTCATCGTGATTCAGGTGGCCCAGTCATTGCGAGGATTCACAGGAATACATACCTTCAAGGTATTGTATCGTATGGTTACGGATGTGGTGGAAATGGTACGCCTGGGATTTATACAAGAGTTGGCTATTATTATGATTGGATTCTACAGAATTTACAACCATAAATATAGCAAATATAGTTGTTATCATTATTCAATGTACGAGTAAATAAATAATTACATGTGTCACTATTTTATCTTTATTCCAAATATAATTAATCTAAATTTAGTGGGCATTTATTTATTCAAAAAGTTACGTCATACTGCGGTTTTATGTACTGTACCATTTATGTCAATAAGTGTTGCATGAATACTAAATGTTTGATAGGCGAATTACGCGGAGATGGTCGAAATGAATTTGCGCGACAAAATAATTAACCTGCAAATACTTTTCCAGGATTTCTGTACACGTTTTTAACTATTTATCACACACATTTACTTAATTTTACCATTCCGCTAATAATTTATTGATTTTTAAATTCCATTTGAAAAATTGACATCACCGCTTCCAACTTAACATACAAATGTTATATTCACAGCACTATAAAATTAAAGTTTATTACTATCATCAGATATAGATAAAGAGCGTGTATTAAGAAGAAAACATTTTGATATAAAATGATCTGTTTATCCGATAAAATATCTTAGACCAATTTGTTATGTTAAGATAATAAAATGTCTTCAAGAACTTATCAATTTTGTATTTTTATATTTTTATTAGTGAAATCATCAAAATGTCAACGTAAGTAATTTGATTTAACTAAATCGCAAACGCAGTTGGAATAATATAAAAATTTGTTGTTTATTTAATGTGCAGCGAATCGAATAGTTCAGCGCTATAATACTGTGGATGTTGATTGGCCCGATTATACCGGCCATCTAATTTCATCGCCCTACGTCTGCGGTATTAGCCGCAAAGATAATGTAATCGATCATACATGGTTGGTACGTTTAAAATATCAAAGTGGACAATACGGATGTGGTGGTGTTGTGTTAAATAATCGTTATGTATTGACGGCTGCTAGTTGTATTACGGGTGAAATTGTCGATCGGTTGGGTGAATTATCGAGTGTAACATTATTTGAAAATAGTGGTAATCGTTTGAGCACTGACTATGAAATTGAAGAAACTGTTCGTCATTCACAATTCACACCGAACGATTTGCATGGTCAAAATGATGTGGCTCTGATACGATTAGCAAAATTAACTAATAGTCGGCGAACAACTCCAATATGTGTGGATGGATATTCAAAAATTGTTGAATCACGAATACCGTATGTCGCTGGATGGGGTCAAACATTTTTTGGACAACAAACAAATATTCGTAAATTACTCGCACTTAAATATTATGATGCAGCCGAGTGTCAAAATATACTAGCACCATACTATTACGAGGTCACGTCAAGTGATGTATGTACTGGACTGAATTATGATGATTATTCGGCGGATTGCCCGGCCGATGGTGGAGGTGTTCTGGTTAATAAATTTGGTTACAAATGGTACTTGATTGGGATTTCATCGTATAATGCCGAATGTGGGCATCACGAAAAACCAGGCGTATTTACGCGGATTAATTCGATATTTTCGTGGATAGAAAATAATGTTAGAGCTTAAAATGTGTTTATTTAAATTTAACTTTTTAATAAAATCAATACAAAAATTATGGTCGCATATTATTTTGAAACACTACTTTTCAGCACTACGAAAAGTTTTTTAACAAGCTTTCTAACTTAATGTTAGAATCTCCGGTTGGATATCAATTTTTAATATTGGGTGACTTTAACTTACCTGCGGTATAACGTGGAACAGTAATAGCGGTATAAAATATCCGGTATTTTCCAGGGCCGTTCTTATATATTTAGGCACCCCGGGCTAAAAATATTAGGCGCCTTTGTAGAAGCAAAAAAAAATTTCCCAGTGCAGAATCATTTTCTGTTTAAAAGCCAGTACATTCGACACCATCAAATTCTAGAGAAAATAAAAGACATGAAGTTCAAACAGCATTTAGAAAGGGAGGCAATTAATTCCAAAAACGAAAATCGTTAGGGATTTCCACGATCGGAGACGATACAATGAATAAAATGAGAATACCGGATGATTGTGAAAATGCGTACTAGCATTGATACCTCTATCAATAGGCGTTGAGACCTGTAATTGTCATACAAACGGCCATTTGGATCGGTCGAATATTTCTACACGTTTCCTGGAAAATTCAATTTTTTTGAAAATCAACTGAACTATTGCCCACAAATTCAGAGCCACAAAAATCGAAAATCTGCAAATGTGCTCCGATTTCGATGATTGATACGTCTGCCAATAGGCGTTGAGATCTGTAATTGTCATACAAACGGCCATTTGGATCGGTCGAATATTTCTACACGGTTCCGTGGAAAATTAAATTTTTTTGAAAAAAAACTGAACTATAGCCCGCAAATTCAGAGCCACAAAATTCGAAAATCTGCAAATGTGCTCCGATTTCGATGATTGATACCTCTATCAATAGGCGTTGAGACCTGTAATTGTCATACAAACGGCCATTTTGATCGTTCGAATATTTCTACACGTTTCGTGGAAAATTCAATTTTTTTGAAAATCAACTGAACTATTGCCCGCAAATTCAGAGCCACAAAATTCGAAAATCTGCAAATGTGCTCCGATTTCGATGATTGATACCTCTATCAATAGGCGTTGAGACCTTTAATTGTCATACAAACGGCCATTTGGATCGGTCGAATATTTCTACACGTTTCCTGGAAAATTCAATTTATTTGAAAATCAACTGAACTATAGCCCACAAATTCAGAGCCACAAAATTCGAAAATCTGCAAATGTGCTCCGATTTCGATGATTGATACGTCTGCCAATAGGCGTTGAGATCTGTAATTGTCATACAAACGGCCATTTGGATCGGTCGAATATTTCTACACGTTTCGTGGAAAATTCAATTTATTTGAAAATCAACTGAACTATTTAGCCCACAAATTCAGAGCCACAAAATTCGAAAATCTGCAAATGTGCTCAGATTTCGATGATTGATACGTCTGCCAATAGGCGTTGAGATCTGTAATTGTCATTCAAACGGCTATTTGGATCGGTCGAATATTTCTACACGGTTCGTGGAAAATTAAATTTTTTTGAAAATCAACTGAACTATAGCCCACAAATTCAGAGCCACAAAATTCGAAAATCTGCAAATGTGCTCCGATTTCGATGATTGATACCTCTATCAATAGGCGTTGAGACCTTTAATTGTCATACAAACGGCCATTTGGATCGGTCGAATATTTCTACACGTTTCCTGGAAAATTCAATTTATTTGAAAATCAACTGAACTATAGCCCACAAATTCAGAGCCACAAAATTCGAAAATCTGCAAATGTGCTCCGATTTCGATGATTGATACCTCTATCAATAGGCGTTGAGACCTGTAATTGTCATACAAACGGCCATTTGGATCGGTCGAATATTTCTACACGTTTCCTGGAAAATTCAATTTATTTGAAAATCAACTGAACTATATAGCCCACAAATTCAGAGCCACAAAATTCGAAAATCTGCAAATGTGCTCCGATTTCGATGATTGATACGTCTGCCAATAGGCGTTGAGACCTGTAATTGTCATACAAACGGCTATTTGGATCGGTCGAATATTTCTACACGGTTCGTGGAAAATTAAATTTTTTTGAAAATCAACTGAACTATAGCCCACAAATTCAGAGCCACAAAATTCGAAAATCTGCAAATGTGCTCCGATTTCGATGATTGATACCTCTATCAATAGGCGTTGAGACCTGTAATTGTCATACAAACGGCCATTTGGATCGGTCGAATATTTCTACACGTTTCCTGGAAAATTCAATTTTTTTGAAAATCAACTGAACTATAGCCCGCAAATTCAGAGCCACAAAATTCGAAAATCTGCAAATGTGCTCCGATTTCGATGATTGATACCTCTATCAATAGGCGTTGAGACCTGTAATTGTCATACAAACGGCCATTTGGATCGTTCGAATATTTCTACACGTTTCGTGGAAAATTCAATTTTTTTGAAAATCAACTGAACTATAGCCCACAAATTAAGAGCCACAAAATTCGAAAATCTGCAAATGTGCTCCGATTTCGATGATTGATACCTCTATCAATAGGCGTTGAGACCTGTAATTGTCATACAAACGGCTATTTGGATCGGTCGAATATTTCTACACGGTTTGTGGAAAATTAATTTTTTTTGAAAATTAACTGAACTATAGCCCACAAATTCAAAGCCACAAAATTCGAAAATCTGCAAATGTGCTCCGATTTCGATGATTGATACGTCTGCCAATAGGCGTTGAGATCTGTAATTGTCATGCAAACGGCCATTTGGATCGGTCGAATATTTCTACACGTTTCGTGGAAAATTCAATTTTTTTGAAAATCAACTGAACTATAGCCCACAAATTCAGAGCCACAAAATTCGAAAATCTGCAAATGTGCTCCGATTTCGATGATTGATACCTCTATCAATAGGCGTTGAGACCTGTAATTGTCATACAAACGGCTATTTGGATCGGTCGAATATTTCTACACGGTTTGTGGAAAATTAATTTTTTTTGAAAATTAACTGAACTATAGCCCACAAATTCAAAGCCACAAAATTCGAAAATCTGCAAATGTGCTCCGATTTCGATGATTGATACGTCTGCCAATAGGCGTTGAGATCTGTAATTGTCATGCAAACGGCCATTTGGATCGGTCGAATATTTCTACACGTTTCGTGGAAAATTCAATTTTTTTGAAAATCAACTGAACTATAGCCCACAAATTCAGAGCCACAAAATTCGAAAATCTGCAAATGTGCTCCGATTTCGATGATTGATACCTCTATCAATAGGCGTTGAGACCTGTAATTGTCATACAAACGGCCATTTGGATCGGTCGAATATTTTTACATGTTCCGTGGAAAATTCAATTTTTTTAAAAATCAACTGAACTATATAGCCCACAAATTCAAAGCCACAAAATTCGAAAATTTGCAAATGTGCTCCGATTTCGATGATTGATACCTCTATCAATAGGCGTTGAGACCTGTAATTGTCATACAAACGGCCATTTGGATCGTTCGAATATTTCTACACGTTTCGTGGAAAATTCAATTTTTTTGAAAATCAACTGAACTATAGCCCACAAATTCAGAGCCACAAAATTCGAAAATCTGCAAATGTGCTCCGATTTCGATGATTGATACCTCTATCAATAGGCGTTGAGACCTGTAATTGTCATACAAACGGCCATTTGGATCGGTCGAATATTTCTACACGTTTCGTGGAAAATTCAATTTTTTTGAAAATCAACTGAACTATTACCCACAAATTCAGAGCCACAAAAATCGAAAATCTGCAAATGTGCTCCGATTTCGATGATTGATACGTCTGCCAATAGGCGTTGAGATCTGTAATTGTCATACAAACGGCCATTTGGATCGGTCGAATATTTCTACACGGTTCCGTGGAAAATTAAATTTTTTTGAAAAACAACTGAACTATAGCCCACAAATTCAAAGCCACAAAATTCGAAAATCTGCAAATGTGCTCCGATTTCGATGATTGATACCTCTATCAATAGGCGTTGAGACCTGTAATTGTCATACAAACGGCCATTTTGATCGTTCGAATATTTCTACACGTTTCGTGGAAAATTCAATTTTTTTGAAAATCAACTGAACTATTGCCCGCAAATTCAGAGCCACAAAATTCGAAAATCTACAAATGTGCTCCGATTTCGATGATTGATACCTCTATCAATAGGCGTTGGGACCTGTAATTGTCATACAAACGGCCATTTGGATCGGTCGAATATTTGTACACGTTTCCTGGAAAATTCAATTTATTTGAAAATCAACTGAACTATAGCCCACAAATTCAGAGCCACAAAATTCGAAAATCTGCAAATGTGCTCCGATTTCGATGATTGATACCTCTATCAATAGGCGTTGAGACCTGTAATTGCCATACAAACGGCCATTTGGATCGGTCGAATATTTCTACACGATTTGTGGAAAATTAATTTTTTTTGAAAATTAACTGAACTATAGCCCACAAATTCAAAGCCACAAAATTCGAAAATCTGCAAATGTGCTCCGATTTCGATGATTGATACGTCTGCCAATAGGCGTTGAGATCTGTAATTGTCATGCAAACGGCCATTTGGATCGGTCGAATATTTCTACACGTTTCGTGGAAAATTAAATTTTTTTGAAAATCAACTGAACTATAGCCCACAAATTCAGAGCCACAAAATTCGAAAATCTGCAAATGTGCTCCGATTTCGATGATTGATACCTCTATCAATAGGCGTTGAGACCTGTAATTGTCATACAAACGGCCATTTGGATCGGTCGAATATTTCTACACGTTTCGTGGAAAATTCAATTTTTTTGAAAATCAACTGAACTATAGCCCACAAATTCAGAGCCACAAAATTCGAAAATCTGCAAATGTGCTCCGATTTCGATGATTGATACCTCTATCAATAGGCGTTGAGACCTGTAATTGTCATACAAACGGCCATTTGGATCGGTCGAATATTTCTACACGGTTTGTGGAAAATTAATTTTTTTTTAAAATTAACTGAACTATAGCCCACAAATTCAAAGCCACAAAATTCGAAAATCTGCAAATGTGCTCCGATTTCGATGATTGATACGTCTGCCAATAGGCTTTGAGATCTGTAATTGTCATGCAAACGGCCATTTGGATCGGTCGAATATTTCTACACGTTTCGTGGAAAATTCAATTTTTTTGAAAATCAACTGAACTATAGCCCACAAATTCAGAGCCACAAAATTCGAAAATCTGCAAATGTGCTCCGATTTCGATGATTGATACCTCTATCAATAGGCGTTGAGACCTGTAATTGTCATACAAACGGCTATTTGGATCGGTCGAATATTTCTACACGGTTTGTGGAAAATTAATTTTTTTTGAAAATTAACTGAACTATAGCCCACAAATTCAAAGCCACAAAATTCGAAAATCTGCAAATGTGCTCCGATTTCGATGATTGATACGTCTGCCAATAGGCGTTGAGATCTGTAATTGTCATGCAAACGGCCATTTGAATCGGTCGAATATTTCTACACGTTTCGTGGAAAATTCAATTTTTTTTAAAATCAACTGAACTATAGCCCACAAATTCAGAGCCACAAAATTCGAAAATCTGCAAATGTGCTCCGATTTCGATGATTGATACCTCTATCAATAGGCGTTGAGACCTGTAATTGTCATACAAACGGCCATTTGGATCGGTCGAATATTTCTACACGTTTCGTGGAAAATTCAATTTTTTTGAAAATCAACTGAACTATTACCCACAAATTCAGAGCCACAAAAATCGAAAATCTGCAAATGTGCTCCGATTTCGATGATTGATACGTCTGCCAATAGGCGTTGAGATCTGTAATTGTCATACAAACGGCCATTTGGATCGGTCGAATATTTCTACACGGTTCCGTGGAAAATTAAATTTTTTTGAAAAACAACTGAACTATAGCCCACAAATTCAAAGCCACAAAATTCGAAAATCTGCAAATGTGCTCCGATTTCGATGATTGATACCTCTATCAATAGGCGTTGAGACCTGTAATTGTCATACAAACGGCCATTTTGATCGTTCGAATATTTCTACACGTTTCGTGGAAAATTCAATTTTTTTGAAAATCAACTGAACTATTGCCCGCAAATTCAGAGCCACAAAATTCGAAAATCTACAAATGTGCTCCGATTTCGATGATTGATACCTCTATCAATAGGCGTTGGGACCTGTAATTGTCATACAAACGGCCATTTGGATCGGTCGAATATTTGTACACGTTTCCTGGAAAATTCAATTTATTTGAAAATCAACTGAACTATAGCCCACAAATTCAGAGCCACAAAATTCGAAAATCTGCAAATGTGCTCCGATTTCGATGATTGATACCTCTATCAATAGGCGTTGAGACCTGTAATTGCCATACAAACGGCCATTTGGATCGGTCGAATATTTCTACACGATTTGTGGAAAATTAATTTTTTTTGAAAATTAACTGAACTATAGCCCACAAATTCAAAGCCACAAAATTCGAAAATCTGCAAATGTGCTCCGATTTCGATGATTGATACGTCTGCCAATAGGCGTTGAGATCTGTAATTGTCATGCAAACGGCCATTTGGATCGGTCGAATATTTCTACACGTTTCGTGGAAAATTAAATTTTTTTGAAAATCAACTGAACTATAGCCCACAAATTCAGAGCCACAAAATTCGAAAATCTGCAAATGTGCTCCGATTTCGATGATTGATACCTCTATCAATAGGCGTTGAGACCTGTAATTGTCATACAAACGGCCATTTGGATCGGTCGAATATTTCTACACGTTTCGTGGAAAATTCAATTTTTTTGAAAATCAACTGAACTATAGCCCACAAATTCAGAGCCACAAAATTCGAAAATCTGCAAATGTGCTCCGATTTCGATGATTGATACCTCTATCAATAGGCGTTGAGACCTGTAATTGTCATACAAACGGCCATTTGGATCGGTCGAATATTTCTACACGGTTTGTGGAAAATTAATTTTTTTTTAAAATTAACTGAACTATAGCCCACAAATTCAAAGCCACAAAATTCGAAAATCTGCAAATGTGCTCCGATTTCGATGATTGATACGTCTGCCAATAGGCTTTGAGATCTGTAATTGTCATGCAAACGGCCATTTGGATCGGTCGAATATTTCTACACGTTTCGTGGAAAATTCAATTTTTTTGAAAATCAACTGAACTATAGCCCACAAATTCAGAGCCACAAAATTCGAAAATCTGCAAATGTGCTCCGATTTCGATGATTGATACCTCTATCAATAGGCGTTGAGACCTGTAATTGTCATACAAACGGCTATTTGGATCGGTCGAATATTTCTACACGGTTTGTGGAAAATTAATTTTTTTTGAAAATTAACTGAACTATAGCCCACAAATTCAAAGCCACAAAATTCGAAAATCTGCAAATGTGCTCCGATTTCGATGATTGATACGTCTGCCAATAGGCGTTGAGATCTGTAATTGTCATGCAAACGGCCATTTGAATCGGTCGAATATTTCTACACGTTTCGTGGAAAATTCAATTTTTTTTAAAATCAACTGAACTATAGCCCACAAATTCAGAGCCACAAAATTCGAAAATCTGCAAATGTGCTCCGATTTCGATGATTGATACCTCTATCAATAGGCGTTGAGACCTGTAATTGTCATACAAACGGCCATTTGGATCGGTCGAATATTTCTACACGTTTCGTGGAAAATTCAATTTTTTTGAAAATCAACTGAACTGTAGCCCACAAATTAAGAGCCACAAAAATCGAAAATCTGCAAATGTGCTCCGATTTCGATGATTGATACGTCTGCCAATAGGCGTTGAGATCTGTAATTGTCATACAAACGGCTATTTGGATCGGTCGAATATTTCTACACGGTTTGTGGAAAATTAATTTTTTTTGAAAATCAACTGAACTATAGCCCACAAATTCAAAGCCACAAAATTCGAAAATCTGCAAATGTGCTCCGATTTCGATGATTGATACCTCTATCAATAGGCGTTGAGACCTGTAATTGTCATACAAATGGCCATTTGGATCGGTCGAATATTTCTACACGTTCCGTGGAAAATTCAATTTTTTTGAAAAGAAACTGAACTATAGCCAACAAATTCAGAGCCACAAAAATCGAAAATCTGCAAATGTGCTCCGATTGCGATGATTGATACCTCTATCAATAGGCGTTGAGACCTGTAATTGTCATACAAATGGCCATTTGGATCGGTCGAATATTTCTACACGTTTCGTGGAAAATTCAATTTTTTTGAAAATCAACTGAACTGTAGCCCACAAATTAAGAGCCACAAAAATCGAAAATCTGCAAATGTGCTCCGATTTCGATGATTGATACGTCTGCCAATAGGCGTTGAGATCTGTAATTGTCATACAAACGGCTATTTGGATCGGTCGAATATTTCTACACGGTTTGTGGAAAATTAATTTTTTTTGAAAATCAACTGAACTATAGCCCACAAATTCAAAGCCACAAAATTCGAAAATCTGCAAATGTGCTCCGATTTCGATGATTGATACCTCTATCAATAGGCATTGAGACCTGTAATTGCCATACCAACGGCCATTTGGATCGGTCGAATATTTTTACATGTTCCGTGGAAAATTCAATTTTTTTAAAAATCAACTGAACTATATAGCCCACAAATTCAGAGCCACAAAATTCGAAAATCTGCAAATGTGCTCCGATTTCGATGATTGATACCTCTATCAATAGGCGTTGAGACCTGTAATTGTCATACAAACGGCCATTTGGATCGGTCGAATATTTCTACACCTTTCGTGGAAAATTCAATTTTTTTGAAAATCAACTGAACTATAGCCCACAAATTCAGAGCCACAAAAATCGAAAATCTGCAAATGTGCTCCGATTTCGATGATTGATACGTCTGCCAATAGGCGTTGAGATCTGTAATTGTCATACAAACGGCTATTTGGATCGGTCGAATATTTCTACACGGTTTGTGGAAAATTAAATTTTTTTGAAAATCAACTGAACTATAGCCCACAAATTCAAAGCCACAAAATTCGAAAATCTGCAAATGTGCTCCGATTTCGATGATTGATACCTCTATCAATAGGCGTTGGGACCTGTAATTGTCATACAAACGGCCATTTGGATCGGTCGAATATTTCTACACGTTCCGTGGAAAATTCAATTTTTTTGAAAATCAACTGAACTATAGCCCACAAATTCAGAGCCACAAAAATCGAAAATCTGCAAATGTGCTCCGATTTCGATGATTGATACGTCTGCCAATAGGCGTTGAGATCTGTAATTGTCATACAAACGGCTATTTGGATCGGTCGAATATTTCTACACGGTTTGTGGAAAATTAAATTTTTTTGAAAATCAACTGAACTATAGCCCACAAATTCAAAGCCACAAAATTCGAAAATCTGCAAATGTGCTCCGATTTCGATGATTGATACCTCTATCAATAGGCGTTAAGACCTTTAATTGTCATACCAATGTCCATTTAGATCGGTCGAATATTTCTACACGTTCCGTGGAAAACTCAATTTTTTTGAAAATCAACTGAACTATTTCCCCCAAATTCAGAGCCACAAAATTCGAAAATTTGCAAATGTGCTCCGATTTCGATGATTGATAGCTCTAGCAGAAAACAAGTTTTTAAATTTAGGATGGTTTACAATTGACGACTGGTATGTTGTGCTCTAGCGGACAATAGTGAACTACGAGACTTCTAATATCAAAAATTTGCTATCTGAAGTTATAATAAGGTGCCCATCTTTAAAACGCGTACATCATTCATACAGCCCAACCGAAACGCGTATTGTACGCGCTAAACGCGTACGAATGGTCACCTTATTATATGGAAATAGTGTGTATTTGAAAAAGTTTTACTGACTCAAAGATGTATTTATAGTGAATTTGAAATAGACACTATTTCCGTATAACTTCATATAGCAAATTTTTGTTATTAGAAGTCTCGTAGTTTACTATTGTCCGCTTAAGGCGCTTTTTCAACTTTACCAGTCGTCCGTCAATGGATAAAATAACTTTCGCGACTCGTGCATTCCAAGCGACGAATAGAATAAATTTATTATAATAAAACGGTTTGCATTTCCTTTGAAGTGAAAAATGAAATTCAAATAAAAAGATGTTCTCTAAAATTGACTAGGTCTTGGACATTTGGTGGCGCCCTAATAATGCGGCGCCCTAGGGCTACAGCCGGCCCTTAGGGCTGTGTGCTACTCACTTACTCAAAACTACGATATTTAATGAACTAATACAGCATAATCATCAATAGGTTTCTTGCTTGACCTTGTGTTGTCTAACCTAGATGCTAAGACAATTATGGTTAATCAGTTCATGTATCCGCTAACTAAAATTGATCTTTACCATCCACCACTCTTAATACGAGTTGCAAAATGTTTAATGAATTGCTTACGTTACAAACAGCTAAATTCACCCAATCTGAAATTACTTGACTATTATACAATAGTGTGCGAACTTGAATCACTTGATGGGAATCATATGTTTTTAAATTGTAATGTCGAACAAGCCATTGATACATTTTATGAAATTCTATACGGTTTTATTAAACCCAGCAATCGTTCTGATGTTCATTTAAAATTTCCAATTTGGTGTTAAATAAAATTCGCAAGTGTTCCTCAAACTATTTGAAATATGTTGAATGTCATATTAAGCAAAACCCCAAGTTAATCTGGAACTACAGTCAGTCTCTTACTTCAAGATCTGTGTACCCATCATGTATGAAACTAGGTGCAGATGAAGCTTCCGAAGCAAATGACATTTGTAATCTATTTGCCGATCATTTTGAGTCCATTTATGTTAATGAGTTTTTGGTCGAATCATCAAATTTTCATATTAATTGTCATTCATCAGATTTAGTTTCCGAAGAAGATGCTTTAAAAGTAATATCTTCACTTGATATCCAAAAAGGTGCAGGCTCTGATGATTTGTCCAATTATTTCGTCAGCTAACCAAACCTTTAGCATTACTTTTTAATTTATCGTTGGGAATGGGCATATTTCCTTCGCATTGGCAGAGGGCTTACCTGGTGCCCATATATAAGAAATCTGATGCTAGTAATGTAATGAATTATAGACCTATATCTACATATATTAAACAGTTTCAGCAAAATTTTTGAAAAAATTGTTTATTGTATCAACTTTGATGATGTTAAGCGTTTGATTAACCCTTTGCAACATGGTTTTTTTCCTGATCGTTCTACTACTACTAATTTTATTTTTATTAACGTTGATAAGGGCGGACAAGTGAACTGTATTTATACTGATTTTGAAAAGGCGTTTGACACAGTATCCCACCGAATTTTAATTAGGAAATGTGCTGATATGGGTCTCTCCGGGCAAATTTTAAGCTGGTTACAATCATATCTTTTGGGACGTACACAACAGGTCAAATTCGAGGTGCCTCAGGGTTCCCTTGGCTCTCTTTTATTTCTTATTTTTATCAATGATTTGCCAACCGTTCTGTCTACACGATACTTACTTTCCGCTGATGATCGAAAAAATTTCAGCAATGTTATTGACGCTGCTGCGACTGTTCTAGACTTTAGTCTAGTTTGCAAAATCTTTCACTGTGGTCGAAGGCTAATAAGCTAAAACTTAATATCAGTAAATGTGTTGCAATTTTATATACGCGCAAACTTAGCCACATTGATTTTCCATACAGCGTTAATGATACTGTTTTAATCATGGTTTTCGAAATCGCTGATCTGCGATCTCAAATTTGATCTGCATATAGCAGCCATCTGTGCTAAATCACATAGACTACTTGGGTTTATTTTTAGACGTGGAAAAGAGTTTCGTGATCCCAATGTTTTTATTAAGTTATTCAAAAGCTTAGTGCGTAGTTGTTTGGAGCCCTTACTACGAATCTTATAGGGCTCAAATTGAGAGAGTACAGCGGAAATTTACCACTTTTTTAATGTATAAGTGTATTCTTTTCAGTAGTCGTCCTAGCTATGAAGTTAGGCTTAAAATAGTTGAACTTCAATCGCTTGGGACCAGAAGGCTTCTGCTTGATGAAACGTTCCTTCCTCGTTATCATGTCTGAATTTCTATGCACCTTTTCATAGAGTTAGAAGCGCAATGTTATTTTTTCCGACGTTTTCAAGAACCACTTTAGGCTTTGCGAACTCTTTATCAAGATTACAGTCAAATCAAAATGAGTTCTTCCTTGATTGTGATTTATTTTTGCTTTCATTAAGTCAGTTTAGATCTGCGATCCTCAGCACTGTTTCAACATTTGGTTCTTAGTCGCGGGTTTGATGGATATTCAATATATGTGCGTGTGTGTGCGTCTACATGAGTTGGATCTACTGTTTCTTATTTAGGGTTGACTGGTTTTATGTGGAGGCATATATACACGATATATCGAATTTTCAATAACTCGAATTTAGATATGTTTCATCGAATACTGGTATGGTTATCGAATTCCGGCATGTCATTTCAAATTTTGAGATACAAAATTCAAATTCTGACATCATAAAGTCAAACGCTGAAAAAATTTACCGAATTCTGATATTAGATATCGAATTTTTTGATATATCATCTCAAAACTTCAGAATTCGATGTATCATGCCAAAATTCCAGATTTTATATCAGAATTCGATATATCGTTCAAAAATTCAATAAATTGTGTTGAATTCTGGGGTGATATATCCAATTCTGATATGACATGTTGAATTTTGAGATGTTATATCGAATTCTGAAGTTATGAGATAATATATCAAATTCTGATAAGACTCGCGTTCTGACAAGATGTCGAATTTTGACCGAATATGTCGAATACGTAAAATGTTAAAATATCGACGTATAGGACAATCAAAATTTGACTTGTTATATCAAATTCTGACATAATACATCGAATTTTGAGATGATACACAGAACTCTGAAGGCTTCATTATCAATTCATTTACTGGCATGACATAATGAATTTTAACGTAGTATGTAGAATTCCTATACATACACACAATTCTGACACAAAAAAATTCAAATTCTGACCAGACATATCGAATTTAGACAGCATTAACTCTAATTTTGACAGGACAAATTGAATTCTGCCTTGATATATCGAACTCTGACTTAACATACATAAATTCAAATTCCGCGATATGACATATATTCTGGGATAATATGTAGAATTCTGATATCATAAATATAAATTCTGATATTGCACATCAAATTCTGACAAGAAGTATGGATTTCTTACAAATTCTGGTATGACGTATCGAATCTTGACATTAAGTATCGAATTCTGACATGAGATTTCGAATTTTGACATCAAAGATTCAAATTCTGATAAGACACATTTAATTCTGTTATGATTTATCGAATCCTGATTTAAAGCATCCATTTTTGGCATATAAAATTCAAATTCTGACGTGGCATCTATTTGAAACATTAGGTTATTCCGGATTTAGCCGGTGTAACAAAAACCTGAGGAGAAACAACATTTAACTAAGTGGTAAGTATAATGTTATTATAAGGGGCCCAATCAGTGGTGGGTCGGCTAATAGCCGCATTAGAGTCGGGTGACAGTACGCTTTATTTCGTAGTCACCCTTTCAGTCAATCACGTGCCATTTATTTAATAATTCTTACTAACAAAACCCTCTTACAGGGATAATTTTATTTTCTTTAATTTTTTTTCGTTTTGTTACTTCCCGCTCAATTATGAGTGGCTAAGACCAAATCTAGTGTCCAAACATGCTGGACACATAACTTTGTTGGTGATTGCAGACAAGTCCAACATTTCTAATCATTCTCCCAACCTTTTTTATGATCTCAATGATCACCAAATTTTATCCCAACCTGCGGTATATCAAGGTCCATAGGCAACCCATCAAATCCCACGACCGACAAACTTTTACCGGCTCAAGCTACAGGTAAATGCCGCGATAGGAAATGCTTATGGAAAATTTCTACAACGAGACGAGTTAACACTTAGTCTCGTTACAAAGTCGAGGGGAACGTAAATTGCGTATGAATCATGAGCGACAACAAAGATGGAGAGATCGTCAAAGCCAAGATATGCTAGAACGCTTGGCACAACAGACTATATAATACAAAAAGTAGCGACGTGCATCTGAGGAGCCTGAACAAGCTAAACAACGTAGAGCACAGACTGCTTATCAAGTTCGACAATCAAGATCAAATTAGAGAGCTACAGAATCGGAGCAACATGCTACAGCACATCGTCAGCAAGCAGCTGATCAAGTTCGATTATGAAGATTAAATCAGATAGTTGAAGAATCTGAGCAACAGGCTGCAATACGTCGTCAGCAATCAGCTGATTAAGTTCGACAATCACGATCCATTCAAAGAGCTACAGATTCTGAGGAGCAGGCTGCAGCACGTCTATTTCAAGCTTCTCAGCAAAGGCAGCAATCAAGAATTAAATTACAAGCTGAAGAATCTGATGAGCAGGCAACAGCACATCGTGAACAATTTTCCCTACAAAGGCAGCGACTAAGAAATCCACGATTTTCAGTGCTTCCTACTCATGACACATTCAATGAAAGTGATGTGGCTATTCACAGTTGTGGCTTTATTTACCAAGAATGCATCTATTGTCAATCTCTCAACTTTCTCGCAGAAAAATCAACAGATGGTACATTTAAATACTGCTGTCACAAAGGTACTGTTTTGTTGGAATTAGATGGACAGCAAAGACGTATTTTTCCTCCGTATATCCAGGGACTTTTATGTAATCCAGTACATCCTCAATATCGAAATTTTTATGAAAATATCCGCTCATATAATTCGGTCGTAGCATTTGCATTCGATCCAAATCGATAACGTAATAGAATGTGGTCCGTATGTATTTCTTGTTCAAGCACAAATCTATCATCGCACTGGACACATGCATCCTGAATATGGTGCACAACGTCAATATGCTCAATCCTACGTCGTCGACTCCGCAATGGCAAATGTAAATCGAATGCAATATTCAGCAAATCCACGACTTAACGTCAAACTGTCAAAATGTCAAATGACTCGGGATCTATTTCGGACTGATGTTTGGTGTCAATTAATGTTAAGCGTACGATTCAATCATCACAGGGTGGTACCTACTTCTAACGAGATTGTGTACTTTTTGTGTACTTTGTTTATATTGCTTTATCATGAGTAACGACTCTTGTTGTTCATCACGTTGGCCATCAATGATTATGTCTTATTCCAGGGACCTAAAAATGCAACCTCCATGGGTTCTCTCCAAAATGAGCTAGGGCGCCTCACCACAAAGATGCTATGTACAGAAGTACAGGTCAAGATGTAATGGAGAATGTTGTGCGAGATAACAATGACGTCTCGTTTTCAACATTGAACTGAAAGAGTAAAATGTCACACCACCTTGACCTAACTGACACGGTCACGCAAGAATGCTCAATTCTCTTGCTTTGCGAAACCTGGCTACTTAACGACGAGCAGGTTAATATTCCTAGCAGTGAGCTGCCGGAGTAGCAGTATATAAAAATTCAAGTAGAGCTCCCCATAAGGAACTTCAACTTCTTAATGGGAATAACAGAGCATTCACAATGCAAAAACCTTTTTCCTTTTAGTTACAGGTTTGTATGAATTTCCAACATAACGAACAAAATTTCTTTTCGTTATGTTGGATATCCATACAAACCTGTAAATCGAAAGTAAACAGATGTTTCATTGTAAATGCTCACTAAGATGCTTTCGAAGAAGATTCGATTAAGTTCTGGAATATGGCCTATTAGGAAGTGCCATTTTTTATCCGAGTTTCATGAAATTCAGCATGTACGACAGAAACGGGATTCTCAAATGATTTTTGGATGGAGTTCTGGAATATGGACAAGTATGATGGGGCTTGCCTAGTTCTGAACCAATTATGATGAAATTTTGCATGTGCGCTCGAAATGGGATTCTTAAATAGTTTCTGGATGAAGCTCTGTAAAGGCCAAGTATGACGGAACTTGCCTATTTCTTAAGTGATTATGATGAAAATCGACAAGTGCGTTGGAAATGCGATTCTAAAACGATTTTTAGACGAAGTTCTGGAATATGGCAAAGTATGATGGAACTTGGCCATTTCTTATCTGGATTTAATAAAATTCAGCACGCACGATGGAAATGGGATTCTAAAATGCTTTTAGAACAAGTCATTTAATACATCAAATAACCATTTTCATATGCCATTTCAAACGCACCTTTCGAATTTCATCTAATCGTTTAAGTAATAGGCAAGTTCCATCATACTTGGCCAAATTCCAGAATTTCATCTAAAAATCATTTTAGAATCCTATTTCCATCGTGGACAATCAGATAAGAAATGGCCTAGTTCTTAAATTGCCATGCTCCAGAACTTCGTCTAAAAATCATTAGAAAATTTCATCAAAATCGGATAAGAAATGGCCAAGTTTCTTCCTAATTGGCCATATTTCAGAACTTCGTCTAAAAATCGTTTGAGAATCCCATTTCAATTGGAAATGCTGAATTTCATCCAAATCGGATAAGAAATAGAATCCCAATAAAATTTTTAATAAAAATAAAAAACACAAAACCTCAGTTCAAGGGACACCTCACTACCATTGTTCGTTGTTCAATAAAAGTTGCAGGTCTTTATTCCTGGCACTGGTGCACATGATACTTTGGAAGCAAATCAAGCAAGGTTTGTCACCAAAGACCAGTCAGATCATTCGGTAAGTAAAGTTCAAATTGTTTGCTTTACCAGCTCATAATACCACTTTATGCAATGATTTCGATTATCTTCTGAATGCATTCGCCTTACTTAATTTATTCCATGAGCCCATTCTGAGTGATGAAGAGCATCAAAATGTTGCGAAGATAATGAAATCTAGGTTTGATGTGCTAAATCGGTTAAAAAATAGTGTTCAGCAATTCAGTTTTTCTCAGCAGAGAGTGCCTTTCGACAGTGCTACTTACACTGCAATAGATAACCGAGAAAATATCAGTTGATTTCCACTACTTACAATGGAAGACTTTTGGTATAGTCCTAATCAATTGAAGAATACGGTTTAAATTATGCGGCACATCTAGAAGAAGGTATATTTTTGGTTCCGAAATTTAATCCCGATGCAAGGCATAAAACTTTCAATTAAGATTATACTACACATGTCATAAATGTTGAAGATCCATTATTGGTGAAAGCAAACATGAAATTGAAATATCGCAGTAGGAAAATCCATTTTATTTTTGCTCTTGCAGACGTACAAAGATTGGGAAGAAATGCTATAATTGAATGTTACAGTCACTATAGTTGAATGTTGAAAGTGGTTCCCGCACTGTTTGCATGTTACAGTCACATATAGCTATGCTCATCTGGTACCTCGGGTGCGCAGAGTACAATGAGATACAAATATCGAATCCTGATATATTAAATGCGTATACATTTCCATTCTAAAAGAACGCAATGAATACATGAATATGTTGCCTTAAGCACTCGGATTTCCGATTGATCTTGCCTTAACCAGCTGACACATTTCCAGAGATAACTAATTATTGAAGTTTTAAGGAATATTTTTCGCTCTCTTGCAATATTAGTTTTACTCTTCGTCTTGTTGTTGATGTTGAGCAATCTCTTCGAAGTTGATGGAAAATCATCTATCGAGTTGATCCGAGATAATAAATCTGCTGTGATATTTTCTGTGCCAGAAATATGATCGGCGAACTTGACGTGGAGCTGATTTATCCAATTTTTGCTTAAATGCAAAGATCAATGGTTTGTGATCGTTGAAAATATGAAACTGTCTGCTTTCGATAATGTGCGGGAAATATTAACCAGCTTGGCACATTGCTGTCATCTCCCTTTCATATGTACTGCATCTTCTTTGTGCATCCGTGAATTTTTTTGAGTAGAATCCTAGTGGAAGTGTGATGAAGCACTGCGCACTCATTGCAAAATCTGATGCATCGACACAAAGTGACAATTCAGCGTTTTTTGCTTGATATGCTAAAAGAGTATTTTCGGCTAAATCCTTTTTGCATCGATTGAAATAATTAATTTTCTCGTTGTCCCACTCGATTTTTGTGTTATCGTTCTTTTTGTTCCACTTGATTAGCTGTTGCAGATGCCTTTGATTCTCCACTGCGTTTGGTATAAATCGACGATAAAAGTTGATCATTGCTAAAAATTTCTTGAGTTCTTTAGCTACTTCTGGCAATTTAAAATTGTTAATACAGTTTACTTTTCCGGCAGTGGGTTAACTCCCGATGGTGTTACCAGATAACCCAAAAATTGTATTTCTGCTTTTTCAAATTCACATTTTGCTGGATTGATACAAAGGCCGAATTCACGTAAACGTTCAAATATTAAGCGTAGATGTTCCGCATGTTGATTAATATCCTTGGAGGCAATTAATAGGTCGTCTATGTAAGGAAATACAAAATCGTATTCTCGCAGTACGTGATGAATATGACATTGGAAGCTTTGTGTTTACAGTTGATTTAGATTGAGGTTGATCGGTTGATGAAGGTGGATAATCCAACCAGTTATAATACCAGTTATAATACCAGTTTTATAATACCAGTTTTGGGTATGTCAGCTTCCTCTATCGGTATTTGATGAAATGCCTTTTGGAGATCGATCTTCGAAAAGATTTCTTGCCGTGCAGTAAACACGTGAAGTCTTGTAAAAAAGGCAACGGATATCGATCAGGTTTAGTTTTTGAACCCAGGTGAGTGTGATTATCGAATAACATATTCATTTTAACATCTATTAAAAGATCGTAATATGCCAAAAAATCAGAACCAATGATAGGCGAATTGACTTCAGCAATGACTAATGCCCACTCAACACATCTGCGAGGCCTAAGATTTAATTTAATCCTTTGTTTTCCATATGTTTTGATGGGAGTTCCATTAGCAGCAAACAAACTGACAGTTGATTTAGATTGTGGTTGATGAAGGTAGAAGAACTGATATGTCTGCTTGTTGATTGATGATTGATTGTTTAGATGTTTGAAATTCAGCTGATGACTGATGATTTGGTGAATTTAGAGATTTTTGTTGGAGCCAAATTTCATTGATTGTGTTGTTGATATTTGAAACTGGCGAAGTGCTCTCTATTCGTTTTTTTGAAGATGGAGAATTATTTTCGCATGGCCTTGAATTAAAATTACACGGTTCCACGCACTTTTTTGCTGACACGCCGTATTCTCGGTGGTACCGACAAATGGTAGATTTTCTTCTGTGTGAAATTTCATTAATTGGTTGGATAACTCCTCTACACGTTTTTCTAATGCTGCAATTGTTGTATTCTTAGAATCATATGTATGTGGTAACTAGTTGATTAATTGAACTATCGTTTGTAGAGTTAAAGCCAACAGCTAGAATACTGTTAATATCTAACTGTTCAAGTGCTGCATCAGCAACCGTAGCTAGCTCGCTTAATGATCCCCTTACTGCAATGTAATGAAATCGAAATAAAGAATTGTGTGGTTTGCAAGGAAGGAAAGCAGACACGGCAGCCATTTGCAAAAAGTACAACACGAACAAATGACGTCTTAAATTTGGTTCACTCAGATTTGAATGGTCCAATGGAAAATCGTTCAATTGGAGGTGCACGGTAAATTTTAACGTTTATCGATGACCATTCACGGAAAATTTTTGTGTACTTTCTACGTGAAAAGTCGGAAGTGTTCGATCGATTTGTTGAGTTCAAATCGATGGTTGAAAGGCAGACAGAATATGTGAATTCAAAATTTAACGTTTATTTAAAGAAACATGGTATTCAACATCAAAAATCCGTTGTATATATACCGGAACAGAATGGAATTGCTGAGAGAGCTAATCGTAAATTGGTTGAGAAAGCTAAATGTATGTTATTCGACGCAAATTTGGATGTGTCATATTGGGCCGAAACTGTTAATATGACGGCGCATATCCTTAATTGTTCTGCAAATTCAGTTTTGGACACAATAACACCGGAAGAAGCATGGTCAGGAAACAAAGTGAATGTAAGTCATTTACAACTGTTTGGAAATCCAGTTATGGTACACGTGCCAAAACAAAATCGTCGTAAATGGGACAAAAAGTCCAAGAAGAAGGTCTTTGTCGGTTTTAGTGAGGGCGTAAAAGTTTATCGTTGTATTGACCCAATGACTAAAGAGTTAAAGTTGAGTCGAGATGTAATTTTCTTACAAGAAAATGATGTTGAGAAAGCAGTTAGTTTGGATGGTTCGGATGAAGTGAGGGTAAATGAGAGCAAATCTTCTCTAAATATGTCAATAATCGATGAAAGTGACATAAACTTGAACAATGATGAAGATATTCATTGTGAATATGAAGACGCACACGATAGAAAATTTGTTCCAGAAAATGAGGTAACACATGCTTCGGATTTGCGACGATCGGCGAGAATACCTAAACCACGAACATTTGATGACTATGTAACCTATTCGGCACACATGACTCATGTAGATAAGGAGCAAACTACGGTCAGAGAGGCATTTAACTGCGACGAGGGTGAAATGGGGAAATCGGCAATGAATGAAGAAATCGACTCATTAATCGAAAATGGTACTTACAAATTGGTTGACTTGCCAAAAGATCGAAAACCAATTAAATCAAAATGGGTTTTCAAAATTAAACGGGACGATAGTGGTAATATTATACGTTACAAAGCTAGGTTGGTAGCCAAAGGTTGCTCCCAGGTATATGGTATCGACAATGGAGAGGTCTATTCACCTGTAGTTCGATATTCTTCGGTTCTATTTTTGATCAGCCTTGCAGTAAAAAACGGCTTAAAAATTGATCAAATGGATGCTGTTACTGCGTTCTTGCAAGGGGATTTGTCAGAAGAGATTTATATGGAACAACCTGAAGGTTTCGATAATAATTCCAAACGCGTATGTAAATTGAACAAAACAATTTACGGTTTAAAGCAAAGCGGTCGTGTTTGGAATGAAAAATTGACAAAAATGTTAAAGACTTATGGTTTGAGGAAATCGGTTCACGATCCGTGTGTATTTTATGCCAATGATTTATCGCTTATGTTAACAATTTACGTTGATGATTTCTTGATTTTCCGGAAGGTCGAAAATACGTTAAAGAAACTCAAACATGCCTTGAGTACTTCGTTTAAAATGAAGGATTTGGGTACAGCAAAATCATGTATTGGTTTACGAATTATACAGAACAATGGTGTAATTACACTCGACCAAAAATCTTATATTTCGGATGTTATTAAAAGATTTGGAATGGAAAATTGTAAATCTGTGTCATCACCAAGCGATATGAATCAGAAGTTATCTATTTCAATGTGTCCTCAAACAGAAGAACAAAAGGTGGAAATGGCAAATATACCGTATCAAGCTGCTGTTGGTTGTTTGTTGTATATTGCACAAGGTTCGAGACCAGATATCGTATTTGCAGTTAATGACGTCAGTCGTTTTAATACAAACTATGGAAAACCGCATTGGACGGCAGTCAAACGAATTATTCGGTATTTAAGTGATACATTGGATTACAAATTAAATTATACGACTTCTGATGTAAATTTTCTAACTGGTCATTCCGATGCTGACTGGGCATCAGATTTTGATAAGCGACGTTCATGTACTGGATATGTATTCATACTTAGTAATGGTGCGATATCATGGTGTAGCAAACGTCAGGAAACAGTCGCATTGTCAAGCACGGAGGCTGAGTATATAGCGTTGTCTTGGGCTACTCGTAAGGCAATATGGTTACGAAATTTTGGTCAGGAGTTGGACAAAAATATTGGCCAACCTGTGCACATTAAATGCGATAATCAATACGCAATACATCTATCGCATTCCGAATGTTTTAACACAAGAACTAAATATATCGATGTTCGTTATCATCACACACGGGACCAAATTGAAAGTGGAATAATTAAAGTTTGTTATGTATCATCAGAAGAAAACGCAGCGGATGTTCTTACCAAAGGTGTATCCGGTCCAAAGACTAAATTGTGTTCAAAGGAGATGGGACTTGGGTAGTAATTTCAATGCATTAAGAATGTAATGTTAGGTTATTACTTTATTAGCAATTTTGTTTTATATAAATTCTTAATGAGTGAGGGTGTTATAAATTACACATACATTGGCGACAATGTATATGTAATAGTTAGAAGTATAATAATGAATAAAACTCTTGTCAGTGTGTTCTTAGATAGCAAAGCTAACATTTGCGTTTTATTTTATTACTGTAAAATTACAACACTAACAGACGTCTGATACGGTTTATTTTTGCTCAACAGGGTATTCGTAAAATGAATTCAGAACAACGTTACATGTGTTTGGAGCTTAGTTTTTTCCATCGATTTCACAATCCAATATATCTTGTAGATCCACTTTAACATTAAACTGAATGTTTCATAACAAAAAAAATTTGAATGCGCCTAAGAAAATTGTCTGACTAACCTCATACTGCATCGCGCTAAACTGCATTTACCCTATACTTACCTATGCGTTAACGAATATTGGATCGGGAGGTCACAAGCGCTATAATGACAAACAAGTTTGTTCTAGACGACTTTCTGATTACATCTCACTGAAACGACTGTTTTAAAGAAATTACCTTATGTAGTGGTTAAACTGTTCAATTTCTAATTGAAATGGAATGCGATCATCTTATTAATATCTCTGTTTTGTTTAAAATTATTTTATTGTAAAATAGAAAACAAATATTTAATAATTAATTTTTAATCTAAACGGAAACAGTCTTTATTGATTCATATTAAGTTTAATCCATCCGTAAATATGCTGAAGTCGGGTAAAAACGGCTGGGGTTTTAGAATTTCCGCACACCGGGTCATATGAGGCGATACCAATCAGCCACCATCTAGATTTTTTCTTACTGAGCAGCACACCTCCACCATCAAGTGGACATGGTATAGCACTATCTTTCACTGTAGTACACAAATCGGCGTCTGTCACTGTATATTTATGTTGTGATAATCGTTCTTGGCACGTGCTTGCATTTAAAAATTGTATTTGAAGTAGTTCACGTTTTTCGGTTGTTTGACCTATATATACAAGTCGTATACAAATAGAAAACCAATACATATACGATTATAGTTTATAACGACATACATTAAAAATTAATTATAAATGTACCGACCATCTAGTGTTTGTCCCCATCCCTCAACAAACAAATCATCAAATATTTCATGACTTGGATACGAATCTAAACAGACTTGTGTTGAAACATGACGATTAACACTACGTGCCAAACGTATTAATGCAACATCATTTTGTCCATGAATTTCATTTGGCACGTAATTCGAATGTTCTAGAATTTTCTCAATTTTATAATTGACAAATGATCGTGCACCAACATTTTTACGAATCGAAACACTTTTTACGGCACCTAATTTATCCACAATATCACCACCAACACAACTAGCAGCGGTTAATACATAACGATTCGTGATTAGTACACCACCACAACCAAATTCATCAGTATCATATAGTAATCGTGCCAACCATGTATGATCGAGTTGCTCATGAATCATGTCTAAACCACATGAAAATAGTGGGCTAGGAATATTTCCATCACTTGATTTCTCAATTTTTACCTTACTGTAATGCGTGATTTTAGCATCCACTGTTGGAAATTCATCTAGACATTGGGCACACGTCACCAGCACGATAATTGTAGAAATATAATAAATGATAAACATTTTTTTTGTTTAATGGTGCGATCAAGCATCAAGCACAAACTATTCTCGTTTTATGCTGTGAACACATCTTTTATAGACTTTCTCGTTTTCTTTTCTTTGGGTTAACTTTATAATGTGATGCAGGTATGCAACAATAATAATAACTCAAACATGTTTTGTATCGTCGATATTAATTTGGTTTATGATTTGTCTACAGTACTGCCTCTGCATTCGTACCCTAATATTATGTAAGCAAGATGTTTTCAAAGTTAAGATTTATGAATAAATTAACAAATTTTTGATCAAAAATATAAGATTTTGATGGCGATGGCATTTTTACAAACAAGTTTATAAAATATGATCGGTTTCTGACAAATCAAGGTGATTAATAAAAATTAACTGGCATATTATGAGTATATGTAAAGATGGTTCTTATGAAAATTTCGTCTTAGTTGGTGATCCAAAATGTTCTCAAAAATTTGTCTCATTTCGTTGTTTATACTTAAATTTGGTGACGGCACATCGGATGTAATATGTAGTAACACAATACTATCCAAACGAAGCGGACCCGTCAGATTCGTGTGTCGAAAATAAACATAATCTGATCGATCACACATGGTTGGCCCGACTTCGGTATGCCAATAACGAATACGGATGCGGTGGTGTATTAATTAATGGACGATATATGTATATTGACGGCTGCAAGCTGTTTAAGTGGGGAAGTTATTGATCGTCTAGGTGATTTGTAAGTAAAACATGAGACATTAAATATTTAATCGTATTAATTTTAAAATTCCTGTTATTTACAGAAAACAATGGTACACTGACCGAAAATAGCGGTAACCGTTTGACAATGGAGTACGAAATCGAAGAAACTGCAATAATACGAAAATTTGTAGAGCACGAAATCTGGAATTTTTACCAAATTCAGTTCTGTTTATAAATGGATCACGGCTAATATGCGATCCTAAATAAAACAACTAAAATTTAATAAACCAACCATTTTTTTTATTAAACTAAGCTCTTAAATTCTTAATAACCCATTTGTAGATATCCGCGAATTTAGTGTATACCCCAGGCACGATATAATGTCCACACACTCCATTATACGGTGCAATACCGACTAAGAACCAACGGGATAGCACATTTTTATATAGTCCACCACCACCATCAAGTGGACAAATATTATCGTAGTCGATTTCATTGAGCTCAGTACAAATATCTTGTTCGTCGAACGGATATTCATATGGGGCTAGTCGTGCAGCACAATTGTATTCATCGATATATCGAATTCTTAATTGTTGAGGTGTATCGGTTTGTTGGCCAGAAAATGTTTGTCCCCAACCGACAACATATGGTGCATTTGTTTTATCAATGGGAAAGCCGTTAACACATATCGGTGAAGTAACCTCTAAATTTATAATTTTTGCTAACCGTATTAAAGCGACATCATTATTTCCATGGATAATATTGGGCACAAATTCATCATGGCTCACCGTTTCCTCAATTTCATATTCTTTATTGGTTACGCCATTTCCAGTAATCTCTTGTAACGTAACGCTTTTTCTGAAAAAAGGAAAATGAGTAACTACATATTTGTATTATTAATAAATTTGGTATACTTACAACGCACCCAATCGTTGTGTTACTTCTCCTTTTAGACAACTAGCTGCCGTTAAAATATATCGACTATTTATTACAGCACCGCCACATCCGTATTCATTTTTTTCGTAACGCAAACGGGCCAACCATGTATGACCAACAGCACTATCGTCGGCACCTTCACCACAATAAAACACTAATGGTAGTGTGTTACCACGATCCGGGTAATCCACATCGCTTGGACTAAATCGAGTTACAACAGCATTCCCTACAAAAGTGTATATAGAATCCAAATTTAGTAAAAATGATCTTCACGTGCTTACATAAAACTGTCAGACACTTACATTCACATTTCGATAGTTTAACAAATAATATTAGCAATATTGATATTTTAGATATTCTTAAAATCATTTTGATATACCAACTAATGACTTTAATCTAAGACGTGTGATCAAATTGTAACATTGCTTTATATAGAGTTGTGTTTTCTTATTCCTTGTATTTTTTGCAAATGCGGTTAAAGTTAATCTTGAACTAATCTTGTTTTCTTCTTTTTTGATCGACAACACTTAAAATGTAAATTAGATGATAAAACGCGCGGTAAGTAGTATCAGCCAATCATATTGCTTAATACGCGATTTACGATTAGTCTTAAAAATCAACCAAAGGTGTCATCTTATATTTTGTATCCGTAATTATATAAATTTTTGACAGGTTTACACACGGTTATATATTAAAAAATAATATCATCAAATCTTAAATTGCCCTGACCTCCAACGATTATTTCTAGTTTTTGGAATAAATTACGGAAAACTGTTTTAGGTATGTCTGCACATTTGCGGTATATATACCTAGTAATTTAACGAAATTATACGGAAGCGAGATGCTCAGGGATAAATGTATAGATATCATGTATAAAATTGGACTAACGAAACGAGTAGAACGTTTCGTTGCATAAAATTCTCAAAATAAAAGTCGAAATCTAAGTGTAATGCCTAATGTATGTTTAAATCGTGATTCTGGTAAAAACCGATTTTGAAATATTCCAATTGTGATGGCACATGGTTCTCATATGATCACTTCTTATTTATCGTCTCTTTTAGTACTTTATTTTTAGTACTTTATTTATTCGTCTACTATTTTTCCCCCTCCTATTTCCATCTGTCATTTGCTATTCTGATACGTCGTTCCGAACTACTCGGCACTTGATCTAGTTAGGTTTGGTCCTTCTGAAGAACTGTCTTCCACCTTACATTTCTTTGCCACTTTTCGTTTGCGATCAAATCCCTTTTTGTACTCTCTCTGGATGGTTCCTATTGCTCGTCGTGCATCCTCCCGCATTTTGTCTCGTACGTGGTCAAATGAATTTGCGATTTCGGTTTCGATAGTTTCTTTTATTCTACAGTCTTCGGCCGAATTCATCACGGTCCCAAACAGCAATTCAAATGGTAATAGGTTGATAGCGCCTTGGTATGAATTGTTTATGTACATCTGGACTCGATCCACATGTTTGTACCACTCGTCTGGTGTGGTGCTTCCCTTGCCAATTTCGCTAGAACCGGAATTATGATTATATTCAACCTTTCGACTTGTTCATTCGCACTTGGCATTCTTGTCGTTATCCCATGATGTATGATGTGCTCCTCTCTGCAATATGCTTGAAATTCTGTTGACGTGAATGCTGTTGCTCGATCTGATATGATTTATTTTGGATTGCCGAATATCGCCTTCTGAACCTCTAGTTTTTGTATCGTCTCTTTGGATGTTGTACCTTTGGTTGGCTATAATCACACGAATTTTGTAAATGCATCCATAACAGAGAAAATATACTGATATCGCTTCATCGTTGGTGTTAAGTGTCCCAAATGATCCACATGGTAAGTAGCGAACGGCTTGTCTCCCTTCGGTATTGTGCTGAAAAGTCCATCCTGCTTTCCCTCCTTTTGATCGACCATGATGCACTTTATACAGTTTTTGATAACCGACGTTATCTTTTTCGTCATGTTCACCATAAAAAACTCCTTCCTTAGTTCTTCCTCGGTTTCCTTCACTCCGAGATGACCCTGTTTGTGATATATCTTAATGACCTCTGTCTACATTACTCGTGGTACTACCAGGCACTCCGTTCCATTTATTACTTTGTAAACAATACCGTGACTTCGGGTATAATTTTTGTAAGCTGCTGTTTCCAGTAACTTTAATATTATTTGTATGTGCTCGTCGTCCTTTTGTGCCGCCTTTACTCGATTCAACACCTCGCTCTGAATTGTCATATACACTGGTGTTCTGGACAATGTGTCTACATGCCGCATTCGGTGTGATGCTCGGTGCTCTAATTCGTAATCGAATTCTTGTAAGGTTAAGGCCCATCCTGCTATTCTTAACGACAATTCCTTTCGCTCCATCGTACCCCTGAAAACCGCACAATATGTGGCTATTTTAAACTTCAGACCCAGTAAGTAAACTCTGAACTTTTTTAGTGCGCTGACTATTGCTAACACTTCCAATTCATAGCTGCTATAATTCATCTCGTATTTTGTGGTTTTACGACTAAAGCAGAAAACTGGATGCAATTGTTTGTCTTCTCCGTGTTCTTGACTATCTCCAACTCCAACGGTGCTAATCTTTCTTGGCCTAGAGTACACCGGATTGTTGTTTGCGAGGATGATTTCCATTTTTATTACGTCACTTACCGCCTCCTTTCTTGGGTCATAATTTTCGATCAAGGCGACTACCTCTTGCTTTAGCTGTTTATTTTCAATGCGGTATAGATCAACTCGACTACTTCAGTTATTGTCGCCAATTCTGGTACAAATTTTCTATCATTCGGAGTTAAAATCGTGATTATTCGTTTTAGTAGCTCCTGACCCAAGATGACGTCCGCCGGCAACAATCCGTCCTCCATCAAGTGAAGTGTTGTCTAGAATGAATCGTTATCCACTTCCATCCTTACTTCAACTGAGCCCACTGTCTTCAAATCTTCTGACCCCACACCTCTGAATGTTGTTACATCTTGGTTAACTTCTAGGCCTCCAATTTCCATTTTTTTTGTATTTGATATAAAATTCAAGTTGCTCCAACCGTCTAACATCGCATACAGCTCCACTCCCTCAACCACAATTTTTTTCTTTCCCCTCGCTTCACTTGAAATTTGGCGTTCCACCGCGAAAGCGGTGCTTTGATTTTGACCTGACATTGACTTGTCGCTCTGAATCGTATCTATCCCCTTCTTCCGTTCTGTACATTTTATTGCTATATATGACCAAACTTTTGACATTTGAAACTCATGTTTCATTTTCCTTTGTGAGGGCACACACTCGCCAAGTGTACCATCTCACTACAGATGTAACACTTGATCTTTTTTTTTACTCATCGGCGTATTATGCACACTCGGCAACACTGTTTGTTGTTAGGATTTTTTCCTTGATTTTTTCGTAGGAAATCATCTTTGTCTTAAATGCATCAATTGTTGTAGCACCATACAGTACGGCTTTATTTGGTTCGTAATCTGTAATTCCTCCAATACAATATTCAATTATTGCCTCTTCTTCCATTTCTATTGTCCTACCCAGTTCCATCCATTCCTTTTTTTCGTGCTGCCATCTGTTTGTGTATTATTGCGCTGGTATGAGTTGGCCTGAACTCCTTGACTAAGAATGTTTTAAGGTTCTCCCACGATGCTATATGTGCTGTGGTCCGTAATGCATCTTTCGTATCGCCGCCCAATAGCCTCTTCACATATGTCGTCAACTGGATATCCGACCAACTGTAGGTTTTTGCTGCGTCCTCTATGTCCTGGATCCACTTATCCAGTAAATATCGCTCAGAATATCTAGGGGCATGAGATGAAAAGGAACATCCAATGCCTGAGTGAGTGTGCTCCTAAGTGCACCACTAATACACAAGGTGGAAATTCTCTGAATTTTCATCAGCAACTTTTGGCTGTTACTTACCATACTGTTTGAAGTTGGCCACCAACAACAATCCCATATAAATATATGGGCCTTAGCACTGAGGTATAGAGCTACTATACGATACGATTCAAAACCCGATAGTTTCCAATAACGTTTTTACAGGAGTATTAGCGCTATAGAAGCTTTCTTAACCCTTTCTATAATATTGGGCTTCCAACTAAGTTTGCTGTCCAAAACAATACCCAGTATTTCGCTTTATCAGTAAAGGCCAAGCTAATACCATTTAAGGTAAGAGGATCAATCTGAAGAAGTTTGTATTTCCTAGAGAAGAGGACCACCTCAGTTTTACATGGATTAACATTTAGTCCACAAGTATTGGCCCACTTAGAAATAAGACACACAATAAGACCGCACAAGCAACCACTCTAAAACATTGCCCCTCCAGTTCCAGTAACAGGTCATTTATGACCAAGTTCCAAGGAATGGGGACACGACTCACCTTGCCGTGTACCCACACCTACAAATCTGCTAATAGAGGACCCGCCCAGCTTAGCCTTCACGATCCTGCAAATCAGCATCTGATCTATCCGGTCAACGAGATATCCATCTACACCCAGACTCAACAAAGCCCGAGTTATTGCCACAGGTTTTACGTTGCCAAAGGCACCTTCTATATCCAGAAAGGTTACCAAGGAGTATTCCTTCAATTTTATGAATTTCTCAATAAGAAAAATCAGGGAGTGTAAAGCGGTTTCTACCGGTTTCTCCTTACAGTACGCATGTTGAGATTTCGACCACCTATGGTAACATTATATGGTAGATACATCACCTTCATATGGTAGATAGGCACAAACAAGTTTAGATTAGTTTTAGCAAGAATACACGATCGAATCTTACCTAATTCCTTCTTGGCAAACATCACTTTATAGTTTGGTACCCGGAGTCCCATAACCCGGTCTCCAATGGCCCAATGCTCCTGGATCAGGATAATATCAACTCCATCAGCTTCAATTTTGAGCAGCAGAGCAGCTGAGGCAACAACCTCAACATCAAACTTCAACATCGCCTCCACCACCATCGTATTGGACACCCCGCCCGAAGTCGAGTTTGACACCAAGTCCTCCTAGAGCCCACACAGTGTCCCCAAGGATCTGGACATGTCGATTTGGTACTCCGGGACAGTTGTGTTAGAACTTTTTTCCTTTCCCAAAGAGTTAGGGGGACTAGCTTTATACGAGCTAATGTCCTTTATACCTAATTACTACTGTTTGTACACCAGACCTATCAGTCAACGCTCCCTTAACAGTTGTTGTAATAGAGGGACCAGCAATATTTTTGCTTATGTCCCGCTTCATTTCTTGGCTTACAGGACGAGGCTTAGAAGCCGATGTCCTTCGGGCCATAATTTTCTGGTTTTTAAGAGTCCCAGCCGTCCCAAAGATCCGCGATGCACACCGTTAGAGACTGAGCTAGTTTTTAGACTGGATCCCAGCCAGGTTGGTTCTCACCACGGTACGATTGACACCTTAACCCATCCGAGCTGATTAGCACAGTGTTTTAGCCTAACCCATCCAGTCAAAACTCAAAACTAGAGATGAGCTAGTTGCCCGGTGGTCACCTCGGGGTGGTAACACGAACACCTGTGGAAGCTGCAAGATACGGAGTGATAAATAGTATCAACTTAATTCCCCCGCAGGCGGCTTCACGCTTAGACCACAAATATTTATAGTAAAACCAAAGAAGAACTACTAAAGAAGCATATTTTGAATGGGTCAAAGATACCCAAATAAAATAATTTCAAATATTTTAAGCTCTGTTTTTGAAATTTTATGAGACGGAGATAATAATTTATATTTGCCTCTTTTTATCATTCATATTTTAAATATAGTATGAAATGTTTTGAAAATAAATGAAATATCTATGATTCTACGAATACAAATACTAGAAGCCACACCCCTTACAATTTTTGTAATTTTCTATCATTTAGATTTTGCCTTTGTATAAGCAAAATCAAAATCACCATAATGAGTCCATTCAGCATGTATGAAGAAAAGGCTACTCCGTTGAGGAATATCATGAATTTGATTTTTTTAAAAATTAGAATGAAGTGTTCTTTACAATAAATTAAAATGACTTTTTAGTTATTATATCATATTTATGGGTATATGTCTTTTGGAAAAAAAAACGTTTCGCAAATGAAAGTTTGATCAAATTACTTTTGGCAAAATAAACGTTTGGCAAACATTTCTTTGGCAAAGAAGTATGTATGAATGGCAAATACGCTTATAACCAATTATTGTATGGCAAAATATTCTTTAGCAAAAAGGGATGAATGCCAAATATTATGTTTGACAAATTAATTGTTGGCAAATTATTCTTCAGGAATTATGAGGCATTTTAATCGTGCGATCAAAATGCCTCATAATTCCTGAAGAATAATTTGCCAGAAAGTAATTACTATAAAATTTAAACGAAAATTTAAATTCTGCAAAATGAAGATTTAATAATCTTCCTTTTCCAGAATTTTGTGTTGAAATATTCTGGAAAATGGAGACTTCCATTCTAATTTTAATATTAAATCTTCATTTTCCAGATAATTTTAAATTTTCATTTTGGAACGAAAATATTTGTATTAATTCCGGAGCGCAGCTCTTAATTGGTCATATTCCAATAACACTACCCTGCAAAATTTTGCCCCTGGACAATGAATAGTTGTTTCCGAAGTAACTTTTCAAGGTGGATCCGAATCCGGGCTCAGAATTGCTCTATCACGTCAGGTTTTTGAGATATTCTAACCTAAAAGTGCAAAAACACTGTTTTTTGACATATTTGAGGTTATGTAGCAATGCAGTTTTTACTTTTTTATAAAAGCCATGTATGGGATCTTATGGTAGAAGTCTTCCTCTTTCAAATTCTGTTGAATTTGCTCAAATATCATTTTTTTTTCGCCGTGATATCGCATTTTCAAATTTGCATATTCGTGAATTTTTCTGTATAAAAACACTACCTTGCAAAATTTTAAAAATTTGGTGCCACTTGACAATGAATAGTTGCTTCCGAAGTAATTTTTTACGCCGAATCCGAATCTGGGCTCAGAATTGCTCTATCACGTCAGGTTTATGAGATATTCTAACCTAAAAGTGCATATATACCGTAGGTATAAACCGTAGTGTATTATACAGTATACCGACAAATTCACGAACGTGCAATTTTGAAAATGCGATACCTCGGCGAAAAAAAAACATATTTGAGCAAACTCAAAGGCCTTTGAAAGAAAAAGACTTGTACTATAAGATCCCACACATGAAATTTTGAAGAAAAAAAAAATCGCGGTGCTAGATAACCTCAAATACGTCAAAAAACAGTGTTTTTTTTTTCACTTTTAGGCTAGAATATCTCATAAACCTGACGTGCTAGAGTAATTCTGCGCACAGATTCGGATTCAGCGTAAAAAATTACTTCAGAAACAACTATTCATTGTCCAGTGGCACCAAATTTTTAAAATTTTGCAGGGTAGTGTAATTTATCTTTTGAGATTTAAGAATCACATTTCTATCGTATTTGTCGAATTTTATCACAATCGGTTAAAAAGTAGCCAAGTTACAGGCTAATTTTCCATATTCAAAAACTTCTTCTAAAAATCATTTTACAATCGCATTTCTGTCGTACTTGCCGATTTTCACCAAAATTGTTTTTAAAATAACCAAGTTCCATCAATTTCATCCGAAAATCATTCAATAATCCCATTTCCGTCGTACGTCTCAAATTTAATCATAATCAATTAAGAAATAGCCAAGTTATAGGCTAATTGGCCATATTGAGAAATATATCCAAAAATTATTTAGGAATCCCATTTGCATCATACATGTCGAATTTTATCTTAATTGGTAAAGAAATAGCCTAGTTACAAGCTAATTGGTACAAACACTTAAGAACACTTTAAATATTAATGAAACAAGGGCCGTAGGTGTTTTGCATGATAACGTTTATAAGATGTTGGGATTAGCTATTTTAATTTAATATAAATTATCCGCCACAGTTTCTTTACTCACAAAAATTTGCTTCGATCAGTAGAAGCGTTCTCTCGCTATACTACTCTCAAGCATTGTAAATCGCTAAATTGTAGATTTTAATTTTAATTAAAATTTACGTGGAGATTAATTATTTTAATTTACAATACATTATCTGCCATGGATTCGTCAAATTAATATAATAGCATTTTTGATTAAACGTACATTTCTATTTGTTTTGTCATACGATATTTGTCAAATATGCAAATTTGCCAAATGTATTTTAATGGAATGTAATTTTGTCAAATGTCGTTTGTTATTTAACCCTTTCGAACGCCATTTAAAATTAACTTACTTCCAAAAATAAAATACGTAGCACAGCTACCCGAGTAACCACATGTCACAAAAAAGCGACATAAATTTCACATAAAATGGTGATTGTGGATTAAAATGTGACAAAAAGTTGTCACAACAATATGGATGAAAAATGGTTGATGAGGTTGACGCCGATTGTCAAGCGTAAACGAACATTGTGTAAATCAAATTTGTCGGTTTTTGGTGAAATATTTTTGAAATATTTGTTGAAAATTTAGTCACAAATTCGACAGTTTTTTTATGGTAATAAAGTCAAATATTTCTCGATATTTTCTGAATAATTGGTGGTTTAACTGTGGAACTAATTATGAACTATTCGTTGAAATTATAACCACAAATCCGATAGCTTTTTTATAATATCTTACTTAATTATCAACAGTTTTGTGGATATTTGTTGGTTTATTGATGCAATTATGCGTAAGAAAATTTTTTATGACTCTACTTAAATAATCTTGTAAAAAATACTCCATTGTATGGTTAATTTGATATTTTTATTATTATTTATTTTTAAAAAAATATCTACCAAAAATGTAGAAATATCAAAATCCCCCCGTACTTTAACCCGAGCCATGAGTCAATACAAAATGTCTCGACTCTAAAAAATGAAAACTTTCCTAATTTTTCTATGTGATAGTTTGGTTTCGTACCGATAAGGTCGCACAAACAAAAAGTTCGGTTTACTCATCAGATACTCAGGTAGCTACGACCAAACACAAACTACAAACATAAAATTTCAACTTCATACATTCAGTATGAGGCAAGAACGTAGTGACTTAATGAATTATAAATTCACCAAATCTAAAATGATCAAAAATTTTTTTTTTGGGGAGTAAAATGAACATATATTTTGTCACAAAATACCCACATAAATAAGTTCCAAATTGTCAACTTATTTTGTGACAAAAAGGAACTTACATTTTGTGACAAATTGGTTTAAAATTTTGTGATCACCATTTTTGGTTATTCGGGTATGCACTGCTATTTGAAAAGCATTGCCCATATACATAACTGTAATACGAAAATAAATACATAATAGTACGATGAGCAATAAAGGAATGAGACAGACAAAATTAAAAATAACGATTGATCGAAGCTATGAAAGTTGATGTACAATACATTGTACAAGGCACTCAGAAGGGTTAAACGGCCGGCTCCCATAATGACAACATTCTTACTTTGGCAAAATTCAAATGTTTGAATATACGAGTATATTCAAATAAATAAGCGGAATACAAATCATCCGCCCCGGTGGCACAGTTGTTAGCATGCTTGCTTCAAGCTCCGGAGGTCCCGGGTACGATTCCCGGCGGGTGATGTAAAAATCACGGCTGGTTAATGTAAGGATCAATGAATTAATCATTCATTATTCGTTAAAAAAAATGATTACGAAACTTCACAATGAAGCGGCCAAATCCCTCCATGGGATGTAGCGCCACCGAAAAAAAAAAAAGAAAAATTAAAAAATAATACAAATCATTATGTGAATTCCCTTTTGACCTACACGCCATTTGTAAAATTTTTCAGAAATCGAATTTTAAACTTTTAGCAAAAATACGGTCACCTTCTCAAGATAATTGTAAATTTTTCTTTATTTATATTAAAGCCTTGTCATAACTTTCCATGTTCCAATGATAAAAATTCCACTAGCCTTAAAACTGAAGCAAGGAAAATTGTTTGAAGCAAAAATGGCCTAAATTGATATAGGACCATCCCCATAGTTATGGTAAACTTATTCTTTTTAAGTTATAATAATAATAAAGCGCATGTCATATAGGACCAAAGAACAAGAAAAGGGAGAACAGAAAAAACTATGGACAATTTATTCACAAATTCAATTGTGTACAATAAAAATTACTAATCAAAATTTTATGTTTTATATACCTGAATAATTCACTTTAACCAATAATAATTAACTTTACCAATAAAATATAAATATTTCGATCAATGTTTAAATAATTTGATTTCTGCGAAACTTGGTGCAGTATTTTTAAAATTATTCTGTAAAATTCCTAATCCTCTTGTGGCCATGTTTGACACATGGATAAGTTGCCTTTAATTTTCTCTTTCGAAAGTAGACCAGGTGAGATAGGTGACTTGGTTGGGATAATTTGTTTACTGTGGAAGTGCATATTATTATAATTACAGTTGTATATTACAGTTGCTTTCAACAATTTAAATAAAAAGTTAGCAAACACTAATTTTCTCATCGATAAAGCAATCAAACGATTTTGATAAAAAATTCTAGATACTGAATGTTGACATCGCAATCTTAAATAAAGTTTATTTAAATTAGGTTTATTCTCGATTCAATTAAAAATTAACAAAAAATTGCCAAATTCAAATAGGGCTATTACATGATTCTCTTCTGAAATTTATTTGCAAATTTATAAAAAAATTGTTTGACATAAAAAATTGACATAAAAAAAACATTGTTAAGTTGTATCATGTCCGTTTATTTGTATATAGGACATTAAAGAACTCAAAAAAAAATTACGTAAATGGCATATAATTGAGTCCTACTTGGAAGAATCTAACACATTGGACCAAATAGAATTAAAACGCCCAATAAACAACAAGGTTTTGTGGTGTATAGGACTATAGGAAAAAAAATATTTTGGAAACTGTAAGAGATACGCCAATTTTGATCAAAAATTCTGAGAGAGCTTGGTCAAAACATCAGAACCAATGGTTAACTCATTTTTGAAAAAATAGTCTATCTGACCAGAGGGAACTCGCATGAAGAAATGCACATCGCTAGAAGGAAATGTATGGTTAGATTATTATGAATCGATCAATGATAGCAAAATAAAAATGTTTGCTTTAATTTTTGTATGTGTACAACATATATAATTATGAAATATATAATATGTATCTTCATAATAATAATGAAAAGATGAATAAAGATGGATCTGTAAAATAATTTTAGTTTTCTGGTTATGAAATGTATAATAACTTAGGTTTTATAATAACTTAAAGGCAATTAACCAATATTGTTGCATTTCATTTAAATTTTTAACTTATGTCATTTTCTACTTGCACATGATCTGAAATTGAAACTTTTCTCCTTCTTGAATTCTTTTGCATTTTACAGCAGCTACAGGGTGGTTTGGCGTCTACTGGAAGGGGCTCCGTAAACTTCCAGTAGGCGCAGGTGTACGTACTGCCTCCTCGTGGCAACCACCGGTAACTGTAACCATTAGGCTGAATGTGGCCTTTTGTGACAGGCTAAAGTACGACGCTAAAGGAGAAAACCTTGAGAAAAAATCCCTAATCTAAGGTGGAACAGCATATGCCGATGGATGAATGGCTGATAGGTTAATCAGTCTATATATGCGAACTCTGGATACCAGGCACCCTCCAGTTTTATTTAGCCTTCCTGTAGTAAACCTGGGTGACCTACAGGCGACTTTTTATTCCCAGCAACTCGCAAGAGTTAAATCAAAACGGTAGACGAGGCACGGGAAGGAATACACGGGAGTGGGTCTGCCCTCTCAAAGTCCTTGAGTCCCAATGCTACCGCTTTTCTAGCAGAAGTAAATGTTATTACATCTAGGAGGGAGAGCAATGAGCCCAGATAGTATGTAACGCGTGTAGAAGTACTTCCTACAGTAAACATTTAGGAGGGAGAGCAATGAGCCCAGATAATATGTATCGCGTGTAGAAGTACTTCCAACAGTAAACATCTAGGAGGGAGAGCAATGAGCCCAGATAGTATGTATCACACACCGGTCGGCAGTATTATCAGGTTCTTTAAGAGCCTGAATATTGGCTGGACGGATAATTAAAACATCTAGGAGGGAGAGCAATGAGCCCAGATAGTATGTATCACGTACCGTTAGGCAGTATTATCAGGTTCATTAAGAGCTTGAATATTGACTGGACGGATAATTAAGTAGGGCTTAATGCACAAAAGATCTTTTAGGTCGCAGTGCGGGGTGGCTTGAGCCCCCACATGGCCCTCAAGTAATAATAATAATAATAATACAGCAGCTACAGAACTATGATACATTTTCTGTCTTTCAAAGTAACAATAATTCTTATTCATCGAAAGCATTTTGCTGTTATTTGACAACATACAATAATTGAAAATCGACCAATTTGAAAATCGTCGCATTTCACTGATAAGTAAGACGGAAACAGACTGCTGGGACTTTTCGGATCCATACTAAGGAATTGTACCAGGGATTCGAAAAATCCCAGCTGTCGGGTGATTGGCTCCAAATTGGGATTAAATAACTGCTATCTCGCTTGTTATATTGTAATTATAATTGACATTTATCAATTTGGTGTTAGGTACTGGCTAGTTTTTCTACAGAAATTGAAAAATCTGAATTTAAATAATTTGAAGGTGGGGGAAAATTTAGCAAAAAATCTCGATTTTTCAAAATTGATTTACATAACAAAAAACAATTTTTTAAAAAATTTTGAACCAACGAATGCGCAAAATTTATAATCTTTTCATTTACATACATTTTTTTGGTCCAAAAGAATTACGTATGTACAAACATACATCACGTAGCCGGAATTGGTTACTCTTAATGCCGAGGAATTGGTTTATCTCGCAGTGTATAAAATTGTCATCTGAATCCCTTACTACGATGATTAAGAAAATTCCAGCAAATATAGAAAAAAATTAATGTGGTTAGTATCATGAAGAAGAAATTAGGTGACATTAACGACCTTCACAAATAAAAGAAAAAATGCTTGCCCTCCTTTTCATGATAATTTCAAAAGCAATAATGCATAGTTAAACGTGTTTAGTGCTATCGAAATCTTAATTCTCAGAATCTTACTTTTTGACAAATCTTATTTTCTTGGAAATCATGATTTTAAACGATTCTCCTTCACCAAAAGGGGCGGTCCGAGTTACAAAAGCAAGATTTTTGGGAAAAGTAAGATTTTAAAAAGTAAGATTTTGTAAAGTAAGAGTTAGTAGAGTTAGTACCAATCGTTATGGTATCAGTTTTAGTCATACTCTAAAATTTCGTTTCCGTTACGGGTTTGGGTATCAAACCAAAGAAATATTTTTTTCCGTTATGTTATAACGTTATCGCATTCATATTGTTACCGTTATAAACCCACCAGTAAAAAAAACGTAAAATTTTGTACACGAATGGAAATTTTGAAAAAATTAAAAAATGGCTGTGTTATTTGTCCAACTTTTTTATTAAGTAGGGTACATCTTGAAATTCATTAGCTTAATAATTTTAGTTCTATATTGGTCTAAATTTAAAAATATAAAAAAGTAAGAGTTATTCTTATTAGTTAGTTCACAGCTTCATAGAAATTTACGAGCTTTATAGACCGGGAGCCGTGGAGTAGAAAAGTGTAACGAGTAAGTACACGACCAAATTTTAGACTCTTCAAATCAACATTTCAGTCTGGTTCAGAATACTGAAACTAAAAATTATTTTCTGGTGAGCACATCATGTATCTTTTAAGATTAGATAAAGAATTCGTTATAGAAAAAAAACGAGGAAGCGCACGCTTGAATTCCGTCTGAAACGATTTTGTATTGTGGTATTATGTTTTATTTATTTTTTTCAAATAACGAAACGAAACAAAAATAAAAATTGTGTTATTGATTTAGATCACACAACGATGATTTTGAGTAATTTTGATATCGGTATTAGTGTAAAAAGACTAAAACTATTATGGTTTTCCGTTATAGCGTTTCGTTATGATACCGTTATGCCAACACTGGAGTGGGATTTTGCACAAATGCGAGAAGCGAGTTTGTGTCTCTTTTACTTACACTGAATATGAACACTATTTCACTTAGCAGACATTTATTTTATTTATGCGATCTCACCTAGCTAGAATAAAATGATATTCTATTTCAACTTTAACATTCGTCTGTGTCTCTCACCAACGAAGGTACATGGTCGAAGCGGAGAAACAGAGATATCTTTTATACATAATATGATTGACGGAGATCGCAATAGAAAAAGCGACATCGACTGAATGAAATGAAGTTAAAACTTATTCTTTTAAAAAAAGACATAAACTCGCTTCTCGCCTTTTGTGCAAAATCCCACTCCTGGTTAGTACCCATCCCGTTTAGTGCGTGCAAACCAAATTAAGTTTATACACATGTACATTTAAATTTATCATTTATTATTCAATACGAATACAATGAATATTTATTTAATTATTACAATTTGTTTTGTTTAACATATTTGTTTATCAATTTAATTTTTCTTCCAATCTAAAAATTATAATATTGCATTCGAAATCGCAAACGCACCTACATTTAAACTGCATCAGATGAAGAAAAAAAGGCAACAAATACATAAGCAGTAAAATAATCAAAATACAAAAGGCGAATGGCCTGTTAGGTGATAGAAAATAAAATATGTTTTCATCTAAATTTATATGTGCACGTCTACTATCAACCTGACTTTATTACGATCATTTATTTCTTACGTTTCGCCAAATAATCGGATTCGGATCATACATTTTATTATTTTTTGTTTTGCTAAAAAAGGACAGAAAGAGTCTGCATATCGAAATTACCTTAAACAGATCGGAAGTGGTGTGCATTTTCAAACCTATCCAAAATGTTTATATGTACATACAAGCCGTCTTTTCGCTCTTTACACAGATCCTATCAAAAAAATGTACTCTATATTATTGGTTTTGACGTGATAACGTCTTACACCGCGTGTTTAGAAAATTGACACGAAATTTTGCATTTGGTCGTGTGAAATTACTCATCAACAAAGGTAATGCTTACAACCTTTAATTTAAATGTATGGTTTTTTAGGTTGGTCCTTAAGGCATTGCCACAGCTATTTTTCGCGCGACGAGATTTTTTTTCTATTTTGAAATTTTACCGGAATTAAAACAAATTTGATTCTAGATGTTTGAAGACACTATCAAATTCAATTTCAATCTATAACATCTTTTAATAATTTTTTGGAAAGTAATAATTTTTATTGAAAAATAATAATTATTCATAATCCGCAGAAATTTTTGAATATGGAAAATTAGCCTGTAACTTGGCTACTTTTTAACCGATTGTGATAAAATTCGACAAATACGATAGAAATGTGATTCTTAAATCTCAAAAGATAAATTATTGGAATATGACCAATTAAGAGCTGCGCTCCGGAATTAATACAAATATTTTCGTTCCAAAATGAAAATTTAAAATTATCTGGAAAATGAAGATTTAATATTAAAATTAGAATGGAAGTCTCCATTTTCCAGAATATTTCAACACAAAATTCTGGAAAAGGAAGATTATTAAATCTTCATTTTGCAGAATTTAAATTTTCGTTTAAATTTTATAGTAATTACTTTCTGGCAAATTATTCTTCAGGAATTATGAGGCATTTTGATCGCACGATTAAAATGCCTCATAATTCCTGAAGAATAATTTGCCAACAATTAATTTGTCAAACATAATATTTGGCATTCATCCCTTTTTGCTAAAGAATATTTTGCCATACAATAATTGGTTATAAGCGTATTTGCCATTCATACATACTTCTTTGCCAAAGAAATGTTTGCCAAACGTTTATTTTGCCAAAAGTAATTTGATCAAACTTTCATTTGCGAAACGTTTTTTTTTCCAAGAGACATATACCCATAAATATGATATAATAACTAAAAAGTCATTTTAATTTATTGTAAAGAACACTTCATTCTAATTTTTAAAAAAATCAAATTCACGATATTCCTCAACGGAGTAGCCTTTTCTTCATACATGCTGAATGGACTCATTATGGTGATTTTGATTTTGCTTATACAAAGGCAAAATCTAAATGATAGAAAATTACAAAAATTGTAAGGGGTGTGGTTTCTAGTATTTGTATTCGTAGAATCATAGATATTTCATTTATTTTCAAAACATTTCATACTATATTTAAAATATGAATGATAAAAAGAGGCAAATATAAATTATTATCTCCGTCTCATAAAATTTCAAAAACAGAGCTTAAAATATTTGAAATTATTTTATTTGGGTATCTTTGACCCATACAAAATATGCTTCTGTAGTAGTTCTTCTATGGTAAAACGATAAACATTTCAAACGTTTTATTAATAAATTGTAATTTTTAAATGTCAAACCGGAACCGAGTTTTGAGGCCTTATCAGAACCGGGTTTCGGTTTTCTGATTAAATCGGGTTACTCGGGCACCCGAGAATCGGTTCTGCATGCCTTAAATTACTGATGCTGTGCAATCATCAGCGAAAAGTTGTATTTTGATTTTATCTCAAAGCGAGCAGCATGTCGAGCTTAACAAGAATAATATTCAAAGCGATGAAGCGAGTAAGATCAAGCGAAAATAATTAAATAAAATTTGCAACATAGCTTAGTTGATAAAGGAGAATTATTCGGAAGCAAGAAACCAAAATAAGTAACATACAACATCCAAACAAATTTTTGATAAGAAGATAACATTAATTTAAGCATTAAAATGATTTTTAATGTTAGCAATTTTGAGCAAATACTTTAAAATATCTTGTTGATTATAACAAAATAAATGTTATTTTTTTTTATAACTTTCGTTTGGACCAAGTATTTGCAGTACAGAAAGACTGGTTTTGGTTGGAGGTGTTATAAAGACCACTACTAAAATTGTGATAGGAAATTGTTGAAATATACCTCCTCGTACATTGTACCGAATTATCATAATTCTTACACATTAAACTTGGATCTTTAAGCCTATTATTAGTTTTGGGCTATTATTGATTACAAAAAGTGTGTGTATACATTTCGCTCGTGTAACAGGATCTGGAAAAACTAGGTTTGGCAATTATACTTTTCTATGATAATATGAAATTGTATGCGTGATCAAACAACTTTACGTGGTTTAAGTGTGATCATAAATTACAAACATCAATTAAATGTACATATTTTGTAACGTTTGTTGTAATCTTGAATTTTTGGGTTTACGATGAAGTTACCTACATTGCTGTAAAGAAGATTTTCATATCTGAGGTTGCACTGAAAACAAAAACCAATTGAAGAGTGTAGTAGAGATAGCTGAGAAGAGCAGACGTATAAAAAAACCTGTAACGGAAATCTAAAAATAAAGTTTTTGGTTGATTTGAACATTAGTCGAGTTTTATTTTAATCAAAAAAAAACTATAACACGTTAATTATGATTTTAAAATACGGTTAAATTTAGCCCAAGCAGTTCATTTAGAAAAAGAGTGAAATTTATTAATGAGTTCATTGTTTGATAGTATCCATAGGGGAGAGTATAACTCAAAATAACTCAAAATACACTATCATCATACTCTTTTGTTATTTTTCTTTACGGTTAAGAGTTTAAATAAATCGTTCGTATGGTGAACACATATTGTGGAATGTTTGTATGTATGTATATTGTATACAACGTACTAGAAATTTGTATAATAGTTCAAGTTGTTTCTTTACAGATGGACATGCGCAATCGTTTTCTTCATGTTCGTATATCGCGCATGCAAATCAATCCAACACCTATACTTCATAATTGGTCAGTTGGGATTGAAGTGGCTACGGAAATAAATGAATGAGAGAATAATCAGATTTTCGTTTAACTTTTAACATTTTGTCAAACCTTCAAATTTTTTCACAAATACATTTTGTGTTTTTGTTTTGCGTGGTAGATAACCCTCTCATTTCTCGTAAATACGATAAATAGTATTGGTAAGCTTAAATAAATGTTTAGTATAAAACTATTTTTAAGCTAATTAAACAATTATTTATTCGAAATCAGAGGAGTACCAATAATTTTTTCAAAACGATAAGAACTAGATATTTTTAATCGTTTTTTGCAGAAGTGTGTGTCGTTATAATAGTCGTACATACCGTTCAAATTCCAACCACTTTAGTTTGACAGATCATATCCAAAATTTCAGAAGGAAACGGAGAAGCTCGATTTCTTTCTACAACCTGAAACGAGACCCTTAACGATGTTCCGACTTTGCTTTACGAACAAAAAAATTCCGTTTGCTCTCTTTACGCACACATTATCTTAAAACATTAACAATATTATGAGACATATTGTTTCAGTATGTGTATCAACAGAAATAGTTTTCTCAAATAGAATTATTTAATCGGATTTACATTTTTAGTTAGTCATATACAAAATAAGAAAATTGACATTCATTTTATTGTACAATAGTTTAACAAGTAATGAATCTGCGCCGAGTAATTCCAGCAATAATCGCTCTTGTTGCTGTTGTGTTAGTGGCATTGGTAGTATCGTACAATAAAAATATTGACACCGATAATCAATTAAAACAAACAAAGTATCAACATAATACGACTAAATCGGATGGGCGAGCAAATATTATCAACGAGGATGACGTGTGTAAAATATGGGGTTCCGAAAATCGTGTTGATGGTGGAATGAAAGCAGACATCGGTGATTTACCATGTATCGCATTACTCGAATATTTAGTCGAGCCAGATATATATAGTTTTGATTGTACTGGTTCGCTAATAAATCATCGATATGTGTTGACCGCGGCGCAATGTTTGGTGACAACAAAAAATAAAAAACTTGTTAATATAAGGCTGGGTGAATATGATATGGCGAAAAATCCGGATTGTGATGAAGATGGTCAATGTCAACCGGATGTAATAAATGTGGGAATTGAAATGATTATAATCCATCCGGAATATTTACCAGATAAAATGATTAATGATATTGGTTTGATTCGAATGAGCATGGATGTACAGTATCAAGTTTATTTTTTAAATCCAATTTGCATACCAGACGAAACAATGAGTACGGCGGTTGGTGTGGTAGCTAAAATTTCGGGCTGGGGAAATGATGGTGACGGCAGAAATAGTTCAATTTTACGAAGTGTTTGGGTTCATATTATAGATTCACAGGTGTGTCAAGAAATGTATGCACCCCAGCCGATTTTACCGTCGCAACTGTGTGCGGGAGGTAAAGGAGATAGAAACGCTTGTGTCGGAGATTTGGGTGGACCACTACTCATGCGGTACAACAGACGATCGTATATTGAAGGAATTATATCGTCTAGTTCTGGATGCAGTAGAGACGGTAAACCTGATATTTATACCAAAGTAAGTCATTATAGTGGTTGGATTCGAGCTAATTTAAAACCGTAATTCTAATTCTAAAAATGTATGATAAAACCAGAGTTTATCTCCGTTTGGTACAAAATAAAAACATATAATTTTTTATAAATTGTTTTATTTATTTACACCACAATTACATTTCGAAATGAGTAGATACGTGATTCTTCTTTCACTTGTGATAGTTACAGTGTTCGTGGCAAGCGTTGTGGTCTATATTCTAACCATTCGAGAAACTAAAAATATTTATACATCAAAAAGTGTTATAACACCACGTCATGTAAATAAGTTAGGATGGCATCAAACCAAATATAAACATAACCACACCGATTCAGATGGGCGTGCAAATATTTTTAATGAGTTGGGTGAGTGTAAGATCTGGGTTTCACAAAACAAAATTTTAAACGGAAGTAATACTGAAATTGGTGATTTTCCATGCATGGCACTACTAGAATATCAAACCGATTTTGATACGTACAGCTTTGATTGTGCTGGCTCACTAATCAATCATCGATATGTTTTAACGGCGGCACATTGTGTAACCCAAAATTTAAATCTAGTGAATGTTCGCCTTGGTGAATACGATACTAGTAAAAATCCTGATTGTGACGATTTCGGTGAATGTCAACCGGAACCACTTAATGTGGGAATTCAAAAAATTATCCATCATGAAAATTATTCGTCTGGAGATTTTGTCAACGATATTGGTCTGATTCGACTTAGTATGGATGTACCATTTATGAATTTTTCTATACAACCGATTTGCATCCCTCCCGATACGATGAGTTCACCAACCGGTAAGCATGTACAAGTGGTAGGTTGGGGAAATGACGGTATCACTAAACAAAGTGTTATTTTAAAATCAATTATTATAAAAATTTTCGATTGGGCAAAATGTCAGCAAAAATATCATCCTACTCGTATATATCCGTCACAGTTGTGTGCCGGTGGACAACATGGCAAAGATGCGTGCAATCGTGATTCGGGTGGACCACTCATAGTCATTTTTGAAAAACGAACATATATTGAAGGAATCATATCGTCCGGTGAAGGTTGTGGTAAAGACGGGGTACCTGGAGTTTATACTAGAGTTGCTTTTTATCGCGATTGGATTACAAACAATTTAGAACCATAATTAAATAAAAAGCTTTTAATCTAAATAAATAAATGAAAATATATGAAATAAATAAATTAAACATCCGATTGAATAATATTTGCTATCCATTTTCGATATAAATAAGCATCCGTGTATACAGACATTTCCACCGGAAAAGATTTAGTCGCCTGATATAAACCAATTAAGTACCAGTTTCCATTTTGATATGCAATTAATGGATCGCCGAGTTGAGCTCCCTGTACACGTTCCACACAAATTCGATTCGACCGAGCATTATCTAAATTACAAGTCGCCATTTTATAAATATTCCCCTTCCACACATTAGATAATATTCCATCGGTGTTTTCTAAGCGCCATATACAAAACCGATTTGTTAATTCGACATTGTTTTCAATTTTTATCAGTCCTATGTCAGCAACTAAATTTGTACTATATTGATCCATTGATTCATTATAAATGATTATGTCGATCATTTTATAATTTTTATCGGCCGCATTCATTGTTGCATTGATGGTTACACTAATTCTGGGAATATAGAATATGTATATGTTGTTGATTAATCATCATAAATTTATTTGAAAAAGTTGATTTAAAAGTTTACTCACAATTCTCGATCACCATTATCAATCAAACACTGAGCCAATGTTAGAATATAGTTGGTGTGTATTATCACACCGTTGCACAAATTTTCTATGTTGTTACCTAGAATGAAAGACAACAATTATTTATACGAGTTTATAATTTTATGGCTTCATTGTGCAAAGTCAATGATAAACCAATTTGTATTAAAGTAATTAAAAAACCGTTCGGTAAACACGGAAAGTAATTGAGAAACTTTGGAACGGGGTTGTGGAACTGGTGCATCAGAAATTGTTGTGGCACGAGGAAGCTGGTTTAAATTTGATTAGAAAATGTCATTAGCCACAGCAACAAAACTGGCTGCAAAACTTAACAGGAAGGAAGGCACTCCTATGGGAGATACTAGTTTTCCATTCTTACTAAAAAAAACTAAAACCATTCATTACCATTTATACGACTTGTAATAAAGAGTGCTAGAGGGTAGAAAGTTCGTTCAGGACCGGTTCAAACGGTCTCAAGTATACAAATTGTCTATATTATGCTTAATTAAAATTCGTTTAAAAAAAATTCACTAAATGTATAGTAGATGACAGTGGCATACATTCAGGCGAACCTTATCAACATACATATATCATAAATATGAGCGTTTTTGTACGTGCGTGCCGGTATAACACCAAAATTGGAATTGCAGGGGTTGAATGTTCCTGAATATTCTAGAAGGTTGTGCAACATCCCAGAAGGTTCTGAACCTTCGAAGAATCTTCCGGTTCCGATATGTTCGAGAATGTTCTACAATGTTACAGACGGTTCTGGACCATTGAAAGGACTTCCTGTTCGCCAGAATGTTCTAGAAGATTAAAGAATTTTTCTAGAATGGTCCAAACAGAATGTTCTAGAATGTTCGAGAATGGTGGAGATTGTTGTAGAAAGTTCCAGAATGTTAAGGAATCTTCCAGAAGGTTGGAGAATGTTCTAAAATGTTCCAGAATGTTATAGAATTTTTCAAAAGGTTCGAGATTGTTTCAGAATGTTTCAGACATTTCTAGACCATCGAAGGGACCACCTGTTCATCAGAATGATCCTAAATGTTCTAGAAGGTTCCAGAATGTTCCCTGAATGTTCTAGATTGTTCCATACAGAATGTTATAGGATCTTCCAGAAGGTTTGAAAATGTTCTAGAATGTTCAGGAGCGACAATGATACAAAATGCTCTTGGATGTTCCATCTAGAACTTTGCAGAATGTTTGAGAATATTCTAGCATGTTCCAGGATGCTCGTGAATGTTTTAGAATATCTCAGAAGGTTCTGAACCTTCGAAGGTGCTTACGGTAGCGTAATGTTCGAGAACGTTTTAGAATATTTCAGGCGGTTCTGGAATATCAAATGAACTTCCTGTCCACCAGAATGTTCCTGAATGTTCTACAAGGTTCCGGAATGTTTCAGACAGAATGTTCCAGAATGTTCTACATAGCCCGAGAATGTTCTATAATGTTCCAAAATGGTATAGATCTTGCAGAAGGTTCGAGAATTTTCTACAGTATTTCAGAATATTTGAGAATGTTTCGAATATCCTAGATTGTTCCCAGGATATTCGAGAATGTTTTAGAATGTCCCAGAACTGGACCTTCGAAGGGACTTCTGGTTCCAAAATGTTCGAGAATGTTCTATAATGTTCCAGACGGTTCTGGACCAACGAAAGGACCTCCTGTGCACTAGAATGTTCTTGAATTTTTTGGAAGGTCCCAGAATTTTTCTAGAATGGTCCAACAGATTGCTCCAGAATGTTCGATAATGGCGGAGATTGTTGTAGAATGTTCAAGAGTATTAAGGAATCTTCTAGAATGTTCGAGAATGTTCTGAAATGTTCCAGAATGTTATAGAATTTTCCAGAAAGCTGAAGAAAGTTCGAAATTGTTCTAGAATGTTCGAGAATGCCCTATAATGTTTTAGAATGTTCGAAAATATTTTAGAATGTTCCAAACGGTTCTAGACCATCGAAGGGACAACCTGTTCATCAGAATGATCCTGAATATTCTAGAAAATTCATGAATGTTCTAGAATGTTCCAAACAGAATGTTATAGAATCTTCCACAGGCTCGAGAATGTTTTAGAATATTCCAGAAGGTGCTGACCCTTCGAAGGGTCTTACGGTAGAGTAATGTTCGAGAATGTTTTAGAATGTTCCAGACGATTCTGGAATATCGAAGGAACTTCCTATCCACCAGAATGTTCCTAAATTTGCTAGAAGATTCCAGAATGTTCTAAAAATGTTCCAGACAGAATGTCCTCGAATGTTTCAGAATATTCTACATAGTTCGAGAATGTTCCAAAATGGTATAGATCTTCCAGAATGTTCTAGAATCTCCTAGATTGCTAGAGAATGTTCTAGAATACAGAAGGATATATTTAGGCGATGGTGAGGCGCATGCGTCAGTATACTTTTTGAAATCGATTAGAGCAGAACAAGAAAAACTGAGAGTGGTAAAAAGTGAAATAAATTTCAGTGAACATTTTTAAACGTAATAAGTGAAAGTGAATTGCTTAAGGTGAACAGTGAACAGTGTTTTAAGTGAAATTTTAATGTATTAATTATTATTAACATTTTGTTATAAATTAGCAATGCACTTGTACAGTTGAAATAAGCACACTAATTCTTTAACATTTGTCAACATTTAGGCAGAGGTAAAACTTAGTGAAAGCTCGTATAAATAATCTCAACATTAAACATAAATTGCATAACTTCAGGCGAAATTTTGAAAGTAAAAATTAAATATTTATTAAGTTGAATCGGTCACCCATATGAAGTTAAAAAAACTAAAATTACAAATAGGCTGACAATCCTGGTGAAGAATCTAAATTCCAAGCTTTCCACGAATAGTACAGTCTCGATACAAAAAACGAACAAGACATGTTACTTCAGAGCTTTCTTCAAATGAACAATATTAAATAAAGACGGCCACGGCTAGAAATGCTTTAAAACCGAGAAAATGCTCATTTAACTATTTTGTGAAAGTGTATGATGAGAAAATACTTGTATGCAAGAAATCAATTTTGAGCATTTACTCCATAAAGAACAAAGCACTCTTTTGACTTCAGAAGTTACTTCAAGAAAGAACTTCATGATAGAAGCGGCAAGCAACAAAACCAAAAGCTTTTCCTGTGGATATCATATTACAGATCAAAAACCATATTAAATCATTTCCAGCTAAGCAATCACATTATTTTTCTGTTTGTGGAATTGAATATTAAGAAAATGTATATCATGTTTAAGAATTTACACCCAAGAACTAAAGAAACAGTCATTTTATTAAAAAATATTTAAAGAGAGTTTGATCTACACTTCAGTCGGCCTAAAGTTTGATGCATGTCATGGCAGCAAAAGCTGAATTAACAATCCATAAAAAACAAGCAGCTAAATTCTATACCAGCATACGTGAAGTAGAACAGCTTTGCGAAGAAGAAGAGGATATCTTATGTGTAACTTTTGATTACATGCAAAATATATCACTTCCCTGCATACCGGTTTAGGAGATGTTCTACTACCGCCAGTTGTCATTGTGCCCATTTTGTATAAAGAATTTAAAAACTAAAGAAAGCAGATTATTTATATACCATGAAGGTAATACTATGAAGGAGCCTAACGAAACATGCACATCCTTACTTAACTATATCTAAGAACAAGTCTCAGATAAAATTAAAAAGCTGTACATTTTCACAGATGGGTACGGAGGCCAGAACCGAAATCACAATATGATTATTTTATGCCAGGCTCTGACAGACACAGATGATTCTATAAAATTGTCCTCCGCTTCCCAGTCAGAGGGCATTCATTTCTACCAAACGCCCGCTCTTTTGGCAATGAAAGGCTGTGTTATAACCACACTTTTCATTGGTAATGTTATGAGAACAAACACGAAAGAGAGAAGCGAGAGAAAAGAGAAGAGAAAGCGTATAATGGGCCTGTAGCCATCAAAACGAATAAAATAGAAGACTTGAGGCGTACCTTGCAATATATACCAAAGACTAATATGAACATTCTGAAGTTTCGTAATCATTTTTTTTTAACGGATAATGAATGATTAATTCATTGATCCCCTACCCATAAACCCGCCGTGATTTTTTCATCACTCGCCGGGAATCGAACCCGGAACCTCCGGAGCTTAAAGAAGCATGCTACTCATTGTGCCACCGCCGGGGCGGCAATTGTAATTAAATCGTTTACGTTAATTTTCAATCTTTTGCTTATTGAGGGTATATTTCTAGAGCGCTGGACCGTTGCTAAAATAGTGCCAATTTCATACGTGGTTCATACGAGGAGCATAATATCCAAAAATCAACATGGTTTCATCCGCGGAGGAATATGTGGCTGAATCTTTAAACGCAGGTTTTGGAGTTGATATTTTATACACTGATCTCAGCAAAGCGTTTGATAAGGTCAATCTTTCGAAATTGCTAACTAAATAACTTAATGCATATTGTGTAAGAGATACTTAACACTTAGATTTCCATATGTTGAGTTAAATGGTATCCGCTCGAATTCAGCCCCTCCCAGTTCTGGAGTACCGTAGGATTCTACTCTAGGCCCGTTATTATTTATTTTATTTATAAATGATGTAACAGCTGTTACACAAAATATGTCTATAAACAGAAGAAAAGTGGTAAGTATACTAACAACTACTAATAACAGGGCAACGCAAATATCTTATCAGCGGGCCCAACCCTACATGGTAAAGTAGGGAAAAAAACAATATAGCTTTAATCGCTTAAACTTCCTTTGGCTACGCATAAGATATTTGGCTTACTTATACTAACAAAAACAATTATCTCTTCTCAACTGTTGTAAGCACGGCAATTCTAACTAAGAGCCAAGCTGAGGAACGAACAGCACGTTTCGCTTCACAACGAATCAATAGATAGAGTGAAAATTTAACAAATGAACAACGAGAAGAAATTAGAGAAGAGGATCGAGTGAAACACTCAGCAAGCAGACATAGAGAAACTACTGAAGAAACAAGATTGGGAGTTATAATGAGTAAAGTTCATGAAAGACAACGATTGCAAGCGGATGAACAAAACATTACTATGCATATGTGAGAAGTGCGATGTATAAGAAGAAGAGATTACAGTTTGGCAGGTGAGGTATTCCGTTATGATTCACTATACCATAGAGTACAACAAACACAAACACATTGTCATTGGCAAAATGGATCAAGTGTATCAGTTCTGCGGTGCCAAGAAATTCAGTAGAGAAACACCAGAAATGTGTTGGATGAGCGGAAAAATCGATTAGCACCATTGAAAGTGCCTCCACTAGAACTATTTTATTCCATAACTGGACGAACTCTGGAATCAAAATATTTTCTACAAAATATAAGAGCGTAAAACCAAATGATTTGGTGCTACTTCCATTGGCAGTGAAAAAGATCAATTCAATCTATGTTTTCGATTAAATGATAAGTATGTATATCATAAAGTGGGCCCATTGTTACATGGCCAAACGAATCTAAAAATCAAAATTGTTTCAAGTGTATTTCATTGGGCGGATTCAGATAAGCCAACTGATGGCAACATGTTAGATAAAATCAACACGTTGAGACCTGAACGGACACGAAACATTCAAAATTGCATGGCAATGTAATTGTTTAAATGTCATTTTTTCCATCGGTAGATCTTTGATGTGGATTGAGACGAGAAACCATTGGAGTACACTAACGTCAATTCAAAGCACCTCTCAAGTCAATAAAATTTGATCTTGAAATTGTGAACAGTGAGTAGACAAGTCGTGACATAATTATTCAACGGAGGAGAAGACGGATTTCAATTTGAAACAAGTAAACCCAAATACAGGTGCAGAAACAAATAGAAAAGTAACTTCGAAGGAATTTTATGCGTATCTTATTACTAATTTCCGTCATTTATTTCAACAGTTGTTAGTTGATGTATGCAAAAATAGACGCAAAATGAATTGGCTATAGTTAAAAACAGCAGTAATCCAAGTAACATTTTTACAAAACTGAGTTATGTCAGTTTTTGGACTGCTTTATCATCATACTGTTAGTGTAAAAGTAATCCAATTACTGTTGAGCATTGTTACAGTGCTCAACAGTACTTGGATTATTTTTGCGCTAACTAATATGAAGACAAAGAAGTCCAAAATCTGACATAACTCAGTTTTTGTAAAAATGTTACTTGGATCACTTCTGTTCTTAAATAGTTAATTATATTCATGCGACAGAACCATTGCGTAAAACATTAAGTTTGCTTATAAAAAATAATTCAAATTTGCTTACACAGGAATAGAGCTGTGTGAATGTGACGAAGAAAAAATTGTAAGTGAATTTGTTTGAAAGTGAATTTGCACAGTCCATACTGTATATATAGAATGAAAATTGTGGTATAATCAGTCCAGTCGCCGCGCCGTGGCCTGCTGAGAAGAACTGATTTTTTCATAAGCATAAGCTTATCAGTTCTAAACTGGATTAAATTCTCTTACAAATTTTCAAAAATATTAACTTCAAATAAATTAGTATGATTAAATATAAATTCACTATGAATGAAGGAAGGCAAGTAAGTGAATAAAGAGAATATATTCAAAACTATATTTAAATGAGACACAAACGAGAAGATGGATATCCTAAGTACAGAAGACGATCTCCGAAAAATGGCGGTCTCACTGCCAAAATACGAATACAGGTTAACCAAGAGATAAAAGTAGATAATCAAAGGGGGGGTAAAATACAATGCTTCCCTTCAAAATGTTTTAAAAAATCAATTTAATATCAATAACTTTCAGATTTATTGTATTATAGATTTAATTGGAGCATGAGATTATCTGATAATTCTCGTCAATATCTTACAATCAATATTCTAAAACGATTATTTCAATATTCTTTACCCTATGGAGTCAAGAATGCGCCATCAATTTTGCAATCAACAATTCATGGTACATTATTACAAGGCTGCAAAATATCCTTTGCTATTTAGACGATATATTAGTTGGCGGTGGAAATTATGAAGAATGTCGTGAGTGTGCTGTCTGAATAAATATAGAAAAGGGTAGGTTTTATGAAAAGTCAGTTGATTTTCTGAGTCACGTTGGATCTGGTAGTGAAATAAGACCATCTTCTAAAAATGTAGAAGCTATTGTCAAAGCACCAAATTCGACAAAACCTGAAAGAGCTACAAAATTTTTTAGGGTTATTGAATTATTATGGACGTTTTATTCCCAATCTAGCCTCAGAATGCAACATATTAGATAAATTATTAAATAAGGGCGTGAAATATGACTGGTCTGATGAGTGTCAAAAAACATTCGATAAATGTAAACTATACTTATAACTAGTAATAATGTTTTATCAGTATTTGACCCAACAAAACCAGTTGTGGCTACAGGTGCTAGTTCTTATGGTGTAGGAGCGGTGCTGTTAATTGGAATTGTTGGCTAAGAGAGACCTGGTTTGTTTATGTCCGGTACTCTGTCAAAAACGAAATTATTTCCAATTACATAAACAAGCTTTAGCAGTAATTTTTGCGTTAAAGAAGTTTAACAAATATTTATATGGTAATCATTTTACTATATGTTCCAATTAGCAAGCATTAAAAGAAATCTTCAGTCCTAAAAAGGGAACAACAGCTGTAGCTGTATCGAGATTACAAAGGTGAGCGGTCATATTATCTACGTACGATTACGAATTTCAGTATAAGCCAGGAACAAAAATGGGAAATGTTGATTGCTTGTCACGACTTCCTCTAGAAAGGAATTAGACGAAGATTCCATTAACTAGGGAAATCATACAGAGTACCAAATAAATTGTGAAGAAGTCGCGCAACATAATAATCATGAGCTCATCAGTTCGAAACTAGATTAAAATCTCTTACAATTTTTCTGAAATACGAGCTTCAAATAAATTAAAAATTGAAGTACTACAGTAAAAGTACGAATTGAAATAAATGGAATTAAACTATCGACAGCATTGATGTCCCTAACACGTTGAATTATTCCACTTTTTAAAAAGTTCGCATAAAAAGACACTCCAAATGTGACAAAGGCAACTCTCTCGTTATATTGGACAAGACAGATTACGAGAACAGAGTATTGAAAATGCTAAACGAAGGCCCATATATGGAATTCAAATATAAAAATGGGAATAGTAAGAATCCATTACCTTCTATGATTAAGTCCGCAAAAGAATTGGCAAATTTTTTAGAAAAGTCGTTACAGATTCCTAATTTTCACTTTAAAATGAACATGCCAAATCCAAGAGTTCCTTATCTGTATGCTCTACCCAAAATTCATAAACAAGGGAATATGATGAGACCAATAGTATCTAACATATGCACTCCTACGGAAAAGCTATCAATGTGGCTTATAAATGAGCTAAATGAAATGGTGCAACCATCCGGTATGTATGTTAAGAACAGTCTCGAGTTCGTGAATAAAGTGGAAAATACGATATTGAAGAACGATGAGATAATTGTCTCCTTTGATGTTACGGCACTATACCCAAATGTTCCAGTTGATATTGCTATTCAGTGTATGGTGGATCACGCTACCGAGCAAAACGTAAACCAGTGCAAAATCGAAATTTATAGAAAAGTAGCCGAAACGTGTATGCAACAGAGCTTTTTCCAGTTCAGAGGAAAGGTGTACAAACAAACATTTGGAACATGCATGGGTAGTAAAATAGCACCATATCTGAGTAATATCTTCATGTGCATGTTTGAGAAAAATATCTGCAATTCCACGTGGTTCCCTAGAATATGGTTTCGATATGTGGATGACATTTTCGCCGTATTGAAGAAAGCAGATTTAAACAGTACATTGGAGTGTTTGAACAGTCAATATCCAACAATAAAGTTCACCTCCGAAGTAGAAATAGACGGGATCCTTCCTTTTTTGGACATTAAAGTTATAAGAAAAGACAATAAATTGGAATTTGGCATTTACCGAAAACCCACAAACACGATGCGTTTTATCACTTCGGACTCACATCATAATGGGGCGCACAAGAAAGCAGCATTTCATGCATTAGGGCACAGACTGTTTAACATTCCTATGAAAGAAGCGGAATTCAAGGCAGAGGAAAAATATATTTTAGAATCGGCTGAAATCAATGGATATGGCGAGAGTTTCATAAAATCCATTCTAAATAAACACAAACGCAAACATGAAACACTAGCGCTCACGAGTTTAACATCTGCACAGGAACCAGAGAAAAAACGAATCTGTATACCTTTTTATCCGGCAATAACAAATAAAATAGGAAATTTGCTGAAACATTTCGACATACATTTGGTCACTAAAAGTACCAATTTAGGATCAATGATATGCAACTACAAAGATTTTCCACCTCCAGCTTCAAAATCGGGAATTTATAAGGTCAGCTGTACGAATTGCGATATGATGTATATTGGACAGACTTCAAGAGCTTTCAACAAAAGATTACTGGAGCACGCATTAGCAGTGAGAAACCGCGATGAACTCCGATCAAGTGTAGCTGAGCATATGATAAATAATCAAGGCCACCAAATAGATTTATTAAATTCGAAAATTATAAAACCAATCAACGAAATTTGGAAATTGGATGCACACGAATCACTTTTGATGGAAAAATACAAGGATAAGCTGATGAATAATGAGATGAGTCCAATTTGTTCTAATCTTTTCAATGTAGCCAATGCCATTTTGAACTAATTAATTTCTGTTAAACATTTCTATTTTTTTTTTTTTTTGTTTATATACATGGTGTGTCATTAGTTAAATTTTAGATATTTTGTTTGTTTACATTTCGTTGACATTTAGAATCTAGCACTCTAGTATATGTACTTGCTGATATACAGAATTCTATTAATTACAGTATGTCAATGTAATTTAAATTTTCAATAAAATATTTTAGTTGCAAGATATATCTGATGATGATCACACAGAGTGATCGAAAACGTTAATATTTTTAAATAAAAACAAAATATTTGGAAAATTTGATTTATTTTTTAAATTTTAATTTTTCGTTTATTTGTTTTGTGGTTTCAATAAGGTACTGTAACCTTTAATTAATAATTTCTTCGGAATAAACTTATAATGGAAACCACGGCGGCTCTAGTATATAATAATTTCCAAATGTGATAGTTTCTGAACTGAACCAGCTAAACAAAATACGTCGCAAATAATTGGGATGGATTCTCTTCATTTCCTCTTCTGTAATTTTACAATATTTTTTTTTGTTATGTTTTTGGAATACTGAGATATCCCCTCTTAATGCATAAATTAGATTAAAGCAAAACCATATTTCTTTTAGGGAATTAAATGGCCTTAGAACGTGCGGATTTAATATCAAAAGATATTTAAACTCCAAAATACAATAGTTTAGCTGTTTTATAACCGACGCTGTACATATTTATTAAATATTTAAACATAAAATATTAAATATATTTTGAACACCCGCGAGGTTTAAGGTCATTCAATTCCATAAAAGAAATATGATATTGCCCTAATCTAATTTATTATGCGGAGGGGATATGTCAGTATTAAAATTCATCATTTCATGCTGCATAATACGATTTAGTTTAGTTTCATCTAAAATTTCGTTTGTGTTAAAAACAGTAGCTTAAAATAATTGCAAAATTATAACACCAAAAGCAACTGTCTAAATTTGCGTAAATTTGGCTAAAAGTACATTTAGTCATTTAGAGTAAACAGTCATTTATTTACGTGATTTAGCTTAAAGGTCGACAAAAAGCCACATGCGATTTAATGTGTATTTTAGTTTAATTTACAATTAAAATCGACATATTTTTCAGGAAAACAACGCTAAAGCTCGCGCCTAGGACTCTGATGATCGAGAAATACGGTCGTAATATTCGAGTAGGTGGAATCGATTTACCATCACCAAAACTTGGATGTTTTGTCTAATGTGAGCAAAATACTATAATCAGAAGTTGAGATTGAGTTTACTTTCAAAAAATTCAAACAACTGCTCAGATGCAGCCATAAAATATATTTTGCAGTCTGCACTGCAATATCTGCACAGTTGAGTTTTTCAAAGCAAACTACTATAGAAAACTGATATATCATAACATAGCGGGAGTAATTCAAGAGCCAGAACAGATTGAATGTGGTAGTGATCTGATGACATTAGTAAAACAAATCTGAATAGTTTTAGCTAAGTTCTTTCATTGGGTTATCAATATCAGTCCAATCACATTGACATTCCTTAATAGTCAACTTCAGAAATCATCTTTCGTCCATATGGAATCCCAATAGCACAATTCAAAAAGGGATTTTTTTTGCATTACATATTTGTCACCCACCGACTCGCCAAGAAAACAGAATAAATTTTTCAAAATCTGATTCACAAGGGATTAGTAAATCAAATTATGAAAAATGAATTCTGCTTTTATAGTGAGCGGAAAAGTCAGTGACATTTACATAATTGCAAATACACTGAATTAGTTTTTAAGTTATTCCAGTTTTCTTGTACATCATCGATTTGCTAAAAATTGACACTCTTGGAAATGAATAAAACAATTTTATTTAATTTTTCGTTTAATGAAACTAGGCTATTTGCATCAGCTAAAACGTTTGGGTTTAAAAAATATTTTGCTTTTTATAATTCCCAAATGGCATTTCTCGGCCACTAGAATTTCTGTCATTTTTCCGAAATTGTGAAAATTTTTCCTGCAATAAAGTCAACGTGCAATAAAATAAACAGAAATAAAGTCAATTGGCTTTATTCCTTTACCATGGATATAAAGACAATGGGTTTTATTTCTTTTTCAATAAAGCTAATTGGCGTTATTTCCAATTTAAAGTCATTCGTTCAGTATTTAAATTTTGAATTAATTGCTTCCATTTAGCCTGTTCACATCATGTATATGTACAGTGCATCGCAACACTTTCTCGTTTCATACCTCTTTGCCTACTTTGATTTATTTATCAAAGTTTGTTGGCAAAAAGGTATATCAAACGAGGAAGTGTTGCGATGCGCTGAACACGTGGTGTGAACAGGCTAATTGAATGCAACGCCTTTTAAACAAGAAACAAATTATTTTAGCTATAATTTTGAAATTAAAATGGGAATGTTTACATTAATTGGTTCGTTAACTTTGCAGGCACAGATCAAATAATTTCTATCGCTCTTATCGCTTCTTCTGTTGTTACCACAAAAGTTAAAAACAGCAAGATTTTAAACGTAACAGTTTTTCAATTTAATTTTTATACGTTTTACCTTAGAGGAAGGGCTGTTGTTTCCCCCAAACCTGCGCAATGAAATTTTATTTCATTGTTTACCTTAAGGGATGGGACATGGGAGCATGGCTAAATTCAAGTAGAAATTTAGCTTGGGTTTACTAAACTTAATATAACTGTGCCAATTGAAATGCCGGCCCTTCATGAAATAAACCAAAATTAATTTTATATATAGGCTAACATTTCGCCACTAAAAAACTGTCCTAGTAATTTTGATAATTTTTGAAAAATCTTGGATTAAACGAAATAAATAAATTTAAAAGCAAAAATTGTATCACTAAAATTTATAAATTACAACACTATGTAGTTAAATAAAAAAACGTACTGGTTATCTTGTAACAGCAGGGAGTGTCATCTTCGTATCTAAGATGAAATTGGCCCAATCTGATGCTGGGACTATTTCAATTATAGATTTGATTACGCCGTCTTAATAATTTTCTTGCATGTCGTTCGACGTAATTTGCGAAGACCGTGCCCTATCGGATTTACTTTTGCAGATTAAAATAACCCTTTGCCAATCAAAGGTTAAATAATTAAAATGTTTAAAATTGGAAAAAAATTAATTGCAGGTTCAATTAGAGGGATAAAGTAGAGAGCACGGTTATGGAAGAAGAAACATTTTTGGTTTTGTGCTGCTTCAAAACAGTCATTCACCTACCCTTATCATAATTTCCATCGCAAAATAATTCTTATACGATTTTAAAAATTTCGGATCGCCAAACAAGATACCTTTCTACCATTTATACGATAGTCTGAATAATACCGCCAGCAAATTAACGATGAACATTGTTTCGATTGTTTCTTGTGGCTACTATTAGTAGTAATTACCTTATCGAACTGAACATAAACTGAGAGAATCGGATTTGTGCCTTAAAATTGTCGTTCAGGTGCTACCTGGACCGTATTTTAATTTTCTTCAGTGTCCAAAAATGAAGCGATCAAAGATTAAATATTTTGATTCAAAAACTAACCTTCAAGTAACGTCACCTACACAATTCGGGGGTCAGTCATAAAATTCTTTATGAGCTCCTGATAGTCCGGTCATTATAGACATTTAAAATAAAAAAAATTTCCGGAGAGCCAAATATTGGTGGAGAGCTGGGGTTTACCATTACAAATAAAGTTTTAAAAATCCCCATCGATCCTACACAGTTGAAAAAATATTGCTTATGTAATGCAAATTGCATTACATATAGATCCTACGGAAGGCTGTATTACAAAATAATACAAAGCTTGCATTATAAATGATTTTAATACAATTTGCATTAATTTGTAGCACAGCAATTACATTCAATTTTAGTGCAACATTCCATTGGAATATAAAGCAAATTGTAAAAGAATAGTCAATCAACTGCATCAAAATTTATCAATAACTGCATTAATAAAATATTTTAGAAGTATTAAATTTTAAAGCAAGTTCCATTTAAAGTTCCGTTACTGTAGCCACGATTTTGTCTTTTATTTCTGCTAATAAAGTCTTGTTACCCTTACCATGTTTATTCTAGAGTTGTTCTTTTTTTTTTGGTGCCTTAAGGGTCGAGTTCTCAGAGTGTTTTTGCAGTTTACTTAAAAAAAATCAAAAATTCATCTTTCAGTGGCCGCCCAAGGTAATAAATTATAATTTAAGAACTGAAAAGCTTACCTTTAACATGATATACTTTTTCGAATTCGGAATTCTAAATTATTAAACATTTATTAAGCAGCCTACATATATGTCATTAAGTCGGTTTGATTTAGTGAATTTTATTTAAATAACGCAAAACACGTAAATTTGTATTAAATTTTACATAAATGTGTCGTTTTAGTTGCTTTAAAATGTTTAATATTTGTATTAAAAATAACTTGAATGCAAATGTTGCTTTAAAAACCTTCATGATTGCGTTAAAATTCATTTTAATGCAATCATTTCTTTACAATTTAATATTAACTTGCATTACATGAGTCGTACTGCAAGGCTTACATTAAAAGTTAAAGTAATTTTTTCAACTGTGTATGTATGCTACAAAAGTTATTCGGGGTCAAAGGTCAAAATTTGAGGTTTTTCTCGAAAACGGTAAGTTTTATCAAAAAAAAACCTCAAACCAAAGTTGTCGATCTTAAAATTCTCTACAAAAATTGTCTTCATGATTTTTTTCCTAAGAGTTACCATTCCTGAGATATCGCGATTCTAAGAGTCACATTATACATGATATGCACATATAAGCCACGTATATACATAATCAGGCACTTAAGACAAGTAAATATAAATACCTATTTGTGTCTCTTTTATATATATTATACTATTCTGAAAACATTTATCACGTGGCCTTGAAAAACATCTGGCTATTCTATTGTCCGTAGGTCTCGTTCATATACCTGTTTCTTTTAGTGCTAACGGTTCAGCGAATATACGTACTTATTACAAGCGTCTACCATTTAGGTTATTCGTGCTATTTTATAGCTCGAGAAAATGTCTCAGTTTTGCTTTATTTGCAATAAACTTTTATCTGAAGATGAAACAGTTGTGGTTGATCGTGGAATGCCAACTTTAATCGAGGCTAGTGTCGCGAGAGGCGATGAGTTTACTGAGTATTTAAGAACTCAAAAATCCGTTACAATACACGTGGATTGCAGAAAATCATCACTATAATTCAAAGAATCCCTGTTGAAATTAGCTAAATATCGTTCTGATGATGTTTCAAAGGCTGTTCTTGAACGTATTAATTTTGAGTATGATTTAGTCGCTGCTGATGCAAAATACCATGACAGTTGTTACAAATCTTTCTTAAAACCTAATACTGGTGGTAAAATTGGCCGTCCACAAGATGAAACTATAAACTCTACGATGGAGAAAATTTTTCAATTCATAGAAACGAGTGATGATTGCCAGTTTTCGTTGGATGAATTGAAGAATGTTTGTCAAGATGGAGCTTGAGATGACAGAACTATAAAAATACGATTGAAATTGAAGTATGGCAGTAGAATTATTATTACAGAGAAGCCTGGAAAATTAACATCCTGCTCCATAAAAACTCCTCAACACTATTTTTTGCAATTGCAAAAAAGGTTGTAGTGGCAAATGTGGCTGTAAAATAGTCGGGTTGCTGTGTTCTCCAGCGTGTACCAATTTCCAAGGTCAGTCTTGCTCAAATGTCCAGTTGAGTACAATAGAGGAAGATTCCTGTGATTTTAATGAAGAGACCAATGACTCAGCCACATTTGAACAATTTATGAACATCCAGCAAGAGGAAGAGGAAGAAGAAAAAATCGAAGAAGACATGACTGTTGAAGTAGACTTTCAAGAGTATGAATCTGAATAAAATATCTAAAGAAATCAAAACAATAGTTAACCCAATAATCAATAGCAATATCAATAATCAATATCAATAATAAGGTAATATCTAGAACTTGACGGGTATTGTTCCCTTAAATTATCCTAAAATTTTCATGACAGTTAGTGGAGTAGGCCTACAGGGGAAACCACGGTAAAAAAACGCGTCGAATACACTACCTTACAGGTGACGTGGAAATGTATGCATATCATGTATAATGTGACTCTTAGAATCGCGATATCTCAGGAATGGTAACTCTTAGGAAAAAAATCATGAAGACTATTTTTGTAGAGAATTTTAAGATCTACAACTTTGGTTTGAGGTTTTTTTTTTGATAAAACTTACCGTTTTCGAGAAAAATCCAAAAAACCTCAAATTTTGACCTTTGACTCCGAATAACTTTTGTAGCACACATAGGATCGATGGGGATTTTTAAAACTTTATTTGTAATGGTAAACCCCAGCTCTCCACCAATATTTGGCTCTCCGGGATTTTTTGTTATTTGACCACTATTTTTATGTCTAAATTGACCGGACTATGACTGAATACGCAGAATTTGTAGATGCTTCACGTGCCATTCAATATTATTTTATGATAAATATTTATCTCTTTATTTTGTCGTAAAATTATCTAGATAAAGGGTTTTATCTAAGCAGCGCAACTCCGTTTAAATGTTTCTTCCTCCATTTTATCCGATCTTAAGGAACATAGAAAAGACCGTTTCAAATATCAAAGGACATAATTTATTGCGCTCCATGAGAAAATCTAATTAAAATTGTTGATAATGAAAAGTACTTAATCCAAGCACTCTCTCAATAAAAATGACAACTAAAACGAAAAGCATCCTCGCGGTGAGACTTTTCGTTAGCCGTCTGGTGGTTATTAGCATAATGTAGCATAATTTCATCGACATGAGGCACACAGCATAAATCTCTTATTATTTACTAGGGTCACTCTTCGAATATTGGACTATAGATTTGCAGGATTCTGTTTGCTTAACTGATAGTCAACAAGAAATGGTATCTTTATTCAAATAGTGTTTTGATGGAAAAGCTGTGGCTTGTGAAATTTGAGCAAATTTAAATTAAAAATATTTTGAAAAATGTAAAACGATATCAGAATTGCCATTTAAAAGGCCCTACACACGATCCAATTTGGTCGGACGGTTGGCCCAATTTGGTTGGAAATTCGTACGTGTGTATGCTTGTTGGTTGAAAAAAAAAATTGGTCGGATGTGTTGGATGGAAATTACATCCGACCAGCCGACCAATCAACCAAATTGTATTGTGTGTATTGTTATCGGCCGATATTTTTCTAGTCCAGTCAAAAAATAATGTTATTTGTTGACGTAATGTTTTGTTTTTTAAACAAACGTCAAAATCAGGCTAAACAAATTGGATCGTATGTACCCAATATACTGACCAAATTAGATTGTGTGTAGGGCCTTTAACACTTCACCAATGAACTTCACATGGAAGTACTATGTATATGTATTTTATATACTGTGTGGTCAGCTGTATGTAGCTTGCTCTAGAGTGGGAAACCCAAAGAATTTACATACCAAATAATACGACAACAAATGTAGTTCATAAGTAAATATTGTAATAGAAATGTCGTTTTCGATTCACCCAAAAACAGCAATCGGTTGTCAAATGAGTGATTTTTGTACTGTCAAGTCGTTCGATTCGTCAAGAAGCAACATTTTTGCTTGATTACAAAACTTGATTTTTTGGTAGATTTACCCCTCTTTTACTAATACCTTTGAGTATATATATATAGAGGAATCACCCCAATTGTAATACTACCTCAATAGATAGCGTTACTTGTATGATTTACAAATTTTTCTAATTTTTTGTGCATAATATATTTAGGTTGCAATGTATCGAAGTATGTATACAGTAAGATTTGTGGTTGAAAATGAATATAATTTAAACTTTTCCTCTTTCCGCTCGTATCGTAGATGTATAATACAAATACAACAAAAACAACAATAAATCGATTTAAAAACTAAAATGTAGAATAATTTTTTTTCCTATTTTCTTCGTTTTGAATGTTTTGATCGTACAGAACAGTGTGAATGTGTGAGTGATATTTGTTTGGTATGATGTTGTACAAAAAGATTGTGTGGGTCATTTGGTTTTTGATTTTTAAATCTGTTGAAATTTAATTTTGAAAGTATGTATGACTTTGACTATATATTTTTAAATGGACTGCTAGTTGCTTACTTCATATGCGATCCAACATACAGTGGCGGTCAAGAGGCAAATCGTGGCGAATTCGCTAACTAAAAAGTTCGTTACCATTTAATTTATTAGGAATAATCGAAAAATCAACATTAAGATTAAATTTTATAAAAGAAAACATCATTAATATTTGAAATTATAAGCAGTTGCAAGCACTGAATATTAAAATAAACATTTATTTTTGTATTCACAGATGCAAAGAAACAGTCTTAAGCTGCGTCCACACGGGGTGTGAAATGTACACTTATGCGTGCGTATTCGCTTATTTAGCGAATGTAGGCGGTTATGCGGGATGTGTACATTTATCACATTTCAGTACACACGATTCGTTAAATGTTCATTGATCACATGTAGGCGAATGTTAATGAACATTTCTACTCTGGTATATATTTTTAGTAGGTACCTTGATCTTACAATTTTTAATGAAAATATTCAATCACATTCGTCATGTGAAAACCATCCACACGACGTTTACATTCGCTAAATGCGCGCATAAGTGTACATTTCACACCCCGTGTGGACGCGGCTTTATCTGTCAATGACAAACTGGTATCACAACCAACTACTACGTACGACACACTTTCTCGCCATTTTCAGTAAAAATAAAAGAAACCGAGGAAAAATTTTGTGCAAAAATCACAATTAAAATATCTCAAATCAAATTAAATTGAATTTAAAACTATAAAACGGTGACAAAATAGAAAACACACGAAAAGGAGCCAAAAATTAAATAAAAATTTATTGATGTTGACAACTTTGACAAATCTTTAGTTTTCGTTTTTGCCGCAATTTGCCTCTTGACCGCTAGTTGTATGTTGGCATCATCATTTATTTGAAAATTATATTGAACTGTCATTGTATTAGCGGTCCATTCTAATTCTATTGTCTAAGATGTATGAACTTAAATACATTTTAAGATTTCTGGAATAAAAAATCAAATGAACGTTCTTGTAGGCATATTTTTACCTCTGCGGTTCTAGTTATAAGTAAAAGTATTTTTGTTTATTAACACGAATACGAAGGATGTTTAAATATTTGTATAAATGGAAGTTTTCTATCGTTTTTCAATTTCCTAAGTAGTGATAAAAAACGGAATGTGTGGATTAAAGATTCAGGCAACAAATTATTGAAAATAACCACAGAAAAGTTGAACACTCCCATAAAATTTTGCGAAAATCATTTCTACGACAACGATATTCGTATTTTAGGATCAAAAAAAATTATAAATAAAAATGTGTATCCCGTTTCGTTCGATAAAGAATATGAAGGTTTATCAATTGTTCCAAATATATAAATTAGAAAGACATTCAAAAGAAAAGCTACTCATATCACCGAAGAAAAATTGATTTTGCCAGAAGTTCAATGTTTTTCTGTTATAGATAATATATCCCTCACTATTTCGCCATTCCTTGAAGACTATCATTTATCACTGGAAGGAAATCGATCACCTGCCGGTCCAAATTTAAGAGGAAATATTATTCAAACCGTATAACTAATATTTGTTTATCTAATTTTCATGATAATGATGAAAGAACTGAAGAAAGATCAATTTCCTGTCATGCCTTATATTAGAAGAAAAAAATCCAATATAATAAATTCAACGAAAGTTCCTAGATTTATATTTAATTCACCAAAACAGAAGAAATTAGATTTCTTATGCTCAGATAATTTAGTTAAAGAAACAATTAATGAAATGTTTAGTCAAAAAAGTGATCCGGTAAGAAAATTTATTTTGTCTCAGTTGCATCATAAAGCTAATGCTCATTGGCAAAATGTCGAACGAGATTTATATTTAAATGTTTACTATAAATCTCCATCCCATTATAATTATATGTTAAAATTAGAAGTTTCATTGCCTGCGGTGTCAACCATTCAAAAATGGCACTTAAATGACAAGTGTCGCAAATATAGCAGACCAAGAGAGAGTGTACTTCTTTCAAAAATGGATAAAAAATGTGTGTTGTTATTAGACAAAATAACAATCAAACCGGAATTAGAATTTAATACTTCTGAAGATATAATATACGTTTTGCACTCCAAATTCAACCTTTTACAAAACATATTCATCATTTTCCAAATCAAATTCGCTTTTATCCAAATCAAATTCATCATTATTCAAAAAATATTCATCCTTTTCCAAATCAAATTCACCTTTTGCCAAAAAATAATCATCCTTTTCCAAATCAAATTCATCCTTTTTCAAATCAAATTCACCTTTATTCAAAACATATTCATCCTTTTCCGAATCAAATTCAACCGTAGAGCAACAGAATTTATTTAATTTAATAACTTTAATGTATTTAAATTCTAGATACAAAATAACAAGTATAATAAAATAAATATACCGAGGTTTATGCCCCTTGGCTTATTTATTTTATTTAGGCATCTTAAAATTCGCCCTATAATTATTATAAACTTCGCCTTAGATGTCTCCATCAAGTTTATCATAAATTTACCGCAAATTAACTTTAAAATTCCTCCTAAAATTACGACAAATTAATTTTAAAATTCACCCTTAAATTCAACCCACAAGTCAGTCTAAAATTAACCCTAAAATTCAATAATTCACTCTAAAATATGCCCTTATTTTAGAGTGAATCACTGGAAACCCGTCTCTAAAATTAACCCTGAACTTCACTCTAAAATTCACCCCAAGTGTCAGAAATTTGGAAAGCAAAAACCCTTAGAAGCTTAAATAGGAATTTTATCAAATATAAGAATTCTGTAGTTTGGAAATTTTAATAGTGAAAAAATTATTTTAGGATTTTATAAATTTTTATTTAATTAAAATTCATCATTTATTTGGAATTTGGAATTATTGATTTAAGAAATTAACGAATTTTGCAACGTAGTTTTGAAAGAAAAAAAATTAAGAAATTTAGGGAAATGGGAGTTTAAAGATTTAAATCTTTAACAATTCGTAAAATTTAAGAAGCCTGACATTAAAGAGTTTTACAACATTTTTGAAATTTAGACGTTGTATTAGGAATTAGTTAATTTAGACATTTAATAAATACATTAAGCTTAAGATTTTCGAAATTTAGAAAATTAACAAATTCCATAGGTATTTGTAAATTTTAGGAATATGGAAATTTTAATAATTTAGAAATACAAAAATATAGTGTATGTATGCGGTTCTTTGGTATAAAAGGAAATATTTAGGAACCAACAGTTGCTCATTTCACGAGAAACTGCGATGGACCCTTCCATTCAGTCGCGGGTTAAGGAAAAACGGAGTTCCAGGCAAGTTTAGTTCCTCCACCGCCTACCGGTACAAATAATTGAGTTTTTCCTGGTTCACCATTGAATCGAGAAAAACATTTTATACGCCGCAGACCAATATCAAAAACTTGGAATAGCAAAAAATTTCAATAATTCCAAAATAATCTCAAAAATATTGGTCACAAAGCATCTCAAAAATTCTAAGTACGAATTATCAGTGAATGACAGGAGTTCAATCCGATGTTTTTAATTTCAATGTGATATTTCCATAAATATAAAACTTGAATTTGGCAGTTTGAATTTGATTTGGAAAAGGATGAATATGTTTTGTGAAAGGTTGAATGTGGAGTGCAAAATCTATATATGAATTTTTAGATCATGGTCATTTAGGTCGAAAAAATATCATTGCAACTCATGGTTTGATTATTATTTTACGTGGTTTGAACAGTAATTGGAAACAAACTTTGGGAATTTATATCGGTAATGTCAAAGGTGATGAGTTGCATCAAATTTTCACTTACTGTATTTCTGAAGCAACACGAATCGGATTTGATATATGTGTTGTGAATTGTAACCAAGGCAGTAACAAAATAAGTGCCTATAAACTGTTAGGAGCTTCGGAGCCAAAGCCTTATTTTTTCTTAAATGAAAAAGAAATCTTTTTTATGATCCGCCAAGAAATAGGTTAATTAATGCTGATATAGTTACACAGTTTGGTAGAGTTTCTTGGAAAATTTTAGAGAAAGTTTTTGATTTTAATGAAGGTACAATTAAAATATTTTATAAATTAACGAGGAAGCATATACGACCAAATGCATTTGAGAAGTTATCCGTAAAATTAGCCACTCAAGTGTTCAGCAACGGAGTTTATATGGGAATTTTTGCGGCAATCGCAAATGTCGTTTTCACATAAGCTGAAAAAACTATAGCCAAATTTTCAAAAAATCCAGATAAAAGTGCAATTTCCAAAGAATTAATAGGCATTATCGAAAATTTAACAAATAGCGCTTTGGAAATCCGATGGAAAAATGGCAATATCTTATTGTTTTACGGGTATCCAACAAATCATTTTTTTTTTCGCTGGCGCTACATCCCATAGAGGGATTTGGCCGCTTCCTTTTGAAGTTTTGTAATCATTTTTGTTAACGGATAATGAGTGATTAATTCATTGACCCTACCCTTAACCAGCCGTGATTTTTTCATCATCCGCCGGGAATCGAACCCGGGACCTCCGGAGCGTAAAGCAAGTATGCTAACCACTGTGCCACCGGGGTGGCAAACAAAGATTGGGTTTGAAGAGTTGTAGTTTATAGAACACTTAGCCAAACAGAATATGATTTACTGTGAGAAAATAAAATGTGAACTTCATTATATTGGATTGCCAATTGAACTGATAACCCTGTTACGTCCAAATTAGTGTGTTTTGGCAATAATTAGAAAATATGGATAAAAAATGTGATATTACATTAGCAGAGAATATCAAATAGGGTGCTTACTTCTTCCCGTAGTATTCTTTCGGAAGATATAAAATTGTATACGGTTGTATAAATCACAACACTTCAACGTCAATGTTAAATTTCAGTTTATTGAATGAGGTATAGTTTTCCCAGTTATTCAAAAATCAGTCGGCCCTTAATTTGCTATTTAGCGCAATAACGCTCCAATACAAAAGAAGTAACATTGCCTCAAAATTATATAAAAATATTGAACATAATTAGTTGCCTAGGCCAAGGCAGAGTTTTATTTGCCCTTGTTGGGGTTTAAATGAACCCGGAAGATATTCGCAATCTAGCAAGACTAAAAATGTATTATGGGGTGTTTATAAAACCATGTGGGATAAGATTCCCTGCGATTTTACATAATTTTTTGGTCACTTCCGAGACGTGTTGGAGGCGTAATAAAAATGTTCCAATGATTCACAAATTATAAATGACTTAATTATTATTTAATTAGCCAAAAATAATTTTAAATTTAATTAATTTACTAATTATTTTTAAATTTTTCTGCATATCACAAATACTTATGCATCAAAAATATGAATCACAAATGCTTTTCAATCAAGTTTAATTGAATTTATTTGCATTACATTATGAATTTATTTATGAAATTTATATCAAATCAAACGTTATTTATAATTAAATTAAATAAGACAAAAAGAAAATCCAAAAAAATAATTTTCATTGGTTTTATATTACAACAAACATAAACGTTACCTAAAATTTTCTCATCACAATGACTAATGCATCAGATAGTAGTTTTTGTCAATTAAATATTGTTAAATCATAATGTTTATTCTTTTGTAATGTTAAATAAATTTTTTTTAAATAAAATAAAATTATAAGATTGTTTCATTTTTTTTAATATTTTGAAGTTTTCTAATGTTTTTTTTTTTAATAAAGAAAAGCACTTTTTTTAAAAACGGCTAAGCGGATTATGTTAATTTTGATCTTAAATGATTCTTGAAAGGTCCCCAAACAATACCCAATTTGAAATTTTCGAGTATGTTAAAGTCGAATTTAAAGTTCATTCAGGAACACCGTGTAATGCTATTAATTTATTGGAACAAACCTCATCTACACCACTTTCAGAAACTGATGCAAACGAACACATTGATGAAGAGCTTGATTTAAAAACTGTGGAAGCTGCAAAGCTCGATGATGAAGAAAATGACATAAAAGAATCCTTCAAATCAGTAATGAAAATACACTAATAAAATGTATTTCATTAAAAATTGTGCAAATGCGTAAGTAGCTGGTTTTTTGGCACACAAATTTATTCTTAAAAATAGAGACGCAAAATTTCAAGAAAAAAACAGCAAAACTAATAAAACGTGCTTACCATTCAAATTATACGGAACAACAACTACCTTGCAGAAGTTTGACTACACCATCAATGTTTGTAAAAGATTTAAAGGAAATTGTCTCAATATTTGATAAATTTTTCAAAAATTTTAAAAGGAAACTGATTGTATTGACAAAAATGGCTTCCGTAATATTTTAAAAGCAAAATTTCTTCTTCCATTGTGAATCTCACAAAGATGAAATAATGAAATAAATCAATAAATAATCATGTGAATTAATCAAGTTTTAAATAAATTTATTTGAAATATTTTGAAAAACAATAATTTTTTTTAAAATTACCTATAATATACACAAAACATTTCTTTAATAGGTGCTAAAGTTTACTTGTTAGCTGTCTTCTAAAATATCATTCTAACCATTTAAATTTGCGCCATCAGCATGAATTAAATCTAAATGCAGCAACAACTGTGTGGTTTATTTATTCTCATTACAACAAAATTTACCTAACAAGTGATTTTGATTAATCTTCAACTCGAGCTGGGATTCAAGTATACCCTGTATTTTTTTGTTACTAAACCAACTTTAGTCTGATATGTTAAGCACTGATTGTATTCATTATTATTTCTATATTTCACAGAAAATAAATTTCACTTGTTGTCATCTATAAGCAATTATTAAGGCTCTACGCACAAATCCCAAGATTAAAATATACCACAATAAACTGCAGACACTTTGTTTTATTCGTCTCATGACTAATGAAACATTTTATTGTAACGGAAAACCAAAAACTTTATTTAAAAAATGAGAAACGACAATAATAATGCTTATGTTTGGATGAGTATGCATAGGTATACATATGTATGTATGTATAATCTTTTGTGAAAATGAAAATAAAAAAAAATTTAAAAAACAAACGAAAAAATGGATTTGTGTACCATTCAAGGTTATTTCTTCGTTTCATTATTATTATTCATTCTACTTGTAAACATGCCGATTGTCGCGCTCTCATCTTGCAGCGAGGTAGTATTACAACTTTTTTTTCGGTTTGGTGATTGCTTTATATATATATACTCAAAGCTAATACCAACAATCAGTACTGTCATTTTGAGGAAAATTATAATTTGAAAACCATCAAAAATATTTTTTATAGACATCAAACCCACTCACATATACATATGTATGTATGTATGTATATTACAACGGGCAATTCGATTGTATTGTTCGTTTCGAACAGAAATATAGAGTGTTTTTTGAGAGAGGGGTAGAAGAATTTCCTTGACAAATTTATAACAACAATTGCATAGGATAAATCTCCACAAGAATAACATTAACCCCAAAAAAATTGAGTTTATTTAAACATAATTCTAATTTTTGGTCAGCAAGATACGCTTATTAATGAAAACAGACATTAATGAACAAAAAAGAAACCAAAATTAAATAAAACGCTAAGTTTTCCTTCACTAAATTATAATACACCTTAATTTGATAAGAGCTGACTGGCTTTGTCCGAGCGAAGCAAGAGTAACTCCGGCTAGATTTAAATACATTTTTTTTAGTTATAGTTAATCAGTTACGGCGATATTCTCATGAGGATTTGATATTAAGAGTTTTACGTGGGCTAAACAAATATTTATTTTCGGTGCTAATGAATTTAATTTACTACCCCATTTTTAAAAGAAAATCGTTGCGTTGGTACGTTTCAACGTTTCTACTTTCTTTTAAATTTACACTGCAAATTAGAATTTTATTAGCGGTACTAAAACAAGATTACCATTCAATATAGATAATTGTTACAAATAAATTCTGTCCTTGAAATTGTACTTCTATTAAACAATTCTACTTTTGTTAATTATATATATAATCTTATTACTACAATCACGCAACCAATTCGAGGACAAGTGCATTAGATTAATTACACGTTTTATGATGAAATCAGAGAAAAACATTTCCTCAATTTGAATAAAAATATGCAATCTACCGACCGAATGATCACCGCCAAAATATTTGTTTTAGGCTTAAACTCAAAAAACCATATAGGTTACCAGGTTTCTTAGCCTAGAAAACACAACACTAAAAACTGACCTTATACCAAAGTCACTCCCACAATTTGATATATACTTGCTATTTCGATTTGTACCAACCTTTAGTTCGATAATTTAATTGTACCACTATTGGAAAATTTTCATTGTAATTTGGCACAATCACTTCACGTCGACCATCGCCAAATTTAGAATCCGATACACTATCACTACTATCATTAAATAATAGTTCACACGATTTAACTGAATTAAACGAATAATTAAAATAACTACTATTTATCAAATGAGCTGCTGCTCCACTATTATTATTATTATTATTGTTATTACTCGATATCGTTAAATTTGGATTTGCGTATTTTTTTAATTCATTGGTCACATTAAGAAATACGGCGATGCCAAATGCAATTGTGAAAACTAAAATAAGTAAAATACCACCAAAGCAAAATTGCTGACACATATTGCGGTTTGGTTGCACCCGCCCGTGTCAACTGCGCGCTTTAATTTAAATAAAATAAAATTAATGAACAGAATAGAACAAAAAAAAAACAGATTTCTTCTATTTTGACGAAGATTTATCAACTTAATTAGTTTTAATTGTAGTTTTAAGATTTTAAATAAAAAAAAAAAAAATGCGAATTGCAATTCTATTGCATGATTATAAATTTCAGTTGAAACAAAAAAAAAAAAAGATGTGGTTTATTTATTACATATGTTCACGATTAGATTAAATTTTGTCCATGAATTTAGATATCTTTAAGTAAAGCGATTGTGGAAAAAAGACAGTTAGAGGTCAACAATTAAATAAAATTTGTTTATAATGAGGAATAATTTGTCAACCTGTGTTGACGTTTTCAGTGACATTTTCATCGGCAGTGATTACTAGAAATTTGTGTTAGGAATTTTTAAATTGATGCCACAATATACACTGTACATTTTTCGGGAACACGTTTAGTACATAGAGAACTGTTTGTATATCTGGAGCATTAAAATCTGAAGCAGCATTAAGGTGTGTGTCAGTGTACCTCGTGAAATATTTTGTGATAACCAGTAGCATCTATGAAAATATTGAAGTACCTGGGGAATTAACTAACATTAACTAACCAAATTCTGGCATAATATTAATTCGGTGTTGCGTTGTTTGAAAAGTTCTAAATAATTTAGATATTAGCACACGAAAAGTCTATTAGTTTTAGAGTAAATATCTTCAAAATATCTCTTTGGATCTTAACTGTTTGCAAAAATGTTAAACACACCTACAGTAATCGAACGAATGCTGAGGATACCCTTGAATCAACTTTTAGTCTCATTATCTAGCAAAACCTCACTTCTTTATCACTGGTTGATTGACGATAGTGAATATCCGAGTAATTACATGTGATCTGCTTGATTTTCAATATTCACTGAACTCGTTTGAAAAGATAACGATTTTTGCATTGCAGATCTGATAATAATATTAGGGGAATTTTAATCAATATTTTAAGTTCTCTTATGTTCTATGATTTTAACATTGAGTGCAAAATACGTCAAATCAAATTTTTTTGGAAGTCATGTTTTAATTTTATGATTTTTAAATTTTGAATATGTAACAGAATTTTTTGTTGTTGTTGTGTTTTTTAATGTACAGATTGTCAAAAATATTTAAAACATGTATCCACTTAGTGTTGTATTTATTCATTGCTACCATCTTTCATTTTTTTTTTCAAAATGGCCGCCGAAATGTTCATTTTAAATTTTCTAGAGAGTAGGAGGAACTATCAAAAGAATGGTGTCCAGAACCGGTCTCACCAACGAATACGATGGTATTATAAACAATGCGGAAGAATTTTTCATATGAGCAAAAACCTTGAAGACAGACATGATTTTTGAATTTTGTTCAGATGCTGAATATAAATGGTTAGTAGGTTCGAGAAATTAAAAGCAACAAAGGGAAGTCGCGATTTTCATGCGGTCATTCCTTCAAAGGAACTCTACCTAAATCTTAATAAATATTCAAATAATAAAGATTGTGTAAAATTTAAATTGTAATTGTGAATATTTTCAAATTTTTGTCTTTATTTTGTTATCAATAATATTTTTCTAATTTCATTTTAAGATACATAAAAATTTGTAGATTTTCATTCTTAAAACCTATTTTGCAAGAAAACGAAACTAGTTGTGCTCTGGTTTTCTAGTATGTCTTAAAGAATTAAATGAGGAGGAAGATAAAAAAAATGAAAAAAGCAACAACAACAAAAAATCATGTTCCATAAATTATTTATTTTACTCAGAGCGCAACATTCAAAATAAAAATCATAAAATTAAAACATGACTTCCGGTCCCATTGTGAAGAATTTGGGATTTCACGTATTTTTCTACATTGACAAATATGAGTTTAAGCGTGGAATTTATTCTCTAATTTTATTATAATTATTGTCAAATTTATATAATTATTTTGTAACACCTCGTCACTACGCGTGAAACTAACTCCCTTTTCTCCACACCCAACACACGATGGCGTTGTGAATATAGAAGTCCCATAACATCTGGACCGGATTGACGGCAGTTTGTACCAGCTACCTCTCAGTCTGGGGAGGTTCTTTCCGGTATGTTACCTGAGGGTATTGCAGGGTTTTACTGTTGAGAAAAAAAAAACTTAGAAGAATAAGAATAAAGAGAAGATTTTTTTTTGATCGAAATTAATTTATCCAGGTAATTCCTGTTTGATTATTTTATATTCGATCTGGATCTCCATTTGCTCAAAATGGATAAATTTTCTTTTGTGTTACTCTTCATCCGGTGGACCTAATTTCCTTTAATTTTCTGTATTAAAATTATTTTGTTTTGTTTTCCTCTTAATTGGTTGTGATTATTCAATCTTTTATAATTTATATTTTTTTTTCAATTAGTCTTTAATAATTGAATTTGTTAAAATCATGGATATCAATCTATTGGAACCTGACGAATTGGAAATCGAGCGCCTAATCAGAAAATTTGTTGGTGTTCCACAGGATGTATTGGCAATTGAATTAGGAGTACGTCACGTGATTGGCAGATTAAATCGCCTTAAAAGATCTTGTCGATATAAAACTAGTGCTGAAGAAATATTAATTCTATTAGAACAATTCTATCAAATCATTAAATCATTATTTAACAATAATCCCGATAAGAACGATTCTTTGGAAAAATTGAAAGATTTAGAATCAGTTGAATTTCGGGACCTATAAGATTCAGAAGATGAAGATATGAATGATAATAAAATTTTAAGTAAATGCAAAATTTTATTTGATGGTAGTGCAAGTGGTTTACCTGTTGAACGTTTTCTATTTCAGGTCGAACATTTGGCCAAAACATTAAACATCCCAGAACCGTCTTTAGTTAATGAATTGTATTATGGTTTGAAAGGAACGGCTCAAGAATGGTATTGGTCACATTTAGAGCTGAATCCTTTTATCGCGTGGGCACAATTTCGGTACGACTTTATTAACAGATTTCAATATCTTCGGTTTAACTATGAAATTCGCCGTTTTGTTGAATTCTGTAAGCAAGGTGCTGAACCTTTTCTTGATTTTTACAATAAAATCATGTCCATGACATTACAGTCTCGTGAGATGCTTCCAGGCTCCGAGATTTTACATATTATCTAAAGTAATATGCGTCCTGGGTTACAAACTACCTTGGTGCATTACCTTGTGGATGCACCTCAACATGCGTTACATAATAGCTTTGATCATATAGAAGCTGTAATTCAAGTCCTAACCAGTTTCGTACGAATGTGAATAAGTTTATTTGAGTTTCTAAGGAAGTGCGTCTAACGATTTCAATAATTTGAATATCTCTTGAAACTGCCGCGACATAGGTCACGTGTTTAAAAATGTGCCTATAACAAAAATATTTTGCTTTGGATGTGGTAAACACAACATGCGCTTAAACCAAATTGTCAGACATGTTCGGAAAACTTCAAGCAAGAAACCAAAGTGTTGGGGAAATACGGCCACCCCATGGATGAACCACTTCAACGAAATGACAAACAGTTTCAGCAAGAACAACCCGTAAGTTTTCATACTAGTTCTATATCTAATTTTCAACAAAATAATATTTCTAAGTTTAACCCAACTTTATCTAAATTTTCAAATAATTCTAAAATTAAACCGGTTCGATTAATTCGGGCTATGTAGCACCTTATAAGATATTTTAATAATCGAAAATCCATTAAAAGAAGCTTATATTGGTTATTCAGATGAAAATAGACCATATGTTGATGTTTTGGTGAATGAATTACCTTATACGGGTTTATTAGACAGCAGAGCTTCAATAAGCGCATTAGGTTTAGGAAGTGAAAATTTTAGTGACAATAACAATGGTGGTGTCCACCATCAAATTTAATGGCGTTGTCAAGAATATGAAATTATTCATAATACCAACCTTGGAACAGAAATTATATTTAGGCATAGGCTCTTGGAATCTCTTTAAAATTAATTTATCTATATTGGAATTCTCCACAATTGAATCTTTCGAATCTAACCTTTTTAGTCAACATGACTTAATACAAAAACAACAGTTGGAATTATATAAAATCATAAGTCGATTGCCATCAAGCGAAAAGGTAGGCCTGGGCAAAACTACATTACTTGAACATAACATCAATATTGGAAATCAGGCTCCAATCAAGCAGAGATATTATGCAGTTTCACCGGCCAAACAAACCAAAATGTATCTAGAATTAGACCGTAGGATTTCCTTAGTGGGTAGTGGAGGAGTCACAAAGTGCATGGAGTTCACCAGTTACCCTATAGTCAAGAAGGCAAATGGCAAAGCAAGACTGTGTCTTGATGCCCGCAGAATAAACGAAGTGACAATCAAGGATGTCTATCCATTGCCTTTGATTGATGGATTACTTTTACGATTGGACACTATTAGATATATTTCCACCTTGGATTTTAAAGATGCCGTTTTGCCAAATTCAATTGTACAAGGAATCCAGTGATAAAACAGCGTTTACCGTCCCTGGTCGGCCACTTTACCAGTTTACGGTTATGCCATTTGGTCTATGTAATGCGCCACAAACAATGTGTAGGCTTTTACACCACGTTATTCCTCATGAACTACATTCTCAGGTATTTGTTTATTTGGATGATTTGCTCATCACCACAGCTTCGTTTGAAGAACATATCAAGTTACTCACCTTAGTATAGCTACGTTATTGACTGAGACTATCAACATTCAAAAAAGTAAATTCATCGTCAAAAAAATCGAATGTTTAGGATACATAGTAGGTGAAGGGTGTCTTAAAGTTAACCCATCCAAAGTACAAGCAATTAACGAATTTCCGATTCCAAACTCATCCAAACAAATTAGGCATGGCTGACTGGTTTAGACGTTTTATTGACTCATTTTCATATTAACTGCACCGTTGACGGATCGTAAACGTGTTGGTAAATGTATTTACGAAAAAGTGATAAAACATCATAAAAAGCTTCAAAATTGATTGAGTTTTAATTGACATGACACATTTGTATTCTAATTTCTCATCTAGAAATGTACATCAAATGTTTCTATGACATTTTTGTAGATATTTGTATGAGGAAATAAAAAAAATTAAAAATGAGTTATTTTCATATTGTATAAGTAAAAAACTACGAAAAACGCAAACTTTTAGTGTTTAAATAAAATTCAAAGTTTAAACATTAATATTTAAATAACGGAATGCGCCACGTACTTACATAATACGAGTACATTAAAAGAAAGGTAATTCTGATCCCAAAAAATAATATTACAAATGATTGGCCTAGTCTACCTAACTTTTGAGTAATTAAGAAAAATATGCGTGAAGGTATCACCCCAAACAAACTTACTTAACGCATTTTATCTCATTAAATATTTAAAATGGGTCCTCCCTCCAGGAACGATTTTTTGCTTGAAATTAATCAAGGAATTAGCCCTGAAAATATTTACACTCAAGTACAAGGGAAAAGGGAGTTAGTTTCACGCGTAGTGACTAGGTGTTACAATTTAATGTACATATAAGTCAGTGACGGGTGCTGATTCCAATTTTGAAGCATGCAACGAACAAATTCTCCTTTTTTAGTTTTAAATCCTAATTTGCTTTATACCCTCGACAGACACAAACGAGCTAATCGCGAATTCGAGATTATGTACTTATTTTTTTTAGTCCGTCACAACACAATTTTCAAGCTTTCGGGATTACCTCGCTTCTTAATTTGATTACCGTAATCTAGTTGTAAACACTTCATAAACATGAAATACAAAAAAGAGACCGAAGGTTAAAGTGAGATAGAATTATTTTGTTTTGATGTCATATTTAAAATGAAATTGAAATCGCGATAATCTTTGTACCTGCCAATGGTATTAGGGAGTTGCGACATATGTTAGCAAATTACAGGTAAATCGGGATTTCCGAGTTTTTAAACAAATTCAAGATTTGTTAGGACATACATATAAATTACCTCGGAAATAAGATCTGAGACATACGTTATTATGATGTATGGCCTAACTGGTTTGGATAACCAATAAAATGTGATTGCAGAATCGGTAAACAAATAAATCTTGGGAGCTACTCTCGTCTACTCTCGACAATGCCATCAATAACTGTCAGTGAGTATATTACAGCAGCGTAGGCATCTTTTGATGCGTCTGCGAAACAGTGCCATCTACGAGTTTTTATTTCGGTAATTAGTCGAGTAGATTTCCGATCTGCGACCAGCCTTGCTGTAAATCTAGAGTTAACTTATCATCATTGTCAATCCCAACAATCCATAATTTTTGGTATATAGGGTTTTAAGGAAATACGGTTACCGGTGACAAGAACTCCAAAGGATCGTAAATGCATGAGGTCTACGATAAAAAAATCCTTTTGGTAAATTTGGTGACTCCAGGTAGCTCGATCTTAAAATAAAACAAATCTTTAAGTGTATGATACTTTATACTTAAGCCTGAACACATGTCAGCCCCATCGGTTAAGTTCCATGACGAGAGCTCCCTTTCTTCGATGGTAATAGTATCTACTGTCTTACTCTTCCTTAAGTAGCGTCATTAGGTCCCTTTGTAGATTTAGTTCTTTCTCTAGATTATTCGCGCTAAAAATAAGGTTGTCCATATAGAAGTCAGAACTAGGCCCAAGCGAGGCAAGCGGGAGTTCCTCCTTATTGTAACTTATCTGAATAACAAAACACATTAATAAAAAGCACTATTTCATGTATTTTTCCAGATTTATTTATTAAAGGATTCCGCATTGGAAACATGTGGTACACTTGGATTCTTTATTTCTAATGACATTTCTTTGTATACCCTATATACATAAAATGGTAGGGTACCCCTATAAACAGATATAACACTCCTTATATTTTTCTAATAGTTAAAGAGCATAGGTGGCCAGAAACGGAACGGTTGTAACGGCAATGTTTGATTTCTTCATCAGGAGATTCCCTCCACAGTATTCTCTGGTAGTCAGTGTCTGGTTTACTTACGAAAATTTACTGGAATATTTTCTCTTTGCCAGCGGAAATTACGAATTTATGTGTTGGATACATTTTCTTGTATAGTGCGTCCGATTGGAAGATTGTTATTTAGCGATTGGCCGTTGCGAGATTTAACTGAGGCATCAAAGGATGGTGTGGTAAATAGAACAATTCATTACAGTGCTTGTGTATTTCATTTTGAGGAATTAATTCCATTTATCCTAGGGATTCATATTCTCTCAAGGAGTGGATAAGCCATACTCTAATTTGCAGTTAGCTGACAATCTTCCCTCTAGAGCGTGGAGAGGCAACTCTTCTGTTTCTCAAAACGTCCTTAAGATCTGCTCTAGAATATAGATTTCCGTGTTTGGCTGAATATGTAAGACGGTCAAATGGTCTGCATTTGAATTAATAGGTACCTGATTATCCTGACCAAATCTGGGACTTTGAACAATAATCACATTGGAAATTCAACTAATTTTCTCGCCAATCAAAGAGTCGAATAAATGGTCGCAGTCAAGAAGAATATCGATCGAATCTGGTTTATAATATTCTTGGTCAGCGAGCTGTAAAGATGGGGATATTGGACGTTTAACTGAAAGTTTTTTTTTATTTTTCATTTGCTATGCAATTAGCATTGAAGTTTTTCAAGATAATTCAATGATTCTTAGTGTATTCAAGATTTTCGGGAAGATTCGAGTTTTTTTTTTTTTGAGAATATCAAGGTTATTCTAGAATTTTAAAATAATTATAAATAAGATTGTCGATATTATTCCTGTTCAGTTTGGAATTGAATTAATTGAATTGAGTTTCATGATCTTTCAGAGATGAGGTTATCGAAATTCGAGATTGCAGATTTTCCCGTTATTCAGGAAATTTGGGACAAAAATTTAAAACAAATTTAAAAAAAAAAATCTTGGTTTTTGAACACTTGATTATTTTAACCCTCGGTGATTGGTTTCAATATGGATTTTTCGTTTTATTTTAAACCAAAGACACAAAACAAAAGAGAGCTTGTATATTCTAAAAGTATAAACATTGCTAAAAACAAGGTTTTAAATTTTAATATTTCCCCTTGCATTCACATCTCAAATTGCTTTTTTTCTCCATTTAAACCGCAATCATAAATTTTTCCCTATGGTAGCGTGATGTATGAAATTGCGCACAAAAAATGTATGTTGCCTAAAAGTTTTTGGCAAGAATTAAATTTCAAAACTAGATAGATGCAAAGGAAATGATTAGAACAATAAGGTTAATTACCGATTGGTTATGTGTCTTTACGCGAATTATCCTTCGATTGTGTAACGACAAACATAGGTTTAATTTATTCAAATGGAGGCGAGGAAAGTTTGCGCAGTTATATGTTGTAATATCAAAATCGTTCGGGGTGCGAATACATGAAAAAAGTATTTTAATCTTTTACTGTAGGTACCCCATCAATTCTTTATCGTAATCTAATGTGATTAAAAATTTGATAAAATGATTAAATCATTTATGACTCGAACAGTTAGTTATCTTTGTGTCGTGCACACTTTATTTTATGATATTAGAAAACTTACCTAAAACCTACCTACCTGTTTGCGCATGTGTCATGAAATACTGACCACAAATAAAAAAAACCTCATATAACAATTATTCGAAATTAATTTCATTTATTTATTTTCCATTATCACATTACAACGAAATAAAATAAATTTTAATTTTTTAGAAGCTCTTGTTGAATCGGCACAATCGTACGTGATTTAAAAAATAAAAAATTCTTATGAATTAAGATGTAAATGCAACATGCACAAGCGCACTATGCGTTTTATAATAAAAGTGTAGTGCCAGCCCTCTATTTTCTAATGTGTGACTTAATCCATTCGAAGTAATGTGCTACCTCGGTATAAATTCCCATCGATTCTGAAACCTTTCCACCACATCGTTTACCAAATGAATCAATACCCTCGACATACCATCGATCATGGCTGAGCGTGGCCAACGCATTACCCGAGTCACGAATACAAAATTCTTTGGTTTCCTCCCCTTTTGCACAAATTTGTGCATTATCAATCGCCACTTTAAAATTTTCCATGAAATAATCTTCGCATTTATTTGAACTTGAATATGTAAGTACAACAACATGTTTTTGTGATACCAAACGATTCTCGGCAATATTTTTCGCCCATCCAGCTAAATATTTGTTACCACCTAATAGCGTTGTATTGCGTAAACAAATTGGTTTAACAAATTTATTGTATTTAATGTCCTGGTCGACACGGATCAATGCAATATCATTGTGGTGAACTTTTGACAAGGGATCATAGTTGCTATGGGGTATAATCTCTTCGATACCAACAAATGTTGCCTGGGCACAATCGCCGGTTTGGTCGCAATTTGTTGCATTTGTATCGCTTGCGAGTCCCAATCGTATTTTGTCTCTGGAATTATACAAAAAAAGATTAAATTAAATCGGTGAAATAATTTCAAATACATCGACCACTTAAACTACTGTCAAATTAGGTGAAATGATGACTTTTAAAAAAGTAATGGGTTTCTGATAAAAATAAAATTTGATTGACGTTTGATTACAGACCAAAAAAAAACCAAAGAGTGTCATTTTTACTTATCATTGTCAGTGTTATAAATGTTGCGTTTCATTTATTGTGGGACAGTTCAAAAATAAGTACTTGAGAATAAATGATAAATCTAAGATGGAATGCGCAAAATGAAATAAAAACAAATTGAAAATTACTTTACAGAGCAAAAGCTTGAACAATCAAAATTATGTGCTCAAAAACTACCACTACTACAGAACTGATTATTTACGAAAAATATAACGAACGCCAAGATTATATATGTCACCCACTAACGGTTGCTGGTGAAGTGAATTATATTTAGAGACTTCATGTTCCGATATCACAAACTTAAAAAAAGTTTTAAACCATCAGGTCAACGAAAAAAAAAATTATGTTTGCTTAATCTTGACCTAATGTACCCCAAACTACAAGTTTTAATTTTAAAAATGCAAAAGAATACGATTAATTAACGATACGCGAATTAACAATTTAACGCTTAAACTTCTAAAAGAAATTCATGTTAGCATTGTGCTGGTTTGCCTACCAAGTGTTAGATTTCTATATGCGTTACTTATGATTAGGTCGTTGACGATCGGTTTTCAATGAAATTCAGTGTTCAATCAGGTATAAAAAAACATCGATCTCATTATGACTGCCTTATGCCATAACAAGAAGCATTTTCATTAGCCAATCCTGTATCCCAGAATTCATCCCATGGACATCTCCGAAAAAGTACAGAAACGTGATGCAATTGACCAAATTTAAATCGAAATCTAATTGATATTTGCTCTGTTCAGGGAACAAATATGGCACAGGGGCATGTTCAACCGGCAATTACACCTGGTACCTCGCCAATGAGTCAAACAATAAAAAGAAGGGAGTGTCTATTCTAATCAGCAAAAGTACACCTATAATAATCGCTCAAATCAAAAATTATTTTGGAGCCATCAATATTCTCCAAGCTGTTCCAAGTCACAATGTTCAAGAATGCCAGAGGTTTTTCCAGAACCAATCTAATCGCCTACGCAAAACATACTCATTTCTTAAGCAATTTAAGAGAGTCAATAGTACATGGAATAGGCACTATATTCAAGTTTCCTCGTAGCTTAACGAATTGATAAAATCTGAGGGTATTTGGCCTCCTCTAATCCAAGAGAACCGTCATTTCCCATTCGGGCCTCCACCCACCATTGTCAATATCAAGTTCACCATTAACCAGATTCGATCCGGGACCACTTCAGGCTTAGATGGGATCCCAATCGAGCTACTAAAAATCGCTTCAAATATTGTGCTTCAAGTAATACACAAAATAGTGGAACAATCTTGGATAAGTCATGATTCTCCTCCATAGTGGATGGAAAACCTTCAGATTCCGATAGCCAAAATCAAAAATTGCATGAATGTTGCCGATTACCAAAGGATCACACTTTGCAATATTGAAGAAACGAACACTTGAAATTACAACCCTCATACCTTTATTTTATTTATTTATTTATTTTATTTATTTATTTACAATAATTTTATGTTAAACCATACTTAAACAATATATTTTGAGCAAGAAGCTCGTTTACAACAGATTGGTTAAATTAGGTAATTTAATATAACAATAAATATAAAAATATTGCAGCTTTAGAATTAAAGGATGCACCACCCGCAGCCCAGCCATTAAAACTCATTACATTTTCAAAATCCATCAATATAGATATTGCCGCTTGGATCACAATTCATCAGCGCTTCAAATGTCACGGTGGTCTCCAGCCCAAATAAATGTTTCAATAAATTATAAAAAAATGCTTTAAAAGGCTGCTTTTCTGGCTAATCGATCCACATATTTACAATCCGTCGCGTTCTTGACAAGGAATGACAAGCTAGTCATCTAATGTTTGTTCTCTAAATGTGATCGCTGGATGTCTACAACAATATGCACCTCATTATTTAATAAACCTAATATCCACAATAAAGAAAAATAAAGGGGTTTAGCAAGGGTGCCCAAGCTCCCCTCGGTTAAACAATTTCATACTCAATGAAGTATTAAAGAATTGAAATTGGAACAGCGTGAGAACACGCACTTTCATATCACGTAATATCAATAGTCTCGAACCCATTTTCAAGGAATAGGAATTAATTGAGAACAAGAAAATTGCCGGCTTACAAGCCGATGCACAAAAATGTATCGTACTCATCAGAGACCCCATTGCTCATTCGACTCCACCGCCAGTTCAGTTCTTTTCCGCCACATAAACACAATATGGTATCTAGTTATCCAGTTGACCTCGGAACTAAGTACGTCTCACCATACGGGACAGATATTATCAAGCACTTGGTCTCGTCAAGCAGATGCAGCTCTTCATCCGTAATGTATAACACAACAATCGAGCCTATGATAATTTATAGATTAAAAACTGCAGCTCTCTTCTTGAGCTTTGCTTCTTGAAGAAATTGACGGAGTACCCATAAACCAAATTCACAAAAGCTCAGATAATTATTAAAAAAGAGAAAAATCACCAAAGGAAGCATGTGAACGATGAGCGGTCAAAAGAGACTTGGCCGCTCATGCTGGATAAATCTTTTGCGTCGTCGGAATGAATTGCACGAAGCAGCTGAAGAACTTTATGTGTTAGACGAATCCGACTTCAGCGATCTATTTGAGAATCCAGAGAAAGAAGAAATAAATATAGTCTGCTAGATTCGTAAGAAGCATGTAAATAGTTTTAATTTATTCTTTATATTTGTTCCTTTATTATCCGCCCAGTTCCTCATTTCCAGCCCTTGTTCTTCTATTAGATTTGGTTGGCTTCTAAATTAACTCAACTCCTCCCAACTAATGCGCTCTTTGGAGATGAATCCGAAATCAAATTTTGCACATAATGGAGTGGGTTTAAAAATTACCCAATTCAGAACCTTTACAAATTTATCCAATTTAGAACCAAAGCAATTTCACAATAGGGAATCAGAACACAATCTATGAAAAATGCTGGCCTGTTACCTTATTTATTTGAGAATAATCTGATACATCATCTTCAAGCAATTAGAATATAGAAAGACGAATAACTTCGAGACGTTCCAATATTCTTAGAAGTCTAGAGTAATCCGATTCACTAAAAATTTAGAAAATTCCTGAAAAGGTCGAATAATTTCGAAATTTTGAATTTTCCCAAACAAAATTAAAATTCTAGAATAATCTTGAAAAACTACTAAAAATCTATAATCTCAGGCAACTCATCTTTTTTGAAAAAATAATTTGGGGATATCGAATAATCTCGAACAAAAAGCAACAAAACGCATCTCAAACCCAGAAATCTAATTTAGACCAAAAATTCGAGAATTTTGACAATTTCAGTTGACTCTAAACTTCGTTTAAATCAATGCAAACGAAACTCGAACAATATCGAAAATCGCTGAACTTCGAAGTATCACATAAACATAATGAATTTACATAATGAATTAACATTAAAGATGAAATTGAAATATGGATAGCGATTACAATAATTACCACTTCTTGTGAAATTGAAGAGCAGAAGATTATGAATTGCTTATTGATTCTAAAGGCTTAAAAGCTATGATGTCAAGACAATCTAAACAATCTTGAATATTCATATTTTATGATTTAAAACGTAACCGTTGTTTTGAGTCGCGTTTTAAATGGTCTTCTATCAAATTATTAGACCAAAATCACCAAACGTTATCTGGACGTAATCCTGTCAAAAATGACTAAAAATTTGGTCGGTCCAAAACCACTTTTCGCGACGTTTTAAAACTCCATGAGTTTGAGAAACCAGAAAAAAATATAAAGGGCTGAACTTCGGTCAAGTCAACTCCCAAATCAATCCCAAACTGAACCTCTTAAGTCAATATACAGCTCAACCTTCAACTCAATTTACAACTGAAGCTTCAACTCAATCGCAATCACCAAATTAACCACCAACCCAACCCTAAATTCAATCACCAAATCAACCACAAATAACTTTCAAATAAACCCTTAACCCAACCTCAAATCAACCCTTAAAAAATTTCCCATCCGAGTAATTTACCTAACCCCAAATTAAGCTAACTAAACCGTTACTCAACTTAGCTCGAACCAAATCTCAACCGTCTGCTCAATTAAACACTTAATAGTCATGCCAATCCCAAAATCAACTTGATTCAAAAGCTATACATGCGTGTATGAACTCAACTCAATCTAACCTCCCACTAAACTTTAAACTCGACCCCAAATTAATCCTTAACCGAACTTCTTAGTCAAATCCGACTCAATTTTAGCTCAAACCCTATTCACCATCATACCATAATAGCAACGTATAACGTACGTACCTATTTCCAACGCACATGTCGAATTTCATCATATTCGGAAGAAATAGGCAAGTTCTTTCATACTTCGCCATATTCTCGAACTTTATCTAAAAATTATTTTAGAATCCCATTTCCATCGCGGTTGTTAAACTTCACTAAAATCCGTTAAGAAATAGATAAATTCGATCCTAATTGGTCATTCATATAATTTGCTAATGATTCAATTTGAAATGTAAAAGGTTCAATTACAGGTTTGAGATATTAACCGTAACTTTGTCTTAAACAATATTTGTGTAAAGTTTGGTTCAAATCGCTGAAGGCATGTGGATTTGTTTAAATATCATACACATATGCTGTATATACATTCAAAATTACACTTTTCTATAGATTGCTCAACTGCTCACTAAATACTAATTCAACCCGAACTCAACTAAACTCCAAAAAAATGTCCGTCTGCCTGTCTGAATGTCTGTACCCATGGTATCTCGAGACCGGCTTCTCCCATTTGGATTTTATTTTCACCGATCTATTTCTATGGTCAAGGCGGAGATTTGAAAAGCTTTTGAGCCTGTACGTCAAGAAGGTCGGGTACCTACCATACGAATTGACCCTAAACACCTGATTATATACATTTTATTTGGTTTGGTTATTGAATTGGGGATTGAGTTTGAGGTTGAGTTGAAGAATAAATTAGGGGTTAATTTGTGGGTTTAGTGGAAGTTGAGTTGGAGTTAAGCTGGGGTTGGATTGGGATATAGAGATGCAGTTGACCCATTTTTTATCTTTACTGATTTGAGGATTGAGCTTGGCGTCGAGTGCCGGTGATATTGATTGTGATGATGATGGTGATGACGGTATGATGGTATCATGGTATGATGTTGTGATAGTATGATGATACGACGGTATGATGTTATAATGGCATAACGGTTAGATGGTACGATGGTACGTTGTTATGATGATAAGATGGTATATGAATGTATGGTGGATTGATGGTAAGCCATACCATCTATGGCATGATTATATGATGGTCTAGTGTCATTATGGTATGATGGTATAATGGAATAGTGGTATGATGGAATGCCGCTATTATGGTGTGATGGTGAATAGGGTTTGAGTCTAAACTGAGTTTGATTTGAAGTTCAGTTAGGCATAAATTTGGGATCGATTTTAGGGTTTAGTGGGACGATAGATTGAGTTGGATTCATACACGCCTTAAGCTTTCGAATCGAGTTGATTTTGAGATTGGGTTGGTCATTAAGTGTAGAGTTGAGATTTGGTTCGAGCTAAGTTGAATTTAATTATTAATTTGGTGATCGCGTTTAGTATCGTGTTGCGTTTGAGTTGGACGTTGAGCTATAAGTTGAGTATGAGCTGAATATAAGTATACTTAAGATGTTCTTTTTGTTATTGATTTGGGAGTTAAATTAATTTTCAAAACCGAAGTTCTCATCACCTCATGAGGTTTCAGCCCTTATATTTTCATGTTTTGGTAATTTTTAATGTTTTTAATAATTTTCGAATACTTTCTTATTTAATTCAAGATTATACGCTTTTTTTGAGGTTATCAACAAGCAAGCAAAATTTATATCGTTGCGCGGGCTATCGAACAATATGTAGAGAATCAAGATGTGTCAATATTTTTACAAAATTGTTCTGATGTCAAAATGCAGGTTTGAAATGTTCCGTAGTTTTATGCATGATTTTTGAAACAAAGTTATCCATTAATTCAATTTAGTAAGGTTGACGAATCATTGGTACGATTTTATACGTAGAACGTGTACAATAAGTTGAACATAAAAAACAAACAAACACTCACCCTAATTAGTAGCAGCAATTAATGATTGTTACTCTGAAAGCTTTATAATATTCAGCCCGAATGACAAATCAGCCAACATTAAGGGGTTAAATTTAGTTTACGATATTTTATTTTTTGTGAGATAAACGTGTTTTTATTTATAGCAAACCTACACACATAATACGTAAATATTTTACTATCGCTTAGAAAAGTGATGATTCAATCGATATAAAATTTACCCACACTCAGTTTTATTATAGAAAACATTAGAATCCATGTTTAAATTTTTTTTTGCGACGATTGCGCACACGACAGATAACGGGAAAGGTTAAATTGTGTTAGTACATAAATGTATATACACTTACAAAGTGGCATTGTGTTTTGCATATAAACATTGGGCAGCTGTCAGTATATAACGTGAATTTATTAATGTTCCGCCACAATTTTGTTGACTATCGTTCGTAAAGATTAACTCGGCCACCCATGGAAATGCTTCTGCACCAACACCTCTACTAAAATCATCACTAAGCGTTGTATTAAACTCAAAAATTTCACCACATTCGTTCGATGGTACATTAGCATCTTCACTCAGCCGTATCTTATCGATATTAGTTTTACTAAATTTAACAAGTTTTAATTCTGGCGCTGGTTCTGATGTTATAAAATCGTGTGCAATGAATACAATTAAAACTACTAATACGACAGAACCGAATATAACCCCAACTTTTTGTATTAAATTCATATTCACTTCGTATAACACATAAGCACTGCACTAAAAATACACCCAGTGTCACTTGTGAAATATGCACTTGTAAAATCAATAGGTTGAGTGACCGAAAATACTTTACGATTTAGGTAAGACTAAAATAAAATTTTGCTTTTAAACTATTTAGTATTTTTATAATTTCAGAAAACTAGTATATTCGTGTTAAATTGGAATCATCGTGGAAAATTAAAATTCTCCGGTAAATATTGAAACCGGAAAAAATGTAGATTTTTTTGTATTACACGAATCACAACACAATACATACTAGTTGCGCTTTCTGCTTGTTTCGACCAGACAAAATAAAATAGAAAATGAAGTAATGCGAGCGAAAAACCAAAGTATAAAATTTTAAAAAAAGTTATGTGAAACACTAAGATTGATCATGCGCATTCATGTTCGACCGAAACCCAACTAACGACTGGTTAGACGAACGTCACCAAAAACAGAAAACTAATTGAATATAGATTAAAAATATCAACTTTATATTTTATCTCCAGACATTATAAGAACAGCCACTTCAAAATTATAAAAAAAAACAAGTACATGAGACTGATAACGGTGATTTTTTTTAATTGATAAGCTTCTGCATAATACATACTTACAGAACGATGTTTTGATTTTGTTCGACGTACAAACAATGTGCGGCTGTTAAAATATATCGCGTATTAATAACTGCACCACCACAACGAAAATCGCGGTCAGAATTTAGATGATATTCTAGTTGCACAATCCATGGGAATGTATCGTCCATTAGTGGTTCATCCCAAAATTCTGTCGTCATATTAAAATCAAATAAATCACCGCATTCCTGCGGCAATAATGAATTATCAAACGACGACAAGGATGATAAATTTGACACGACACGTTTTTCAAAACTAACTAATTCGTATACAATTTCAGCGTGTTTTTTGGCACCAAATAAATAATGAAACAGGCTAAATAATAATATCACAATGGTTACAATGGCTAGGATACGTATAACACGGGTCGCCTTAGTACCTCCCATTTAATACACTAAATAAATATATGTCCGGACTAACTATGAACTAAAAGCGATGCTAGTTATATGTTGGCAAAAAAAGGTTAACTGGAAAATTGGGAGAAAAAAATTTGTTGTATCGTATACGAAAGAAAAAAGGCTCCAACATGGTTTTTGCTATTTTGTTTTGATTATAAAGAAATTCGCGTGCAGCGCATTTATGAGAAACTAAATGTCAGTATCAAATCTATAAATAAATAACAAGTTTTAGTTCTCATACTCAGAGAGGTTTTTGTTGATGTCATTTCACTTGTTGGTATATTAATTTTTATTAAAAGTTGACGTAATTCCAACCAACTAACAATAAAAACTTGTTGAGAAATTTGAAAGAATTGTGACGTAAAAATGTATAAATACATACATAAGTATGTACATATAGCGATAAGAATAACATTGACCATGAAAAAATTCATGATTGAGAATAATTTTCCATACTAATGTTCTATTGTTTGGCGCCACAAATTTTATTAAAATTAACGATTCTGTAATCAAATTCATTCAAATATTTTATTTGAATAACGTTTGGTTAGAATTGTTAAGCTTAGATAGATTTAGCAAATTGAATTACAGTTTAACGCATCATAAAATATCAAAATTTAGACAATTCGACCAAACAATTGGGTAGCTATTGAATTTTGTAATTAAAACAGTAAAACAGAAATGTTGAGCATTTGTATATTTTTTATAAGTGGTTTACTTAAATAGTATATCGTTGTACATATGTTGATTTTGTTGGACGTACAAAGATGACGTACAATGTGTGACGTACGGAAATCGCGGTCAGATCCATGGGAATGTATCGTCCATCAGTGGTTCATCCCAAAATTCTGTCGTCTCGTCATATTTGAATCAACCAGATCACCGCATTCCTGCGGCAATAATGTATCAACCGACAACAATCAATTTCAGCCTGTTTTTTGGCGCCAAATAAATAATGAAACGGGCTAAATAATATCACAACGATTATTGTTATTAATGTCAGTATCATATAAATAAACAACAAGTTTTATAGTATTTCTCGTACTCAGAGAAATATTGGTTGATGTTGTTTCACAAGTTCGTATATTAATTAAAAGTTGACGTAATCCCACCCAACTAACAATAAAAACTTGTTGTGGAATTCGGAAGAATCTATAAATACATAATATAGCATTCGTTTATCAAATTCATGGTTGAATATAATAATGAGATAAGAGAGAATAATTTTCGAAAATTCGAATAATATCGAAAAAAAAATCCGCTACTCGTGAGACATAACATGGATTCATGCAAACAAATACAACAACAAAAAGAGTTCGGCTCTCTAAAAAATCCGGAAACTGCAAACAAAGAGTCGGATCATCAAACCTGAGCAATACTCGTTTTATTTTGTTTTTTGTACTGCTTGCGTTTTCCGAAAAATTTGCATGCAAAATATCAAGCAAACTCGATCTTATGAACCAGCGAGTCAGTAACAACTTTAAGTAAGAATACGATATACACAAATTGTATGTTATTGACCAGCGAATCTTTTAGAACTTTTCGTTCAGTTCAACTGTTACTTAACAGAGCGAAAATTAACGCGCAAACTGAACGAAATGTCAGAAAACATCAAAATTTCACGGCATACTTTTCTTAAAAATAATAATTTTGCTATTCACATTGCAATTTCAATACTGTATTTCTCAGTTATTACGGATTCGGTGGCTGATATGTCAAATATTCTGTAAGGAAATATACTTTCGTTAAATTCTGTAAGAATTTGTAGCGGTTCACTCATTTATCATTCAAATATTAAAATACGCACACACTCGCTCACCGCCACCATACAAATTATATCAACGTCAATCATATATGATTTGCGTGCATAACGCACCCGCAACGTCGACTATCTGTTTCTACCTTTATTGATTCACTCACCCAAACCGTAATATAGCGTAAAGTCAAACAATTCATTTGAACCCGTCCGCGTGGAGTGCCGTACACGTGTACGTCAAGCATAAAATGTCATGCATAAATATCTGAGCACAATGTGCTGGATGTACTTATGCAAATAGGATCTAAAATAGTTCACGCGCAAACGCACGAAAATGCACCAAGCCGTGCAATTATACACCAGCACACATTTCAACGACAAAATTTAAACATATAATTCTTATGGCCACGGCGGCAGACCATAAGGAAAAGCATACACATAGCCGCTTAATCATCTACGACAAAACAAACAAATTACAATATTTGATCGATACTGGCGTAGATCTTTCGGTAATCCCGTTTCGCATTTTTTTAAATTGCCTTTCAAACAAATCGGATCTAGTCTTATCGGCCGCCAATGGCACAATAATCAACACCTATGGCACAAAATTGCTTTAGGGGGATATCGGACTGAAGCGAACCTTCACGCATACTTTTATCTTAGCTGACGTGAATCGTCCGATCATTTGCGCCGATTTCCTGTGTAAATTCTGTCTCCTTGTCGATTTCAAGCATAAAAGGCTGGTTGATTCAACGACTCAGCTGTCAATCAATGCCACGATGGTTCATGTCGACACACCGACACCGATTCATTTCGCCATCGACAATGGCTACGGCACTCTGTTCAAACAATTCCCTTCACTCCCAGCAGAGCCGAACTACAATTTACATGTCAGATATAACGTGCGGTCTACCATATTGTCACAGCAGTCATATGCCACTTCGCATGCCACTTCGCATTGAAAGATCAAGATTGGAGACCATGTGGGGACTATCGGAGATTAAACACGGTCACAACACCGATACCCCACATTAAAAACTTCTCCCTGCACTTGCATGGATGTAAGATATTCTCCAAAATTGGTCTCATCAGAGCTTATCACTTCATTCCCGTAGCGCCTGAAGACGTTCACAAAACGGCGATCACGATCCCTTTTCCCCCCTCGAATTCACGCGAATCCCATTCGGTATACGATATGCCGCTCAAACGTTTCAGCGTTTTATGAACGAAGTCATCCGTAATTTAGATTTTGTTTTCATCTACATTGATGATATTCTTGTGGCATCGCAGACTGAGGAGCAACACAAACTCCACTTGGAACAACTCTTCCGCAAGTTAGCTGAGTTTGACCTACACATAACAACTCTTGATTTCCTTAGCCACAAGATTATCCCTAATGGTATTCTACAGTCCGAAGGAAGAATTAATGCTATTAGGGAGTTCCCAGTCCCTAAACTACTACTACCGATTCATACCAAAGCTCGCTGAAACACTCGCACCAATTCATAATCACTTAGCGACTTTACTAAAAAAGCCCAAGGCAACCATGAACGTCTCGTGGCCCGACGAATGTCAACAAGCATTCACGTCGCTAAAAACAGAATTGGCACAATTAACACTTTTAGCGCATCCAATGAGCGACTCAAAGCTCAGCGTTACTACTGATGCATCAAACACTGCCGTCGGGGCAGTTCTGCAACAGTACAATAACGAGTGTTAGGAACCACTGGGATTTTTCTCCAAGAAACTCTCGGATTCAGAAATTAAATATTCCGCAATCGATCGGTAATTACTCGCAATATATCTGACAGTCAAACACTTCAGATATTTTGTTGAAGGTCGGAATTTCACTATTTACACCGACCACAAACCTCTGACTAGAGCAATTCAGTCTCAAACTGAACGTAATCCAAGGCAATCTCGCCACTTGGATTATATAAGTGAATTTCGTCGCGGCCCACTATCCCGCACAACCGACGACGAAACGGCCACAGTCGAGACTCACATCGACTTGCACAAAATCGCAATCACACAAAAAGCAGACCTAGAACTTTAGAATTTATTTTCTGGTTCCGAATGTCACGCTAGTTCATCAATGAAACTAGAGCATTTTAAACTACCTGGCTTCGAGATCATCTGCGAAACATCTACTGGGTAAGTGGGTACAACCGCCCATACATCGCAGAATCATTACATCAAACCATCTTCGACACATTACACAACATTTCACATCCTGGAGTCCGTGCTTCTCGTAAATTGATTACTACTTGCTACTTTTGGCCCAGTATAAACAAAGACGTATGCAATTGGGCTTAGTCTTGTTTATCCTGCCAACGTGCTTAAGTCAAACGGCACACAAAATCACCCCTTGGACAATTCGAGATTCCGCCTAGTCGATTTGAACATATCCACTTAGACATTGTAGGACCGCTTCCTCCATCTAATGGATACACATACTTACTCACCTGTGTCGACCGTTTCACTCGCTGGACTGAAGCATACGGCATGACCAATATGTCAGCTGCAACCATTGCCACCACCTTTGTCAACAACTAAGTATAACGATTCGGCGTGCCTCTTCATATCACAACTGATCAGGGAACGCAATTCGAGTCTAAACTTTTCACAGAATTAACAAAACTCCTCGGATCAGCTTCCATCGCCAACTCAAAGCTGCACTCATGCCCAGCAGCATCACAATTCATTAGAGTTCGGAAATACCAATCGTTTTACTTGGAATCCGAGCAACGGTCAAAGAAGATCTGAAGTGCTGACCAGCTGAAATGGTTTTTGGTCAAACCATCAACCTACCCGGTGAGTTCTTTATCGAAAATCCTCTTTCACCTATGTCAACTGCGACAAACCATGCAAAACCTTGTACCCAAATCAATTCGTCAATCCAAACAAGATGACGTTTTTGTTCCGAAACCGCTCGACAACTGCGATTTTGTTTTTATTATAGAACAGACATGTATCACACGTGATTATCTCCTCCCTATGAAGGTCCGTTTAAAGAATTTCGTCGTATCTGTTAATGGTAAAAACCAAAACGTTTCAATCGATCGACTTAAACCAGCATATGGAATTCTCTGTTCGGCTGATCTAAAATCAGGCCGTCGCGCACATAAAACCGTCCGTATTGCTACTACTCATTCAATCATTCCCTAGGAAGGGGAAAATCACTCGCAAGGGAGTCCTGTAGCAGTTCACTAATTTATCATTCAAATATTCAATATTCAAATACATATTCAAATACACACATTCGCTCACCGCCACCATAAAAATTATATCAACGTCAATCACATATGATTTACGTGCATAGCGCACCCGCAACGTCGAATGTCTGTTTCTACTTCATTGATTCACTCACCCAAAGCGCAACGTAGCACAAAGTCAAACAATTCATTTTAGTGAACATTTTGTTCATCCGCTTCAAATTCCGTGTTTTTAGATTATTCTGTTTTACGCTTTCTCCCAAGCACAATTTTTCGGTCGTGTGTCAAAAATATCAAATATGTATATTCTTTTTGGCATTTCGTTAACTTCTCCCTTTACGTAGTGCGGTGGTGATAAATATTAATAAATATTCCAAAAACTGCGTGTGATTAATCAAAGTAATCAATAAATTAATTGTCTTGTATTCATAAACATTAAAATTGTGTTTCAATCATAAAGTAGCGTGAACGCCCTTACAGATTCTTACTGTTTCGCTGGTTACTCCTTTACTTGAAAATATTTGGTATATAAAATTAAATTTTTGGTTTTTATTCTAATTACAGTCACATTTAGTAATTGTTTCCATCATATTAACAATTGAATGAAAGCTGAGACAATCGGGCAGTTCCAGATCATTTTCAATGTTATTAGAGAATAACCCTATTTACAAAATAAATTGAATTGCAACGTACACGACTATCCGCAAAACAAACGAATTCCTAGGAGAATGGTCTTCTCAGTTTCCCAAAAGGAATCTCAAAGCCTATTTTTTTTTAAATTTGCATGATTTAATAATCCAACGTCGGTAAGCAACAATAGGCCACAATGAATTCATTATAAAGGTTGTTAAGTACTTCACTGTAAATATTTTAAAGGATATTCTCTTGAGTAATTTTGAGCAAACTATTAACCCATTTTCAATATCTACTGAGATACAGTGCGTCAAAGAAAAGTTGTTCGAGGTGATGTAGATTCATATTTCACTTAATACTAGCTTTTATACTATTTTACGTAAATCAACTGTCTTTAGTTTAAGTTGTACGATTTACTATTACATTATTTTGTCGGTATCATACTGGTACATTAAAGACCCTTCAAAGATTTATTTTTTAATTTCGTTCGTTCTACCCGAAAAACAGAAACAAATTATATTGTTTGTTTATTATAATTACGATTAAACCAATCTTTACCCTCCGTACGTGCTTTTAGAATATCCCCAAGAAGTTTAGTAAACCTTGAGGAAGCCTCAGTGACCCAACTAATTCACAGTAACACCAGCACATATTCTCACTAAACTTTTGTGGAATCGGTTCTATGTAGCCACCAGCACGAAGTTCCCGCCATAAGCTAATGCAGCTGTTTGAAAAGGGCAACTAGGTTATATTTACAGTGCCATACTTTGACAATATCGCATTTAATGATTTTATGTATTGCCAAATGTTAAATTTTTGGGCGAAACTAAAATTAGGACGACCATTTAAATGTTATGGTTTTTATTTGTTATAACGACTAAAACGATTAAGCGATTTAAGCAAAATACTTGTTACAACCTTTTAGAAGATATTACCGTCGATATAAGCTGTCGATAATTTTTGTGATGAACTGTATCTCAAACATTTATTGAGAATGGGGTCCTGAGACCATTTAATAGAAACAGATTTTCCATTTATGAATAGGTAAAACAGCATTTGCCGTTCCCAGCAGCGCATTTTAAATGATATTTTTCAATTAAAATTGTTTAATTATTGTAATTTTAATTTTATTATGTTAATTATTATTTGAGTTATTTGATATTATTTCTCAATAATTTAAATCAAAAATGTGCAACAGTATCCGGCAAGGTGTATTCGTTTAAGTGTGACCAAATTTGACTTAAGCGATTACCAAAAGCTGATCAAAGGCTTGGTAGAATAATATAATAATAGCACAATATAGCACATTGGTAGAATAAAGCCTCGTTAACATCGGTATCTCTCCGTACCTCTCTGAACATATTTTGCAGTTTTCTCCAATTAAGGTAAAATTAATGGACTTAGGCAAGAATAATTTTAGGATGACAGTATGTACATACCTGGTAATATGAGAGGTGAATGTTTTTTTTGTGTCTGATATGTATAACATACACGTTTCTAAATTTCTTCTAATTTGAATGAATTTTTACTATTAATATTTTGAAACAGAAAATGAATTCACAAATAGGATTAACAACAAATAAATTTAATCAGATTCACATTTTAATTCCGGCACAATTTTACTTCTCGAAAAATTTATATTTGTACAAATAACGACAACTTTACATGTTAATTGTAAATAAATATATGCATTGTTTGATTTGTGTATCAATTGTATTTTAATTACCGTAGTTATTAGCTAGTTTTAATAATTTAACACTAAATTTTTGTATTAATTTATTTTATTTCAAACGAAAACATGGCAAAGACGTAATACAAACTAACAAAAATTCAAAACGAAACAAATTCCGATCAATTTCGAAATTTCAAGAAAAATCAAAGCTTGCTTGCAAATAAATCAAAAAGTTTTTCCGAGTTGAACAACTAGATTTACTTGAAATTTGATATTTTGACTTGTTTGTCGAAACAAAATGAAACGAGCAAAATTAGTCGAAAAATAGTTTCTCGTGTTTTTGGATTTTTTTTGTTTTGATTTTGGTTGTGCTTGCAATGATACATTTTTGTTTGTTTCTGATCAAAATTTTATGCTTGTTTCCATTCTCTAGTACCTATAAGGCCAATATATAATATTAGGAGTAAAACCTGGAGGGCTCTAGAAAAGATTAATAATATTTCGCCGGAAAGCAGGACGGATAAGGAAGGATCATCTGAAACCTCACAGCTAAAAAGAATTAGAAGTAATTTATCAGTTGGGGAGTGTGCAGTTATTTACCAGTCCAGAACGGTAGCCATAGCCACCACCTACCTAAGGATCCTGTCATGTCAGAAAACCCCGGAGCTCCTCCGACTGCGGGATGGACGCTGACTTTGGAATCATATCTATTTCCCTATGCAAAAGCTATGGAGTTTGTATAAAGCCCTGCAGTTATTGCTAGGGAAGAGATCCCTTCTAATCCCAGAGTCCGAATGCAGGCCCTTACAGAAACAAGTAGGGCATCCAATTTTTGGCAAAAATATGATTCCGGAATTTTCTAATTTGAATGCTCACGATTCCGAAATTCCGGAATTGATTTTTTTAAAATAATCTTTAATTAGAAATTAAAAATCAAAATTTTACAAGATACAACCAATTTCTTTTATTTCATTATTTAATAATTAATTGATTGAAAAATCAAATTGTTCCTGTTTTTCTGCTTTTTCTTATTAAACCTAACGGACCCCGGGTTGTGCCATTTAGGTAGACCAGAATTTTAGTGACAATGTTTCTTTCTGCTAAATACGCTCTTTCAGGCTCGATGCTGATTGATGGTAAATTTTCATAAACATTGCGATGCATAGGGCCTCGAGGGCACCTCAATCATCTCAAAATTAAGTTTTTTTTTTGAAACGCAGAGAAAAGCGTTGTTACATACGGCTAGCTCACTAATCACAATGCAAAGCGTGAACCTACGTTTTTAATATTTTACAGGAAGCCTGAAGAACGAGCGAGTTTGCCATAGCAGGCAAGCGAGAAAGTGAGGTTTCAGTGCACTAACACTAGAAGTTTAAAAGCAGAATGCGGACAAGCCGAAGGGCTGAAGTCGGATGGGGGTACTTCCGCTGCGCTCGGCAGCTCATATGGGCACCTTAAGGCGCAGACCATCAACCCTAAACTCTCTCTACAAATACTGAGATGACTATGTCTATGAAGCCTCTAAGAAGATTCTACAAAGGTAGGTTGTTGTCAGAAATGGAAGTTTAACATTTCCTAGGGTACCACCATCGAAAGTATTCACCCATACAGGAATAGATTATGCCGGTTTACTCATATCGCAACTTTTATCTGTTTAATGATGGAGGCCATGCATATAGAACTAGTTTGTGAGCTGACAACCCAAGGAGTTCTCATCGCCCTAAAACGCTTCATAGTTCGAAAAGAGAATGTCGCAAACTTATACAGCGATAAAGCCATCAATTTTGTTGCTGCCGACAATCGTATTAGCAAGCCAAGTTATTCAGTGGAATTTTATGCCTTCAGGATCCTCACATTTTAAAGACTTATGGGCACCAGGAGTAAAATCAGTAAAACAGCATTTGAAGAAAATTATAACAACAGTAATATGGATTTCGAATGGAACGTTCGAGAAATTAACCACTTTATTGTATCAGATTGAAGGATTATTAAATTCTAAACCGCTGTGTCCACTGCTGGATAGCCTGGACGATGACTCACTTCAGTCAAAACAAAACCTATTAAATGACGAGGCGGCTCGAAAGAATGCATATAGATTTCTGGAAAACGTGGAATAAAACTTATCTATGTAACACCGTAAGAAGTGGACAAAACAGCAACCAAACTTTAAAAACACAAAAGGGAATATTAAAAACATCAATTGGTAAGGTCAGTCCATTACCAACACATTGTACCGAGAGGACAGATGATGAGGCTGTATAAAAAAATTCTGATGTGCCCAGATCGCAACGGGCTCGTGAATATTCCATCTCAACAGAAAATTATTAAACCGAAAGAAAATACGAAGGAAATCTATGAATTCAACTTGCGCTGAATTTAATTCTTTATTCGATATGCTTGCGGCAGTAGAATTTAACATAGAATACCTTGATTACGAACCTGGTACCGACCACGTTAGCTTTAACCTAGAACTACTATGAAATGAACTAATAACACAAATGATTCCGATGTATGCACTACCTTCATTCAACAATTTGATCACCATATGGAAAACATTATTAGAGCGAATCTAGTAATCCAGAATTCCAACAAAGAACGACGACGTCTTAAGCGAATGTTTGGTGATGCAGTAGGGCATCTCATGGGAGACTTATTTGGTATTTTGAAGGCATTATTATGAACAAATAATAGCAAACCTAGAAGATATAAGCGGCTGATGATCACAAAAAAAATGGATTTTCAGTATAGGGAATGAAAATGATTTAATCTTATTTGTGGAAGGTCAGTCACCTCAATCACACTAAAGTGTTCTGGAATATTGTCCATCGGTTTTGGTTACTTATTGAAGGATAAGTCATTTTTATATTCAGCTCCATTCATATCTAATTCCAAGTTGAATTCTGCTTTTATTCCAACAATTAATGGATCATCGATGAATATGTAATGCGCTTAGAGCGAATATTTTTATTTGTTTCTTGACCAGCAATTTTTTTTTTTTAATCATCATTTTTCATCGTTCAAATTATTTATCAAAATTGATTTTATTGACACAGACAGAACATACTATCGTACTTATAAATATCGCAAAAATGTTACTCCAACGAGTGCAATGGCAATATTAATAAAAAATAGTTCGAATTTGTAATTGTAGGAGAACTGATGAACGATTTATTCAAAGAGTTTTATGAGGACTGAAAATTTGTGAAAAGTTTTTCGACAACCTAGCTGGGCAATTTCGGACTGGGCCAGCTCAGAATTTTTTACAAAATGGATTAAAACAGAGGATGTTGAAACATTTATAACAACATTTCACACAGTTGTGGCTGGCGATATTAAACATTTAAATGTAAAATACTCAATAATGCAACATTATGGTTAGGCCCTGCCAAATGGCCTGTTAATTTAAATAGGTCTAAAATACAAGTTTTCAAAATTCGAGTAGTTTAAATACCTCACTTTGATCCGCCTTTGTTTTAATGCAACGTTGAAAATGTTGGGCCAGCTCAGGCCCGGAGATGCACAGCCAGATCACTATTCTTATAGGGACGAAAAAATATTTTTCCACAAGTTTCCTACCTGTATAAAATTCTTCGAAAAAAAGTTCACCAGATCTTATGCCACGCCGTAAGTAAAAGCCAATAAGAAAATACAATAATTAAATGAGTTATCCAACAGGCTGAAATTCATCTGACAAAATACAAAATTTTTTTTTATGAATTTTTTTAAAATTTTATAATTTGTGAACAGTTAAACTTATTCCATTATCATTGGCAAAATACTCTAAAAATCTATAGAATGGCAACGCTTAGAATTTCTAAACTAATTCGTTTTCCTTTAAAACTCCTGTTTGATGATAGGGCCATCCTGGCTACTCACAATAATACCGAAATTGCCTCAAAGGAATTATAGAATCATTCAAACAAAATCGCGGACTGGCTGAAGGTAAGGCGAATAAAACTGAACGAAAATAAATCACGTCACATTTACGCTGAACAAACGCAAGTGAAATAAAACGATAAAAATATTTCTCAACAAACGAAGGTTAAATACTTAGGTTTGCACCTTGATAGAAGGTTAACGTGGACAAATTATATTTTCCAAAATGTATTGGCTGATATGAAGAAAATCTCAGTTGTCATAGCCAATAAAGTTTTACTGTACAATGCGATAATCAAACCCATATGGACATATGGTATTCAGTTATGGGATCCACCAACTCTTTACACAGAGAAATCCTGCAACGAACCCAAGCGAAAATACTTCGTAGTATAACCAATGCTCTGTGGTATATTCGAAATAGTAATATACATGGCGACCTTGGGATTAAAACCATTAAAGAATTCAGTTCGAAATATTACTCAAAACTAGGGCATTCAATTTTTGGCCAAAAAGTAATCCCGAAATTTTCGAATTCAAATGTTCTCCATTTCGGAACTAATTTTATTCAAATAAATCAAAATTTTACAAAAAAGCACCAAATTTCGTTTATTACGTTTAAAATATTAGATATTTTCAAAATCATTGCGAACGATACTAAATCGCAGTAACGATTAGACTTACACATACATATGTAACGACTTACACACAATTTTAAAAATTAAAAAAAAATATAGAATTTATAAAGTTTATAGAACTTGTAGTAGTTATATGCATATAAATTCTGAAAATTTTAAATTCTTTAAACTCAATAAGTTATACCAATAAATTCAGTAAATTCTACAAATTCTATAAAGTTTAAAAATCCAACAAGTTTCTTAAATTCTATACCACAAATCCTATAAATTCTTCTCTCTCTTCAAACGTCTTAATATGTCTATAAACTCTCTAAATTTTTAAATTTTATGAATTTTATAAATTCCATAAAATCTACAAATTTTATGAAGTTTATAAATTTTATCAATAATACAAATTTTTAAATTTTGTAGATTATTTGTGTTCTATTATTTGTTTCAAGTGTGTCTGTTTTATAAATTCTACAAACCCAAATTTACTTATTTTATAAATAAAAGAAATTCGATAAATACTATAAACTTTAAAAAATCTGTTTGAATTTCTATAAATTTTAAAGTTCTATAAATTCTATGAATAATTCTATAAATCCGTAAAGTTTTAAAATTCAGTCAGTTCTTTACATTCTGCAAATCTCATAAATTCTTTAATACTTTTAAATTCAATAAATTCTATAAACTCTATAAATTTTAAGTCTGTAAATATTATAAATTCTAATATGTTTTTAAAACCTATTAATATCAGTTCTATAAATTCTACAAACTCAATTTAGACTTATTTACATTCTACATGTTTCTAAAAAAATTTTAATTTTTATAAATTCAATAAATTCTGTGAATTCTATAAATTCAGTAAATTCTGTAAATCCTATAAATTCTATGAATTCTATAAAGTCCAAAAATCCAATAAAATACTTAAATTCTACAAATCCTATAAATTTTGTAAATTTGATAAATCCAATAAATTCTATAAATTTTATTAGTGTTAATATTATTAAATTTTATGAATTTTATAAATTCTATAAAATCTACAAATTCTACAAAATTTATAAATTCTATAAATTTTATCAATAATACAAATTCTTTAAATTTTGTAGATTCTTTCTGGTCTATTAATTGTTTCAAGTGTGTCTATTTTATAAATTGAACAAACTCAAACTTAGTTGTTTTAAAAAAATTCGAAAAATCCTTTAAACTTTAAAAATATTGTAAATTCAAAAATTTCTTTAAATCTTATAAGTTCTATAATTCCGGAATAATTCTATAAATCCTATGCTCTATGTTTTAAAATTCAGTAATTTCATTACATTCTGCAAATCTCATAAACACTTTAAATATAATTATTTAATTCTATAAATCTGAAAAGTTCAATAAACTCTATAAATTCTAAGTCTGTAAATATTATAAATTCTAATATGATGTCAAATTTGACTTATCTACATTCTACATGTTTCTAAAAATTTTTAATTTTTATAAATTTTATAAATTCAATAAATTCTTTGAATTCTATAAATTCAGTAAATTCTGTAAATCCTATAAATTCTATGAATTCTATATAAATTTTACAAAGTCTATAAATTTTATAAATTTGATAACTAAATTCAAAGGATTCTATAAATTCCATAAACTTTACAAATATTATATATTTTTTAAATTTTATAGATTCAATGGGTTTTAGGAATTGTTTCAAGTTTGTCAGTTCTAAAAATTATATACATAAATTATAAATTCTATAAATTTATAAATTCAAAAATTTCGATAAATCCTATAAACTTTAATAATTCTAAAAATTCAATAATTTCTACAAATTATATAAATTTATTAAATTCTATGAATAATTTTAAAGATCCTATTCATAAAGTTTTAAAATTCAGTAAATTCTTTACATTCTGCAAATCTCATAAATTTTTTAATTTTTAAACAAAATTCTGCAAATTCGATAAATTCTTGAAATCTTAAAAGTCCAATAAACTCTATAAATTTTAAGTCTGGAAATATTATAAATTCTAATATGTTTTTAAAACCTATAAATTTTTTAAATGTTATAGATGCTATGTGTTTCATATATTTATTCAGGTCTGTCAGTTCTATAAATTCTACAAACTCCAATTTGACTTATTTACATTCTACAAGTTTCTAAAAAATTTTAAATTTTTATAAATTCAATAAATTCTTTGAATTCTATAAATTCAGTAAATTCTGTAAATCCCATAAATTCTATGAATCCTATGAAGTCTAAAAATCCAATAAATTTCATAAATTATATAAATTCTGTAAATTTAATGAATCCAATAAATTCTATAAATTTTGTAAGTTTTAATATGTCTATATACTCTATAAATTTAATTCTATAAAATCTACAAATTCTATAAATTTTATCAACAATATAAATTCTTTAAATTTTGTAGATTCTTTGTAATCGATTAATTGTTTCAAGTGTGTCTGTTTTATAAATTCTTCAAACTCGAGTTTTAATTGTTTTGTAAATACAAAAATTTTGAAAAATCCTATAAACTTTAACAATTCTTAAATTCAATAATTTCGTTAAAATTTTATAAGTTCTATAAATTCTATGAATAAAGTTTAAAAATTTAGAAAGTACTTTAAATTCTACAAATCTTTTCTTTCTTATAAATTCTGCAAATTCTCTAAATTCTACAAAGTATATAAATGTTATTAATTAACTATATTATCATAATTAAATTCTCTAAATTTTATAAATTCAAAAATTTCGATAAATCCTATAAACTTTAATAATTCTATAAGTTCAATAATTTCTATAAATCTTATGCATAAAGTATTAAAATTCAATAAGTTCTTTACATTCTACAATTCTCATAAATTCTTAAATTCTGCAAATCCTTTAAATGTTCTAAATTCTATGGGTTGTAAAAATTATTCAGGACTGTCTTTTTTTATGTTTAATTATGACATTAGCTCCAAACAAGGAGCCATCTGGCCCAACTTCAAAATTTAGAAATTTAATTTTATGCAATTTGTTTTTTTTTACTTTTTTCACCCAACTTGCATGCAGCGATCCACTTTCTTACCGTCATACCACTCAGTTTGATAAATTCATACAGATTCTTGTACTCATTTTCCCCATTCGTAATAATTCATTCAAGTTTCTGGCATTCATAAGGACATCGAACATTCCTCTATTTAGGCTAAATTTTTAACATTTTAGAATTAAATGTTCGATGTCCTCCACAACCCAACAGCTTTCACATAAATCATCCGCACTCAAATGACGCTTCGTTAAGTTTTCTTTCCAATTACCATGATTTCATCATTCGTATCATTGTAATGCCTCCTTGGATTTTCTCAAAAAAAGGTTTCCTCAAAGGAGCACTACACCATTCAAAGTACTTCTTTCCTTTTACCCTGCTCTTTTCTAAAAGTTCATTCTCTCATTTTCTCCACCAATTCTCCTGAAACATCCGAGGCACATCTCTTGCATCCATGAATTCATAATCTGTTATCTCCTCATGCATTCAACCCTTTTTGGCAAGCATATCGGCTCTTTCATTACCTTCAATTTGAATAAGTGTGAAGGTATCCGTTGTACAAGCACCTCACACCCACATGATTGAAGGTACTCATACATCATTTCTACAAAGACACTACCCTGAGTACAATTTACTGTTTTATTAACTCTAAACTACTCAGGGAATCGGAGAATAGAACTACTCTCCTCCTCCATTCAACCATTGCCAACTTGATTCCTTTCATATTCCAATCAATGCTGCATTCATTATACAGATGCTACCATTTAATCTTCAACATTTTCTCTTTTTTCATTGCTGGAATATAAATTCCCACACCCAATTGATCCTCATTAAAACTAGCATCTGTATATTCTTCCACATGTGCAAAGTAATTCATTCTCTCTTAACCGATAACTCATTCATAATCGCTTTTGTTATGCCTCCAAAATTCAAGTACACAGCAAGATTATCGGTTGCTCCTGTTGTATTAGCATTTTGGCGATAGCAAAATTCCCTAGGTCTGTAGTAAGGGATTCGCTCTAAGGTTTTAATATTTATTATCGCTTTTTCCATTTGGAATGCTGGGCAGCTTTTGTCCAACGTGGTATGCTCTGTTGTACAATTGGCTCATTGGAGGTTCAATTGTGGCACCTCATTGGATTGGGTATATATGTATTGCCTTACGCCCAATCTCAAGAATGCATCTTTAATGAACAGTGGCAATTCCGTCATATTAAAAGTTAAAATGTGCAGTCGGGTTTCTTTTAACTCATTATTTACTTTACGTTTAATGCGCTCCACCTTGATTACGTTTTGGTTCTCTAATTCCATGGTTATTTCTTCTTCATTTACATGCATTATATCATAGCTATAGATGACGGTTTTGCTTAAATGTAAAAATGTATGTTCCTCCACTTGGATTTCCATCTCGGCTAATTTCACTGCTCTAATCAATTTATGGTATCCCTCGACTTTGGCAGGAAGTACCAGAAGGTCTTCACTTCCTAATCGTTGGGAATTGTTTCAAGTTCGTCAGTTCTAAAAATTCTATACACCCAAATTTTACTTATTCTAAAAATTTCATAATTTCAATAATTCCTATAAATTTAATAAATTCTATGAATAATTTTTTAAATCATATGCATAAAGTTTTAAAATTCAGTAAGTTCTTTACATTCTACAAATCTCCTAAATTCTTATAAATTCTGAAAATTCTATAAATTTTAAAAGTTCAATAAATTTTATAAATTTTAATTTTGTAAATATTATAAATTCTAATAAGTTTTTAAAACCTATAAATTCTATAAATTTTATAAATCCTTTAAATGTTATAGATATTGTTTCTATAAATTATTCAAGTCTGTCAGTTCTATAAATTCAAAAAATTCTGATGTTTCATAGAATTTATAAAATTTACAGAATTTAATGAATTTATAAAGTTCAATAAATTCTCTAAATTTTATAAATTCTATGAATTCTATAAAGCTTAAAAATTCAGTAAGTTAGGTTAAATTAGTTGGAGTGCCACAGAATGTATTCCCTTCACTCTTATTGGAACCATTTTTCTCGCAGTTTAAGCGCTACAATGGGACTCCTCAGACTAATTAACGATACTAAATCGCAGTTACAGTTAAATGCTTGTTTAAACATTTATTTTCCTACTCACTCTAGTGATGTACTAAATCGGTTATTTTTGTTCTGTTTTGCTTATTTTCTCTTACGTTTTTACCAAAAAAAGAACCCACTTAGCCCATCACTAACTCACTCCTTATAAAATTACTGTGAAAAAACAAATTGTAAACATTTTTAAACATAGATTTAATTGCTAATGCGAGTTAGTACCGTTCTTACAATTGGCAATGAGTGAAATCAAGTGTTTCGTGCTTTTCTGGTTTTTCTCATTAAACTTGACGCATCGAGGCTTCTGCTAAATACGCTGTTTAAGCCTCGTACTGCACTACGAGGACTAACTAATGAACTAACAAAATTAAATGTTTTCTGAATTTGTTTCTTTGTCGGATACGTTTCTTTGTCACTTTATACGGTGCTGTATCGTTATTATGTACTAAATACCCTTTTTAATTTATAAACTAAGAAACAACACAACAAATACTTAGCAGGTGTATTTTAGAGACGAATTAAATTAAATATGTAAATGCGTCAGGTAATTTTCAGGGAAGAGCATTTATTGTTCCGTAATTCGTTTATTAGATGTCATATCATGGTGAACGGAAAAGTGAAATACTCTAAAAATTCCAAAAGTAGCCCGTCTATATTTTGACCACCTCCCTAAATTGACCATTTTTTGCCACTCTCTGAAATCGTATAATTTTTTCGTACAATTGAAGGAAATTTTTCTTTTTAGCCAGACATTAGATTTTCAACTGTTTAGGTTGTTTGATCCTTTAAATAACCATGTCCATAGATTGGTCCTTGGAAAAGTGAAATTAAAGAAGTTTCCCTGTATATATATGTTTCGTGTCAACCGGGGCACCTCTATGCCCAAAATTTAAAGCATCCAAAAAATTTTTTAAGGGCACTAATATTTCGTTGAAACGTCTACTTTCAAATGCCGAGTGCCGTTTTTGAAAAAAAAAAAAAACAAGATGGCGGCTCAATATGGTGGCTAAAATCTATATAATCGTTGGTTCGTCTCTTAGGGATCGTGTAACTTCTGAACGACTTAACCGATTGAGGTCATATTCACACCATATATTTGTTTTGTCGAGGCGATAGCTCCTAGTTATGCTATTATCCGATAGGTGGCGCTGTAGTCAAGTTATTTACAAATTCTGTTATTATGGACCAAAATGACTCATATTCACTATATATTTTGATTTAGTGCCAAAAATAAAATCAAAAATATGGACCCGATAGGTGGCGCTGTGGCCTAGTTATTAAAGAATTTTATTTTTATAAACCGAAATGATCCATATTTACACAATATGTTCGCGTGGTCTACAAAAGTGTTTAGTATATGCTGCCGTCCAGTAGATGGCACTATTTTTTTCGTAGAAATCCTGAGTTTATTATTCTTGCCGCAATATTGAGCAGGCAACTTGTTTTTTTTTTTTTTCAAAATCGGCACTAAGCATTCGAAAGTAGAGGTTTCGGATTATAAAAATAAAATTCTTTAATACCTCGTCCACAGCGTCACTTATCGGATCCATATTTTTGATTTTATTTTTTGGCACTAAATCAAAATATATAGGGAATATGAGTCATTTTGGTCCATAATAACAGAATTTGTAAATAACTTGACTACAGCGCCACCTATCGGATAATAGCATAGCTAGGAACCCTCGCCTCGACAAAACAAATATATGGTGTGAATATGACCTCAATCGGTTAAGTCGTTCAGAAGTTACACGATCACTAGGAGACGAACCAACGACTATATAGATTTTAGCCACCATATTGAGCCGCCATCTTGTTTTTTTCAAAAACGGCAGTCGGCATTGAAAAGTAGACGTTTCAACGAAAATATTAGTGCCCTTAAAAAATTTTTGGATGCCTATAATTTTGGGCATAGAGGTGGCCCGGTTGACGTGAAAGACAGACTATAATTAGACAAAATTATGTTGAATTTACTTAAATTAGTGTGAAAAATAGAAATTTACTATTTCCGGAATTAGTGTTTTCAATTCCAGAATAATCGAAACCAAAATATCGGCCGGTATTCCGTAATACCGGAATTTCGAATTTCGGAATTGGATACCATACTCAAAACTAGAAGCACATATTAACGAATTGTCCAGGGATATACTAAAACATCCGAGATTTAGGCGACTGAAAAGAATAATAGATCCCTTCGGATTGATGAACCTGTGAACCTGCAAATTTATTAAATGTTTTTGTTATCTAATTAAATTGTGAGCACCAACAATAAGTATTAACATTGGTTAAGACTTAAAATATGGAATAGGTTTAGCTTAAGATTTGATTACTCCTTGTGAGTTTCTTATGTAGAAAGAGTCAAGAATAAAGCCATTGGCAGCATTTAAAATAAAAAATCCTGTTTAAATAAAGTAAGAATGAAACGTATATATTGGGTGGTGCATCCAGCGCAAAATTGTGTTTTTGATACGTAAACTGTGTGAGATTTGCTTGTTTCATAGTAAACATTTATAACCGATAATTGTAACAATTTCACAGTTTGCAACTTCGGCTTGACTTTAAATTGCTGCCATAACCGTGTTATATTGTACCAGAATCTCTTTGATTTTCAAGGGTGTGTTGGCTTTGTAATTATTTTTTTAAAATTAATACAGTAAGTCCTCGACTTACGCGAATTCAACTTGAGTGAATTCGTACAGTCCTCGACCTACACGAATTCAACTTACGTTAATTCGTACTTACGTGATTTAAAAAAAAATTAAGTTTTGAGGATTGTTCGACTTACGCGAAAACCTTTGGAACGAATTAATCACGTAAGTCGAGGACTTACTGTATTTAACAAATTTGGATTGCGGAAGCTAAATTCTGTTCTTAAGGGTTTGGGACTATGAGAATTTTTAAATTTTTAAACACTTTTCATTGTTTTCTATTAATTAAGATTTAAAGCCCACGTGACATGACAGCTCTTGTATAACTTTCAATAATTTTTCGAATTTATACAGGGAATCCTCCAAATGATTTATCTGAAATACTAGTAAAACTGAGGCTTCGGTTTTGGTCCCAAGCTCAACCCATTCGACAAAATAATTAATTGAATATTATTACATAAATAAATTGGGAATACATTTTGGATACTGAATTACACAAAAAACACCGTAATTATTGTTTCGATTTTACTAAATTTAGTAAACTGGAATAAAACTTCCTGGACACCATGTAAGTATTTGTCAGTTGACGAGGCTATGTCACCGATCACCGCATTATTTTGCCTTATATGGTTGAATACTTGATATTTTTCATGACAAGAAGTATAGCAATAATAATTAAACGTGCCTTCTCGTTCCTATAAAACCAAAACCGTTTGAAATAATTTAAATAGTGCTGTATTAAAACTTTTAAATTGTTCGTAAACTGATATAAGTTGGCGATTTACCGGCTTCAACTTATCCCAAACTTTCAACTAAGAAAAAATTTGAAATTACCCCAGACATTTTCAGGATCGTGCAATTCAAATGATTAAAATTTGAAATTACTTTATTAAAGCACAGATAAGGATAAAAATCAGAATGAAAAATACGGGATCAGAAGTTGAGTCTGTTTCGGGCTCCCTTTTCTTTCTCTGTGCGTGTAAGCTCGTTTCTTGGGCTAACCACTTGCAATTTTCACCAATATATTATATGTACGGTTCGGAAGGCCTCAATAAAGATGAGGAAGGTTTGATTTGGTACTGGTACCTACAAATAGTTTAACCCACTTACTTAAATCCGCACAATAAAAAGCTCAGAATATATTAAATATCCCTGAGCTTCAAGCTCAGTACACGGAAAAAAATAAACTGGTCCTCAGCTAAGAAAACGGACTTTTAATTCAAGAAAATGTACTTTTCTTGATTTAAAAGCTGATTTTCTTATTTCTATCGAATTTTTCTTCATATAAGAAATATGTTTCTTGAAATAAAAAAAAACTCGAAAGAAATAAGAAAATTAGCTTTTAAATCAAGAAAAAGTACATTTTCTTAAATTAAAAGTCCGTTTTCTTAGCTGAGGACCAGTTTATTTTTTTCCGTGTAACATGAGAATATTTCAAAAAATCTAGAAAACGATGCTCCAATTTGGCACAGCTGTCGATTAAACAACGCGTATTTATTATTCAAATTTGTATCAATTTGGTGCAAAATTTTCAGAAACTGTAAGAAAATTTCGTACAAAAATGGTCAAATAGGGAGCATCTATTCAGACACACAGCTATTCGAAATATCGTTAAAAAAATTAAGGAAACCAGTATTGCGCAAGATCAAAGAAGCAAAATTTACAGTCGCAGTGGTCGTTCACAAGAAAATATTAAAGCTGTTAATGCTAGTATTTCTGAAGACCCCACACAATATTACGTCAGGGTTTACAGCAATTCGAGTTTAAACTAACGGCTTTATTCAATATTTTGCATAAGAATTCTAAAGGCTTTCAAGATGCAGCTAGCTGAACAATTAAACACAAATGACCATGGATTACGCCGTATAATTGTTAATTGGGGTATCGCAAAGTAAGAACAAATTATGGGGGGGAGGGGGGGGGGGGTAAAAAAAATCTACTATGATAGATAAATGGAGACATATGCAACTTAAAAAGTAACAGTTTGATGTGGTATACAGTTCCATATATGTATTTCAATAGCACTTTGCTAAATGATATACAGTCACTGTTAATTCACTTTTAATTAAGGAAATTTTAAAGGGTTAACGTACCATTCGAAATTGTTCACAAATTATTATTTGGTTTAATAAAAAGAAGTTACAGAAAACGCTGGCAGACTGTACATTAATTGAGGCGTTATTAGTTAAAGGTGACACATCATAAACCAGTTCTTGCATTATTTCCTGCGGTCCATTTAGTCGATGATCTATACTAGCTAGCAACACTCAAAGTGGTTTATTTGATGATCGGCGGTTGATCCGATCGATGTATCATCGTTCAAGTTTTTTAATTAACGGCGGCTCATTAAAAAAATAATTCTCGTAGATTACAAATTCGGAGGTAAATAATCTAAGGGCTTATTTGAAGTACCAACTAATTTAAGTCCAAATAGCCATTATCATTTACAACTAAAGTAAACTACTTATATTTAATGCCGTTAACGCCCTACTGTTCACACAACTACAATTCCAATTAAGAACACCGTAACGCATATACCAAATCACCATGTATTCGTATATACATTCATATTCCGTTAACCTTAAAATTATGCTAATTCAAAACAATAAAATGCGTTAGAAAGAAGATTAATTGTTTAAATTACTTTTTACTAGATTCCAGCCGAATTAATTATGGAAAACATTTAGTTTACTATAAATTACTCGTCCTCATTTCCTGACATATTGTGGCTTGATTTATCAAAATTTAAATATGCTAAATACAACAATGAATTATCTCAGATCATGCAATCTAGTAGTAAATACTATACACACCTAATGAAATAATCCACACGGAAGCACGCCATCACGCATAAAAACGTATGCCTTATACGATATTGTAATAACATCACCCATAAATTGCATGTCACACATCATACATGTAATGTAATTCAATGATGTAATCCACAAGAAAATATTTATGTCATCTCGAAAAAAAAATTTTTTTTTCATTGTAAACATGTACACAATGACACATTTTATTTCAGTTGATTAAAAACAACACAAAATTTGAATCGGCGCCCCCATGCATAACGATTCCATCCCGATATCTAAAAATACTTTAACCGCGCGAGAGCAAAACACTCATATATTTTTATGTCTAATTCAGATTCGATTAATAATCGACAAATATTTTAATAAAAATGAAAAACAAGTCGCACCCCACGCACGCACATAATATATGTATCATCCATATTATTATCAACATAAAAAAACATACTCACAATTTAAGTTTTTCCGATTTTTCAACATAAAGGCAATGTGCCGCTGTTAATATATAACGCTGATTAATTATTGTACCACCGCATTTATTTACCACATGTCCATCTGAATGAATCGTTTTATATTCAAAAAGCACGGTCCACGGAAATGATGTTCCATTTGGTGTAAAATTTACCAAATCCAATCTCTCATTAAAATCATTTAGATCACCACACGCGCCAATTAAGGGATCCGGAATCAAATCAGCCAATTCACTAAGTGTACGGGGCTTTTTATCAAAATCGACCAAACTATAGGACAATGTAATCGGAGGATCACTTTTTTTCGATGAGAAGAAGAAATGTCGCACTAAAAATATTATTACACCTATTACAATCACTGAGGCGATAAATGATAAAACTTTTTTCCAATTTATGTTCATCGTTACCAATTTTTTTTTTTGAACGTTAAAACGTTTATAAGCAAACTAGGTATGAACGGGTATATAAAGACTAAACGCCAAACGCTGAATCCAAACAGTAATACCAATCAAAATAGTAAAATATAAAAATTTGAGAGCTGAGCATCAATTCTTCGTTTTGTTTGCTTATGTTTTATACGGAGAATTTGCTGCTTAATAATCCACGGTGTGCGGTGTCTCTAAAATTAATCAATTTATTAAGATGTAGCTATATGGTATTTACTTAAACCCAAAATTATATCTCTCAAATTGATGCAAAATGTACTAACTCTTAGTGCTTGTGTATCATATTATTTTGTGTTTATTTACAATCTACATCGAACTTGTGGTGCCTTATATATACTCTATACTCTTATTATGTAACTCATATTAATAATGAGGTCACCCGGCGTATTAATAAAAAAATAGCAAAAGAATCGCGTCAAGTTCAAAAAGGCAGAACATATACAATGTATATACAAATTGATGGGTGTGGTGTTGATGGTGATTCAGATGGTTTAGGATATTAACTAAAGGCGAATCAATATTTAACCTTTATGTGATTGACAAATTTTACAACATATCCTAAGTGGCTAAGGTACATTTGTACCTTCATACGTTTTGTATGGGAATTGTACTATTTTCGTGATTTTTTGCATTTACATATTCGAATCATTTATGTAAAATCGAGAATTTGGTGTGAGTGTTATGTTATGATTAACACGAAGCCTATTTATCTCGTTTATTCGATGAAGTAAGCACCGGCTATGAAATGGATCTGGAAGATAAAGCTCAGAAGACAAATGGGTCCATCGACGTCATTCAGGTGTTTAGGATGTTAATGAATTATCGGACGTTAAAGATGCTTACAATGCATCTGTTATTGAAATACAGCTACATGATGAATGGTTCCGGATAAATACAAGCCAAATGAATATAATACTGATGAAGAAATTTTTAGTGAAAGCTTACCTTCGGTATAAATGCAAATCCCACCAGAGGTTACTCTTATATAAAAGCAGAATATTTTCCGTCATAAATCAGGACCAGTCTGTTCAACAAAATGTTTGCCTGTTGCAGAAACACTCAAATGTATGATAGACAATATTGTACACGAATTCGATCAAATGGACAATATTGTACACGAATTGAATCGAAAAGCTTTCGAAACATTCAAAGAATGGAATGCTACTAATCCCGGAAAACCTGCTAAAAGCTGGAAGTATTTGACCTCAAAAGAGTTTTTCGCCTGTATTGAATGCTATTACAACGGTTGTACATCATTCAAATTCGTAGTATTTCGGTGAATTCTTATCCACCAGATATAGCGACCATTTAAATCGACTGATTTCGTGGCGTATGCTGATTTATTTGGTTTGACGACGACGTCACCCGTTCTGAACGATTGAAAGCAGATAGAGCAGCTGCTATCAGTGATATCTGGCTGCTGTTAAATGCTAATGTATTATCACATTACACGGTATCGCATTGTGTAACCGAGGATTAACAACTATTTCCCTATCTGGCAGGACACGGTTCACATAGTTTATGACGCAAAGTACTCATATCCCATCACCGGTCAATTACACGAGAAAAGGATCAAGGACAACGAGTTGTAAGCGATTTGTGCCACCAATTTAAAGGTTCTAGCCAGAATGTCACAATAGACAATTTCTTTTCCGCACTACCTTTAGCGCTTTTGTTGTTATCGAGGCAGTTGATAATGGTAGGCACTCTAAAAAAACTTGCATCTCAAGAAAATGCAAGAAATGTGCACGTAAGGAAGAATATACATCCCAGTTTGGATTCAGCGATGATGGGAAGTGAGTTCAAAAAAAGAAACGCATTGTAAACTTGTTGTCGACACTACAAACAATACGGGTGGTTCAAAAGATAAACCAGCATTGATTTTGTACTACAATACCACCAAAGCGGGGTCGATAACATGGGTAAGATGGTGATACATTATATGACAAAATGTAAGAGCCGCGGTGTCCGCAGGCTATGTTCTACGATATAATGGATGTAGCTGATTTCGCTGCATTTATACTTTACAGTCAAAACAACCCCGAAAGTGCCAGATCTTCATCAATTCGACGGATCTTTCTGCAGGATCTAGGCACATAATTAGTTATGCCGGCTATTGGAAATCGTGTGAAAATTCTAAAAATTATACCTCATTTTGCCACTAAATCGGGAATAGAGCGTATATAAGGCCATCCTGTAATCGTTTCTTACTTAACCATCTGAGAACTAAGTTTCGTCTTTGTTTTTATTTCTCTGCTCAAGGAGTTTTCACAGAAAATATACATAGGTACAAACGTACCTTTGTCATCCGTTTAAGGGGTATTATTTAATTTTGCGGAATAACTAAATAATTTTGTTCTGCGCTTTGGTGGAAAATAATTAAAATTGACTTAAAAAATGTCTATAGAGGCTAAATAAAATTATCAAGCATACAGCCCAAAGCGAAAATAAAAAAACATTAGATTGAAAACGAGAAAGGTACAATTGTACCTTGTCACGTACATAAAGGTTAAGTAAGGATATAATATGATTTTGCCATTCTTTATGTAATTTATATCAAAGATGTTAACAGTATGCGCTAGTAATTCGATATCATAATATTGTGATGGTATTCGAAACCCAACTATGTACTTAAATTTTAATTTCATTGATTAATTTAGCTTTAATTAATAAAAAAATTCTTGGTTCTTAGTGTAGGCTTTTATTTAAAATCTCTCTTTGTTTGGCGATACAGATACTGGTGTGTTAAACCTAAAATATAGTGGATTACTTACAACAAGCACGGGTAATTATCTGGTGTACTCTGGTAGGGTAGAGAAAGGAAAGAAGGCACTACTCGAGTGGAAACCAATAAGTAGCAGAATAAAAACAGCACGATTTTATTCTAAAATACGAAACACTAAACAATCATACACAAACCAACTATCCATAGGAGGCAGCAAATTCCCACACAAATACACTTGGATTCAAGATGTCAGAATAATGCGACCACCAACTGGTAATAGAAACTTTCACAGTCAAACCAGCTGCTGTAAAACACACGCATGAAGGCAAATCAGAGGAAGCTTAACATCAATAGATTGAGAAACACTGACACAAAAAATATCTTCAAAGAAATGCTCCAACTCAACCTAGAAAGCAATGAAACGAGTCTATAGTCGATCAAAAATGGGAAAAACATGTGGAATAAAATCGAGGACCGTCGTCAAATAAGCCACCAAGGTACGACGGAAATCCTAAAGAAATACGGGACCATAGCCCAACAAGTGAAAAACATGGCAATAAGGGATCGCAAAAAACACACCGAAAACATTCTCAGATAACGAAGAAAATTACGAATTTCCGTAATCAAAGGGGACGCATTGACGCATATATATAGCAGCAGAAACTCTAACATTACGGTTAGTTGGCATAAGGGATACAGGGAGAATTTTGCAGAAATAGAAAGAAGGATTGATCATAACAAACCCAATAGCTCAATCAATCAATAAACAACTAAGAAATAAACAAGCCGGTTTTAGGCCAGATAGGAGCTATACAGATCACATCAATACGATACGCATCACCATAGAATAATCGAATGAATGGAACTCATCACTATATCTACCCTTCATGGCTTTGAATCCGCATTCGACTCCATCAACAGAGGTGCAATATAGAAAGCACTTTGCGAAATATGTATACTATCTCCACTACTATTCGTGATAGTACTGGACCACCTAATGCGCAAACTCGATATAGCAGAAAATTCAGAAACTAGCAGACCTAGCACATTAAGTTGGTCTCAAAATCAACAGCAACAATACGCCAATTGTAGAGATTAAAAAATGCATCTACCTTGGTTGTTATGTGGCAAAAATAGGCGGCACTGAAGAAGACATAAACCAACGCATCAACAAAGCAAAAAAATACTTTCAACATGTTTCACATGCTCTGTCACAAGAAAAACTCCTAATACATAACACGGATGTCATTAAAATGGAAATCCGCAAGGGAAACGAAAAGTGGAAAGACCAGCTATAATCTGGAGGAGAACGATGCCAACCGAAGCGAAAGAACTCGATAAATCACGGCCTAAGTAACAATTTGTTTGTTAAGAGGAAACTTTTGCTTAAATCAGGCATAATCAGAATTTTTTTCAGCAAGTGTCAAGCAAAATTTAATTTTTATTTAATTTTAAATAATGATTATGCAAAATTGTTTGCTAAAATTCAGAACGATTTACAATTTTATTTAGTCTGAATGTTTTGCATTTTTTCAGTTCTGAAATTAGAGCAAAATAATTTGCTTAAAGTTGTCCCATATAAATAGAAAAAATATTGGCAAATTAAGTTGTGATTCTTCAAAAAAAATTTTGCTATGATTTTGATTCAGATTACATACAATAAAATAAAAAATTTGAGCGATACGTTGAAAATCCAAAAGAACTGACGCTTAGACGCTTAAAAGAACTACACTGGGCAAAGATTGGATAACAACAATGCCGATGGCGTGTATGAATCGATGTTGCTTAATTTAATCAGCGATACAAACACCATAGGCTCATTATCACTATATTGGTTGAAATTTTGTCAAATGAGGTAGATCTACCACCAGCGTTATATATAGTTATTCAGCATCAGTCGACTGTTCCAAATGATGACATTCCAGTTCCATTTGATGTTCCAGTCGTTGATAAGAGTTTCGTGATTCTAAATAACAAATTTGACGAACGGTTGGGCCAAGTTGAGAAAGATATAGCACGAATCGAGAACAAAATCGACAATTTTATTAAACAAAACAAGGAGAATAATGCACGCATAGAGATTAAATTGGACAATCTTATTAAGTAACAGAATTCGTTCCATGTGTCGTTTCAATCATTTCTGAGAACGGCACAATTAGTATGCGGTTCTGCAGATGACGAAGAAAAACAAAACTATGTACGAAATATTATGGAAAAACTTCCAATTAAAGATCAAAAATCCGTCGAAGAGGTGGAGAATCGAATATCGATAAATGAAGAATTTGGTGGAGCATTAGTTGAAATATTGGCTAAAGTTCGTGGAACCAGTAATAACAAAGCGACGCCCATATCATTTGACCAACAAAACCCATCGATCAATTTTATTTTACAGTAAGTTTCATGAGCTTTGATATTTTCCATTTGGCTTAATTCGTATAATCGTTTTGCTGCTTGTTGTAGTGAATTTCTCCCAAATCGAAGCAAAACTAATAGATGCTAAATTTCAAAATCGTCTGACATCACCCATTATATAAGATAAATTGTGTGGATTGCTATTAGTGTGGTGCACTCCGTATATCTCAATATAGTCTTACAAGTCACAAAGTCATCTAACAATTTTTCTGCCAAATCATAAAAACATGAATATGAATTCGACGAACAATTGTAATAGAACAAAACAATTTTATAAAATTATTATGATCATCAATTGGCAAATAATTTTTCAACACTACTGACTCAATATAATGGAAAAATGGTCCGAATTCTAATTATTTCCAATGTGAGAGGCAGTCTAATTTATGTGCTTTTCCATTTCCACAAAATAGTGTAATTACCATCGGATTGAACTCAGGAATATTATCAATATTAAAATGCTTGTGAAGTTTTTCCGAAAACGTCCCGAAAATTATATTCTCTATCAATGTGTTGGTGCGTCATTCAACAAGTTGATTACTAAATGTTCCATTTAAAGATTAAATATTAGCTAATTAATGGAAAACTCTAAAACATCCAGTCTAATGAAAATTTTAAATATGAGTAGGTCTTTGCCAATACTTCTGGCCAAATTTGGGGCGATCATAATTAATATTGGAATGGAATAAAAAAGTCGTTGTTGAACGATGAATATATCGCTTTCCTAAATGGTAATAATCTCAATGACCATCGGTCTAGTTATGATTTTCTATTGGACTAGGCCATTGCTAATAGTAATAACCATGACCAATTTCAGAAAAAAAAATTGGGGTGATCATACTTTAAATTAAGATTGAATACAAAGTCGTTGTTGAACGTTGAACAAAAAACGCATATCGGGCCAGAATTCTAGTTTCGAATTTTAATAAATAGGGCTTCCCGTCTATATTAATATTGATGAAAAGGTCAATAAATTCTGTAATTTCATTAAAACACTTGCGCATGCACATTTCTAAGCCGTAATGACAATATTGATCATTTCGATTTGCAAGCGTAGTAATTGTTAAATTTTTTGGCGTTTCCATTAAAGTACGAGCATCTTTTGGAAGTTTTACGCCAACGGTTTTATGGAGAATTTCCAACTAATCATTAATAGCGGTATGTTTTATGCTATGTAAATTTGAACTCTTTCTTAAATCACTTTGTAGTGATTCTTGAAGAATATTCTTCTTCATATTCTTGTTCAGAATAATCGCTGTCATCACTGACACTTCAAGAATCGTCAAAAATATTTATATGAACTTGAGCATTGGTGTCTTTTGGTACAGGAACAACAGGATTTGGATCAGAAGGAGTACAATTATCCTCAGTGTCGATAACTGATTGTGCCTCTGAATTACTATGATCCACATAACAATGACACATGACTTGTTGAAGTTGAATGAAGGTTAAAAGATTTTTTTAAACTTTAAACTTTTTAAATTGCACAATATGCAGTATAGATAGCTAAGTAGTTAACGTACTGTTTTCATATAGATCCTAGATCGTACTTTTGAGATCATTTATCTCTAATTCAGAACTTCTTCAGAGATAAATTTAGGAAAAATTTTCTCTGGTTTTTCTACGATTTTGCTATGGTTCAGAACTTATCCCTTTCAACACCGACCTAAGACTTATTTTTTTACTGGTTAAAAACCAATTGTAATAATAATTGTGTGGATAAAAATAACTTTGCTTAAAAATCGACAAAAAAAAATTATTGTGTTCAGCAAGAATCAATTCACACAATTATGTGGGTAAAATTTGACTGTCTGATAGAACCAATGAATTTTAAATTTAAATCGGCGTTAAAATCCATGTAGCACAATTGTGTAAGTTGGGTTCATAGTTAGCAGAAAATTATTACGGTGCAAAATTAAGAACAAAATTCATATTGTACCAATTATTATTTGATTACACAATTTTACTTTATTTTTACTGTTAAATGTACTTAGTATATTCATTTCTAATTTTTCATGGTATAACAATTATTTTAGTTGTGTTCGAAAACGGCCAATGGTTAAGCGATCAAGAAGAAATACAGAGGCTTCTCGAAAATTCGGATGATTCTGAAGATGAAAATTATGAGCTACCAATACATCGAAGTCATGAGCAACCCTCATCTGACTGATGAATTTAGCGACGCGGCGGCCACAAATGAAATTTCATTTTCGGCGGCCAAGGAAGATTTTACCAATTCAACATACATGTGCACCTAAAATTGAAATTCAAATTCCAATACAATATTTTTACAAATATTTTAAAGATGCGCATTTTAAAGACACCGCCATGTATACTAATATGTACTACCTGAAAACAACTGGTAAAGAATTAAAAACCAGTGAATGCGAGATTAGGAAGCTGTACGGGGTTTTTATGTATATGGGATGTATTCCTTATCCTAGAATACATTTATTTTGGAGCCAAATACTAAAATTTCTAACTGCATGTCTAGCCAAAGATTTCAGGCTCTTCATTTTATGGATACAATAAATACACCGGATACCGAAACAAATCTGTTTTGGAAAGCACAACCGATAATTGACTCACTCCGACAAAGATGTCATGAAATCGTACGTAAAATTGAATATTTCTCCATTGACGAGCAAATGATTCCATTCACTGGTCGGATGCCCGCTCGACAGTTTGTTAAAGGAAAACCTCGCCCAGTTGGCCTCAAACATTTTCTAGTAATTACGTCATCGGGCCTAGTCATGGGCTTCGAGCTCTACCAGGGCGTAAAGACAAATTTAAAATTTCGGAAGCTCGGCTTAGGGCCAAGCGTTGTTATTCGATTAACCGAAACTTTTCCCGTTGGAAGTTTTCTTTATTTCGACAGATATTTTTCGACGGTTGGATTATTTAAGCAGTTAGAAATAATGAACTTCCATGCTACAGCAAGAATAATGTTAAATCGGCTTAAACAAGTAAATTTTAAAAACGATCGACAGAAGGATACAAAGTGCGTAACAACAATTTCAACTATTAGTGGAATCAATCCTGCTTGCTCTGTAGATAGGTGGTGCAAACAGAGCAAAACTATGAAAATTGATTGTTCTAATGTACTTAATTGAGGATTACAATAGTCACATGGGTGGAGTTGACATTTGCAATCAGCATTTGGAGTGCTACAGGACTTTTATTAAAACCAGGAAATGGCCCGTTAAAATCGCACATCATTTTATTGACCTGGCTGTTGTAAACGCGTGGATGAACTACAAACGCGATTGTAAATCCTTAGGTATACCAAACGCAAAAAGGCTTGATTTGCTGGGATTTAAAATGGATGTGGCAGACACTTTAATATGTGAGAATCCAATTCAAAGTGAAAGAACCGATTCTACCGATACGGATGAGGAACTTAATCGGTTAGGACCAGTGCGAAAAAAAATGAAAATGGAAGCTCTTCTATCTTTGGGGAGACGATACTCACCATCAGGTCATTGGCCAGTGTGGGATGACATACCGACAGCGAAGATGTGTCGCCTTAAATCCTGCAAATGTCGTACTAGATGTATGTGCGAGAAATGCAACATTGACTTATGTTCGTCAAAGACGAACATCTGTTTCAAAATATTTCATACAATAAAAGACTGAACATCTTACTTATGTAAATAGTTTTATTTAATTTTAAGTTAATAATTTTTTTTTCTTCAAATATGAATTGTGATATGAAGAATGAATTGTGATATTAATAAAGTTTTATTTTTTTATAATCCTGTACTGTTTGATTAATTTAAAAAAAAATCCACAGCACTGTGAATCCAATCCACACAATTGTGTTGGTGCCACAACGGCCAAACCGGATTTATTTTTGAAATTAAATTTAGAAATTCTGAATGTTCCATTAACAACTAACCTGATTTTAACAAAATTCAGGAGTTTATTCTAGTTTGAATTCAGCCAGTTCTTACGGACACTTGAAAGGTACTTACACAAATATAGCATTTGGTCACCAACTCACAAATTATATTTCTCATTTTTGGATAATATGGCATGAACAATTTTCATACACAATTGTGTTAATTAGTTCTAATTTAATCAAAAATACGGATTTTTAATGGTATTATATGATGGTTAGAATTTACCTACACAATTGTATAAGATCGTGCTGATAGGGTTCAGCGAAAAAATTAGGCAAATTTTTCTCTATTTCAAAAATTATGCAATTTATAGCACTCATTTGCTGTTTATCAAAAGCAATTCAGAAGGATTTTACCTCCACTTAATTCTGAATTTCTTCTGAATTACTAAATATAAAAGAGTACTCATACTTTAGCAAACTGTGCCCATTCAGTGAAAAATCAGAGAATAATTTGCTTCGAAATGTTAGGTACTTGGGGGATAGAGCGGAAAGCAATAGCCCCCAATAGAGTTAGATGGTCCATCCTATGCTTCTAAACCAGAGATAAAGATTGAAAACCCGAAATGAATTTTTTTGTAATTTAAATGACGAAGAGCAATAAATAAAAAGGTCGTCGTTTCCTTAATTCCTCGTAGAACTCTTCGTCGTAAAACGACACCACATTGAAGTATATAACTAAAAATAGTACCACTAATCATAATAATAATTAACCAATAACAAAACTCCACAGTCACACAAATAAAAATAGTACATCGACAAATATGTGTTTTTCATTTTGTGCTGGAGGTGGAAACAATTAATTCGATTGGTGTATGAAAAACCAAAATTGGCAAATCTAGTTTTTAATTTATGATATCGACCATAGTATCATTAGTATGAGCAGTGTTCCAAAATACAATCATATACCGTTGGGTCATGTTTCAATATACAAAATCTGATCCCAGCTCAACCATAAGGCCGAAAAAATTCTTTAGGCGATGAAATAATAGGTTTTATATTAGAAACTATTTGTAATATCTACAAAATATTTCAGAAATAAAATTACACTAAAATCCGTCAACAACTATGCTTGTTACATTTGATGCTGGAGACTGAGAATGAAGTCTGAATTAAAAATACATTTATGTGAATATAATTTATCATTTCACATCATTGGAGGTGTTCCGCAATATTTCTTAAATTTTAGCCATGGTTTAAATAAGAAATCCTATCCCAGATGATATGGCCGTAGGGGTTCTTCCCGGAATTCATTATTTTTCTATTAGGAAATACTTAAAGAATCGATTTTACATCTCAAATCTCAGAAGTAAATTTGTATTAAAATCCATCCACAAAAGTGCCTGCTACTTACATTTTGAGCTTTTGACGTATTAAACCAGAGCCTTCTAGAGTATAGAGCCATAATCATTATGACGTATTTTTTAGAAGCTGTTTTAGTGGTATAACTTTTCACTGATTTCCATAGGAATCCATAGTAAAAATGGTGTTTTTTAGCTTCAAGTTTTTCAATGAGAAAAGCAAAAAATATTAAAATTGTTTATACAAAAGTGTTCTACATATCTTTAACAGAAATATACAAGAAGGGTATATTGGTATTAAGTAAATATTAATTGCAGAAATTTTAAAATTAAATTATTTCTAAAATATATTTTTCGAACTTTCATTTTGAAAAATACATCAAAGTTGGCTCTGACAAATTAAAATAATACTTGCTAAATTTATCTTTAGTTTTACTAGTGTACGTTAGATGTCTATAATTGTTGGCAGAGAAATACGAAAAAAATTGTTTAATCACACAATTATGACACGTTCTTAATATTTTGTGAATTTGCTTTGCTTTTCCTACAATTTTTGAACTCAAATTTCCCCAAGTGGCAATTTTTGGTACGGTTTTTCAAAATGTTTACTACCCACTGCCATCTATGTATATTGACTTAATGCACACGATTTATAGTAAGCTTTTCTTTTTAATTTGACCAGAAAGCTGTAGTTATGAACTTTTTTTTATATTTTGGTTTAAATAAATCAATTATTACAAGGATATGAAAACGATTTACTTAAACGAAATTTATATATGTTGAAATTCAAACATTTATGAAAATATTTCGGAAATCATAATTAAGAATTTGCAACGTTTTCATTTACAAATTTGTCTTTGGAAAAAAAATGATTTCCCATATGTTTTATGTGTTTTACTATGGAAATTTTGGTTTTTTCCTCGTTTCTAATTCCCTTATAAAAGCTTCGTTTTTTAGATTATGGCTTGTATAATCAAGGTTGCTTTGATTAAACCAAAGCAACCTTGATTATACAAGCCATAATCTAAAAAACGAAGCTTTTTTAAGGGAATTAGAAACGACGAAAAAATCAAAATTTCCATAGTAAAACACATAAAACATATGGGAAATCACTTTTTTTCTTAAGACAAATTTGTCAATGAAAACGTTACAAATTCTTAATTATGATTTCCGAAATATTTTCATAAATGTTTGAATTTCAACATATATAAATGTCGTTTAAGTAAATCGTTTTCTTTTTCTTGTAATAATTGATTTATTTAAACCAAAATATAAAAAAAGTTCATAACAACAGCATTCTGGTCAAATAAAAAAGAAAAGCTTACTACAAATTGTGTGCATTAAGTCAATATACATTACATAGATGGCAGTGATGGCAGTACAATTTTTTTAAAAATGGTACCAAAAATTTCCACCTGGGGAATTTTTAAGTTCAAAAATTGTAGGAAAAGCAAAACAAATTCTCAAAATATTAAGAACGTGTGATAATTTTGTGATTAAACAATTTTTTTTCGTATTATTCTGTATAAATCTTAGACATCGTACGTACACTAGTAAAACTAAAGATAAATGTAGCAAGTATTATTTTAATTCGTCAGAGCCAACTTTGATGTATTTTTAAAAATGAAAGTTCGAAAAATATATTTTAGAAATAATTTAATTTTAATATTTCTGCAATTAATATTTACTGAATACCAATAAACCCTGCATGTATATTGCTTCTAAAGGTATGTAGAACACTTTTGTATACAAATTTTGTAACATTTTTGCTTTTTTCAATGAAAAATTTGAAGCTAAAAAACACCATTTCTACTATAGATTCCTATGGAAATCAGTGAAAAGTTATACCACTAAAAATGCTTCTAAAAAATACGTCATAATGATTATGGCTCTATACTCTATAAGGCTCTGATTAAACTTCTTGGATTGGTTGTTAATGTAAAAAAAAAAAATATTGGTCAACCAATTTTTTGATTAATGCTACCAACCATAATATCATTAGTAGTGTTCCTTGAACTTGCTTCTTATTTTAATTCAATTTTATATTAGAAACTACTAACTGAATCGACTTTATAACCAAGATATGAAATTTTACTTAACACTATTAACAAATGTGAGTGTTCAATTTGGTGCTGGAACTATAGAAAAGGCCTGGATTGGTTATGTACTTAAAAACAAATTTCTTATTGGCAATTTATATACCAATGTATTATTAGCAAGGAGTTGGAATATTTGTTGAATTCTGGCCATGTTTTATTTAAGAAACGCAATCCCTGATTCAAACGGAACTTCTGCGATTAAGCACCAATTTCATTGCAATTTATTATCTGACTTAACCAACATATTTGTTGATAAATAAATTAATTGTGGCATACTCAAATGATGAATCGGGGTGGCAAGTTTTGAAGTTTTCCTTGAAGAAATTTCACTACAAATCTGTTTTCTAACCAATGTATGCTCATCAACACCACACCAATTTTATAAAGTTTTTTTTTATAAACACAACAAATTTCGAGACTTAAAAACTGTCTTGGGTTAGCCTTTAAAGTAATAGTTTATGGTGAATAGTGTTCACAAAAAAAGCTTTACTGAAATCAAAATACACAACAACTGATATTTCATTTTGTCATTATCCGCATTTCTACGTAAATCATCGATGATGTTGACGTTAGCAGTATCCGTACTGTGGAAAGATTTGTAAGCAGCCTGAAACTTATACAACAAGTCAATATCATCTAGATACTTCACGATCTGATTTTTAGCTCAGCGTTCAAACATTTTGGACAAAACAGGTGAAATGCTAATAAGCCGAAAATCAGAAACGGACATGGTATGAAACACTTATTTGTATAATTTTGGCTAACTTCCAAACCTTCGGATAAACTGATGTCGTGAAAATGGTATTAAAACAATTAAGAATATAGTCGGCAATTAGTGGAAATATGATTTTCAAAAACTTCGGCGGAATAACATCTAGATATGTGGCATTAGACTTAAGGCCGTGCATAACTAACGTAGGTTCGTTTAAATCGATGTTTCTAACAGCAAGAAATCTGGTAATAGTAGAGTTTATTGGTGGAAATTCTTGAAGTACCAAATTGTCATCAGAAACACTAACAGTATTACTGAAGCAATTGTTAAGCTCATTGAAAGAGAACGTCACACAATCATTATTTATTGTACCACGCCCGACCCCCAATTTGGATAATTCTTTCCACATATTCTTTTGAGGTAGGTCCAAAACTTGGTTTAAATAATCTGATTTTGCTTTACGAATGCTACTGGTGACACGATTCCTTAATGTTTTATACTCACGAATTAATACATCATTATAGTTCAATCACGCTTAAGCCGATTAAATGTAAAGTCTCTTAAATTAATTAGCGTTTTTATTGTAGATTAAACTAGGGTAGACTGATCACCCTAGTGACAACTCTCCTTGGCTATCGGTTTCTTGTAATTAATCCAAACGACACGTACTTCTTAATTTGTTGTACGAAATAAATCCAGAACTAAAAATATTTAATCTAATAAATAAAATATCGCTAAACTCGTAAAATTTGCGATGGTTTATCAAGAGAATTGAAACACTCGGAATTTTTAACTGCCGATAAGTTATATCTGGTTTGGTGTGCTCGGCGATTTTGTACTTGTGAAAAAACTAGAATAAAGAATCTAAAAGAAGTGTTGAACGGTTTATTGAATTTTGACCAAAAGAAGTACCGAAAGGACATTGCTCGGAAGTTGCGGAATCAAGTGAACGTCTTAACTGGTAATAACACAGCAGTATACGAATATGACGTCGAAACTAAGGCCTAAATAGAAGCTTCCTGAAGAAGCAATACCGACAAAAGTTCGTCATATTCGAAAGAATATAAAGGTTATGCTCAACAGTGAGCTATAATAATTTCTTATTTTTCATAGTATGCTAAGAGTTCTTCCTACTAGGCAGTAATAATAAGGAGTACTACCTGGAAGTTACACTTTACTGCTTGTTCGTAAATTTTTAGCCTAAAACGACAACGTTATGATGTCTCAGCCTCCGTATTTGCCGGCTATAGTTTGCGACTTCTGCCTCCTCCAAAATCTAAACTGCCGAGAACCTCTTCGTCAGCCAACAATTAACTAAGCATCCAATATAGACAAATGGCATGATACGTTAAGGACAAGTAAATCAATACAACAAAACAACTTGTAACAATTGTACATCAAGCCCGCGAAGTTCAAAAATCCCTCGATTTTTTGGTCAAACCATATATTTTATCACCTAGCGGTTTTCTTTCAAGCTTTCCGTATTTCTCGAAAATATTTGTTTGGTATTCGTTTTGGTATTATGTCCAAATTGATTTTATGCTTTTCCATTTCCCAGCATTTTGATATTTGGACCTTATCAAAACTTTAAAAACGTCTTGTCCATTTTTTTGTAAGAATAACTGCAAAAAAGGTCGATTTTTAAAACTGAATTTTTTTTTTGGCGTGCCGGGCAAATTTTCTAAACGTGCCAAACTATTTAAAAACATGTATATAACCATAGTTATACACAAATTTTCAGTTTTATTAAAAATCCATAATTTATTTTTCTAGTATTTCGGACTCAAGTCCATTTTCACAGATAAATCTATTTTAATAAAAAATTGAAAAAATATAAATTATTTGATAACAAATTATTGTAAACAAATTTTTGATTCACACTTACATTAGGTAAATTTATAACAAATCTAAATAAAATCTCTGTGAATCATCACATTTATACAAACAGATTAAAACACAAAATAAAATATTAATGTTGATGTTTACTCAACCAACCACCAACCAGTCAACCATGATTAAAAATTCTGCAAACCGAAAATGGCGTTTAAGGATCTAAAAATGGAGTACGACGATGAAAAAATTAAGAAATATGCTAGGAAATACGTACAGCGCCTCAGTCACTAGGGCAGATAAATTAATGAAGTAACCAATCTGGAGCTAACCGATAGGTTATACTCCTCAAACCGTTAGCAAGATTTAATATAGATAAATTACTAGATGAATTTGCATTCAGTTGTAATATTTGTTAAATAGTAAAAAAAATATAAAACTACTCACATTTTAAGATTTTCAGTTTCTTTGCCATAAACACAATGAGCCGCTGTTAAAATATAACGTTGATTAATAATTGAGCCACCACATCGTAATATATCCAAAATTGAACCCCTTGTAATACTCAAATCAAAATATGCAGTCCAACTGAATGTCCCACCAGGCGGAATAAAATCTCCGGTCGCCAATTGATTGAAGAAAAATGTTTCACCGCACTCATTATGCAGCGCCGCTGGTAATTGATCACCATACGCACTAATTGATTTCTCCTTTCTCTCATCGAAATGCACTAATTTATAGGTGATGGGCATTTCCACATTTTCAGTTGTACGGAACAAGAACCAATATAGCAAGAATGAAGTAAGTACAACAATAACTATGATTGCTACAATTGCAAGTATTTTACTCCGTTTAAGGACCATTTTTCACACACTAAAATAAAATAGTTTCCACACTCTGATGGAGTACCACTCTTAAGTAAATTCAAAAACTAATTGGACACAATTAATGTTACTATTAATACTTTTTATTATTTCGCTAAAATGTTTTTTTTTTCATTGGAAACGCAATGCGTGACACATTTTATTGTGTTGATTAAAAACAACACAAATTTAAATCGGTACCCATGCACGATGATTCCAGTAGTCAAAATGTGCGTAGTTAAATTATAGTAAAAAACAATTTACACAGAACTGAAACTTTATTATCATTTATATATCGTCCAATAGTCCACTTATACCGTTATGCCATTCAAGGACAGAGAGACACATATAACCTATTTTTCTTAATCTGTCATTACATGATCTTGGCAAAACAGGATTATCACAAGTCACAACTCGATACAAAAACTAGCTATAGAGAATCAACATGATAAACATGAAATGCAAGAAATTCCTGCTGAAAATTGCACATTTTCTTCGGTCTGAAAAGGCCAAAGTATTGAAATCGCGTCAAAAATGAGGAAAAATTTGGTTGGTCTGAAACCAATTCTCGCGACGTTTTGAAAGTTCCTGACTCTGAAAAAGCAAAAATAAAAAAAAAATGCCCATCCATCTGTCTGCGGATGCCTTAATGTCTGAATGTATTGATGTCGGTGCCCATGGTATCTCGAGAACGGCTGGACCGATTTCGATTTTTTTTTTCGCCAATTAGTTTCTATCATCAAGACGGAGATTTGAAAAGCTTTTGGAACCTGTACGTCAAGAGAATCGGCTACCTGACATACTAATTGGTCAAAACTATCTGATTATATAAGTATTTACCAATTTAAAGTTGGGCATTGAGTTTTAGGTTGAGTTGAAGGTTGAATTTTTAATTTACGGGTTGAATTGAAGTTGAGTTGTAGTTGTGTTGTGGTTGGATTAGTATATTTTGAACAGTTGAACAATTTTTTATATATACTGGCTTGAGGATTGAGTTTGCGGTTGAGTTGAGGGTTCAGTTGGGTTCCGTTCGCGGGTTGAACTGGGGTTGAGTTGGAGTATCGATTAGGGTTTGGGCAAATTATATGTATGGCCATTAGGATCCATTTCTTAACGGATTTTAGTGAAATTTGACATGTGTGTTGGAAATGGGATTCTAAAGTTTTATTTGGATGAAGTTCTCGAATATGGCCAAGTATGATGGAACTTGGCTATTTCTCAACCGATTATGCTGAAATTTGACATGTGTATTGGAAATGGGAATCTAAAATGAGTTTTGGATGAGATTCTGGAATATGGCCAAGTATAATGGAACTTGCCCATTTCTCAACCGATTATGATGAAATTTGACATGTGTATTGGAAATGGGGTTCTAAAATGGATTTTGGATAAAGTTCTGGAATATGGTCAGTTACACGGTTAAAAATATCAGTATAATTTTGAGTACTACTTTCTGTATATAAAGTTCTAGAATATGATTTTTCGTGTTAAATTGGATGCCTATACTCATGTTACTGAAGCTTTTGAGCTGTTTGGCTGTTGTTGTATAAGTAAATATATGTTGGTTATATTTAAAATCAATACTGTCAAAATTGTCACACCAACTTTATGACACAGGTGAATGCTATCTCCATTGAAGATACGAAAGACCGAAGTTCTGATCACCTCGTGAGTTTTCAGCCCTTTATATTTTATTGTTTGTATTTATGGCATGCTTCCTTTAGGTTCAGCTTTAGGTACTAGTTTTTTTAACTGTGCCTTCACGGACGCTCACTGTATCTTTCATGCTAGGTAATATTCGGCTTATTTCGCTGTCGTAATAATATTCCAAAATTCTGCTTTTTACATCGTTTGATAATGGGTTACCCTTAATAGGATCTGGTTAACTATAATGTCTTTCAGTAGCAACTAGTTGTTTCAATTGCCTGCTTGTGTATTTGCTTACTTTAAGTTCTTTTTGTATGCGCGTTTCATTCCAACTATCTAGCAATGTGGTTAGCAAGTATATCCTTTGCCTTTGATTTGCTTTCTTTTCGAATGCTTCTTTTAAATTTGAAGCCCAGGTATTCAATTGGTTTTCAATAAAACTGATGCCAGAGAAGCTTTCGGTGCTTGGATCTAAAATTCGAATTGTATCATATTACTTAATAAAATTGAAAATACTTCTCGATTTTTTCCTCTCCATATGTTTCGCTCCGCAATTTTCTTTTATTTAATGGACTTAATCCACAGGTTCCTGTAACTTGGTTAACCTGAAATATAACTTTATTTTCTTTAATTTGGACGATATCAGCTGATTCCATATCTGTTTCTTCTGGTGTGGTGTTACTGCTAGTTGTTTTTAAATCCGCTTGCGACATGCACACCACAAATATAATTTTCTTTGTTAAGTTATGGCAGGTTTCTGATCTTCAAAGCCTCAGATATAACATGTTCAGTTACTTACCAAATCTGAAAAGTTTTTCTTGGTACGGATCAAGGTATAAAAGGGTTACAACATAACATAAATTGCATTTTTGTAAAATTTATGATAACGAATACAAAATTAATCACAAATCACTATTCCACTGGTAATTAATTGCTACTAAAAACTAACGGCTATTACATTACTATCTATATATACAAAAATCTAAAATGTACCTGCAAGTTCTTAAAATGGGCGCGGTATTGTTATAATGAATGTTAGATAGCGGAATAATTTTAATAGCGCCATCTGTTTCTAGCTGGCTTTTTAAATGATCTCCAACTTTATGACGAAAATGAAATAAAGGAAAATGACCAGATGTTTTAATGAGGCGTGCTGGTAGCTCACAGGTCAGACATAATTTACGAAAATAGATGACATTAAAATAATTAATCCTCTATTTATTTTTCATTAAACAACGTCGCCGACTTGAGATAACGAAGGCTCAATTCCTAAATTTCATTATTTAACTTTTATTATGCTGTCGAATTCACCAAGTTTTAATTTTGGAAAGAATACTACTAATCATAATATTTTTAAAGACATCGCGTCCGACTCATGTACGATTTCATATGGATGCTTTTTCGGAAACCAATTTTTCAAGAGCCTCTTCATTGAAGTCTCGGGCTTTATCATTTTTTGGACACAATATAGCATACTGCGATATTGACGAAATATCGTTAGTTTGGAACGTATCACCAAAAACATCAGCAATTAAATCCTGTGAGACGTATTTATTTGGCACTTCACAGGAATGTTGGGTATTTTTATTTCATTCGGCAGATACTTTGTTACCATTGCCAATATTTAATAACCATTCAATAAATTCAGGATCAATAATAGCTCTCATATTTGTTTTTATATAGGGTGAGGAAAAAGTATGGAAACCCCTAAAAATCTCGCGGAATTCGGTAAAAAAAAAATGAGCAAGGTTTATTCTTAGGAAATTTTTAACAAGGAATTTAATGGTGAGCTTGGTTGTGACCTTGACCTTCATCTTCAAGGTCATTTGGAGGTCAAGGTCATGTTTTTAAAATTAAAACCCCTATTTTTGATGACAGAATCGAAAAGACCGATCAATTTTACGTCCGAGTATGTATTTTCCATGAGCTCCCAAGATCATCTGAAGGAATTTACATTGCGAGGTCAAAGTATGGAAACTCCTAGAAATCTCGCGGAGTATGTCAAACAAAAAAAATAAGCAAGGTTTGGCTTTAGGTAATTTTCAACAAGGAATTTGATGGTGATCTTAGTTGTGACCTTGACCTTCATCTTAAAGGTCATTTTGGGGTTAAGGTAATTTTTTATAGGGAAAACCCAGTTTTTGACATCGGATTCGAGCGAATCAATTATACGTCCGAATATGTATTTTACATGACCTCCCAAGATTACCTGAAGGCTTATATTTTAATTGTAAAGCTTATGATTTGCTATGAAAATAAAAATAAAAATTAAAGAATTATTTTTTTAATTTTCGTAGCAAATCATAAGCATTATAACTTTAAAATGTTTTTTCAGGTGACCTTGGAAGGTCATGGAAAATAATACTTGGACGTACAATTGATCGCTCTTTTTGATTCCGATGTCAACAACAGAGGTTTCCCTATAGAAAAATTACCTTGACCTCCAAATGACCCTGAAGATGAAGGTCAAGGTCACAACCAAGCTTACCATTAAATTCCTTGTTAAAAATTACCTAAGAATAAACCTTGCTTCAAAGTTTCAGAGAAGATTGGTATTGCCACTACTGAAAGAAAATCAAAATCTACTTAATTCTAGTATACAACTACTAAAAACTGTACTATGGTTTATGCCTTGATGAATAAAATCTACCATCATATACTACATTTGAATTCATTAAAAAATTTTAACGAATCAGCAGGATTGCAATGGGTCAGGATAGTCATAAATAAGGATTTCAAAAATTTAGGTATGCTCGCGAACCTCAAATAAACAGTTCGCCCACTCACTACTATCATTAATTAATCCTCTTGCTCTTGCTGATTCTTTAAAGGTTAGGTATATTAAATTATTAAAGGTTTTCAGTGTTTCAAATGATGTAGACTCAGTACCATTAACAGAGAGAAGAATTAGTTAAAGATGGTAACGCTCTATATATCCAGGTGAAATTTTGCCAATCGTTTTTCCACTAAAATTAGAATTTATAGATCGATCGAAGTTTTGAATGCACAATGCCGTCAAAGCAGTGCACGTGGCAGATTGCCGTCGCAAGGACCTTTCTATATTGTTTTCTTGAAAGTAAACTGGCTGTCCATCTTTTAGGTGAACATATAACATTACAGTACTGTGAGATTGACCATATGAGTAATTCTTGTAGATTCCGTGCTGCTTCTTGTGAGCTTACATAGCGATCGTTTAAATATTGCGATATTTAATCATGTTGAACCTCATTTGAGTAATTATTTAAGGAGTTGATTTAAACCCCATCTCTTGCGCAATCATGTCCTTTAGTTATATATTTATGGATATACATATATGTATATAAAATTGCTATGATAGTAGAGCATATAGTTCGACATTGTGTGAAACTATCAAACGGTTTACAACAGGAATATTTGATCGCGTTCGGGATTAATGTTCTGGTGACTTAGAAGGAGGTCGCTTTCTACATTTGGGATAACTTTCTATATATTATATATTTGTCTCAAAACAAAATTTTTTAGGAAATTGTTTTGAACATTTTCCGTTCACCATACAAGCAAAATTATGATTAAGTTCTCCACATGGACCTTACACATTTTGTTTAAGAACCACCTCGTGCAGTTGTCTGTCTTCATTTTAATTAGGGATCTCTGCTAAAATGATTTTATCAATATGGTCCACAGTTTTGAATTTGCCTTCTTTAGCGAGTGTAAATAAACAGTTTGAATATGGTAACCCATGTGTGAAAGAGGTCTACAGGATGGCCAAGCTTCCTAACAATAGCCACATTGTTCTGGTACAATTTGGACATGAACCTTGGGCCACCGATAACCGATGATGGTAGAATAAATTTGAAGACCATCGCTATTTACGTAATAAAAAAGTGATCTGTAATAAATAAAATTAGAGGGTCGTAATTTTATTTCGTACAGCAGTCGCTTGATCGCTGTTGTGCTTGAGAAAGATAAGAGGAAATAAGGATCCAAATGTTCTGAGAGGGATATCTAATATTACTGGGGTAAACAGTCAACAATATTACTGGGGTAACTGGGGAAATCTATATCAGCTGGAATATTACCTTTACGGTCAGACACAAAAACTAATGAAACATCTTCAGAATTTTTTGATGCATTATATAGCATTTGGTCGTCATGAAAGTTCAGAGTAAAAATTAGTGAGAGACTATTAACCGGACAACAGTTTCGATTAGCATCGGCTATCTCATTTTCGTGGATCTCTCGAAGATTTTTATAATTGCTAGCATATGGGGAAAGATCAACAATATTACTGGGGTAACTGGGGAAATCTATATCAGCTGTCACTATACAGTCAACAATATTACTGGGGTAACTGGGGAAATCTATATCAGCTGGAATATTACCTTTACGGTCAGACACAAAAACTAATGAAACATCTTCAGAATTTTTTGATGCATTATATAGCATTTGGTCGTCATGAAAGTTCAGAGTAAAAATTAGTGAGAGACTATTAACCGGACAACAGTTTCGATTAGCATCGGCTATCTCATTTTCGTGGATCTCTCGAAGATTTTTATAATTGCTAGCATATGGGGAAAGATATCAAAATATATAGAAATTGTTGACATTATTTCACGTTTGCACTTGGAATTAGTGGGGTTGTTCATTCGAATATTTACAGCTGTATCAGTTCACGTATATTAGGATCCGCATTTCTGGCTCATTGGAACTTTCGTTTAAAGGCTCATGGGTTTTTTTTACGGTAACGACAGTCTGTTTCACGTCTTTCCATTATAGAGACTACCGAACTCAATATTTGTTCAGATGCATGCTCCGGCCAAAATCGTAATAACACGGTATGTAATTGAGTACCACTCCTCAGAAAAATCAAAAACTAGCTGACACAATTAATGACAGTACCAACGCACTTTTTATTATTTCGATAAAATGTTTGTTCTCTTTGCACGCGTACACATTTTATTTCGTTGATTCAAAATAACACAAATTTTAATTTGTGTTACCCACGCATTATGATTCCATCCCGACATGTAAAAATAATTTCTGCCTAATTCATATTTGAGTTTTTAATTACCCGAGTAGTAGAGTATATTGTTTATTTTAATACCCGGGCAATAAAAAAATACCCATAAAGATGTTCAAAAAAATTAAAATACCTACACTGACGGTTTGAATATTTTTTATGAGGCACATAATATCGCATTACTATTAGAATGTCAAAAAGTGCGGATCAATAAAATTCTGACATACGCCCGAAGAGTAGGTTAACACAAGAAGGAAAAAGTTGGCAAAGCATGCAGGTCACACCTGTTTTTTTGGTATTCCACATAAATTACTCAACTAACCGGAGGTATGAAAATATCCATGGAACCTGGTAAATAAAGACCCAAGTACCATAGAACAGCCAATACGCATACAGTTAAACACATGATATATTTAATATTTTATGGGATGTAGTACGCGATCTAGAAGACGAATTAGGTTTCGAAGGGGTGCCTTAAAGACTAGTTCTTTCTCCAGGAGAGCAGGTTCACGGAGTAGCTATGCTTCCCAAGGTAGTTAATCGAACAAGAAGTGCTAGAAAATTCAGCTATTTAAGAAACCTTGATATTGCGACATACATGAAGATAACTCATGTATTTTGATAGGCTTGGATTACCAGCTGTTAGTTCCGCAAAATACAGATAATGGAGCATGGTTGGTCACCCAGTAGTGATACTTGCTTTTAGTATAATCGTTCAGTGTAAAATGTAACGAAAAAATGTAATACCTTGTATATAAAAAATTGAAAATTCTCGTTAGTGCTATTTTGATAGCCGAACAAGAAACACGCATTTTTTTAATTTGTGAGATATTTTTGTGAATAAAAGCTACGTGCTAAAAATATGTAACATTTGGTCCATCGAATACGGATTTATTCTGTCGTAATTATTAAATTTTGTGTCATCGTAAAAAAAAATATTAAAAAGTGTAAAATTCGAAGATTCCCAAGCACCTATCTTAAAAAAATTAAAATAAAATTTCGTACACACCGGAAATTGAATAACATAGGGTTTTGGTTTTTTTCTATCAATCATCGGTTACAATTATAAATTAACAAATTATATCGTGTACATTCCATCGCATCTCAGAAGTTTCATGATATCAAGATCAACATGTTTGCCAAGGCAACAAAAACTTCCTGAGTATTACATCGAATAAATCAATCACATTGTTAATTGGACACTTGTTGTCATAAAAAATCAGGAATACCATACTCGTCGAGAGGTTGAGTCATTAAATTTGAAATTGGTTAGTAGTAAGTCATTAAAACAATTAATTTGTAATTAATACATTTCTGTAAAGTAGTGTTAGTGTTGTAAATTTCAAATATAGGTAGTGCCTGATGGTGAAGGTGATAAAATCATGGTGGAGAAAGTGGAGGAAACTATCCAATACTATAAAAGGATTAGGACAGGTCACAAATCTCGAGTAATGTATTTTAGAAGCAACGTTGAAAACGGTGATTATTACTCGTTTGTTGAATTGGAATCGTCATTAAATCGCCTTCGTATTAGATATATCGTCAGCCGAATATTAGTTTGGTCCATACGCCATTTTTGTGTTTTTTGACCTGAAAATGTAGAATATGGTTATAAAACCCGCTCTTTCAGAATCAACTGTCAGTTTATTGTTAAATCATAAAGTTGCTGAGATATTTCGTATTCTGTTTGTTCCATGTCCTCTTTTTTAATAATTAATAATTTCAGTTTGGGCCATCTCCAGATTTTTGGCGCATGTAACAAAAATCTAATGTATTTTGCAAAATAAAAATTGTTACGATTAGTTTGGTACAAAAGCAAATTAAATATACCTGGAACAATTATTTATTTAATTTTTTTCAAATCTAGTTTGTTCCATGATTTTTAATCAGAACTTGGAACTAGACTGTTCCATATCCAAATCAATTTGGTCCATATCCTACAAAGGAAGAAAATTAGTGCTGAAAGGGTGGATATGGACCAAACTTTAAAATTTTTATATTTAGGAAAACTTTAATTGCTTTTTATAAAAGTTTGAATAGAAACTCCTAAATGTCTAATAACTCTATTCTAAAAAAATCGAAAAATTTTATCGGCTACTTTTAGTTTTATTTAACTTTAAACAAAGAAGTCCATTTTCTCGAGTTTCAGGTAAATGGTTGATGGACCAAACTAATATTTGGGTGACGATATACTGAATTCGAAGTTACTCAAAGTGAATTAAAGACCTTAGATCCTGCTCAGTGTGCTGATAGAGATGGATTTGAAGACGATTTCGGTTATGTTGAGTTCACAATATCCTATAACATCAAGAATGGAATAATTTCTTAAATTACAAACAGAATCAACTCACGTAAATATTTCCGGAATTAACAGTACGGTTTCCACGTTAACAAAAAAGGTCGACTTGCTTGTTGAATCCCGCACGATTGTTACGTTAAACCCAGAATCTTAGACCTTATACCATCAACCCCAGTCTTCATCGATTAAAATCAAATACTGGAGGGAATTGAACTTAGCAGATCCCTAATTTTTCAAGCCTAACACCATCGATCTCTTTAATCGGAGCTGAATATTTTTCAGAAATAATGAAATCAAATGAAACCAATCTTAACCAGGAAATTCCGTTACAAAATTTCATTTTTGGATACGTAGTCGTCGGAAGAGTCACGTGTCATGGACAGTTGTCAAATAATTTAACATCGTTATGCTCTTATGAAAATCTTTCACAGAAAATATTAAAATCCCCAAAAATTATCAATCGAAGGAAAGTGCTGTGAAAAGTTGCATGCAGAATCAGTCATTCGAAGCGAGAATGGAAGAAATAGTGTTTCACGTCCGATATTGCCTTACGGCAATTTAAATCTCCATGGAAACCCAGCTGATTCGTAATCCTGAGCTTCGTACCAGATTCCGAAAACACCAGCTTGCGATAACGGCTGATATAGCCAAAATCTACCGATAGGTCTTTATAAATCCTGATCATCAGGACTTTTAAAGAATGAGATTCCCCGGGCATACCAATTCGATGTTATAAAATTTGTACAGGAACAAATTGCACTGCTACCGCCTCGCTCCTATGGCAATAAGTACGCTATTTCAACTCGCCAAAGATGCGGACATTGTTATACATGAACAACCCAATTTAAAAATCCGATCCGATTAATCGGAAGTGCGAAAAACAAACATTCAAGTTCAGTAATCTACTACTCAATCGTTAATGCTAATTTTCGAAAAATGTTCCAGTTACAAATCAATTCTGCATGCACTTAGCAGTGTGTTGAGATATTTAGACTGTTTAAAGAACAAATGTACTGCAACGATGATGCGCTTACTCGAAATCGAATACCCCGATGATAGTGATCATCTTCGTAAAAATCAAATCGTTTCACCAGGTAGTAATCTACGATTGTTGAGCCCATTCTTAGATGAGGATGAATAATTCGCGTCGGCGGATGCTGAACTAATGCTAACATCCCATACGATCACAAACATTAGTTTTTACTGCCAGGGTCGGACAAGTTCACCAAATTATTGGTACGTAATGAACATCATCGTCTACTTCATGCCGGTCCTCAATCCCTATTGTATAGTCGACGGCATCGATTTTGACTAATCGGGGGAAGAATTCGCTGCCGACAAATTGTTGCTCAATGAATAATATGTACACGCACACGTCCTCGAAATATTTTACAGATAATGGCCCAATTAATCGAATACAGAGTCAATCCGTCCCGACCATTTCAACATGTCGGAGTTGATGTCTGTATGGCCCTTTTTTGACCTCAACAATAATACGCTCCAAAACATTGACTAAAACGTATCTAGCACTTTCATATGTTTCGCTAAGATGACGGTTCACATCGAAGTGGGGTCAGATCTACCGACTAATGCTTTCATAGTTGCACTGCGGAGATGTGTTTCTCGTCACGAACTCTGTTCGACCCTTTATTCAAATAACTCAACGAATTTTATTGGATCGGTGGCACAGTTGTTAGCATGCTTGCTTTAAGCTCCAGAAATGCCGGGTTCGATTCCCGGCGGGTGGTTATTGTTGGGCAATGAATTAATCACTCACGGCCAAATCCCCTATGGGATGTACTGCCAGCGAAAAAAGGCCGAATTGCAAGATTTCAAAAAATTATTTCCCTCATAGTTTCATCAAAATAAAGTTTTAAAATATTGTATAAACCACCCCTCCGCGAACTCCTCAGTTCGACGGGTTATGGAATTATGGGAGGCTGCTATAAAAAGTGCAAAATACCATTTGAAAAAAGTTTTGAGTACAGCTTCGTATACATCGGAATTGCTTTCTATACTCCAATGCCATCCAAAGTGGAGGCATGTTTGAATTCACTTCTCATTGGATACATGTCGGAAAATCCAAACGACTACGCCAGGACATTTTCTGATCGGTCAACCATTAACCGCCATTCCCGATCCATCTCTATCACACCACAAGTCTTTACCAATGCATACCAGCCAATTTTGAACTATTTTGGATGACATTGTCATTCGAATTACAACTAATGAAAAAGTGGACACAACCGAATTCAAATATCGACGTTAGCGATCTCGTCTTTTTACAGGAAGATAACGTCCCGCCGTTGAAATGGCCAATGGCCACAATTTAACTTGCAGGGCATTTCCAAAGAACATGCTCAAGTTATGTACTCAATCCCTATATGTACAGCAATTCAAGACAAATGTAGGCCAATTAGGAAGGAACTTGGCTTTTTTTTAACCGATTATGATTAAACCCGGTTTGTGCATAGTACTCAGCAGCCAGAGTCGGCCATAGAACCTCCACAATTTATCAAAATCGCAGCTTTTTTGAAGAGGTAATATGGGCGATTTCCAGAATTCACGTTTGTGCATATCACACTTTAACTAGAAAAGATCACGAAAGATTCACGTTTGTGCATATCACACTTTAACTAGAATCGGCCATAGAACATCCACAATTTATCAAAATCGCAGTTTTTCGAAAAGGTTATATGGGTGATTTCCAGAAATTCTACCTTTTACAAAGATGGGGACTGAAACACATAGTAGTTAATATACATGCAAGATTGATTCACGTTTGTGCATATTAGACTTTAGCCAGAATCGGCCAGAGAACCTCCATAATTTATAAAAATCGCGGTTTTTCTTTGAGGTCATTTGGGCGATTTTCAAAAATTCCACCTTTGACTAAGATGCGAACAGAAAAACAGAGTAGTTAATATACAGGAAAGACGGATTCACGTTTGTGCATATTACACTTTAGCCAGAATCTGCCATAGAACCTCCACAATTTATCAAAATCGCAGTTTTCGAAAAGGTTATATGGGCGATTTCCAGAAATTCTACCTTTTACAAAGATGGGGACTGAAACACATAGTAGTTAATATACATGCAAGATTGATTCACGTTTGTGCATATTAGACTTTAGCCAGAATCGGCCAGAGAACCTCCATAATTTATAAAAATCGCGGTTTTTCTTTGAGGTCATTTGGGCGATTTTCAAAAATTCCACCTTTGACTAAGATGCGAACTGAAACACAGAGTAGTTAATATACAGGCCAGATTCACGTTTGTGCATATTACACTTTAGCCAGAATCGGCCATAGAACCTCCATAATTGATCAAAAACGCAGTTTTTCATTGAGGTCATTTGGGCGATTTCCAGAAATTCCGCCTTTTATTAGCATTCGAACTCAAAAGGAGATGTAGTTAAATACTGTCAAGATTCATGTTTGTGCATATTACACTTTAGCCAGAATCGGCCATAGAACCTCCACAATTTAACAAAATCGCAGTTTTCGAAGAGGTTATATGGGCGATTTCCAGAAATTCTACCTTTTACAAAGATGCGAACTGAAACACAGAGTAGTTAAAATACAGGCAAGATGGATTCTCGTTTGTGCATATTAGACTTTAGCCAGAATCAGCCAGAGAACCTCCATAATTTATAAAAATCGCGGTTTTTCTTTGAGGTCATTTGGGCGATTTTCAGAAATTCCACCTTTTACAAAGGTGTGAACTGAAACACATAGTAGTTAATATACAGGCAAGATTCATGTTTGTGCACATTACACTTTAGCCAGAATCGGCCATAGAACCTCCACAATTTATCAAAATCGCGAATTTTCGAACAGGTTATATGGGCGATTTCCAGAAATTCTACCTTTTACAAAGATGCGAACTGAAACACAGAGTAGTTAATATACAGGCAAGATGGATTCTCGTTTGTGCATATTAGACTTTAGCCAGAATCGGCCAGAGAACCTCCATAATTTATAAAAATCGCGGTTTTTCTTTGAGGTCATTTGGGCGATTTTCAGAAATTCCACCTTTTACAAAGGTGCGAACTGAAACACATAGTAGTTAATTTACAGGCAAGATTCATGTTTGTGCACATTACACTTTAGCCAGAATCGGCCATAGAACCTCCACAATTTATCAAAATCGCGAATTTTCGAACAGGTTATATGGGCGATTTCCAGAAATTCTACCTTTTACAAAGATGCGAACTGAAACACAGAGTAGTTAAAATACAGGCAAGATGGATTCTCGTTTGTGCATATTAGACTTTAGCCAGAATCAGCCAGAGAACCTCCATAATTTATAAAAATCGCGGTTTTTCTTTGAGGTCATTTGGGCGATTTTCAGAAATTCCACCTTTGACTAAGATGCGAACTGAAACACAGAGTAGTTAATATACAGGCCAGATTCACGTTTGTGCATATTACACTTTAGCCAGAATCGGCCATAGAACCTCCATAATTGATCAAAAACGCAGTTTTTCATTGAGGTCATTTGGGCGATTTCCAGAAATTCCGCCTTTTATTAGCATTCGAACTCAAAAGGAGATGTAGTTAAATACTGTCAAGATTCATGTTTGTGCATATTACTCTTTAGCCAGAGTCGGCCATAGAACATCCACAATTTATCAAAATCGCAAATTTTCGAACAGGTTATATGGACGATTTCCAGAAATTCTACCTTTTACAAAGATGCGAACTGAAACACAGAGTAGTTAATATACAGGCAAGATGGATTCACGTTTGTGCATATTAGACTTTAACCAGAATCGGCCAGAGAACGTCCTTAATTTATCAAAATCGCAATTTTTCGTTGAGGTAATTTGGGCGATTTCCACAAAATTCCGCCTTTTATTAGCATTCGAACTCAAAAGGAGATGTCGTTAAATACTGTCAAGATTCATGTTCGTGCATATTACACTTTAGCCAGAATCGGCCATAGAACCTCCACAATTTATAAAAATCGCGGTTTTTCTTTGAGGTTATTTGGGCGATTTCCAGAAATTTCACCTTTTACAAATATATGAACTGAAACACAGAGTATAGTTAATATTCAGGCAAGCTTCACGTTTGTGCATATCACACTTTAACTGGAATCGGCCATAGAACCTCCACAATTTATCAAAATCGCAGTTTTTTGAAGAGGTAATATGGGCGATTTCCAGAATTTACGTTTGTGCATATCACACTTTAACTAGAAAAGATCACGAAAGATTTACCTTTGTCCATATCACACTTTAACTAGAATCTGCCATAGAACCTCCACAATTTGTCAAAATCGCGGTTTCTTGAAGATGTAATATGGGCGATTTCCAGGAATTCCACCTTTTACAAATATGTGAACTGAAACACAGAGTATAGTTAACATTCAGGCAAGCTTCACGTTTGTGCATATTACACTTTAGCCAGAATAGACCAGAGAACGTCCTTAACTTATCAAAATCGCAGTTTTTCATTGAGGTAATTTGGGCGATTTCCAGAAATTCCGCCTTTTATTAGCATTCGAACTCAAAAGGAGATGTAGTTAAATACTGTCAAGATTCATGTTCGTGCATATTACACTTTAGCCAGAATCGGCCATAGAACCTCCACAATTTATCAAAATCGTAGTTTTCGAAGAGGTTTTATGGGCGATTTCCAGAAATCCCACCTTTTACAAAGATGCGGACTGAAACACAGAGTAGTTAATATACAGGCAAGGTTCACGTTTGTGCATATTAGACTTTAGCCAGAATCGGCCATAGAACCTCCACAATTTAGCAAAATCGAAGTTTTTCGAAGAGGTTATATGGGCGATTTCTAGAAATCCCACCTTTTATTAAATTCGAGCATTTTAATAAAAGGTGGAGTTTCTTGAAATCCTCCATATCGAAAAACCGAGATTTTGATAAATTAGGGAGGTTCTATGACCGACTCTGGCTAAACAGTTATGTGCAACATTAATCTTCGCCAGTAAATTCTTTAATTTTAGTATAAGGTGAGATTTCTGGATATAACTCTTCGGATAACAACGATTTTTATGAACTGTGGATATTCTATGGTTGATTCTGGCTAATTTAAGCTATTTTTAAGGTAAGTTTAGTGATGCACAAAGTTGCACAATTATCATAAACCGAAAAGTATGTATCATTACGTAAACAGTTTATGTAGGATTTCCGGTTTAATGATCACGTGAGAAATCCCTTCCTGCTTCCTGCCTTCTATTTATAGGCAGCACACTCACACAAAGGTGCAAAATATATACGGAAAATTTGGCTTTCCTAAAATGGAATTTCTAGCGTGATTTACCCCACTAAAATGACACCGCCACCCAATTTATAAAGTGGAACAACATCTTATATTACATATAATATATGTTAGGCCTTGAAATTTAAACTCTCTCAACAGCTTAAAATGTATTTTTTATAAAATGAGATCATCATTTCAATAGAAGAAATTTTTTTGAAACTATCCAGATAGTCTACATTTATCTGAGAAACTACGAATGAACATTAATTAAAAACCAAACAAAATTCAAAAATAGAAAAGAAATATTTCGCTCGTTTGTGGGCCATACTAATCTTTCATCTATGTAATTTACGTATACAAAACTAAAACAAATGATAAATATCTAGACCCGAGTACGACTCAGCAGCTTCAAAATAGGTCAAGATTGATCATCGTTTATTTATAGATCAGTCGATCAGAATTTTTAAAACTGGCAAATTATCTTCGTTGCGAAAAAAGAAAAGTATTTTTATTGCGGTTATTTATTATCGTTCCCGCAATCTTTAGTTACAATACATATACAGGTATACACACCACTTCATGATGCAATTATATGGTTATGTGTAATTGAAAACAAATATCTTATGTAGAGTGACGAGTAACAACTCGAAGTAAACTAATAATAATTAGATACAGAAGCATCTATAAATATAACAATAACCTAATACATTTGCACGGTTTAATTTCAAACAACAATATAATCGTTTTAAAAAAAACTACTCACATTTTAAGATGTTGTGTTTCTTTACCAAAAACACAATGGGCCGCCGTTAAAATATAACGTTGATTAATAATTGAGCCACCACATCGTAAAATATCCAAAATCGAACCTTCTTTCATACTGAAATCAAAATATGCAGTCCAACTGAATACTCCACCGGGTGCAATAAAATTTCCAGGCGCCGGTTGATTGAACGGAAATGGTTGACCGCATTCTTGAAGTGGCCCCGATGGTAATTGATCTCCAAAGGCACTAATTGATTTCGGTCTTCTCTCATCGAAATGTACCAATTTATAGGTGACGGGCGGCTCAGTTTTACGGAACACGAACCAATACACCAAGAATGAGGCAACTGCAACAATAAGTAAAATTGCTACAATTGCAAGTACTTTACGACAATTAACGGCCATTTCGCGTTTTATCTAAACACAAAACACTATACACACTAAACTAAAATCGTTTCCACACACTGTGATTGAGTACTACTCGTAAGGAAATACAAAAACTAACTGAACTAAACATTACGACATACAGTTAATGGTATCATTCGACCAACACATTTTAATTTTTTTGTATTTTGGGCGGTTTCGGTACAACAACAAAAATTTTCTATTTCATTTTATATAATTCAGTTAAAGATCGGAAAACTGAAAATAATAAGACGACACATTTTAGTAGATTGCCTAGCGTATAATCAAATATCAGCTTACTGCTAAATTTAATTTTATCACGCGCACATATTAGAAAATCCACTAATATTTTCCATTAATATTACTCTGGCATGAATAAATCACCCGAATTTTTTTTTTTTTTTGTTTTTTGTTTGTTAAATGGGAACAACACAAACAAAAATTTTTTGATGGTTAATGTCACGATAGAATAAATTTACTAGCATGAAGTCATCATCCTAACTTGCCGCTGAAATTAAGTATATTATGTAAGTATACATATATACATAATAAACATACATATTTTATATAAAACCAACAAGAGAGGGAAAAATGAATGAACATTATTTTGAAACCGATAAAGATTAGTGCGAATGATTAAAATTCGTTGTTAGCGTTTCATTTTCCTGTTTTGGGTTAACCGCATATTTTATATGAACGACGGTTCACAGGTGGGGGATTTTTTGTTTTTTTATCAAATACTATAAAAACCTAAGAACCTATTTAAATGTTGTGAGTTATTTTAGTGCCGCGTAAAATATTCACATAAAAAAAAAAATCTCCCGAGACTGCCTAAATATAACTGCCCCGGCAAAAAATAAGCAAACAATAAATGAGATCATTTTACGAGATATTGATTACGACAGAGCACGAGTTGTTTGTAAAGAATTTTATGGATTTAGCTACATATGTAGATGTGGGTGTAGATTAATGTGCATAATTCGATTGATTCGCATTAGAAAAATAAAATTGCGATGCAAGGCCAATATCGTTACAAATTATTTTTGTTTTCTGTTATAAAGGGTGTTCAAATATGAGGTTTCATAATTTATTGGAACTCGTCCAATATCTTTATTTACTGAAAGTTAAAATAGAAATGATAAAGTGACCGAGAAACAGATGTTAATTGGCTGCCTAAACCTTGTCATTTGACACAATTGGACTTTTTCCTAATTGGTTTCTTGAATAGTAAAATGTATGCTAACTATCTTCAATCCTGAAATTCAGACTCAATTATATTAAAATATCATTGGAAATGTTGACAAAATTTCAACATTTCTACTTTAACTATCAATAAAGATATCGCAAGAATTCAGTAAAAATGTAAAATGAAACCTCAAATTTGAACACCCTTTAGGTATAATGAGCATATTTAAACACTTATGGGATAAGTTGTTGCATTCTATATTGTTATTTATGTTTATGGTCGGTGAATGACAGTTTGTTCAAGGGAGTTGCGTGATAGAAGGTGAAAGTTGTTTTAAATTTTGTTTACGCTCATATTGTACATTTTTGAAAGTTTTGTGCCCATAATATTAGACTCAATTTCCCGTAAACCCGCTTGCGACACATGCTACTTTAACCCTAATCAGCATGGGTCATTTTACTTACGTAAAGGCATGCGATGAGTCTCATAGACTCATATGTGATTTTTAAAGAAAAATGAAAATATTTACTACATTTTCAAAAAATGTATTTACAGATTACAACCACAAAAATAAAAATTCAATTTGACAGTTACATAGTTGATGAATCTGCCCAAGTGCTGAAGGAGAAATACGCTACTTAAGCTTTTAATATCTTCAAGACCAAATAATCGTTAAATAATATTTCTACAAAATTTATTACTGGATGCTTGGCCAAAACATACAAGGGCCCAGTAAATGCCTTCTGTAAGTTGTTGCATTAATTCCTTTGTCTATTTCTATTTGGTATAACCAATTTCTATTCTAAATTAATAAGAAAGATTTTGCTAATCGTCATTTATCGTTTTGTTAGTTGGCTTGCTGTAGCATTACAGTTGTATTGTGACTACACTACCATCTATATTGGATAAAGTAGGGTTAACGCCTGGGGTTATTGGTTAGCTTTCTTTGAAGAAATTACCGGGACACGTAAAATGCAGTCTCATCGAACCTTTTAACTTGCCGTATTAAAACCAAGAATAGTTTTTAATTATTGTGGTTTTTGAAATCTGTGTTGGGGTCATTGACGATATAAGTGATTTTGAGCAAAGTTCAAATTTTGAAAACCAAAAACATTTCATTCATTTGGGTTTTACGCTTAGAAAGTAATTCCTCTCTAAACCTTCTGATTTAACAGAATCGAATAAAAAGTGAAATTCTATATCCAGCACTCTTTGAGCCAACTCGAAACTACTAAAGCTTTTCGAATGTGACGTTGCAAGGACTATAGTAGTATATGGAATGCACCGTTCTTCGTTTCTGTGAGGATCATTTCCAAAATTGGTGGTGTGAAGTTTATGACAAATTGACCAAAAACCTTACAACAGCCAAAAGTGTACAGCATATTATATTTTTCGCAAAATTTGATAATAATCATGATTTTGTCGTTTGTTATCTGGATAAGCCTTGGTGTTCAGTAGGATTTCATGAATAATTGTGCCAAAAGATATTTTTGCACGACCCTCAGGGGCTGAGATTTTTATTTTAACAAATTTCCCTATATAAAAAATGTGTAGCTGGAGTTTGATGGCCATTGACAAGTAATCGTAGAGATAAGTACGCAGATCTGACTATGCCTTGGTGTTCAGTAGGATTTCATGAATATTTGTGCCACACGATATTTTTGCGCGACCCTCAGGGGCTGAGATTTTTATTTTGTAAAGTATCTGTTAAGTTGGTAAAGTATCTTCAATTGAATTTAAATAAATAAATTCAACGAGATTTCTGGCTGGTAATCCGCGATTGGTAAAGTATCTGCAATTGAATTTAAATAAATAAATTCAACGAGATTTCTGGCTGGTAATCCGCGTTTGGTAAAGTATCTGCAAAATATTCATGAAATCCTACTGAACACCAAGGCATAGTCAGATCTGCGTACCTATCTCTACGATTACTTGTCAATGGCCATCAAACTCCAGCTACACATTTTTTTATATAAGGAAATTTGTTAAAACAAAAATCTCAGCCCTTGAGGGTCGCGCAAAAATATCGTTTGGCACAAATATTCATGAAATCCTACTGAACACCAAGGCATAGTCAGATCTGCGTACCTAACTCTACGATAACTTGTCAATGGCAGTCAAACTCCAGCTACACATTTTTTTATTTTTGATTGATTGATTGATTGAAGTGTTCGACCAAGCTTTAAGCAAGATCTCCCGGAGTTATTAATGGCCGGGCCTCACCGAACACCTTGTTACATAAAACATAAAGAGGATTTGGATAGGTTTAGTTAGTGAGATAGAAATTGACCCGGTTACAGACACCTAAGTATAGCCAATAGTTAGTAACACAATGACAGCACATTTCGAATCTACTTAAAACTGCACTCTGAAATAAAATTTATTAGTATACTGAATCAGATTCCTGCGTCCTTCTGAAATTCTAATTGTAATTAAAAATGTATACTTAATAAATATATAATACTCATAAATTAATTTGAAATTGACTTAAAACTAATAAATATAATCGGAATCGACTGATCATTCACATGATTTCCTCCATACTGGTCCCTGTCGCTACTTATAAATATACTTAAGTTCACGCTATAATACATAAGGAGTTTCAGCAAGATTATCTACTAAATTCTATGAGTTTGAAAATTATAAGGCGCTGTTACTAGATATGATTGATGGATTAGGTTGTACGGCCCATCATTATAGCAGGATTCCCAAACTCCAGGGTCCCATTCCGTACACCCGTATACATGTAACAAAACCTAAGGCTAAGATAGGATTCTTAGTTGGGAGGGACTCGACCCGGCTACAGCCACTCAGCAATCGAAATTTAGTAAAAATTGTTAGTAATTATATAATCGAATTATAATCGAATAGTTAGTACAGAACAACACACTTTCTAAATTACAACTTATTCACTACTTTTTGATCCTGTAGGGTTGATCCAATTTAAAATTAAATTCTGAAAATCAGGATTAATTTTAATCTCTATAATAATGATTCTATATTATAATCTGAAAAATTAATTAACAATACAATTAACCTAATCAACAATAGCCCACCTATCTTAGAAAGAAAATTAATATAATTCTAATCTACTTTTATGTTTTATTAAAATTAAAATTAAAACTGCACTCTAAAATGACCTTTATTAGTTTGCTCGATCAGGTTCCTGGGCCCTTCTGCAAATCATAATCATAATTAATTTAGAATTGACTTAAAGCTAATAAATACAATCGAAATCAGCTGTTTATTTACATGATTCCCTCAATACCAGTCCCTGTCGCTACATATAACTACTATTTAGTTCAAACTATAATACATGTATATAATAGTTTCAGCAAAATCTGCCACTAAGATTCTAGGCGTTTGATCTGAAATGGGCGCTATCCTGTAATGAATTATAATTAATGTTACCAGTAACCAAAATTAATTATAAGGCGCTAATAAACCCTGCTGCTTTAATGTGTACGACCAAGCCCCCAGCAAGTTTCCCGAAATACGCCGCGTCCACCGTACACCCTTTTATGAATAACAAAACGAGGGACAAGAAAAGTATGTTAGTAATAAAGCATCAACCCGGCACCAGACACCCAAGAAGTTGATAGTTAGTAAATAAGACAACACCATTTCTAAACTACATGAATATTAACTGCTTGATTCTTGGAGCTTTGAGTAGGGCCTTAACTTTATTCCTGAAAATTAGGATTATATTGGTTAATTCTGGAACAATCTTAGATTCTGAAACAATAAGTTAAATTATTTATCAGTATCCTTAAAATAAAGCCCTCTAACCACCTATGATCTTATTAGTCTAAGTCTACTTAAAGTTATATCTGCATCAATCCTATACCACCTAAATAATTCAATAAATAATTTAAAAAAGTCCTCTTGGTGACACCCCTTCAATATTAACAATTTATTAACTATTTTTATTATTTTATCAAAAAGCTTACAAAATTATTGCTAGCTTAGCTTCCTTCTGGAACTCCTCCAATCGTCACCAACAACGTAAACACCCACTTACACCACTCAGAAACTCCCTCTATAGCATAGTTTTAGAACATAGGTAATACATTTTACCCAGATTCAATTAAAGATAAAATTCCAAATTAATTCGATACAAAGTTTCTCGAAATTTGCATTGGGTTACTCCGAATATTTCTGAAAATCAAGATCTATGTAAATTTGTTAATTGTCACCAACTACTACTTCTAAAATAAACTAAAAGTTATTAAACTCTGAAATCCTCATGGTTTAGTTGATAAAATGGAAATCGTAAAAGTAATTAATTAATTAAATTTCTCATCCCGCTCATTAATCCCTCAGAAACTTTAAATCAAAAACAAATTAGTAGGACAATATAAAATTAACTTGCTTAAAACATGAAATTAGCCAAAAGTAATTTAAAAGAATTAATTAATTACAAACAAATTATTTTTCATTAAAATTGTTAAATACAATATGTTGTTATACAATATATAGCAGAGTTATTTATTTAATTAACATAAATTCTAAATATAAGGATATATGTATATAAACATCTCTTATATTACAAACTAGTGTATAACCAATATAAGTAGAACAAAACTATCTACCTTATACGAAGAAAACTTTGAGAACTTGAAACTTGAGTACTCAAGAAGGATTATTCAACAATATTTACCGCAACAGACAACCCCTTTTGGCGAAAAAGAACGGAAAAACCTGAAAAAGATGAACTCATAAATTGACAGCTAACAGATGTATTAAAAATGCACATAAAACTACATTGCATGTAGTTTTTATTTTTTATTTTATAATGTGTCTTCGCTAAATGCACATTTCAATTTCAAATGCAAAACCTTACAAATGTGTATTGAATTTATGTGGCTCATGTTAATAACGACACTATAAATATAAATTGGTAATGAAAATTGAACATAAACACATCAAAAAACCAGAAAAAGATAATAGAAACATACACTAAAATCCACATAAACAAAATAAATAAATATTTCCATACACTCTTCCTCTGCGCATTCAATATTTATGCATATGCACATGCGCAATAAATCTTTTCATATGTATAATCCTTAGTACGCAATTACGCATACTTCTTCATGTTTTCATTATATGCCATGCACAATATTAAAATATTAAAATTACACCAAAAATTATAAAAATTCCACTACAAACCCATTCTACAGTGACTCACAACCTATTTGATCCAGTTGCATTTCATTAATAAATTGTAAATATCTCGCGATGTCTTATTTTGTTTGAGAGAAATAGAGAAATGGATCAAACAAGCCGTGGATCACTGATGTATTTCATCTGCCATTAAAACTACATGTACGATGTACCAAAATATAAAACTTTTACCAATAAGCCCATTCTACGTATTAATCTTCGATATGTTTGTTCAATTGTATTTAAAATTAAAATAAAATACGTATACGTATTTGAACTAGATGAAACAAGAACTGACATGCGTATTAAATTTAACCGCGTTTATTAAATTGGAACAATTTAACTTTTGATATAAAATCAATCAAAAGAAGCTTTATGCACTAGAATTTTATATACAATTAAACAGACACTAAAGCCTAAATCATGCAATTAATTTAGAAATCATGAAATTTGATTTCCTTCATTTATAAGTACAAAAAACATTGCCTGTAAATGCATCCCGATGGATTACATTTTCCAAATTCACATTTAATTATTTCACTATACCACTTATTTCTTCACTCAAAAATTGAAAAATTAAATTAAATTAAAATTAATTGATTTTACACTTCACTAAAAATTTGATTACATAATTTAAAATAATCAAAACAATAAATTACACTAAAAACTTTTACTTTATGGAGCAGACAAAAAACACGACTGTCTCCTTTGAACGTTTATCGCCGACCAACTATAAAAATTTGATAGCATTGTACACAAATTGTTTGTAGACAAATAAAGATTGCAATGCCCGAGAGAGAAGCATTTTCTGGCGTGTATCTATATTAGAGTTATAACTACCTGCGTTAGACAGAAAATTCATTTTATGAATATTTGTTAACTTAGTTAAATATCTTTACTTTTCCCAATTATATATTTAAATAACAAAGTTATATTGGGTCAGTATTATAATCGCGAATAACATATTGTTCGAGATTTTCACATTTTTCGACGAAGTAAGAAGTTACCAACTCCAAAACATCGATTTAATAAATGTCCTGTTCGTTTTTCCCATCATACATTTTTGTTTTGCCTCTCATTCTAACGAATATTGATAGTTTTGATCAAAATTTTGTACAAAAATAGATTCAGTATTGAACCGTTTATGTTAACTGTTGGGTCCATTCGAGTCTAAAATCGAAGGAGTTGCGTGGAAGAGAAAACTGCCAAACAGATTTTTCTAAAAACGTAACAGATGATTTTTTTATGTTGATGATAAGTATGGAAATTCATCATCTAGAATTGAAGCATTGCGATAATTTTAATTAAAAACTGTAAAAAAATTGTTCAACTGTTTTTCAAAGTAATTCAAACTTTTCGAAAAAATATTTTTGTAAAGTATTAAATGACTTTGATGAAATAAAGGGACCGAAATTAAAATGATTAAAATTTTATTATTTTATGATGGTTTGTTGATATTCATTGATTATTCACTCAATTGATTATTAACTCATTAAACTACTCTCAACTACTAATATTCACTCGCTAAGCACTCATTATTCACTGGAGAATGATGATTTCACATTATTAACTTTTCTCATTAATCGACCATTACTCACACATTACTCTCCTATTATTTTGTAATTATTCACTAATTATTTATTCAATATTCACTCATTATAAGCAAATTTCTATTACTCACTCATTATTGACTGATAATTCTCTCATTATTCATTCATTGATTACTTACTCAATATTCACTTATTTAAGATATGAATGTTGATTTCATTAATTGTCCACCCATAATTCACATAGTATTCACTAATTTTTCACAAATTATTTGCTCATTATTCATCCTAATGCACTTATTATTTATTCATAATACATTCACTATTCACCCATTTTTCACTATTTACTCAGGATTTTCTCATTCAACAAGATCCATTTAACTCGCGTGGGCTTATACAAAATAATGAATAGTTTTTTTTTTCTTAGATTGGTAGTACCCTAACAGACATTTGTGTATGTGAAAATTTCATGTCAATATTTTTAGTATTTTATCAGGCACGCTTGATTACTTACATCTAAATCAGTACATTTTCCGATATTTTTTAAGGTTCAGCAAAGAAGTTGCATTAAATTTTGCTTCAAAAATGGAATTTGGATTTGGATTTCCAAATGCTAGAAAAATGTTAGAAAAAGCTTTTGGTGACAATGCACTGTCCAGAGCGAGTGTTTTTGATTGGTACTGGTTGTTCAAAGAAGGCAGAGAACGCGTTAAAGACTTCGACCTCTACCGATGAAGACCACGTTCGAGGAAGTGAAGGATTTGGTGTTGAAAAGTCGTCGATTGACAATTAGAGATCTTGTTGGCATTACGCAAATATCGTTTGAATCAGAATTTTCGGCAGACGCCTCTTGATTTTTGCATCACGATAACGCCCCGTCGCATACTACTTATCCAACAATTCGACCCATATCGTTCCGCAAATGCATTTTTCGCCTGATTTAGCTACGTGTACTTCTAGCTTTTCCCAAAACTCCAAAAACCACTTCGCATGTCGTTTTGTCCCAATTCAAGAAATATAAGCCGAATCGAAAAAGGTTTTGAAGGCCATTCTGGGAATCGACTTGAACAACTGTTTCGAAGCGTGGAAAAACGTTGATATAAGTGAATTCCAATTTCCAAAATTTTCATATTGCGATAATTTAGAAGAATTAAATCCCAATTTAGTTGATTTAACCTTAGTTAGTCATTTCGTTATCTGTTCTCCAGCTACACATTTTTTTATATAAGGAAATTCGTTCGGCACAAATATTCATGAAATCCTACTGAACACCAACGTATAGTCAGATCTGCGTACCTATCTCTACGATTACCTGTCAATGGCCATCAAACTCCAGCTACACATTTTAAACTCTAGCTACACATTTTTTTTATATAAGGAAATTTGTTAAAATAGAAATCTCAGTCCCTGAGGGTCGCGCAAAAATACCGTTTGGCACAAATATTCATGAAATCCTACTAAACACTAAGGCATAGTCAGATCTGCGTACCTATCCCTACGATAACTTGTCAATGGCCATCAAACTCCAGCTACACATTTTAAACTCCAGCTACACATTTTTTTTATATAAGGAAATTTGTTAAAATAAAAATCTCAGTCCCTGAGGGTCGCGCAAAAATACCGTTTGGCAAAAATATTCATGAAATCCTACTAAACACCAAGGCATAGTCAGATCTGCGTATCTATCTCTACGATAACTTGTCAATGGCCATCAAACTGCTGCTACACATTTTTTTTATATAAGGAAATTTGTTAAAACAAAAATCTCAGCCCCTGAGGGTCGCGCAAAAATACCGTTTGGCACAAATATTCATGAAATCCTACTGAACACCAAGGCATAGTCAGATCTGCGTACCTATCTCTACGATTACTTGTCAATGGCCATCAAACTCCAGCTACACATTTTAAACTCCAGCTACACATTTTTTTTATATAAGGAAATTTGTTAAAATAAAAATCTCAGTCCCTGAGGGTCGCGCAAAAATACCGTTTGGCACAAATATTCATGAAATCCTACTAAACACCAAGGCATAGTCAGATCTGCGTACCTATCTCTACGATAACTTGTCAATGGCCATCAAACTGCTGCTACACATTTTTTTTATATAAGGAAATTTGTTAAAATCAAAATCTCAGCCCCTGAGGGTCGCGCAAAAATATCGTTTGGCATAAATATTCATGAAATCCTACTGAACACCAAGGCATAGTCAGATCTGCGTACCTATCTCTACGATTACTTGTAAATGGCCATCAAACTGCTGCTACACATTTTTTTATATAAGGAAATTTGTTAAAATCAAAATCTCAGCCCCTGAGGGTCGCGCAAAAATACCGTTTGGCACAAATATTCATGAAATCCTACTAAACACCAAGGCATAGTCAGATCTGCGTACCTATCTCTACGATAACTTGTCAATGGCCATCAAACTGCTGCTACACATTTTTTTTATATAAGGAAATTTGTTAAAATCAAAATCTCAGCCCCTGAGGGTCGCGCAAAAATATCGTTTGGCATAAATATTCATGAAATCCTACTGAACACCAAGGCATAGTCAGATCTGCGTACCTATCCCTACGATAACTTGTCAATGGCCATCAAACTCCAGCTACACATTTTAAACTCCAGCTACACATTTTTTTTATATAAGGAAATTTGTTAAAATAAAAATCTCAGTCCCTGAGGGTCGCGCAAAAATACCGTTTGGCAAAAATATTCATGAAATCCTACTAAACACCAAGGCATAGTCAGATCTGCGTATCTATCTCTACGATAACTTGTCAATGGCCATCAAACTTCTGCTACACATTTTTTTTATATAAGGAAATTTGTTAAAACAAAAATCTCAGCCCCTGAGGGTCGCGCAAAAATACCGTTTGGCACAAATATTCATGAAATCCTACTGAACACCAAGGCATAGTCAGATCTGCGTACCTATCTCTACGATTACTTGTCAATGGCCATCAAACTCCAGCTACACATTTTAAACTCCAGCTACACATTTTTTTTATATAAGGAAATTTGTTAAAATAAAAATCTCAGTCCCTGAGGGTCGCGCAAAAATACCGTTTGGCACAAATATTCATGAAATCCTACTAAACACCAAGGCATAGTCAGATCTGCGTACCTATCTCTACGATAACTTGTCAATGGCCATCAAACTGCTGCTACACATTTTTTTTATATAAGGAAATTTGTTAAAATCAAAATCTCAGCCCCTGAGGGTCGTGCAAAAATATCGTTTGGCACAAATATTCATGAAATCCTACTGAACACCAACGTATAGTCAGATCTGCGTACCTATCTCTACGATTACCTGTCAATGGCCATCAAACTCCAGCTACACATTTTAAACTCCAGCTACACATTTTTTTTATATAAGGAAATTTGTTAAAATAAAAATCTCAGTCCCTGAGGGTCGCGCAAAAATACCGTTTGGCACAAATATTCATGAAATCCTACTAAACACCAAGGCATAGTCAGATCTGCGTACCTATCTCTACGATAACTTGTCAGTGGCCATCAAACTGCTGCTACACATTTTTTTTATATAAGGAAATTTGTTAAAACAAAAATCTCAGCCCCTGAGGGTGGCGTAAAAATACCGTTTGGCACAAATATTCATGAAATCCTACTGAACACCAAGGCATAGTCAGATCTGCGTACCTATCTCTACAATAACTTGTCAATGGCCATCAAACTCCAGCTACACATTTTTTTTTATATAGGGAAATTTGTTAAAATCAAAATCTCAGCCCCTGAGGGTCGCGCAAAAATATCTTTTTTTTTTTTTCTTCTTCCGCTGGCGCTACATCCCATGAAGGGATTTGGCCGCCTCAACGATGCTCCTCCAAATAATTCGATCCGCCACAAGAGAACGCCAGACACGGTGACCGAGTGTGTTTAGGTCCCTCTCAACGTCGTCCATCCATCGGGTAGGTGGTCTCCCACGAGGTCCTACTTTCGTTGGTGCCGACTCCAAGGCCTGTTTGGTGGTCCGATTTTGTGAACGAAGTACGTGCCCAAGCCATCTTAGCCTTGACGATTTTATGAATCCAATGATGTCAACTTTATCGAGATCATTTCTGATCTCGTGATTCATTCGCATTCTGTACGTGGCTCCTTCTTTAATAGGACCGAGAATTCTTCTTATGATCTTACGCTCAGTTACAGCGAATAAATAAATTCAACGAGATTTCTGGCTGGTAATCCGCGATTGGTAAAGTATCTGCAATTGAATTTAAATAAATAAATTCAACGAGATTTCTGGCTGGTAATCCGCGTTTGGTAAAGTATCTGCAAAATATTCATGAAATCCTACTGAACACCAAGGCATAGTCAGATCTGCGTACCTATCTCTACGATTACTTGTCAATGGCCATCAAACTCCAGCTACACATTTTTTTATATAAGGAAATTTGTTAAAACAAAAATCTCAGCCCTTGAGGGTCGCGCAAAAATATCGTTTGGCACAAATATTCATGAAATCCTACTGAACACCAAGGCATAGTCAGATCTGCGTACCTAACTCTACGATAACTTGTCAATGGCAGTCAAACTCCAGCTACACATTTTTTTATATAAGGAAATTTGTTAGAACAAAAATGGGCGCAAAAATATCGTTTGGCATAAATATTCATGAAATCCTACTGAACACCAAGGCATAGTCAGATCTGCGTACCTATCTCTGCGATTACCTGTCAATGGCCATCAAACTTCACCTACACTTTTTTGTGTATATACTCTTCTGTTGTCAGGTTTTGTTTTTTTGTCATTTTTATTTTTTGTCATAAACTTCACTTTAGCTCCAAAATTAGGAATTCCTCGGATTGGTTGTTGAACTATCGCAAATCTACTAAATTTTCATTGCATATTTATCAAGTGTTTTGGAATTTAGTGCTGAAAAGAAATCTTTCTCGAGATTGATACATCCGCACAGCAACAGTATGTACAATTCTTAACTACTTCTGACCGATCATTCTTCTGAATCGTGAAATCGTAAATATTGGCATCCTTTGATTTTGTTATTGTTGTCATAAACCAAATATTTTATAAATACATATATTTATTACGTTTTAAAGTATTATATTAATGATGTGTAGCTAGACTGATGTGTTGCTTGTTTCCCGAATTCAATACGACCCCTATTCCGTATATATGTCTAAGCCTATTTGATAGCAAAGTATTTCCCGATCTAAGATATAGTATGAGACTATTCCCGGCGAGAAGAACTGAATACCTTATAAATTCATCCTATATGGTGCTCGACGCACTCGGCCAGAACGTCGAACTGTAGAACCCTCTGGTCCATCCATTCGTATATGCCCCGCTGTAATTTCAGTTCCGTCCCGGTTTAATATACTTTCTCCGGGTTGCCCTGAGATAGCCGTTGATGATGTACCTCCTATTTGTTGCGACATCGTTGATTTAGGATCAATCACTTCATATATTACCATCATCTTCCTTCTTCGATGGGCATACTTCTGTATTTGGATACCTTTTTGCCGAGTCCGGGTACCCTTCTCTGTTTCCCTCAACCCCTGTGGCTCGAATCTGGCCAATATTTCGACGTTGTAATTTTCCCTCGACCTCAATCACATAGTGTAGCCAACCCTCTTTCTGAATAATCTTGCCCAATTTCCATTTGATCGCTTTGTTTTGATACCAACGGATCTGGACTGTATCGCCTATACATAGCTCCCGTCTATACCTTAATGGGTTACTATTTGTGTAGTCATTTATTCTATCTGTTGGTTTAATCAGGTCGATCGTGGATCGTAAGTTAAATCTTAGCATTTGTTCTGCTGGGCTTCTCCCTGTTGTCGAATTTATTACTTTCCTGTATTGAAGTAAGAATCGCTGTAATTTCAGGTGTAGATCTCCTGGATCATTCATAGCGGCCCGCAATGCACATTTTAACGTCTGGACACTTCTTTCTGCCTGTCCATTGGTGGATGGGTGTGCTGGAGCAGTCTGATTGTGGTTGATACCGTTACTTTGCAGAAAATCTCGGAATTCTTTGGACGTAAAATTTGTCCCATTATCTGTTACCACTATTTGTGGCAGACCAAATCGTGCAAACAGTTCGCGTATTGATCTGATGGTGTAGAAACTGGTGATAGTTTTCATGGGTACCACCTCTAACCATCTTGATCTGGCATCCACAACCACCAAAAAATAATGTTCCATAAAAGGCCCAGCGAAATCTATGTGTATTCGCTGTCATGGCATGGTCGGCAGTTCCCACGTGTGCACTGCAGCCTTCGACGGTTCTTTTGCGACCCGCGCACATTCTCGACAACTTTTCACCATATGTGCCATATGTAATTCCTTAAGGATTTGTTTTTGTAATATGCTTGGAATTAAGATCCGGATTCCTTAAAAAGCCACCGGGTGCCGAGATAGGGAATCGACATTCATATGGTTTTTTGCCTCTCTATGTTCAATTTTGTATTTAAATCCGGATAAATTGCGCATAACTTGGTAATCGTTGTGATGTTAATACCGGTAGGTTTTTATCTGAGTTTAAAATCATTGCCAATGGTTTATTGTCCGTTATTAACGTGAATTCACGTCCGTAACAATAATTGAAAAATTTTAAAAGCGCCCAATAAATGGCTGTCGCTTCTTTATGAAGTTGGCTGTAATTTTACTCACTTTGTGATAACGCTCGGGACGCATACGCTATTGGTCGTTCCCCAGTTGGTGTTTTATGTGACAATATTGCAGAAATTCCCACGGGCGATGCGTCTGTCGCCAGAATCAATGGGAGTTTTTCTTCGTATGGCATCAATACCGAATCGCTTTGTAATTCCGCTTTAATATCAGTAAACGCTCGTTGACACTCTTCATTCCCAATGAATTTCACGTCATTTCGTAATAATTTGTAAAGGAATTTAGAATGGTTGCCATATCCGGAATAAAATTGTTGTAATATGTTACCATTCCAATGAATTGACGTAGCTCCGACACGTCCCTCGGTCGAGTGATTTCAGCGATTGCTTTAGTTTTATCCTTATTCTTCTGAATACCGGCTTCACTTATGGTGTACCCTAAGTATGTAATCGCCTCTCTGAATAATTTACTCTTATTTAGGTGTATATTATATCGACGTAATTTCTCTAACAACGCCTGTACGCGCTCCATCGTCTCGGGCAATGTACGACCAGCGACAATAATGTCGTCAAAGAAGCATTGTGCCCCGTTGAGATTATTGGTGATATTTTCATCCATAAAGCGTTGCCAGATATTGGGTGCCGTTTTTACCCCAAACATTAGCTTTCTAACCTTATGTAAAGGCCTTTATGTGTGCTAATTGTTTGTATTAGTGCACTCTCCTCATTCATAGCCATATTTAATAAGCTTTATGCACATCAAACACGCAATAATATTTGCCATTGGCCAACTTGTGCAATATATATTCTCAATTTTCGTTATTGGGTATTTGTCATCCATTATTATCTTGTTAAGTGTAACCTTATAATCTGCGCACAGTCTTATTTGATTTTCCGCTTTAATTATTGGCACCACTGGTGTTCCCCAGTCCGAATGTTCGACCTTTTCAAAAGTCCCCGATTTTTCAAGCCTTTCGATTTCGTCTTCGATCAAATAGCGTATTGCGTACGGCACAGGCCTTGGTTTAATGTAAATTGGTGAAACCCCTTCGCGCAGTTTTAATTTACCTTTAATATCTGGAATTGTGGTGCCGATTGTATTCTTGAATAGATCCTCATTTCTTTCAAAAATATGTTTTTCCAGTTTAGTAACATCTACATTCACGAGTGTGATGGTTTTGACATCCTTTGGCGGTAATAATTGTAGTGCCTTTATCCATTCTCGACCAAAGATAGTGTCGAATTTGTCATCGACGATATATAGATTTCCTCTTATAGATTTATTGTCATGAGTGACCGATACCTTTGCTACCCCTAATGCTGGAAAAATACTACCATTGTATGCCTTTAACTTTGTATTGGTTGGGTTTATTTTAACTTCCGGCAGTCTACTATGTATTAACTTTTCACTGGTTGATATGGCGGATCCCGTATCAAATTCCATTTCAAAGGGTTTGTCTTCGTGTATTAGGAATTTACTACGTTCATCCGATTCTGTATAAAGTCGTAGCGTATTTATTTATTTCCACTCATCCTTATCAATGGTTTCAATTGCATTCGCCGAATGTGTATTGGCGTCTTTTTTATCTTTCTTCATGCATACCTTAGCGATGTTACTTGTTGCTTTGCAATGGTAGCAGTACAATTTGTTCTTAGTTCTGCATTCGCTCGCTTTGTGTCCTGGTTTCCCCATCGATAACAAGTTAGATCCCTATTGTTGTTATCGCTCTTGCCTGCGCCACCGTCATTAAAAATCTTCGACGTATTTTTGTTTCGTTTCATCCACTTTCATTCTGATACATCTCCGCACTGGCCTTTACTTGGTGCACTTCTTGCATTGACCGATTTTGTATTTTTGACGCTTCCATTGGTAATGCCGTTTCCAAATTTTTTTTCATATTCGGTTGGATTTCTTCTAGCAACCGCTGGCGAATTTCAGCGTCACTAATGCCCCGTATAAACTGAGATCGTAAATGAGTTTCGGCAGTCGACTTTTTGCAGGATGTACATGTAAAATTGTAGAAAACACTTAAGCGTTTCAACTCTGCCACGTATGTTGCCACGGATTCACCTTCGTGTTGTGTTCTAAGCAGAAACTTGTGCTGCTCAGTGATTTCGTTTGGTTTCGGGCACAAATGAACCTGTAACATTACAATTAACTCCTCGTATGTTTTTGTGATTGGCATGTCGGGAGCAGTTAAACTACTAAGCAATTGATAATGCTTAGTACCGATATAATTAATTAATATTTGTACTTTGCGTTCATCCGTTGTAACAGAGCGCATATTTAGGTAATTTTCTAAACGTTGTTTATAAATTGTAAACGTTTCCTCATTTTCATTAAATGGACCGAATTGTAAATTTGTCTCTCGATTGCCGCTTTGTAATTCTTGTAGTAACTTTAATAACGCCGCCACATCGATTTTATTTTCATCCGCCATTTTGTAACATGCGGTAATTACTTTTTATTTTTATATATGTCTAGACACACGCGTAATTTCGCCTTCTCGTCGCCAATTATTATGTATTAAATGAGACACTATTTATTTGTGATAATTAAATTACATAATATTTATTACGTTTTAAAGTATTATATTAATGATGCGTAGCTAGACTGATGTGTTGCTGGTTTCCCGAATTCAATACGACCCCTATTACGTATTCGCATTTAAAGGGCCGCAAGAGGCGCTACGATCGCCATTAGTTAAAGGTGAACAGCAATTCAGCGTTTATTTTTATGTGTGTTATTTTTTAATTATTTTGTCGCTGAATAAATAAATATAACTTTTATATGCAATAAATGATTGTATTGGTCCGAAATCAATCGCTGTTCACCTTTAACTCTAGTTTCAATATCGTCCACCAGATGTCAGCCACTTTGCGTTAAAAGGCGAATATATGTCTAAGCCTATTTGATAGCAAAGTATTGCCCGATCTAAGATACAGTATGAGACTGGTAATGCAATACATAATACATAACATATAACAGAAATACATCTTTGCGTTGAATTTCCATTTACCAATAAGGTAAAAGGGCTAAAATTCTCCATATCACTTTTCTTTAAAATTCCGAACTATTCTATTATGAAGTTTAAATTGATCAATTAAGATGTAATTTTCTCCATTTATATTGAAATTACCTATTGAGTCTAAGAGACTCAACGCATGCTTTTATGTTTGTTTTTTGAAAATGGGCCGGTTAGGCCTACAATCGGTACGGTTAAAAAAATATTAGTAGGTGATTCTAGATCTTAAATAATAAGTATTGGATACACAAAGCTTAATTTTCTTAAAAATTTATTTTTCGGTTATTTTTTAGCTAATAAACTTAAAATGAGTCTGCGAGACTCAACCTATGCTGATTAGGGTTAATTTTTTTTTTTTTTTCATAATCCCGCTTCATGTGGAAGTCCTGGAAATGGAAGCATTCAATTTTGATTGTTGCAACTAATGCATGTTAAAGAATTAAATGTTCACGGTTTGTTGAATACTGGTAGAGATCTTAATCAAATGAGAATACAACTTTCACAAAATATGCCATGAAAAATTTAACGAAAAAGTGATTATTACAGCAATAGCATTTAGATTGCCATGCAAAATACGTACAACATAGCAACGCGATAATTTTACAAATTTTACCATAGCAACATGAAAATGCTAAACAATTATCTCTAGATTTGTAATTGTATTTCATTTTTTTTTTGTTATGATTTGATTTTTTATACACTCGCCAAAGGAAAAGCCATGAAAACAAAAGCTTGTCAAATAATTTGCATACAACAAAACACAAATGGATGAATCGTGATCCAATTGCTGATCGGAAAGTTGTATTCGCTTACTAAATACAACACGTGCTGAAATAAATGATAGATAATTTTTTACTTGTTAAAACCGACGCAGATAATTCAACTCGTGCTGCACACTCGTTGAATTTTCAGCTCGATTTTAAGTCGTAAAAAATTATCGATAACAATTGAGCACTAGTTGTATTTTACGAGTGACAATAAAAACATATTTGTATGATACATTGAGCGATCAGATCGTAATACACCAAAATATAAAAGGCTGAAACCACACTAGGTGATCAGAATTTCGGTCTTTGGTATCTTCAATGGGAATAGCATTCGAGTGTGATAGTTTTTAAAGTATTGATATCTATTTTAACCAACATATATTTACTTATACAACAACAGCCAAACAGGTCAAAAGCTTCAGTAACATGGGTACAGGCCATCCAATTTAACACAAAAAAATCGTATTCTAGAACTTTATACCGATAGTAGTATACAAAATTATACTGATATTTCTAACCGTGTAACTGACCATATTCTAGAACTTTTCCAAAAATCATATTAGAATCCCATTTACAACGCACAGTCAAATTTCATAATATTCGGGTAAGGAATAACCAAGTTCCATCCTACTTGGCCATATTCCAGAGCTTTATCCAAACATTCTTTTAGAATTCCATTCCAAACACATACATATGTTAAATTTGATGATACCCGGTTAAGGAATAGTCACGTTCAAACTCATTTCAAAATCCCATTTCCAATACACATGTCGAATTTCATAATAATCGGTTGAGAAATGGACAAGTTCCATTATACTTGGCCATATTCCTAAACTCCATCCAAAACTCATTTTAGAATCCCATTTCCAACGCACGTACGTGAAATTTGCCCTAAGTTACCTTAAATTGCCTAAGTATGTATGTCCTAAGTTTTTTTATATATTGCTGTAAAAGTTTCTTTATTATGAATTTATTTATTTCATATTGAAATAATTAAAAACCATGCTGAAGTATAATTACTCTAACAGAACAAATTTAGATTTTTTCTATGACGGGTTAGCTATATGATTTTCCGAATTTTCTTGACAAAGGAAGCGGCCACATATTTTAATTTCATTTTAACAACCTGTGTTACTGTTTATACATATAAACAGTATCACAGGTTGGTAAATGAAATTAAAATATGATAGTATTAAATTTCATTTCAGACATTTTTGGTAGTTCTGATCTATTCGCTGTCTCAAATCCCAATTTTTTTGGTGGGAAGAGGCATTTTAAAGTCAACTTTCCCGCATATTTAGGAGTACCCCTTCGTTTTTGTTTTCACCAAGTTTCTTCTAACCCTTTATTGTAGGGATTTTCTTTACTTTTTTTTGGTTCATTTTTCTTTTTCTTAATGCTCACTTTAATATGCGGAGCACATTCGGCAGATTTTAATAATAGCGCTGTTGTAAGCTGCAATTTATCAACAAATTTGCCTATTTTTAAATTTAACTCTCTAAGTATTGTAAGTTATTTTTCAGCTGATTAAACCAGCATTCGACAGATTATGGCAAACATGGTTGAGGTTGTCCTAAATACCCTAATCCGCTACTTTTTTCAAAAGTGAAATATTTCTCGAATAGCTAAGAACTTATGACAACATAGCTTAAAGGACATTTTGGTGGCCGCTACCTAGGATTTTCTCAAGAAAATTCGGAAAATCATTTATACATAATATATTCGATGTATAATATAGCCCAGTCATTATGTCCAAAAAAAAGGCAAAGAAATGCAAATGAACCGAACTGGCTGATTCCCAGTAAACCTTAAGTCATATTAATTTTCTTGATTGATCACATGTTGGTCCTATTTTAGTCATCTGGTGATTCGAACGTCACAAATTAGTCATTATGTTGACCACAAAATCTGCAGTGGTCATATATCGCTTTTAAACTTGATACAAAGCCGATCGAAGTACAACTCGGCCTGATTTTAAACCACAAAACAGTCCTAAAGTAGCATATTTATGACTGATAGTTTGCCGCATGCTTGTAACAAATCCATTTCACAAATGACGTAGAAGTTTGGCAATTATTATATTGTTCATTTGCTCCAGCTTCCAAAGTATACAAATATAATTAAATTAAAAATATGGACAAGCCGAAAACGAATCAATTTAGTTGGAAACAATTAAAATACAGCGGAACATACAAAAGACATTTTCGAAAAATAAGATATGATAAAATGTCAAAGTTTACTAAGGATGCAGAAATAATATTTAATAATAAATTCAGCGAACCAGTTCATAATTTGGAAAATGAAAACTCGTCCATCGTCGGTCCGTCCACATCAGGATTAAATAATGTATCTATTCAGCCATATCATACAGAAAATATCGTTAAGCATACTGAAGTTGAGAGAAGCCCTTTTCCCGAAAACTACTGAGACAGCGATAGTAAAAATCCTGATGCTACTTTTGACGTAGATTATTTTATTCCAGAGGAAGATATTTGTGATGATGAAATTGAAGTTAGTGGTGATAATGCTAGTGCAAATGAGTTATCTGGTTGCAGTGATAGCGAGGAAGTTGACGTACCATTCAAAGATTTTTTTAAATCATGGGCACATCAATAAAATATAAACCAAACTGCTTTAAGACCGTTAATTAAAAACGTTAATAAAAGTTTTGGAGCTAATTTACAGAACGATCCAAGATCAATAATGCAAACTCCACGTCAAACAGCTCAGAGCTTTGGTTCCTGAATATAAACAAAGACTTCATTGCAATGGAATATGGAACTGAAATCGATGCAAAACATTTTATTTTTGTACAAAAGATAAAATATCGGGATGATTTTTTTTCAGACCCGATAGAATCATCTAATCTTAATATTTTTTATACTACAAATTCTACTAAGTTTATTTCTAGTGATTTGTAACCAATTGAAGAAATATTGTGCAAGCTAGTATAGGAATAAAAAATGAAAATAACCAAGTTGTGTTTATATCACTGCAGCACACATTGAACTAAAAAAATATTTTAATTGAAACAAAACGAATTCTAATAAAATTTAAATAATTCATTATTTCAGCGTTTTATTTCTAATAAATTTCAATTTTTCAATATAAAAAAAAAATTCTTTTAACATTAATTTGTCATCGGAGTATATATACCAACTCTGTCTAGTTTCCTACACCAACTCTGACTAGAACTATCTAGAAGAAATGAATCAATATTTAAAGCATCACAAAACATTTTAATTACATTGTGTTGGTTGTCGAATCTATGCTTTGCAGTTTGGCGTCCTATTCCGGTCCATGAACAAGTAGCCAGAAATGAGCGCGCAAAAATTCGGTCTAAAATATCATAACAAACAGTGCGCCCACTACCGTTGCATTGTCCATTGAAGCATTTCAATCGATTAAACTTAAAACATAAAAATAATTATCTTAATACATAATTAATTGAATAATTGTAAAACATCAATGCATTTTATAAAAATACAAGCTAAATATGGCTATTTGGGTGAGGTCAAAAATGCATGCCCTGTACAGTTTACGCGAAGCACAACAGTATCAATGACCATAAAACTGGCAAGCAGAGCAAACGTGCACTTTAGCTGCAACTCTTAACAATCCATTGGCTTGCAATATAAACAAACGGTGCGTCGCCTAAAGTTTCAACTACAGCATTTAAATTATATGGTCGACAAATGGTAGCATTACAAATATGTTTATGTATATAAAAATGAGTAAACTGCTTACCAAATTTTGAAAATAGTTTAAATCCTTTAGATTTTCCTCGAATTCCTCTATTTTCGATAATGAATCGATGATAGTAAATCCAGGCAAATCAGTTGGTGTTACCGAGGGCTCGCAAAATAATGGATTTTTGGTATGTGACTCCTTGCGTGAATAAAATTGCTCCAAAGTTGTTTGTATTTTTGCTGATTCTTCCAGCAAAGGCCTAAAATTGGTAAAATGTTAATAAAACAACACTGTTTATTTCTAAATGGACCGTACTTGGCAGCTTCCGTCATTAAGGAAGGTAATTTTGTAACGGTGTCATCAAAGGGACGTCGTTCCAAAGTGGTTGATAGCAAAATGATATTTAGGAAAAGTAGACCGGGGGAAAAATTAAAAAGGTTTGGTAGGCTAGAAGGAAAAAAAAAAAGGAAAGTGGGGAGACAAATTTTTGCATCGTGACAGGATATACGATAGATTTTTTTCGGATTTTTTTTTGTTATTGTGAATAAGTAAGCATCCGTGTGCCAGGGCTCATTTAGATCTGGAATATATGCTCCTAGCAGTGAACCACCAACACAAAAAAAAAAGAATCCCTGTAAATATTTTCATAGACAAATAATATAAGTATAGTTTACGCGTGGGGATCGCGGGTTTGTTCGTGTGTTGGTTTGGGGTGATTATAACGTGGTATTTAGTGAATTTCCACGTACCACCAAATTACCGAGGAAAAAAAAAATTTATACTTATAAAATTGTTTGCAAATAAAAAAAAAAAAAAAAATTTAAATTTATTAAGAAGAATCCAATTGGTTTCCTTTACGTCGTGGACAAGGTGAAGAAAGGGGCGGTTTAAATAACCGTGTTAACCACAGGGTGGGCATACTACACCAACATCGGTATTGAGACGTACCCACGCCTAATCCAAAAAGGAAAGAGAAAAATCCACATGGTCCCATCCATGGTGGTGGGAGCCTAGGGGCCTCCCCAGGTCTAGTGGAGGTTGTCATCTGTAGCATCTGAACGGGAGTATAGCAGCATTGGGAGTTGGAGTTTGGGGGACGCACTTGGCCAGTCCATAATTTGGGGGAAGTAAACGTTATTTAACGTGTATTGATTTCATTCATATAACCCCGTTATATTACTTAAATTAATTAACTAATTTGCATTGTCATTTAAAAATCAAAAAACCACAAAATTTGTTTTGCCCTTATTGTGTAACCTTGGTAAATTTTGGTCGTGAAATCAAATGAAAGTCCGGTTACCAGGTTTTATGTTACCGGTGGTCGAGCGAGAACAAACCCATTACCACTGAGCGGCGGGACGAAACAAAAAAAATCAGCTCATCAGACCCCAGTAACAATTTTCCAATCTGATTTTCGATGGAACTGACTCTCATTTCCAATGCTGACATCCTAGTCATCATGTTGTCTCTAAACGAAGTGACGTTTTCCGAAATTTTGTGCAAAATCCATTCAAAACTATTCATATCGGCCTGGACATAAGGATCGCTATTGGTTTCTAGAACTTGTTGTTGCTCTGAATCAACAGGTATTTTCAATAAGGAATTACTTTTTTTAGCTATACGCGAGGGCGTTTTTTTGATATATGAAGGATGGCCGTATAACTTTAAAATTATTTTTGGTTTCCTCTCTGCATTAGACGTTACAGTAGAGCCTAAAATATTTGAAACGAATGAATAAACAATGTTTTGAAATAAATGAATTTTTACCATTAATGTCTATAAGCTGAGATTTAACATTTTTGTTTGAAAGTCCAGAAGTCCTCATTCCATCAATTTTTATTTTTTTTTACCTCTGGATAATTATCCTCCGTTTCTGAAATTTCCATCATGACTTCTAGAGTTTTAGTAGCCTCTTCAAATTCCAAATTTCGCCTCTTTATTTGGCATCGCATTGTCTAAAATAAATAATTCAATATAAATAGCGATTATAGTGAATGTATGGACAAGAAAAACCATTCAAATATATGAATACTAGCTGACCCGGCGAAATGTTGGTCGATACATTATTTGTGAATTGCTTTATTAAAATCGCATTTTTAAGGTACTATTTCTGAGTAATAAGTTCACTTGGTATACGCACAGATAAGAATAGACAGATATGGATCTTGTATGGGCCATATTTACATTCAAAACTTCAATGCAATAATTTTGAGACAGAAATGTAAATTTTATTACCAATATTTAAACGATATCAGCCAAATGGCTGCCACGCTACGCTTGCAGCACCATATCCTTTTCGAATCCCTTTCCAATTTTCGAAATCTTGAATCGATTGTGGAGCATTGGCATAGACCTTATCTTTCACGTGGCCCCAAAGAAAAAAGTCTAAAGTTGTTAAATCATAAGATCTCGTTGGCCAATTGTGATCACATCAATATCTTTTAATTCCGGCCATAAAAAATCATTAATCATAGCTCGGTATAGCGCAATCCATTCACCGTAACAGTTGCACCAGCCTCATTTTCGAAAAAGTAAGGTCCAATCACACCGCCAGCCCAAAAACCGCACCAAACAATGACACGTTGAGGATGGAGAGGCTTTTCAATAATCATTCTTGGATTTTTTTAGCCCCAAATGCAACAATTCTGCTTATTAACGTAGCCTCCGAGGTGTAAATGGGCCTCATCACTGAAGATGATTTTTTGATGAAAATCCGGATCGTTTTGATGCATTTGAAGGACCCAATCAGCGAAGATACGACGTTTATGGTGATCGACCGGCTTGAGTTCTTGTGTTAACTGAACTTTAAAAGCCTTAAGGCCTAAGTCTTTATGCAAAATACGGTGTAATGTCGTTTGTGGAATGTCTAATTCTAAAGATCGACGAGGAATCGACAAACCTGGGTTTTCTACAACACTACGGCCTTCAGAAATATTCTCAGTTGTTCTTGAGCGACGCGCACGGTTTTGATTCTTCACATCACTAACTTTTCCCAACAGCTCAAATTTTTCCACCAGTTTCACTATTATCGGCCGAGAAGGTGCTTCACAACGACCAAAAAGTTCTTTAGTTTTGCGAACTGTGACTGCTAATTTTTCATCATTTTTGTAGTGAATTTTAATAATTTCAATACGCTGTTGAAGCGTGTATCGCACCATTTTTAGTAATGGCGTAGTTTTTACGTGTCAAATGTCAAAAGGTGACAGCTTCAAAATTGACAGCTGCCCAAATAGCAGGCTATTCAAAATGAAACCTCTTATTGGAAAACCCTGTATTATGTAGCTAAACATTTTTCCAACATGATCCCATCATGATCTTTTAGTTTTTTCTGTGAATTGTTACTCTCCACCTAAACCTAATAGTTTTAGCTTTAGAGATTTTGCTAGTATAGATAATTCCTGCCTTTACTTAGTTTGTAACTCGGTTCCTTGTGAGGATAATTTTTGCATTAGTTCTGCAACTACCCAAGTAGAATTTTCCAACTCGTATATTAGTTTGGTCTTTGATATTTGCGTTCCGCTTAAAAAGGTTACTTTCAAAGCGAAATCTCCGCCTTGGTTGTCTCAGGAAGTTTCGAATGCCATAAGTATTAGAGTTAGTAAATATCGTTTATGGAAAAGGTATCCTAATAGTCAATCTCATTTAGATTATAAGCAGGCTCATAATAGAGTCGTAGGGTTAATTCGGATTGCTAAACGAAATTATTTCAAGGACAAGTTAGACTCCTCCCTTCCTCCTAAGATTTTTTGGCTTAATGTTCGTAATTTAGGCCTAGGCAGATGCAAGAGCGGTTCTAGTGGGGTGTTTAAGCCCAATGATATCAATAGTTATTTTTGCTCTAGTTTGAACTCGGGCAGTAGTACCGTCGATTTGTTCTCTAATGCGTCCTCTAATTCGTTTTCGTTTTCAAATATTTCTCTCGAGGATTTACAGTCTGGATAACGTCAATTTAAAATTCGCTACAAAATACTTGTTACGTATCTTTAATTTTATTCTTACACCCTCTTCCTATCCAGATCAGTGGAAGCTAAGTAAAATAATCCCCATCCCAAAGATCAGTAATCCTTCAGAGCTATCCCATTTGTGGCCAATTAGCATTTTAAGTTCTCTCTCTAAAGCTTTCGAGATAGTTGCTAAAACTCAAATTCAATCGCATCTAAATAGCAATAGTTTAATTAGTTTCTTCCAATCTGGGTTTAGAAAATTTCGTAGCCCTTTGAGTTGACTTCTTTAACATTGTTAGATTTTTCTAAGGCCTTTGATTCTATTAATCACAGAATTCTTTTTAACAAACTCTTATCTCAGTTTAGATTTTCGATTTCCGCTGCCAGATTAGTTTTTAACTATCTTTCTAATCGTTCTCAGGCAGATTTTTCGACAATCCTTTGTCTAATTTCCTTCCTGTAATTTCCGGCATTCCTCAGGGTTCAGTGCTGGGTCCTCTATTGTTTTCTATGTACATTAATGAATCCTGTATTCATCATTGTTCATTTTACATTTTCGCTGATGACGTCCAAATTTATAAAAATAGTCGTTTAGATCAGGATTCTATTGATAGGAATATTTCTCTGATAAATGAAGACTTAAGTAACATCGCTAGTTGGTCGGTCTCTCATAGGCTCGTTTTAAATGCGAATAAATCTCAGTCGATCATAATTTATAAAAAATTGTTAGACACCTCGTCCTTTCCTGGTATTTTTCTGCAGGGTTCGCTAATTAGGTATTCAAATACTGATAGAGATTTAGGCTTAGTTATTAATAAAACTCTTTCTTGGGGTAACCATTTAGTTAGTATTAGTAAGAGGGTGTTTGGTATGCTTAGTTGTTTGTATAAAGTAGTAGGATTTTCTGATAGTCAGTTTAGGAAAAAAATGGTTTTGTCTTATCTTCTTCCTCATTTTATTTACGGTGACATAGTTTTATTCGGAATGATTCAGGAAAATATGAACATTCTCCAAAGATGTTTCAATGCTTGTACTAGGTTTATTTTTGGTATTAGGAAATTCCATCATATTTCTGCCTACTCCAGCCTGTTTTAGGATGTAGTTTATCTACCTTTTACGAATTTCACGTTTGTCTTTTTATTTGTAAACTTCTCAACGCTAAGAAGCCTTGGTATCTTTATAGAAAGTTACTGTTTAGTAGAGTAGCTTTCATTCGCAAACTTCTGCCTGATTCCAACGAAAAATTGTGGTAGGTCGCTAAACAAATCCTTTTACGTTAGGGGAGTTTCTCTTTGGAATTCAATTCCATTGGAAATTAAGAGATTAGGATCGGCCAAATTATTTAAGTCAAAATTTTTGGAGTGGCGTGATTGATGGGCAATACGTAGGTTTTTTAAATTTATTTTTAATATTATTTCACCTCTTGCTGTACATTTCATTGTAAATGAGCTATTCCTCAAAATAGAATGTGTATGGATGAGGTGGAAATTGTTTGAATAAATTTAAGAGGTTTTTCTGCATAATGCAAGCAGCCTCATTTTTATTTTTTTTTATTTTTCTTTTGTTCCGTTTACTCGGTTTCCATCTGTGCTTTTTCTTTTAATACTAAATTATTGTTAAAGTACAATAAATAAATAAAACATTTTAAAAAACTTAACAAACAATAGTACTTTTAACATCAAAAATTCAATAGAACTGAATTCGAAAATAGATAATTTAATTATTCATCAAGATGACATTCTTAAATCACTGGATGTGGTCAATCTTTTTACTAATATACCTACGGATTTAGTTTTAAATGAAATTAGCGATAAATGGAATAATATTTCAGAATTTACCAATATTAATAAAACGGACTTTTTAGAAATACTCTATTTAATTTTAACGAAACATAATTATTTTTCTTATAATAACACATATTACAAACAAATTTCCGGCTTAGCTATGGGTAATCGGTTGTCGCCCATTCTAGCAGATATTGTGATGGAAAAACTGATTTTAACAGTTTTACCAACACTACCAGAACCACCTACATTTATAGCAAAATACGTAGATGATATTCTGTTGATTTTGCCGAGGAATATGGTGGATTTAACTGAAACATCATTTAATTTTTTTAAATACAGGTTTGGTCCTAAGACACTCCCCTGGGGGACACCGGCAGAGATTTTCTTTAGCTCAGAGTATTCATCCTCATATTTCACTCGAAAGTGTCTATTGGATAAATAAGATCTTAGTATGGCATAGAATTGTCTCGGTAGATCTCTATGCAGCTTGTATTCCAGACCACTGTGCCAGACTTTATCGAATGCTTGCGCGACGTCCAGGCATATGCTTGAGCATACTTTTTTACGTTCTAACGTTCTTTCAATTATGTTGGTGATTCTATGGACCTGTTCAATTGTAGAATGCTTTTCTCTGAATCCAAATTGATGTGGAGGAATTAATTAGCAATTATGGCAGTTGGAAATAATGTCGCTGATGCAACGAGCAAACTCCAGAAGATGACCAATGCGGTTTGTAACTGGACAAAGCGTTGGCGAATCAAACTTAATGAGACAAAATCCACGCATAATAACTTTACTTATCAAAAGGCTTACCACCTACCTATAGAAATTAACTCGCGACTCGTGCCATATGCAAATACATCTAAATACCTTGGAATGACCCTCGATGCCAAGCTTAAGTGGAGAGAGCATGTCAAAAAGAAAAAAGAAGAACTTTACATAAAGTTCAGAAAAATGTATTGGCTCATAGGTAGAGGCTCTGAGCTTACAATTCACAATAAGCTGCTGCTATATCGGCAAATTTTGAAGCCGATATGGACCTACGGTATACAACTCTGGGGATGTACCAAGCAAACAAACGCCAAAATGATACATACGTTTCAAAACAAGGTTCTTTCTAGCATCGTCAATGCTCCGTGGTACGCAAGAAATGAAGACCTTCACAGGGACCTACGGATGGAATACATCAAAGAGGAAATAATAATGCATGCCGCAAAACACGAAATAAGGCTCCAGGAACATGGAAACCCCTATATTCGCCATATGATAGATAACCCTGTCGTTGAAAGAAGACTCCAAAGAACGAGGCCACTTGATCTAGTGAACTTACCAAACTAAAATTAGTAAATAGGTTTAATTGATTATGGGGCTAACCAGTGGGTTACACCCCAACAAACGTGAATTTTTCTAGATATATAAAAATTTGTATTTGAAAGAAAAATTGCTAGATGAGCGCAGTCTCAGTCGTAATAAAATAAAATGAAAAAAAAAAAAAAAAAGTTTAATTTTTTTAACAACAAAGCCAAATTTACAACAGTAGTGGAAGTGGGGGATAAATTAAATTATGGAGATTTGACCTTAGTGAGACGGAATAATAAAATCTTAACGAACTGGTATAAGAAATCAACAACTTCTAATAGAATTTTGAATTACAATTTATGCCATCCATATAACATGAAGTTAAATGTTGCCAAGAGCTTTAGCAAGCGAGTTATGCTATTGAGTGACCGACAGTTTCATAGTGATAATATTGGCAGAATTGCTAAATATCTTCTAGACAATAATTATCCTAAGAGAGTAATAAATAAGATTATTAGAGACACCGAATTTAAATTGAATGAGTCACGTAGATTCTGATGGGTTATCAAAAATGTTTGCTGTAATACCACGGAAGAAAGAATAGAAGAAAGAATATCTTTTAAAATGAACAACAAAAACTAATCAATTTTTTTCTAAAGTTAAAGATAAAATAGATAAATTTAATCAACCTAATGTATATGAAATTCCGTGTTCATGCGATTATAAATATATTAGGGAGACATCTAACCAACTTAAAATTAAAATCAATAAACATAAAAGTGGCATGCGGTGTGATAAGAACGATACAGCCCTCAGCCAACACACATTTCAGACTAAATATTCTCCTCAATTTGAAAATACCTTAATTTTACATAAAGAAAAAATCGCAAGAAAGAGATTAATTTTGGAGAGCCTCTGAATCATTTCCAGCAAAAACACTTTAAATTTTAAAACGGACACTGATGATATTGATTCTGCCTATAAACTTATAGTTCACACTTTTAATTTTAAAAGATTGACCAAATGAAATGAATATTACGGACATGATTTTTATTTAATTTAATTTGGTTTGTTTAGAATAAATTAAATTGGGTGACAACTAATTTTCGTATTATTATAGCATTCTTTGTTTTTGTCAGTTTTTTGTTTTTATAATTTTTTAAATTTTTTATTACAATAAATTCTACAATTAGATTCCAATTTTTATTGTGTTGGTCTGGAAGTTTATCTCCATATTGTGGTGAATATTATGTAACGTGGAGGGTAGATGAATAATGTTAACTCCGTTGGACATAGACAAAAAGATCAATAATTGGTAATTCGGTTGCGTTTTATATTATCGTTGTTCATAATTATAGGACAATATTGTGTGTACTTATAATTTTTTAACATAATTTTTAAATAAATAAATATTACAATAGAGATAGGATATCCATGATGGATTGTGACTAGTTTAGATTCTAAATAATAATTTGCCTCATATTATGTGAGAAATTGATGCTTCATTTTAAAGATTTCAATTTTATTATTTTTTAAACTTTGTTATTGTTATTAATTTATTTTATTTATTTTTAGTTCTGTGTTTTAACATTTAAAAATGATCTAATGAAGACGATAATAGCACCATACAATTAGAACACTTGGTTCTTAGTAAGAGTTTTTTCATATTAAACACACATCTCTGCATAATTTTGTATTGTGGTTACTGGGTGCAACTATTTTTAGTGAGGGAAATTTCCCGTTTGCATTTGTGCTTCTTATTGGGTATCTTGCAGCACCCTGTATTATCTTTGTAATTATTAGGTGTTAAGATAAATTTTTATCTAACTTTAGTGGTGCTACAATTACTTGTTTAAAACTGGCCTCAAGTCTGTTTAACGCTATTAGTTTATTTAAAAGGGGCAACAAAAAAACAAATTGCAACGCCTATGGAAAATATTTCAAAGCCAACACATATTTTTTACACGTACAGTTATTTTGTCCACTATATTTTTCACGTAATTTTACATTGTCGCCCAAATAACTTGTATTTAAATAATCTGCTTTCTGGCGCAATTTGAGATAAAAATTTTTTTTAGGTTAACTCAGTTTTAAATAGTATGTAAATTATGTAGAGTAACTTATAGTACTCTCAAACCAAATATGTATCTCGAATTTAGACTTGTCTTCTTAACGATAGTGTGGGAGAATTATTAAATTTATTTTTCATTGTTGAAGCGTCTGAATACTGCAATCAGGTGAGAATAAAACTTTAGAAGTCATTCATCGTTTATTCTATGTTAAAACTTTTATTTAGGCTTTAACGTCTAACCAAGGCAATATCGTTTTATTAGATTTATTTTTTTAAATATAGAAAGACGAGTATTTTAGAGATTGCAAGAAATAATTATCAAGATTATTACAAACACGGTATACTTATATGGTAATAACAAAGCAAATTAATAATTGCCATGTTTACGATAAAACGATATAAAAAACTGGCGATCGTTTTTACAACGTGATCGGAAGTTATGTATATGATTATGATTATAGTTACTAGTAGCAAGCGATAATTTACTGATAAGTATTCGTGAAATAGCCTAACGTAATTTTTTACATAAAACGGTGTACACATGGACGACGAAATCCAAGGCACGAATATACTCAGTATTTGTAACTACTGTGCGAAGGCAGGCAAAATAATTATTTAGGTTGTCTTGTAGTAATTTTAGAAATGTTTTTTCACCGTGAAAAATGGTTATCAGTACAAATACATATACAAGCTAATTAGTACATTATGAATAAATATGTAAGTCACTCAAATAGCCATGTATTTGTTGCTGTAAGGTGGCAGTCATTTTGCCAAATTTATCAGTTCAAACCTGTTGAATATGCGATCATTTACGTTAGTTTCACAAACCTAATTTTTTGATTCAAGAATTTTCGAAACCTGAGATATACTAAAAAGTGTCGGAAATCATTTTCTCAAAGCACTTACCTGACTGAAAGCTTACAATCAGACGCCTGAACTACTAAACCAAATATTTTATAAATTCATTCTTCAAAATGGATAAGATAGATGAATTTCCATCTTTCCAAGCTTAAAATGATCAAACACGATGTTATTTTCTTCATTTATATTGAAATGACCTATTGAGTGTAAGAGATTCAACTTATGCTTTTATGGTTGCTTTTTGAAAATAGGTGTTAGGCCTACACCCGGTACAAGTAAAAAAATATTAGATGATTCTATATCTTAAATAAAAATTAAAATAAGTCAACGATACTGAAGCCATGCCGATTATAGGGTTAACATTTATGGATTTAGCCTTTGATCATGGATTCACATCAAATGATGCTATCTAGCCAAACCAAGGCAGTTTGGTTTTGATATCAAATAAACTCCATGAAATGCAAATTTAAATGCACATGATTTAAAATGTGCATTTTTGAATTAAATTAAATTTCATACTATTCATTATAATTAATGGATATTTATGACTAATTTATTAATAAATTACCGTCAAAAAGCGTGTTACAAATGCTCATAAAAATACACTGGATGCAGTTTTTTGAAATGTGTGTTCGCGAAGCGTGTATTTTCCATTTCGGACCACCCCATGATTCGGAAGTAGCACACAGGTATTGTGTTTTAATTTGTCGATAAATTAGGGTATTTTTAACGATAAATTCGATAAAAAAACATTTTTCAGTTGACAAATTTTGACGTAGAAGAGACTCATTACCAACAGTCAACCGAATGTTGGAGAACTTTTAACACAGAAGAATAGTTTGAACATAAGGACCCGAAAAACAAAATAAAATATTGGTAATGTAATTGGACTGTTCTGAGACCGTGCAGTTATTTTTCAGACTTTTTTTGGAATCAATCTTTAAATATACCATATTTTGGGAGACCTTAGCGCGTTATAATGTCTCTGTAATTCGGTCTAAGCCGGAATGTCAACGAATTTTACAGGCAAAAATCGACTGATATAAGCGCGATTTAACGGAAAACATTTTACTGTCAAATTGACATGGCAGCGAATTGCCAAGACATGAAGAGAATATCGAGGATTTTACCGGTAACTTCGACTAACATAAGCGTGACTTAATCGTAAAATTTCACTAGAAAATTGGCATTGCAATTTACCGACTATACGCGTGGTCTACAAGGGTAACCATTTTACTGGCACATTAAATAAATAAATTGAAATAAGCAATTAAAATAATTTGCTATTTGTTCCATATATTATTTATTAATTAACTTTGTGTTAAAACCCGACAGTTCCCCCACGGTCATCATTGGCATTTTTGGTGGTGCACAAGCTGCATTTTTAAAATTTTAGTATCGATTTTTCGTCCAGCAAGCAATGGATTTTCTAAACATTCCTTTATGGTATTTTGGGTTTGTACGATAGCTTGTTGATTTTCTAGAATCTCAGTTTGGTTTCGTTGTAGCACTCTAATATCCTCTTGAAGTTTTCCGATTTTCTCAATAAATTCGACTGACTCAATGAAATATTAGATTGTTCAGAAATTAATGCAGGTTTTCAACCATTTTATTTAAAACGACATATCTCAGTTTAGAATAAATTTTATTAATCGAAATAAGAACTATTAGAATCTACACATTGTTGCCAACAAGATACAAGTTTATTAATTCCAGTTGCATAGAATTCTGAAGTTCTGGAAGCGACGAATTCTTCGAAGGCATTTTTTGCGGCTGTTTGGTCGTTGAATACTTTTCCTTGTAAGAAGTGGTCGAGATGCTTGAAAAAGTGGTAGTCGGTTGGCGAGAGGTCTGGTGAGTATGGTGGATGAGGCAGAGCTTCGAGCATTATCGAGCAGAAGAATTGGGCCCTTCCTATTGACTAATGCTGGACGCAGACGTTTTAGTTCTTTGTGCATTTTGTCAATTTGTTGACAATATTTCTCTGCTGTGATATTTTCGCCAGGATTCAAAAAGTTGTAGTGGATAATTCCGGCTGACGACCACCAAACAGTCACCATAGTCTTTTTTTGATGCAGCTCACGTTTGGAGAAGTGTTTAGGGGCTTTGCCACGGTCCAACCACTGCGCTGAACATCGTCGGTTGTCGTATAGAATCCACTTTTCATCGAACGTCACAATGCGATCGAGAAATGGTTCGTGTTTGTTGCGCAAAACAAGTGAAGAGCAAACTTCATAACGGCGATTTTTTTGGTTTTCGTTCAATTCGTGTGGCACCCATTGGTCGAGCTTCTTCGATTTTCTAATTCGGCTCAAATGTTCCGAAATTAATCCAATACTTACGCCTAGATCCCCTGCAAGCTCTCGAACAGTCGTGCGTGGGTTTGCTTCCACCAAAGCCTTCAATTCATCGTCGTCAAAGGCAGAGGGACGTCCGCGACCCTTCTCATTTTCAAGACTGAGTTCACCACGACGAAATTTTTGAAATCAACGTTGTATTGTGCATTCGTTAACACTTCATTGGCCCCAAACTTCATTGATGTTTCGAGCCGTTTGTGCTGCACTGCGGCCGAGTTTAAATTCATACAAGTAAATTTGGCGAAATTCTTGTTTTGACACCTTAACTTCAAAGGTCTAAAAATAGACAAAACTACAATTTAGATTACAAATAGATTATGTGATAAGAAAGAGCATAAAATAAGCTTTAAAATGACTTATACTGTTAAACTTTTTGCGTAATTCTTTATTATTGAAAAATTGTTGAAACAAATAAAATCATAAAACCTGCATTAATTTCTGAACAACCTAATATATTATGCTCATCTTCCATTTCTGAAAGATTTTCTTGAGTAAATTTTGGGCTGCCAACTAATCTCTTTTAGTAAGTGAATCAAACTTTTAAGAGATGAATGTTTCAATGCAAAATTTACGAATGTCAATGTTATTCAGTTTTCGACAATACATCGATGATGGTTGTCCGTGACATCATTTTCCGATTAACTTTTTCCGTCATAAACCGCAACTGTGTGCAGTGGAATCGGCCAATGGGATAAGGCACTGATGGAATTGTAAGCTATCCTAATGCAACCCGGCATACAACAAATTAATTTCGGTGCTATAATTTCCAATTTTGCAAGTACAGTTTCGATCTGAGTGAGAATAACGAAAAATTTAATTTTTTACCAGTCATTCTCATCGGGCGATAGCGGCTGTAATGCTGATTACACTTTTGATAATTTCCTAGAAAACAACCATGTCGTTAAGTATTAGTGAATTATACGCAAACACACATATTAAACTATTGATAAATTTTAATTTATTTTTATTTAACGCATATATTCGATTTCTGTTTTGAAATATCAGGTTTTATCGGATAGAACCGATAAAAGATAATATTTCAAAACAGAAATCATATTTATGCGTGAAGTAAAAATAAATTAAAATTTATCAAGAGTTTAATATGTGTGTTTCGTATAGTTCACTAGTACTTAACTATATGGTTGTTTTGGTAACCTTGCGATTCCACTAGCACAATTCTACTAGCCACAATTCCACTGGACGCAATTCCACTGGACGCAATTAGTAAAATATTTTTTTTCAGAAATGAAATAGTTAAGAATATCACAAAGTTCACATGATTTTCATCACATCACAAGAAGGATTGTCGATAATATTAAAAGATCTAATTGTATTAAAAATGCATTGTTCTTTTACACCGGTTCTTGCAAGATCATTCAATTCTACGATATCACTATTTCTGAACATAGAAGTGTCTTCTATTACTTGTTTTTGCATTGAAACTTTATCTGAAGTGCAAATTCTGCAATAATAACTGGCTGAAAAAGACTTTACAAATCCTAAAATGGAGCTTATACCTAAATTGTCACCAGTAATTGCTGCCAATATTATACAATATGAACATGAATACTTCCATTTTTAGTTTTGATTGCTAGACCATCTTCTTCAAGTACTTTTAGAACATTTATCAATGGCATAAAATACAACTATTGCCATGTGTTAGCTATATCGGAAGACTTTGTGAAACAGCATGTTAGTATATTTTCCAATTTAGCATCATCTGATAGGGCAAAGCTCAAATAAACGCCAGTTATTTTTGAACCCCAGACTTAGAACGAAGTGGGTTATTAAGTTCAAAATCATCTTGATAGAGTATAAAAGGAATGCAAATGCCACCGAACATCTTTGTCTTTTCCTTCCAAGCTGAGTCATGAACTATATTAGAAATTTTTGAATCATGCATAATTTCAGACATTTTATCAATCATAGATAATAAATTATCATATAACTGGTAAAGATTTTCGATTTTTCTGGCTCTGAATTTGTGGGCTATAGTTCAGTTGATTTTCAATAAAATTGATTTTTCTGCGAAATGTGTAGAAATATTCGAGTGATCCAAATGACCGTTGGCATGACGAATGTAGATCTCAACACCTATTAAAAGAGGTATCAATTATCGAAATCGGAGCATAATTGCAGATTTTTGATTTTTCTGGCTCTGAATTTGTGGGCTATAGTTCAGTTGATTTTCAATAATATTGAATTTTCTGCGAAATATGTAGCAATATTCGAGCGATCCAAATGACCGTTGGCATGAAGAATGTAGGTCTCAACACCTATTGAAAGAGGTATCAACTATCGAAATTGGAGCTCGATTGCAGATTTTCGATTTTTCTGGCTCTGAATTTGTGGGCTATAGTTCAGTTGATTTTCAATAAAATTGAATTTTCGGCGAAATGTGTAGAAATATGCGAGCGATCCAAATGACCGTTGGCATGACGAATGTAGGTCTCAACACCTATTAAAAGAGATATCAACCATCGAAATCGGAGCACAATTGAAGATTTTTGATTTTTCTGGCTCTGAATTTGTGGGCTATGGTTCAGTTGATTTTCAATAAAATTGAATTTTCTGCGAAATGTGTAGCAATATTCGAGCGATCCAAATGACCGTTGGCATGAAGAATGTAGGTCTCAACACCTATTGAAAGAGGTATCAACTATCGAAATTGGAGCTCGATTGCAGATTTTCGATTTTTCTGGCTCTGAATTTGTGGGCTATAGTTGAGTTGATTTTCAATAAAATTGATTTTTCTGCGAAATGTGTAGAAATATTCGAGCGATCCAAATGACCGTTGGCATGACGAATGTAGGTCTCAACACCTATTAAAAGAGATATCAACCATCGAAATCGGAGCACAATTGAAGATTTTTGATTTTTCTGGCTCTGAATTTGTGGGCTATAGTTCAGTTGATTTCCAATAAAATTGAATTTTCTGCGAAATGTGTAGAAATATTCGAGCGACCAAATGACCGTTGGCATGACGAATGTAGGTCAGTTGATTTTCAATAAAATTGAATTTTCTGCGAAATGTGTAGAAATATGCGAGCGATCCAAATGACCGTTGGCATGACGAATGTAAGTCAGTTGTTTTTCAATAAAATTGAATTTTCTGCGAAATGTGTAGAAATATTCGAGCGATCCAAATGACCGTTGGCATGACTAATGTAGGTCTCAACACCTATTAAAAGAGATATCAACCATCGAAATCGGAGTATAATTTCAGATTTTTGATTTTTCTTGCTCTGAATTTGTGGGCTATAGTTCAGTTGATTTTCAATAAAATTGAATTTTCTGCAAAATGTGTAGAAATATTTGAGCGATCCAAATGACCGTTGGCATGACGAATGTAGGCCTCAACACCTATTGAAAGAGGTATCAACCATCGAAATCGGGGCACTATTGAAGATTTTCGATTTTCTGGCTCTGAATTTGTGGGCTATAGTTCAGTTGATTTTCAATAAAATTGAATTTTCTGCGAATGTGTAGAAATATTCGAGCGATCCAAATGACCGTTGGCATGAAGAATGTAGGTCTCAACCCCTATTAAAAGAGGTATCAACCATCGAAATCTGAGCGCAATTGCAGATTTTGATTTTTCTGGCTCTGAATTTGTGGGCTATAGTTCAGCTGATTTTCAATAAAATTGATTTTTCTGCGAAATGTGTAGAAATATTCGAGCGATCCAAATGACCGTTGGCATGACGAATGTAGGTCTCAACACCTATTAAAAGAGGTATCAACCATCGAAATCGGAGCACAATTGCAGATTTTTGATTTTTCTGGCTCTGAATTTGTGGGCTATAGTTCAGTTGATTGATTGGCATGACGAATGTAGGTCTCAATACCTATTAAAAGAGATATCAACCATCGAAATCGGAGCATAATTGCAGATTTTTGATTTTTCTGGCTCTGAATTTGTGGGCTATAGTTCAGTTGATTTTCAATAAAATTGAATTTTCTGCGAAATGTGTAGCAATATTAGAGCGATCCAAATGACCGTTGGCATGACGAATGTAGGTCTCAACACCTATTAAAAGAGGTATCAACCATCGAAATCGGAGCACAATTGCAGATTTTTGATTTTTCTGGCTCTGAATTTGTGGGCTATAGTTCAGTTGATTTTCAATAAAATTGAATTTTCTGCGAAATGTGTAGAAATATTCGAGCGATCCAAATGACCGTTGGCATGACGAATGTAGGTTCAACACCTATTAAAAGAGGTATCAACCATCGAAATCGGAGCATAATTGCAGATTTTTGATTTTTCTGGCTCTGAATTTGTGGGCAATAGTTCAGTTGATTTTCAATAAAATTGAATTTTCGGCGAAATGTGTAGAAATACTCGAGCGATCCAAATGACCGTTGGCATGACGAATGTAGGTCTCAACACCTACTGAAAGAGCTCAAAATCGGAGCACAATTGCAGGTTTTTCATTTTCCTGGCTCTGAATTTGTGGGCTATAGTTCAGTTGATTTTCAATAAAATTGAATTTTTTGCGAAATGTGTAGAAATATTCGAGCGATTCAAATGACCGTTGGCATGACGAATGTAGTTCTCAACACCTATTGAAAGAGGTATCAACCATCGAAATCGGAGCATAATTGCAGATTTTCGATTTTTGTGGCTCTGAATTTGTGGGCAGTTCAGTTGATTTTCAATAAAATTGAATTTTCTGCGAAATGTGTAGAAATATTCGAGCGATCCAAATGACCGTTGGCATGACGAATGTAGGTCTCAACACCTATTAAAAGAGGTAACAACCATCGAAATCGGAGCATAATTGCAGATTTTTGATTTTTCTGGCTCTGAATTTGTGGGCTATAGTTCAGTTGATTTCCAATAAAATTGAATTTTCTGCGAAATGTGTAGAAATATTCGAGCGATCCAAATGACCGTTGGCATGACGAATTTAGGTCTCAACACCTATTGAAAGAGGTATCAACCATCGAAATCGGAGCATAATTGCAGATTTTTGATTTTTCTGGGTCTGAATTTGTGGGCTATAGTTCAGTTGATTTTCAACAAAATTGAATTTTCTGCGAAATGTGTAGGAATATTCGAGCGATCCAAATGACCGTTGGCATGACGAATTTAGGTCTCAACACCTATTGAAAGAGGCATCAACCATCGAAATCGGAGCATAATTGCAGATTTTTGATTTTTCTGGCTATGAATTTGTGGGCTATAGTTCAGTTGATTTTCAATAAAATTGAATTTTCTGCGAAATGTGTAGAAATATTCGAGCGATCCAAATGACCGTTGGCATGACGAATGTAGGTCGAATGTATTTTAGATACTTGGCATCAGGCGAATCACAAAAAAGTTTGTCAACCGCCTACAAACGTTCGCCGGCCAGCGTTCATTTTATAATTAAGGAAACCATGCACGCCATTATAAATTCTCTGAAATCCAAAGTGTTTCCAAAAATAAACGAGGACAACTTTTTAGTAGTGGCAAATGGATTTGAAGCTCGGTGGAATTTCCCACATTGCATAGGTGCATTAGATGGGAAACACATTACAATACAGGTATTAATCTAAATTGGCGCATATAAATTAAAACAAGCAACAAGCTAAATTTTTGTTTATCTATATAGACCCCGTCGTACAGTGGCTCAACTTTTTTTAATTATAAAAAGTTCCACTCAATCGTATCGTATTGTTGACGATATGCGATCACAATTAAAAATTTATAATGTGTGATATAGGAGCCGCGGGAAGGCAGAGTGATGGGGGAATTTTCCGAAGTAGCAAGTTTGGGAAACAATTTTTTTCGAATTCTTTACCGTAAGTAAAAATATATTTCAGCCGGTAAAATAAATATTTGATAAGTTGATATCATTTCGGTTAGGATACCACAGCCATAGGATTTGTCACCAACAATAAAAAATGTTCCATAATGCTTTCGTTACGGATGACGCATTTGGTCTGCATGAGAACATTTTGAAACCATTTTCAAAAGCGCCTCTTACCATAGCTCAGAAAATGTTTAATTACAGGCTGTCAAGGGCCCGTCGCATAGTCGAAAATTCATTTGGAATATTGGTATCTCAATGGAGAGTATTTAGGCAGCCCATAATAGCAAACGTAAGTATTCTATGTTCAGTTTTTATTTAAGTTATTTTATTAAAATTTAATTTTATATAGATTGATACTGCAGAACAAATAGTTGGCGCTTGTATCTGCCTCCACAACTGGTTGAGACAACAAACCAGCCCTACGCCATATATTTCCGATAATTTATTGATCTGGAAAACGACGATGATAGCATTACTAAAGGAAATTGGTGCAGCGATATTACAGCAAATATAAGGAGCCTAAATACAAAATATTTTAATGCTACCAAATTGGCTAAGGAAAGCCGCGATAAATTTCCAGAATATTTTAGTTCTGATGGAGCTGTACCTTGGCAAATGGATAAAATTTAATATGTAATGTTTAGCAATTCCAGTAATTTAATTTTTAAATTAATGAATTCCTATTATAGTCAAACAGGTAACTCAATGGAAAAATTTACGAAGAGGAATAACGAGCCGAGAAATTGTTAAGAGGGGCTTTTGTTTATCCAGATCGTTTTATTTGGCGGATTTAACTTGCTTTTTGCTTTCCTTTTCATGGAAATTTCACACTGGATTTGTTTTTTTTAATTATAGAGGTTTTTGTGCATAATGGGAGCAATGAGTTCAGACGTTTTTTGTTTTTTGTTTTGTATTAATTTAGCGTTCGATGCTTCCATATGAGCTTTTATCCTCCAATAAAACCAATGAAATAAAAATTAATTTATTTTATTTTATAGCTGTTTTTTTTTAATTCTCCCATTAACGGCACAATTTGTATCCGTGCCTCGATATTGTAGGCAGAAGAGAAAAATTTCAGTTCGCTGGCAATGTATTCGCCGAAAATATCTTCCGCCGTCCGTTCTTTGGGTGGTTGTGGCGTTGAATTTTCCCTATTAGAATAAATTTCTAAGGCTTTCCGTTTTACCTCTAAATTGTTCCGGGCCACGTCAGTTACATTTTTTCCTACAAAATATGATACATAAAATAAATACATTTTATTAAAAAATATATATGCTAATTATAAATATTGTTTACTTTTTTGAGGTGGAACAGGGCTGGCACTTGGAGTACTGCAGTCGTTTGGCTCACTCAAATTTGAGAAGGATGATGTTCTAAAATAACAACAAATTTGATTAAATTAGTCTAAAATTTTAAATTTGAATGAGCCTTTGTACATTCTTAATTCCTTACCAACCGCTCTACAAATCAAAATAGTATCTCACTAAGTGGTTAGATGGGAATTTTAAATGCGACAAAGGGTTTAATTTTTTCACTTACGGTCTCGGCTCAAATTGATCGTCCAAGAAGGAGAGGGCCTTGCTAAACTTGTGGGGCTTTTGTGCTCGTGAACTGCCGCTCGGGAAGCCCTTTTTGGAACGAGCATAGCACCCTCTAATAGATTCTTTCTTTTGTTATGTCCGAGACATCATCCACTGTCATATCTGTATAAGAATAGATTATAATATTGTTAAAAAATTTGCTAGTTTTCTGAAATATAACTTACTTATTGAAAGGGCAATTTCGCACCAACTCCGCAAACGAACCGTTTTATTTCGATATTCCTGGCATTGTAGGTCCCAGACACTGCGATATAACCGTACGGCTTCGATAAGATCTTCTAAAAATTGAAAAAATGGTTTAGATTTATCAAGAATACGCAACAAATAAAAAAAATTGCGAATATGGTACAAACCTATTATTATTTCCCGCTCGAGTTTCGGGAAGAATAAATCACTTCCTGGAAGAAGAATTTAGTAACATAATAAATTAAATCATTCGCCAAATATGTATTACGCCAAATATACATATATTACGTTACCGTACTCAACCGGTGGATCCTCAGTTGGAAGCTCTCCATCCATAAATTCATTATCGGTATTTGCTAGATATTCCGTTTCTATAAATAAAATTTTCAAAATTAAAAAGACAACCTAAAACGCGTTTAATATGTTTTTATTACCATATGTTGCCGGTAACGGCAATATTTTAAAGTTTTTAACTATTTCGTTTTTTAAAATATACACTTTTTTTGCTGAAATATGATAATTAAATTAAAACTTAATTTTAAAAATTGTATAATATAATAAATATGTATTTAGCGTGTTCGTTGGTAATACTAATAGTATCCATCATTGGCTTACTCATCATGGACACACCAATTTCTAAATCTATTTATATAAATTTCTTACAATTGTCGTTTACTTTATTTTCATAGTTTATATTTTGATATTCACTAATCAAACACTCAAGTTTTTTTTAAAATTTAACAATTAACAAAATTTGTGTATTATTTATAACAATATTTATATACAATTTACAAATACTATCCTTAAAAAGGAATTCCATCAATTTACTTTAATGATGTAGAATCTTCCGCTTTCCGCGTTAACTTATTATTTTTATAACGATAGAAAGAACTTCGTATAAATTCTTTAATTTTTATTTTTTAAGAATTTGACTCAACGAATTCTTTTCTATCTTACGGAATTTTCGCGACTGGAAAATATTTTATTTTTGACGAATCAGCTCGCCAACTTTACATTTTTTAATTTCGTTATAAAATAATTTATACGCCGGACTTTTTACTACTGTCAGCGCCAGATGTATGTACTTACAACTCTTCTTGGCGTTTTTTATTTAAAAAAATCTTTCTTGTTTTTGCTATAATAAGTTGACATCTTTTTCGCTGCTTGGTTAAACATACAATTTTTCATTTTGTTATCCATAAAATATACTCGGGTTGAATATATTTTATAGTACAATTTGTATTTTATGGTAACAATTGCTCAAAAAACAAACACCCGACAAAAAGCGTGTTCGATTGGAATGAAGAGTACAACTCTTCACTTTAGTTAATTGAGTTACTGAAGAGAATAGACTGTTCGATTGGTATTCTTCACTTCAAATAAATGTCAAAATAAAAATAAAACAATCTATTTAAGTTTGGCTTGTGTTTAGAAAAAATGTTTTAAAATGAAATTTTCCATTAATTTCTACTAAATTATTATTAAAAATTAATTTTTTAGGTGGCAAATTCCCAACCAAATAGTCCCCCAAATTAACACACGAGAATAAAAACAAACGAAAACAAAGAAGTTCAAAAAAAGAAAACAAATAACTCATCTGAAGTAACTACATAAGCATATAGCTCTTCACTTAATTCGGTTGCTCAATTTTTAACTGAAGTGAAGAGTTGTCAATCGAACAGTCTCTTCACTTCTGTTAATTCAGATACAGCTACTACTTCAGTTAATTCAGTTCAAACGAACACGCTTAGTATCTTGTATGTTTATATTGTTGTTCTTGTCATACGAACGTAATTTTTAATATACCAATCTCTTCTTTTTTTGCATGGAAAACATTTTTCCTTCATCTAAATCGGCCTTTATTGACATTTTATGACATATTGATCGATACATTATTTGTGAATCGCTTCCAGCCATTAGGTTCGAACAGGTTTCGGAGAGCTGGGAGATATATAAAATGAAATGCTGTATGGCAAGAAGGAGGGATTTGGTAACAAACGATAATTAACGTTAATTCTGTATTGTTTTCTATTTTTTGAATTTTCGAATAGTCCACAGCGATGCCCCATCCAGACTGAAGCACTGAGTAAAGAATTATATCGGCTATATTTGCTCACATAATATTATGATATGAATAAGCGGCACAAATTTTCAGAAAATAAATTTTTGAACATTGTGGATGCTCTCTGAATGGAGTAAATTAAATTCTTAACGATTTTCAATGGTATATACTAGAGATGTATAACTGATCTAATTTTTAAAGATCGAAGATGAAAAAATGGTGAATGCGACTTTGATTTCTGCTCAACAAGTGTCAGTTCTAAATAATTTAACATTATTTATGTGTCTGTGATTTGGTGGTATTGAGGGTAGAAGATTTATATTGTCGTGACCAATTGTGATATTAGAGAAGAGGTCTCCAAATTTAAGAAAGGCCGTGACATATTTTAGGGACCTTGTCTGCCCAAAATAAGAGAAAATATTTTTAAAATATAAATGGTTGGTTTGGGGATCTTTAACGGATTCTTTCTGGGAAAAGTGTCGTCCGAGGAGTCGGATAGGACAATTTTTTTTACTTTGGATTTGCGATGACACAAATTTTTTATCAATATACGGTTAGAATTTTTTTTTTAAAAATGAGAATTCTTTGATTATACAAATTTTGTTTTTTCAGTGCACTAGCCAAATCGAGAACGTACGGGTATGTGGGTTGGCATTTCGTGACTAGACTCGATAAATTCTGCCAAATTACAGCCAATTTCATTAATCGTCCCTTTGACAAAAATCAAAATTAAGAGGCGCGGCTTCACGCAGGGCGCTCAGATATCTCGAGGCAGCACTGGAACTATCATGTCAAATTAAAGGTATTTTCGAATTTGTATAATTCATTGGATTCCTATAGTATATAAGACTGCGTTGAAAATCAAGATTTAAATCACAATAAAATTAATGACACAAATAACAAATTGATCGCACGCCATCAGTCACTGTCACTATACAAATATTTATCACAATTTAAATTACAAAACATGCAATTCTTGTCATATTTATTCTTCGAAAACGAATTACCAATAACAGATTAAGACTTAAGGAGTATTAACAATAATTTAGCAATAGATAAGCATGTATGTATAGTATGTTATTTGCAAAATAATGTATTTCCGTAATAATAAACAATATTGATAACTTTCGTTCTTATCGGGATTACAACTTAAAGTAAATAAATACTATGAATTATTCTGGAGATTCCAATGAAATATATTTATGTAATTGATTTTAATTTTTATTTTTATAGATACATCAGTATTTATATTCAATAGATTCTCGGAAGGTTGAAGTTTTATTGAAAATTATCTCTGAAAACAAGTAGATTCTAAAAATAGCGAGGTAAAACCGACATAAATACTTCTTGCCAATGAATATCTTCTTCTTATAAATTTTATTTGATTCTATATTATGATATATGTACACTTGTGCGACGGGGAATTATACATTTGAAGATTAATTATTTCGTTTTGCAGACTCCACCGGGGTTTCCCAATAATCGAAATTCGGATTACCTATACTTCGAAAATAATTAAGAAAACTTTATTGCCTTGTCACTATCAAAACAAACCACATTCTGTACAATCTCAATTTTGTTTCGATGAAATTAAATTAAAATTCCACAAAAATTAGGTGAACATTATCTATGAAATAATACAGTAAATAAGCGTGCGCAAGTGAATCATTCATGCTAAATTGATATTAAAGCGATTTGTCACGGAAATCCCCTCATACATTTTGGTATAGTAGTAGTAAAATAACAAAAATGAAATTTAAAAGAGAGACTACGATAAGGTAAGACATAATTTTTGTTAATCTTCGTGTCATGTGAATTTTTTTTAAAAAGACATCGTTTTGAATAAATCTTGAAATAAAATTATTTGTGTTTCTTTCTTTAGTATTAAATTGAACGTCTTTCATACACATTGTACATGTTTCAACTATCAAGTACTGTGTGTAGTGCGCCATATAATATAATCGAGTATTTCGCTAGCACATAACATCAGTAATCAACAAACCGTCATACACAGAAGGTGAACAAGAATCAGTTTAGTTATTAAAAATTCTATAAACATGCCAACTATAAATAGACTTTGGTATTTAGTTGCAGCAATATTCATTGTTGGTGTAACTGTGATAATTATTCATTTCGCAAATAGTGAATCAAACAGTGCAATTAGTGACAATAAAAGTGTTAATAATACAACAATACAAAATAGTATCAAACCTTTAATGGTTGACGAAGCGGCTGGCACAAAAATACGAATTTGGCCAAAATCATTACCAAAACCACCACATTGTGGTAACGCGGCAGGAGGGGATAGAATTATTGGTGGTCATGTTGTACAATTTGATGAGCAACGGTGGACTGCATTATTGGATTATCGATATGGTGAATGTGTTTTGTTGGTAAATTTTCTAGAATTTTTTATTTATTTTAAAACCTCCCGGGTATAGATGATGGAAATAAAACGTATGACTGTGGTGGTACTTTAATCAATCACGAATACGTGATAACAGCGGCGCATTGTCTAACTGAACCACAACGTACACTGTAAGTTTTATTATGCACCCTATATAAATTAGTGTTAATTAATGCAAACAATATTTTATTAAATATAGGATTGGAGTTTTACTTGGCGAACAAGATGTACTCAATGATGATTATGATTGTATAACAACCGACCCAGAGGATTGTGCCTCCGTCAAACCTAAATTATACCCAATTGCTAAAATTATCATACATCCGCAATATAGTAACGAAACCAAACAAAACGACATCGCTTTGATTAAATTGAACGAAACCGTCATGTATAATGAAATTACAAGTCCAATATGCCTGCCGGGGGAAGATTTTTATACGCACAGTTTAAGTAAACTTGCCTCTGCAATTGGCTGGGGCCTTACGATTAGTAGTGACAGTCATAGCGAAAGTAATGTTAAACAAAAAGTCGATTTACCTGTTTGGGATCGGGTAACGTGTGCACAAAAATTCCATACAGCCGATACACAAATTTGTGCGGGTGGTGAAGAGGGAAAAGATTCGTGTACACATGATTCGGGTGGTCCGCTGGTACGGATGGCGCTTATTAAACCACCTACCTGGTTCCTGGAGGGAATTGTTTCGTACGGATTTAATGGGGCGTGTGGCATCAAAGGTTACCCGGGCGTGTACACAAACGTTTCGGCGCATATCGATTGGATATTAGAGACAGTTACTGGATGATTAATTGAACTAAACAATTTTTTATAATTAAATTATGAGAACATTATTTATTGTGATAATTTTTTGAATGTTTGTATAGACGCGCGCCAATAAATTGTTTTATATTTCGAATGTATTGTACATATATTTATTATCATGTGTACTCAAATTCCCCGAAGTTTTTAAGCTTATTTATAGATTAACATAGTTTTAGCTAAAAGGTGTTATCTTATCTAGCCTGATATTTACTAAAAATTATTTATAAAATTTACGTCGATTTTCTGGAGCTATTCCACATTCTTTTAAGTTATGTAAAGCTGCTTCGTGGTACGGTGCACATGTTTGCTAATCTGATATATCCTGAGTGCTCAGGGCTGGGAGGGTTCAAGAGAAAATAATTTAGTGACCATTAGCATTATAAAAATAGTTGTATGCCAAAATACACCCATACATACAAAATTGTCACTTACTCGAACATTTCAACTCTCATGAATTAAGAAATCGAAAATTTGTATTTGTTTAGTAATCGGACAGACAAAATCGTTATTTAAGATGGCTACAAAGATGATTTTTAATTAATTAGGTAGCAGTATACCAAGGTAATTAATTTCTAGAATAAAAAACAAAAAAAAATAGATTTTACCATATAGGAATATGAACTAGGGTTTCTCAAACGGGATACCGATCTGAAAAGTATGACCGGCAAATCCTGGGATTTTCCGGGACTTCTCGGGTTTTGATTTTTTTAGTTTTTTGTACTGTGATAGCTCAAAACCGTTTTGGAAATTTAGGGATTCTCAAACAGAATTTAGGGATTCCGTTTTCTGTATCAAAAGTGTTACCGGGAAATCTGGGATTTCCTGGTTTTCGGTTCTTCTTCTTCATTTTGTCTCGTACGATGGCCTCGTTCAGGTAATGTTATATATTCGCAGTTTGGTACTCGATGTCTGCATGCGAAAACTTATAGTGTATTTCCGGAAAACGTTGTATAAATTTTAAAGTGCTAACTTTAGTAAATGGCACTACTTTGTAATTAAATAATTTGAAATTTGCTTGGTAATCATTAAAATCCGTCCTTTTCATTTGGATGATCTTGTAGAGTTGCTTTGGATGATCTTGTAGAACTCTGGCCGCGGTGGTGGGGTCACTGGGCCGGAGGAGGACAGGAAACCTGTCACCCCGGAACAGAGAAACCGATCAAACCGGGCCAGAGAAGGAGGGGTAAAAGCCATGGGCTGACTCCTAGAGGTAGAGTGGCACTTCAGCAACCTATAGGGATACCAGGCTTTTCGGAGCCTAAGAAGGACAGTATGGAGCCATGATACAGTAATGTTACACAAGAATAACACAACAACAACAGCAAAACTGAGGTTCGTGCAGATTAATCTGCATCGATCGAAGACGGCGACAAACAACCTAAATCGTCTTTTCATTATCAATGACTGGGACATAGCGCTTATACCCAAGCCTTGGACCAACAACGGGAAGATAAAAGGTTTTGCGGCCAGTACAGGTAAGCTAGTCTACGACACGGCTGCAGATAGACCGAGGACAGCAATTCTCTATCGCTCAAGGCACAATATCTTCTCTATTAACCAATTTATTTCTAGAGATATCACAACTGTTTCAATTGAAATGCCCTTACCTAAAGGTGGCAGGAGGGTGATTAACATCGCTTCCGCATATTTTCCAGGGGATGAGAATGACCCCCCTCCAGCATTGATACAGAGCTTCGTGAATTATTGCATGATGCATCACCAAAAATGTATCATTGGTTGCGACGCTAATGTACACAATGCAGTCTGGCGAAGCAGCGACACTAATTTAAGAGGTGAGCAACTTTTTGAATTCTGTCTTAGTAACAACTTAGCAGTAAATAATAAAGGGAGTGATGCGACTGCAGTTTGAATGCAGTTAGGAAGGGTACTTCCAGTGCAATTCTCGACTGGCACGTGTTCAAGGAAGCTTCCCTCTCAGATCATATGTACATCAGGTTTGATATCAATATCCCTTCGAGACAAGAGTTGGTGGTAAGGATACCCAAACGCACCAACTCGTCAGTCTATAACGATATACTTTTAGATAACCTGACTGATCTGCAGACCTTGGTAAACTCTGTCGAAGATCTCGACAGAGTAGCGAATGAAGTTACAGAGGCAATAATCAATGCCTACCACTCAAGCTCACTACTTGTGCATATCAGAGGCACAAGGGATGTTCCTTGGTGGAACCAAAACTTGGAAAACATGAGACGAAATGTCCGTAAACTTTTTAATAAGGCTAAGAAGACGAACGATTGGACTACCTATCAGTACTCCCTTGCCCAGTATAACAAAGCCCTCAGGCAGAGCAAAAGATTAAGCTGGAGAGACTTCTGTTTCTGAAGGCACTCTCTTTGGAGCACAGGAATCCCTTGGGGTCTGTAAGGAAACCAGATGGAGGGACAACCATAACCAGGGAAGAGACTCTGGAATGTCTAGTGAAGCTCACTTTACAGAATGTATTATTCTGAAGGATCAGGAATCCTACGCAAGTAATGTACACCCGTATCGGGTTCCAAGGGGGGGCTCAGAAGTTCTCGAGGCAGTTGTTTACGCCGGAAAGGATAAGCTGGGCAGTCAAATCCTTTGGACCTTTCAAATCACCGGGAGGGGACTGCATATATCCCGCCTTTCTACAGCAGGGCCTGCAGATTTTGTTGCCTTATCTTACTTTACTCTTCAGAGACAGTCACAGCTTGGAATATGTTTCAAACGCTGGAGAGAAGTTCGGATGATTTTTATTCCAAAGGTGGGAAATAGATCCTCAGAGGAAATTAGGTCGTACAGACCTATTAGTCTCACATCTTTTCTACTGAAAACCATGGAAAAAATTCTGGGACTTTGTATTAGATCCAATACCCTCCAAAGTCACCCTCCGGATTCTAGGCAGCACGCCTACCAAGCAGGGAAATCTACAGAAACGGCTCTTCACGAACTGACATCGGGATTCGAGGACACGCTCAGAAATAGGGAATTATTACTATGATCCTTCTTCGATATCCAGGGAGCTTGTGATAATACTAGTTTCGAGGTGATTCAGGAACAATCACTAGCAAGGGGCATACACCCCTCCACCGTAAGGTGGATAGTAATCATGCTAAAAATCAGGAGGATTACGGCCTCCTTTGGAGACAAAACCAGTACTATAGCGGCCACAAGGGGCTGTCCCCAGGGAGGCGTCCTCTCCCCTGTTATGGCTGATTGTTATGGATCAAGACTGAGAAATCCAGACTTCTCAAACATTACCTATGCGGACGACCTAGTCTTGATGGTTAAGGGCAGATTCGCAGATACAGTAGGGGAAAGAAAGAAACAAGCCCTAGAGGTAGTAACTGATTGGTGCACGGAGGTGGGCCTTACGGTAAATCCTAATAAGGTCAGCTGCACTCTCTTTACTAACCGAAGAAAAACTGCCCTCCTGTCGATATCTTTTGGGGGGGGGGGGGGTAACTCTCCAACTGTCAAAGGAGGTTAAATATCTGGGTGTCGTACTTGATCAGAAACTGACATGGAATCCCCACTTAAAACATATAACAAAAAAGGCCAATACGGCCTACTTCACCTGCCAAAGAATGATTGGCAAAACGTGGGGACTGAGCCCACAAATGTTGGTTTGGCTCTACCGGGCGGTTATAAGACCTATGGTCTCTTATGCGGCGTTTGTGTGGTGGCCTAAAACAGAGCAGACTGGTGCACGAAGAATACTGGACAAGATCCAGAGGTTAATTTGTGTAGGGGCAAATGGAGCAATAAGGACTTGTCCTACATAAATTCAATGTCAAGGAGGAATTGATCCAACTATCAGATTTGATGGTCAAGACAATCGATTGTCGGAGGAATTTTAACATCAGGTTGCCGGATAGGGCACTTGTAGAGAATATTATCTCCTCCCTCACCCGCCATGCTCCTGTATGGTATACGAGTGGGTCCGGGGTACCGGTGCAGGGATAGTTGGGCCTGACCGGGAACTATGCATACCAGTGGGCAGCTCCCCCACAGTTTTTCAGGCAGAGGCCCTTGCTATTGAGGTATGTGTACTTCAATGTCTCAAAAAGAAATATAGGAAGACCGAGATCTATAATAATCTCGGATAGCCAGGCAGCTTTGCTAGCTTTAGGATCTTCAGTGTTCAACTCGAAATTGATCTGGAGCTGCTACTGCAATTTATTAGAACTGGGTGAAGCAAACAAAGTTACCCTTTTGTGGCCTCCTGGCCACTCCACCATTAAGGGAAATGAGGCAGCAGACCGTTCTGCAAAAACGGGAGCAAGCCAGGTTTTCCTGGGTCCCAGTCCTAGTATCGCTTTTGAAAAAACTCATTTGGAAAGGGGTATAAGGGACTGGGAGTAGAACCATAGGAATTTACTCTGGGAGTCCTCCATTGGGATGAGACAGGCCAAGAAACTACTCAGTTACAATATTACACATCTGGGAGAGGCACCGAAGATGGATCGCCAGTCCCTAAGATCCCTTACCTGGTTTTTAACAGGACACGGCCCTTTTAATGGCCATCTATATAAAATGGGAAAGTCCCTTACGGACCAGTGCAGATTTTGTAACTGCAGTAAGGAGACATCGGAACATGTACTCTTCACATGGGATGCTATCATCCTAAAAAGATTCAAGTTTCTCAATGCACACACAATCCAGTGGCCTAATGCCGACCCACTGGATATGCATCAGGTAGCCTCGTTTATCAAGGACATAGATCTACATTTCAACTAAGAACCTCTAGGGACGCACAATAGGCCTCAATGGTCACAGTGCTCTGGGCTGCTAACACCCACCCTAATTTAAAAAAAAAAAAAAAAAAAAGAGTTGCTTACGATTAACCAACTTCAATAAACGAATTAAGCCTATTAGAGAGAATATTTCAGTTTTTCTCATATCTTTTTCGATAAGTGAATGGGCATGATCAATTTCTTGGATACAAAAATGTCCCAGTGTCGAGAATTTCATATAAAAAAATTCCATTTCCGGATTATCCTTTAAGAATTCCATAATCGGTAATCGACAAGTTATGTTTAACACTGTTATTAAACGCTTCACGTATGTAAATCGCATCGATCACTTTTGGGAACGTAAAATCCAATGTTAAACTCCGTATTAAATACTCGACGAAAAGCTGATTCTTTCTTTTGTTACACAGGTCAGCCCGTTTCACTAAAAATTGATGAAAAAATTCAACCAATTCGTTATCCGCCACGCCGTATACCATTGGCAACAAGGGGATTAGTCGAAGCGAAATTGAATCGTTTAATCGAGCAGGGCGTTTTGGTTCCTGTGGAATACTCTGACTAGGCCACCCCAATTTGTCCCGGTTCAAAAAAAAGATGGCAGCATAAGGATTTGCGGGAATTATAAATCCACCTTAAACAAAACTTCAAAGCCACATTGTCTCCAGATTCCAGCTATCACAACACTATTGGCGTCGATTGTCGGAGGCCAAACCTTTGCTAAGCTAGATTTAGCACAGGCATATTAGCAATTGTCAGCCGACGAGAAGCCATCATTACTTCCGACAATTGTTACTCACAAGGGTGCGTTTAGAGTAACCCGTCTTCAATTTGGTATTTCGTCAGCAGCTGAAATATTTCAGTCTTTTATCTGAAATCTTCTGAGAAATTTTCGCGTTTTGATAAATCTGGACTACGTCTACGTCGAGATAAATGCAAATTTGGGATTTCATCAATCGATTTTCTTGGATTTAAAATTGTTGCTTTGGGGATCAGACATACATCCGATAAAATCCAAGCTATTCAAAGAGCACCGCAACCAACCGATAAAAAGCAACTCCAATCATTTTTAGGATTGCTCAATTTTTATCATTTTTTTTGCCCCAGCAAGCGACAATTGCAGAACCTCTTCATCGTTTATTGGATAAAAATCAAAAATGAATTTGGACGGAAAATCACAAAACATCGTTCAACAACACTTCTTCTTATTTTCGACGCTTCGCCATATGAAAAACCTATTTCATTTTATTCAAGAACACTGTCGAAAAGTGAAAGGAATTATTCGCAAATTTACAGGGAAGCGGTAGCTGTAATGGCAGGGGCAAAAAAAAATTCATGACTTTATCTACGGAAGTCATTTTAAAATAATCACTGATCATCGATCGTGACTGGGACTGTGCAATCCACATAAGCAGATTCCAACTGTAATGTTATCTCAAATGCTTAGAAGAAGAATTTTCCTGATGGCATATTCTGAGATAATTCATCGCGCTGGAACTAAAATGAGTGATGCAGATTTTTTAAGTCGATTTCCATTGTCTGACTCATCAAGAAATAGTTATGATAGAAAACTTAGCAAGACCAGTTTTAGCAGCAGATGATATAGCTAAAATGACATCGAATAACAAAGTTTTCGCTAAAGTTTTTAGTTGGGCGTCAAGAGGATGGCCAGACAAACTACCTGCAAGTGACCAAGCACTAAAATCATTTTATGTACGCGGTGGAGATCACCACACTTAAAGGATGTCTGCTTTGGGATAATCACACAATAATTCCACCGGCAGGGCAAGAAAAAATCCTTGCAGCTGTACACTCTGGGCAGCCAGGAATTGTCCGTATGAAGGCGGTTGCACGAAGCCCAACATCGATGCTGACTGTGAACACGTCGTCAAAACGTGTACGCCATGCCAAGGAACGAAACCAGATCCTAGTCGAGCCGAGGTACATTTTTTGGGAATCAACCAAAACTCCTTGGTCACGGATTCATATTGATTTCGCTGGTCCATTCCAGAATAAAATATTTTTGATCGATTTGTTTGATTGTGTTGATTCTTATTCCAAATGTTTGGAAGTATAGGCCACGTCAAATCAACGTCTACCAATTGTGCAATATAATCATTACTATTACGAGTGCTCTTTCCGACACATGGACTTCCGGACACGATCGCCATCTGTATCCATCATTACTGTATAATCGTCAAATAAGGGCATTTTCATTTTTCGATAAAATTCATCCGAACTCCATTGCCGTAACCAAAACAAAGAGACCTGAAATCAAATCAACCAGGCGATTTTTGGAAAACGATTTAGTATCGGCCCGAAATTATTCATCTGGACCCAAATGGATAAATGGAATGGTAATAGAATGCACGGGACCCGATTCGTATAAAGTTCGAATCGAATCGGGTCAAACTATAAAAAGACATGTTGATCAATTACGAAGACGTTTGGAACATCAATTTTATTGGGATACAAGTATCACAGAAGACAGCGAACAGAGTCATCCTGCAGAACCAGTAATTGCTACATACATAGAAGAGTTCACACAACCTTCAACTTCATCAACTACTTTCGAACCGACTGCAGAACTACAGACATTGTCATATTCATCAGCAACTAAGGTAGGGTTCGCTTGTAATATAAAGAATCTGGTTAAGTACCTACTCCGAAATTACGTTTTGCCGGTTACCGTTTTTTAATAATTTCGATGCGGGTTTGAAAGGTTTTCTCCCATGCTTTTTCTATATCGCCCCAATTGTTATTTTTAGTAGCTTTTTCTAAAAAATTCATGACTTAAACGTGTTTCTTTGTCTGAAACCGTCGGTTTTTTAATCAAACTTTGCGTTACTGAATTTATTCTTTTTTTTAATTTTATTGTAAACTGCCCATAATTTACCAGTCCAAAATCTCGATCCGATGGGATAAAAGAGTGTCCTAGTACTGGAAAAAATATTGTCACTTGCGTAATTTATACTGGAGCATTGTTCAGCTATTTTGTTACCATTGAACGGTTTTTATTTTGCCCACCACATCCATCACAAAAAAGTTTAACTGAAGTGACACTATCATCAAATTGAGTCAAATTTAATTGATGGTAAGCCGCAGAAGTGATTTCATTAGACCTTTTGTGTCTCTTTGCTTTATTTCACGTAAAACAGAAAACATTTTGACATGATTGGTTAGATTTTGAAGAACGTTTGCATATAATGAAATTGCACTGATAAAGCTGCCTTTAAAAATATGTGGTCTGATCTGGTAATTTAGACGAAACCATCGGATGCAATAACCCTACTTATTTACACATTTTCTTCTCCGATAAGATGCATGGTATACAATTGTTTATGCAGCTACGTATCTTCTGGCTCAACTTTGGAATATAGAATTCCCTCGATATCAATTCTTCTGTTTTTTGCTTCCCAAAATGACCCTGATAGTTATAATGCTTGATAACCTCCATTTGCATTTACCTCGGCACAACAATAGATAACGAGCCTTGAACTGATTTAAAAAGAATTCCGTAAAATTGTCATACGCACCATTTTTCGTGAGCTCGAATATGGGATATAAATCTCGATCAGTTCTCTGGGCTGCCTTCATTCTAGGAATTACACCATCTCCTACTCAATGCATCAACATGCCTTCTCTTACTTCCAGGTCGATGCTCGAGCTCGTAATTAAACTCTTGAAGTTGTAGTGCCCAACCAGCGATTCTTGCCTGCCCTTCTCTTTCTTATTCATAGTGGCCTTAAAAGCAGCACAGTCGGTCACTATTTTAAAATTGAGACCTAGTCTAATACACTCTAAATTTTTTTAGAACAACAAAAATCGTCATTACTTCCAGCTCATAGCTACTGTAGCGTTGGTCGATTGGTGATATTTTCTTACTGAGGTAAAATACTGAATGCAATTGTCCATCCGATTCAGACCGCTGAACAAAATGGCGGCTAACCCAATTTTGCATACATCGGTATGCAATTCTGTTTCTGCACCAACATCGTATAACTGCAAAACTGGTTGGGACATCAAAACGTCTTTCAGCTTGCGAACTGCATCCTTTTCCATCTCTTTAATTTCGAACTTAACATATGCATTTCCTCAATATGTCGGATAATGGTAATGCTATCAGTGCGTAACCGGGAACCTCTCGATGGTTTTCAGTTTCAGTTCCCTCCCCGGCCTAATGCAACCATCTTCGATATAATAGCCGGGGTATGATATTCGAACTTGAAATGATTTTTCGGTAAATTTTTGGAATATGGCTAATTATGATGGAACCTTGCTATTTCTTAACCGACTCCGATGAAACTCGACAGGTACAATGAAAATGAAATTTTCAAATGATATTGAAATGAAGTTCTGGGATTTGGATGGAACTTGGCTATTTCTTGACGTATTTTAGTGAAATTTGACTGTGCGACGGAAAGGGGATTCTAAAATATTATTCAGATTTTGTTAACCGATTATGATGAAACTCGACAAGTACAAAAGAAACAGGATTTTAATATTATTATTAGAGGAAATTCTGGAATATGGCCAAGTAGGATAGAACTTTTCAGTGGAACAAAACGGCTTTAATTAAACCGCTAATACGTAGCTGTGATATGATGTGAAATAGCCACTTATGATAATTATGGCGGGCTTTTTAATTCAATCAAAATTAAATAGAAGTAGTAGTGTAACGAACCGGCTAGTCAAACACGAAATATTTGCAAATAAATATTGGTAATAAAAACAGACAACGGAAGCGTATTTCTTATACGGGAAGAGCATCGACTACCACATTATTTTCGTTACAACAGTCAATGTCTTTGGGCCTTTACCAAATATACATAATCCGTGTTAACTAGAAACCTCCAAGATATTTATCTTCACAAAAAAAAAAATCTCTGATAACAATGTCCAGGTGCAAATAAAATTACATTTACGACATACAGTTGTTATCAAATTTTGCATACCATCAAATTTCATACACAATAAATAATTTAACGTAAATCATCTTCTTCATAAAGGCATGCGACTTATAAATTCGAATTTAATTTGTATTTATTTTCGAGCCTATTTGTACACAATAAAATTGTACACTCAGCTGTCTGTAATAAAACACTTATTTACTAAACAATTTTTTTTTTGTGAGTTTATTGAATTGGAAACATTTACCAACGGAATGAATGTAACAATTCTGTGAATAAGCGTAATGCCTTGCACGCATGCCGCACCGCGAGCCTCTAATTTCGCGCGATTTAAATGCTCGATCAACTGTGGCGAGAGAATGGCTCATTCGATTCGAGCAATTCTGAAGTAAATTTGAAACTCTGGCAGATAATTTATATTAAATTCAAATAATTAATCTCAACATCTTATAAACGTTATCACGCAAGACACCAACGGCCGTGTAGACGATACAGCCCACCCCGATAATGTAATTTTCTTTACTTTAAGTATGAATTTTGATAGTTTATTCAAAACTATCCGGATGGTCGTTTCACAATTTTTTGATCGCGGGTGAGGCCCTAATAAATCCATATATATATTTTGGAATGATCTTTCCGTACATCGGTTGTGTATCTGCGACACAGTTAGTGATTTATTCATGAACTTGCTTTCTCATACGGCGGGGCCAGAATTAAAAACTCCGAATACGTTCCAACGTTTTTCCAATACCACCATGTGCTGCAATTGGATCGTCATGCTCTTGTTTAATTAACAGCGAAGGAAGTTGTGAAGGGACCTACAATTTCCATGCTGGTCTGTTAACCTTTTATACCACAAGGGTTCAAATCTTACATACATTTTTCCAGACTATCGCAGTGAACGCGAGACAGAGCATCCGGAACTATATTCAGAGAACCTCTTTGGTGTTCATCAACAAAATCAAATGATTGGAGTTTGATGACCCACCTAGCTAATCTGCCGATTAAGTCCTTCGTCAGCCATTTCAAGCTGGCATGTTCGGTGATTGTAGTAGTAGATATATAGTAAATTGGTACCCTTCCACGTAGGGTCTAAATTTTCGAACATTAATGGGGGCTGCCTAACATCCCAATTCCGAAACACAATAGTTTCCTCAACCCGCCATACCAAAATATTTACGAGTTTGTTTGAGAAAACACCGTACTCGGGAAGCAACAAATAGGCTCAACCTTGGCAGGATCAATACAATAGCCATCCACTCCCATGATTAAATCGAGATATTTGATTTCGCTTTTTTGACAAATTAATGGTTAGCCCTGCTAACGTATTCCCGATAATAAGCTCCATACCATTGTTAGCAGCTCAAAATACTCCTCTAATGAAGCCGAGATGATTAAAAGGTTGTCCAAATTCACAAAAACTCTCTCTTGATATTGATGGGCACATACTCTAAGGCACGTTATAAAGTCGAAACCGCATCACAGTAAACTGGTAGAGTAGTCTATTAGGTTTTAGGAAGCAGTTTCCAGAGGTATTCCCGAAAAGGCATCTTTAAGGTCTAAGGAACTTATGTATTTAGTGACGTTTAGACCACCTATTAATCCATGTGTATGCGGCAGTGGATAGGCATCCTTTTTGGTGACTTGGTTCAACTTTCCGGTGAACTCCATGCACTCTTTGATACTACGAACTCAGTTTACATGAAGTAACTAACTAGTATTACTGGCGACACATTATAAGAACATTGTTTGATTGATCAATTTGGTTCGTCCTAAACCATGTACTTTAAAAGATACAAACATCCGTTTAATGGTCTTGAGAATTTCATGTTGTTGTGGCGTGAACTGATATTGTGCGGACTTATTGATAACCGGCGTGGGCATTTCATTAATGATGGTAGGGACTAACTTAAATTTGGCCCAAAAATCAATGCCCAGATACAACACGCCAGATAACCTGGGTACAATATATAATCGCATATAGGTTGAACAGCATCTCATATTTTACCTCAACTTCCACGTAACCTAGCATTGGTTTGGACATACCATTTGCCGTTTTCACTGATGAACGAAGATTTCGCACCTTAAGACCAGATTTTCGGATAAATTCTCAAGCAATCTGACCTAGACCTTCAATCAAAATAGTTACGTGAGGTTTTTGATCTTCTTTGGGATTTATGATAGAAGTACAGAGATCTCATCAACAGACTTCGTATAATTCAGACAATTTGGCTCTAACTCCACTATACAATTGAAATAAAATAATCCCTGAAGTTCCTTTTCACAATTCTAGTAACGATAATAGTCTTTACAGTTCTAACACACTATATATTTGGTCTGGTGAGGGCTTCTATCATTTCTTGACGTGTTAAAAGCTAAAATTGTTGGTTTCTTGTCTGGTTGGCACCGTTTATGCAAAGAAAATTGCCCCGAATTCCAGTAACTTTAAATTTCGCTAATATTTTAACGTCGTTTCGGGTGTTCCACGGATTGTCTTGGGTTGCAACCCGAATTAGACCAAATTCGTTCATGTTGCTTGCAAAGAAGCATTAGTAAAATGGCCGTCCTCAAGACGGGATTCATGGTTTCGCGCAGAATTTCCACGAGTTCTGTTTCAGTAAAACGTTTTGAGAAGTGCCCATTTAGGGTTTGTATATCCAAGGCTAAGTTATTAAAACTATCTCTTCCTTGCATATTACGTTCTTCAGAGCGACTGGTTTTACGTTCATTTTCGTGACTTGAAAATCTCGGAAGAAAAGCGGTTCGTAATTAACTGTAAGTCGCGTTAGGATCGTTTCGGATATACACCCAAAGCCATTTTCTCGCATTATCACTGACGGAAAACAAAATCATGTGGATGTGCATCCTTCCGAACTCCCGTCAAATGACATTTTTCATATTGGGAGGCGGTGAGGAGGATGACTACTGGTTTCTATTGGATCCAGTTTATATTATTTTGACCGAGCTTCACTATGTTTTGACAGTGCTTCCACGGATTGATTGAGTCTTGGATGAACCCTGGATGGCATAGAGCTATACCGAGCAAAGTAGGTCGGTTTAGTTGGTGATCTGGTTTAATACGTTCACTACAATGGAAGTTGTTAGGCTGGATGGAGAAGTGAACTCAGAGCGGAATTCATTTCAAGGTAATTGCCATGGATTCGATATAATTCCTAGTGGATCAATTTTCAAATACTCGAAACAATGATAAACATTCATTCCAAATAAAATTTGAGATGAACGCGAAGCAAATCAAAATTGGCGGTCCTCAACTTTAAGGGCAAAATCAAATTGCAACTCAGCACAACCAAATACACCACAACGTTAAAGTTACGTTAACTATGCCATATATTCTAGACTCCGCACAGTCATATTTCAAGGGGACAAAAATACTTCACCCGAATTCTTGGCACAGGTGCACCGTAATCGTTTGCCCAAATTGTTTTTGAACTTTGAAGTAGTGTCACCACATCCATATATATTAAAACCTGGAATGTACAACTTACAAATTATAGCTGCTCATTCGCGTCGATTGTCTCATTTGTGAAATTTTTGAGCACACGTTACCTCATTTTCTTAACACAACTTCCACTATTATTGGCCTCATCATTATTAAAACTAGACCCCACCCGATTACAAAAACTGTTTTAATAATAAACGATGACGCGTAAAAAATCGTTCATCCGGTACAATTATTGGTTTTGCAATTTCATTGTTCTTAAATGTGGTCTTCAATTTAATCAAAACGGTATCGTTTTATTTGGCTATACGCTAATTGATACAATTGAATATAAAACATTAACGTTGGGGCCAAAATTGGGAAACGATATTTTTACGAAACCTTAACCCATGAGCCTCGGATATTTAAGAATTCACAACGATGACCTCGGATACGATACAAGGATCATGATTTTAAATTTGAAACATGAAGCGTACTCAGTCTAACCGCTCGGAGAGCCTCCATCAACTCTTCGAACAATCATATACGTATAAATTCGACCTCCTACCGGTACACAGCAATAACATGGATAAACATGAATTTGGTGACGGTTTCTTGATTAGCAACCAATGTCGTCAATTTGTGACTAACTTCATGCCTGTCAGCAATCGGGTTTATACACTCAAGTTTCATAGGCGCCACTTTAACATCACATTTGTGAACGTTCATGCGCCCATCGAGGAGAACGTGATCAAATCAAAGATCAAATCAAATTCTTCTTTTCGCCCTCGTCTGATAGTTTACATAACTCTGATGTAATTTTTTAATTTTTAATGCAGTTTTACTTTTTAGTCGTATTAGATTCTGTTAGGAAATCATCAATATAAACATCTTGCATTAAAATGTGCGATACTATTGGAAACGAGATAAGTTCATCTAAACCAAGTTGTTGTATTTTATGCGAAACATTTTCCATTCACTGATGGATTATCTCTCCATCAGATTCTCTGTAAATCCTATTGAATTTTATTGCTTCAAAAGGACCTATGTAACTTGGTAATATCGACCGTGAAAACTACGATGTGTTTCCCAAATCTTAGAATTATCGACGGTAGATCTTGTTGCATAGAATTACCTTTAAGACATTCATTTAAGGACAATTTTGGTGAAGATTTATTAGCTAACGCATTGAAAACTATTGTCTCTTTACTTGGTTTTAATAAATTTACGAAATTTTCATAAATTTTTCAACAAATTTTCCAATAACGCTTTTAGGTATGCAAATTCAATTTGTTAGTTAAATGCAAACGTAGGAAGGGAGATAAAACCTCGAGAATCAAAATTCCGAAAGTATGAAGTCTTGAAGGTTTCAACAAATCCCGGGAACACTCAAATCTCACTCAAATCCAACTCAATTTCAACTCAAACTTTATTCACCGAAATATTATAAAAGCAAGGTATATACCAGCACATAATTCATACCAGCCTACGTATCGTCGTACCATCACAACCTTAAACCATCACGCCCTCATACCATAGTATTTGTGGTATATCTTACCTTTAAACCACTATAACTCCATACCATCATATTATCGTATCATCATACATTCATAAAAACACCATACTATCAGGCCATGCTATCATCATAGTATCAAACCACCATTCCATTATACCATCACTGTCATTGTCACCACACTCAGAGAAAAAATATGATAAATGAATGATTGGAATTATTTTGTTATAATCAAGGAAATCATATTCAACTATATTTGATATATCCTAATATATTATAGTAATAAATATCATTTATCTAATTACTAGAATTATGTATGATAAATTTTATTAAAGTATGATAAATGCAATAATTTTCGACTTTAATGATTGCAACAATCATGCGATGTGATTCAATATAATCGAGACAATCATATAGTATGGTTTTATATATGATCTGCAATATTTAAATATGGTTAGAACAATCATAATACAATAGGGTCTATCATAATAGAATTAGGTCTATCAAAACAAAATAAGGTTTATTGGAAATTATTTGTATCTCCTCGTGTTTGCTACGGTCATATCAAATTGAATTTGTACTCTAAGTAGGTGCAATTATTACCTAATCTCGTAAGAAGTCTTAAATAAAGAAAATATTATAATAATTTAAAAATAAATTACTGTATTTAATTAATTTAGTATTAACGTTAATAGTTAAAAAGTGTTTTAGTGATGTTAGTAGTTTTGAAAGCTAAAAGTGAATTTTAGTAGGACAAATAGTTATTAAACCTTATAAGGGGGTAATTGTGTCTTGCAGTGGAAAATTACGGCACGTAAGCACTTTTTTTTCTACTACAAAGCATTAAACACCGTGTTGGTTATTGAACCATTTTTATTTCTGAATATTTGCTCGTTCAGTGTTGTTAATTATTAAAATAAAGGGTGTTTTCAATTATTTAATGTGTGTTTGGAATACAATTTTAAGAAAACAATTGTACAAAACTAGTTTTTAAGAATTACAAATTCAGTTTTCTAAAATAGTTTCAAAAGAAATAAAATAGACATAATTTTGCAATTATATTTAAAATTTTATTCCACTAAACCAATTTTTAGCCCTTAAAAACAAATTTATTCAAAAACTATCCAACTATTTCCGCTGAAATCGGCAAACCAATTACGCTTGTAACAGAGGAACGGAACAACGTATCTGCGGTGATAATTGAATATATCATCAATCGCAACCTAAATAAATTGTAAGTAGTTTTATTAGAATAAAAGTATAAATATCTTTCATTGAGGTTTATTTTTGCTTGTTAAGGACGATTTTACAAAATTCGCAAAATTGTGCAAACGTTATTTCCAAAACAGCTATTGTACACTGCCGTACTAAGGAAAAAAGTCACAAATGCCAAAAATCGAAAAATACGTTAGGGGCATATTTGGATTCTGCAAATAAATACCTGTCTTTCTGCTTTTTTAAACAGCTAAATTTCCTGCATCAAATGCCATAAAATCACGTTATTTAATAGTGAGGTTTTATATTAAGACAAGGCAAACAAAAATAGTTAAATTGAAATTACACAAAATTGAGACTACAAAAAGGCAAATGTGACTTTTTTCTTAGCAAGGCAGCAGGAGACGTACTTTATTCCATCTTCCGGAGGTTGCATTGCCAAAGGTAATACAATATAATTTATATTAAAGTGTATTATAAGAAGTTATTTTTGTTTTGAGGAAAATTATTCAATGTTTGCACCAATTACAGCTCACCTTTCTTGCTCTGAATTAATAAAAAGATGATCCATGTCATCAACTGCTACCTGAACCATCTCAAATAATGTGAAATATCGAAATTATGTAAATAGCTTTTGAGCTGATAAGATACCCATTTCTATGATGACATTGACTATTTAAAATGTAGATGACTGCAGGAAGCTTTACGAGCGCTGGTAAAAACCAATAGTTATAGAATTAATTTATTAAAACATCCAAATATTGACACCTCTGAGCAGTGGAATTTCCGAAAAAATTATTGAATCAACCAGATCATCTTTGTATGTCTTTGGCCCACGCCAAACTAATCTTTATATGGTTAATAAATTAAAGGCCAAGAATAATTATTAAATTTTAATTTAAAAATTCGTTCTTTTAAAACACTAAGACAACAAAATTAACCTGAATTTCTCGTAATTTTTGCCAAGATGGCGTTTTGAAAAAACGAAAATTCGGCACAATTTTCTTATAATTATTACATAAAAATTTAATGAATCATTTTTGGTGTATAATTTAGCCACTAATAAAAATATAAAATTTGAAGACCATTATTAAATTGTTCCAAACTAATCAACACGTTTTATTGCATAAGGACATGGCCACATACGCAAACGGCAAACTGGAATTTTAAACCGACAAACCCATTTTTTGTTAAAACTGTTTCATTTGCAATATCAGAAATATGAAAAAAATATCCAATAAATACCTTATTTTTCTAGAAAATTTTATTAAAACTGATTAAATTTCACGGACATATTTTAGCTTGACTAAAATGTGAAATGATGGCAACTGTGGTAAAGATTTAAAAGGTAATAACTCTAAATTCGCAATTTTTAATAAAACGTTCTTAAACTTTTTAAGTTACTCAAAATCGTATGAGTTTTTAGAATTCTGGTTTTTGTAAACCATTATTTCGGTTGTGTGTAGTTGTTGGAATACTATAAAAAATTGATATGATATGAAATCGAATATGGAGATTTCGAAATTGAAATAATGCGTAAAAGGGTATAACTTGAGTTATTACCTTTTAAATATTTACCACAGGCTGTTTTTTAAATGAAATTAAATAAATTTAAATAAAATTTAACAACGTTATTGTTTTAACCTTTATTAATTTTTTTTAAATTTTATAAAACAACAATATTATATTATTATAGGTGTAAACCATTTTTTTAATAATTTTGATTTTGGAAATGAAACAATTTTGTAAAAAATTGGATTTGACCAACGTCTTTACTTTCTACAAAAAGCAAGGTCTAGTGCATTTTTAACGTAAAATTGTTTTGTTTGATTTAGCTTCACTGGCAAATCAAATTAGATATGACTGTTTGGTGGTTGTTACCCACGATACCACTAGACAAAGTTCATACAAACTAATATAAAAAAAAAAAAAATGTCTAAGATAGCCATACTTAAAAGTCCTATGTTGTATATAGCTAGTATTAGTCAAACAAAAAATGTTTTGACTAATTTATCTTAATTCAATAATATTTCTATTTACAAATGAACGACTAGCGCTTAGTTTAGTACTTTTGCCGTACATTCTTCCACGGAAAGAGGAATCACAAAGGAAATTCTCGCTTTTCTAAAAAAGAAATTCCAAATTCATTTATAACTACATACATATTTATAATTAGGCTATATTTTAATTACTCAAAAACTACAACCTATTTTTTTTACAGAAACCAGTTGAAGCGGCCGAAACGGAAGGAAATACTGAATTTCTCAAAATTATTTTTATAATTGAACCTTTAGAAATAATTCATGTGTGACTTTTGCGGGAAAACGTACACATGTTTACGAATGCTTTAGAACCATTAAATACTACCTTTAATTGTTTGGTTATAAATGCTACCTATCCAACATTTTGCGAACATATGTGTATGGCTTTCATACAGAAAGCTACATAAAACGTCATCACAGATAAGTTCAATGATTCCAGATGTATTTAAAGATAATACTTCCTATTTTTCTAATGAATTACAAAATTTTATAATTTTAAGTTTAGTTTAACTAATGAATTTGGCTCAAGATACTGGTCAAGGCAAACTCCAATTAGTGAATATTTCATCTCTTTCTTCTTTTATGAAATTGCGATTTATTTCAATTTCTTAAACGCACGCTTATTTTATTTCGTTTTATATGAAAATTTTGACTGGAGAGCTAAATATTTAGCTGCCCAATTTCATTCAGCTAATTATTTAGCTGAAGGCTAAATATTTGTATGTCAATTAAAAATATAATTAACTTGCATTGAATTTTTATTGTGAAATAAAACGCAATTTCATAAAAAAAGGGAGAAAATATTATTTAACAAGAGATTGGTTATTTTTTTTGTGAAACCGGGCATAATGGAACTAAGAAATCTGGGAATTTCATAGAAATATGTATAAATTTGCGCGACAAGAGAAATTGTTTAGCACTAATTTCAAAGAACTCGGAAATATTATTCTAAAGATAGGACCAGTAATCCATTTAAATGGTATTCCTAAATTTCTTTTTGTTAAATGTTTACTGAAATATACAACTGTAAAATATATTTGGTGATTATACGAATTAAGTATTTGATTCAAGTTAAAGTAGAAAAGAAAATTATTAAGAGAATTTGGCTGTGTTAGTATAATTCGCTAATACAACCTGCGCAGTTCATGCTGTATGATATAGAATGAAAATCGTGGTACAATCAGTCCGGGGACTGATAAGAAGATTGATTTTTTCATAATCGTAATCTGATCAGTTCGAACCTGGCTTAAATTCTATTACAATATTCGGAACATATTAACTTCAAATAAATTAAAAATTAGAAATATAAAACGGTATATTTTAGTTGTGTTCAACATTTGGAAAATTTAGGCTTCAATTATCATTATTACGGTTTTGAAATTGAATTTGTGGAGCAATTTTAAACAATGATATGACTAAAAGTTTTATGAAAAATTTTAAGTACTTATATGAAATAATGTTTCAAATAAAAATATAAAAATAAAAAATAATTTCGTTTAGACCTCTAATTTGGATATAATTATATTATCTACTATGTGTACTGTACGATAAATTAATTTAAAATAAATGGACATTTCATGAACTATAGAATATGTTCTGTTATTTAGTAAAATATATCGATGGCTTAATTATCAAAAGCCCTAACCCACATTTGTAAAATTTTTGGGAAACTAGCAAATAAATATTATTTAGTCATTAACTCAGGTATAATTAGTTAAATAAAATTAAATGTGGACCGTGATATATTGTGATTCAAGCAATTTAGCATTAAAATGTCATTTTTGAAAAAAGTGTGGGTAGGGCTGTTATTAATTAAGCCAGCGATACAATATATAATATATATGGTATGATAGCTGCTATCGCACCACGCAGTATACTTCATTAATTGATACGATAACAACTATCACAGCATCTGATGGGATTTATCACATAAACATACCAAATTCAATTAATTTATTGATAACAACTATCATAATATCTGATTGTCTTTATCATCTCCAAATAATAAATTCAATTATCTTATTGATACGATCCATCACAATAGCGATATATGTAATCATGGATATGGTTAATTCAATAATATTTGCATAATAACGTGCATAATTTATTAAATAGATACAATCATTATTATTAATTGTATACAACAAGGTATGATTTTCTTAATTATTGCATCTAATCATAAATATGATGGTCACTTTTATGATCAGCTCAATCATATTTTTTCTCTGAGTGCATCAGCATCATTTTTAGAAACTTATCCGTAGAAATTTTGAACCTGATTATCATCCCTCAAGAAGGAGATGGTGGGTTGAGATATTAACAATAAGCCTACCGACACCAAATATATATCTATTCCTTCAGTGACAGGTCCATTAACCGGTTGTGGCAGGTAAGATAATGTACACACTTTTCGTAGAATCCAATTAATAAAAAATAGAAGTGAATATTGAAAAATTTATTGGAAGTACATGTATTATTGAAAAAATCATGAAGCTTAAAGGCGGTGCAATTACGTTGAATATAGGAAATTATAATCGAAATTTTAAACAATATTTGTGTAAAGTCTGGTTATAATCGGTCAAAGCGTGAGGATTTGTTTAAATGATTCGCGGACTTTTGGTCTAAAACAATTTATCTAAACCAATTTGACTAAAATCAATTTATCTAAACACAATTCATCTAAAACAATTCGTCTAAAGCAATTCGTCTAAAACAGTTTATCTAAAACAATTTACCTAAAAACAATTTATCTAAAACAGTTTATCTAAAAACATTTCGTCTAACTACAATTGATCTAAAAACAATTTAACTAAAAACAATTCGTCTAAACTTAATTCAACTAAAAACAATTCATCTAAAATCAATTTGTCTAAAAACAATTCTTCTAAAGCAATTTAACTAAAAACAATTCATATAATCCCAATTTATCTACTTGAGGGCCATGTGGGGGCTCAAGCCACCCCGCATCCCAATTTATCTAAAAGCAATTCGTCTAAAAACAATTCGTCTGAAGCAATTTATCTAAAATCAATTCATCTAAATACAATTCATCTAAACCCAATTTATTTAAAAGCAATTGTTAGTAGACAAGTTTTGTCTTTGCTAAATTATCTAGTCATAACAACTTTTGCTATTTTTTCATGAGTTTAAGTAGTCCCGCTCAATGTCGCCGCTATTTATTAATTTCAACTGTTTAGATTATTTAATCAAAGAGAAATACATAGTTTTATTTTTAATAATCACTAAAACTGTTAAAAAAAATTCCCAATAAAAAACACGTCTTGTGTGTATCGACATAAAATCAAAAAGAAAATATAACTTTTTGACTGATAAGATTCAAAAAATAATTCTAGGTTAAGTCCAGTTCTACATAGCAAAGACAAAAACCTTACTATTAGCGGGAACTACCGGTTAAAGCTGATTTACATTCAATCTTCCCGTTCTTTTCCAAAAGATAAGAGATTACAATAAAAAATGCGTTTTAGGCGGGTATTACATTATCACATTTATATAATTATATAAATATAATTATATTTTTTTACAAAGGAAATACTGTTATATTTAGCTTCAAGAAGCTAAATATAACAGTATTTCCTTTGTAAAAAAATATAATTATATTTATATAACTATATAAATGTGATAATGTAATATCCGCCTTAGATGATTTCCTTGGTTTGGATTTAAAATTTCAGAAAGCACCAAGCAAAGATATAGTATGTAGTTTTGAATTTAATTTTTGTTTGATGTGTTTCATATGAAGCAAATTCTAGTGGTAGGTATTGAAACTAACAATCGGATTTGATTTAAGTAAATTCAAAAAATAATTGGATTTAGCTGAATCTTTTTTGGATTTATTTAATGCAATTGTTGTTGTATATTTTGTAAATTTACCAAAGCAATACACTTAATATTATTTACTGCAACACTAAACTTTTTTTTCGTGAAAAAGAACGGAAAAACCTGAAAAAGATGAACTGGTTTGTCCTTTTCGTTAAAGTTGCTCAAAATGTATAAAATCAAAGTGACATTTTGAAAGGAAAAATAAAAATTTTGAATATGCCCATCCCATTTTTATATATGGGTAAAATGTATTTGCACTTTTCTTCGTGTTCCTAAGGCCTTATTATTATTACATTCAATCTTTTCGTTCATTTTCAAAAGAATAGAATCACGAAGAAAGTGCAAATACATTTTACCCATATATAAAAAAGAGACGGGCATACGTAAAATTTCATTTTTTCCTTTCAAAATGTTACTTGGATTTTATATCTTTTGAGCAACTTTTACGAAAAATGTCAAACCAGTTCATCTTTTTCAGGTTTTTCCGTTCTTTTTCACCGAAAAAAGTTGAGTGTTGCACTAAATAGTATTGAATAATACTTTTTGAGTATTCCCTCTGATTTTAATACAAGTAAATCATACTAAAACGTATTTTTTACTGTAAATCTTTTATCTTTTGGAAAAGCACGGGAAGATTGAATGTAAATCAGCTTTGTCGACTGGAAAGCGCTATGTAGGTTATGTAGGTACCTACATAATATAATTATGTATTTCTAAAATTTAGTAAAGACACATTTTTAAAAACTTTTTTTGGAATGGCCAAGTTTAATCGGTAATTATTTTTATTTAAACAATTTTACATATATTGAGACGGACTCATCTAAAGAATTGTTTTTAGACAAATTGTTTTTAGATAAATTTATTTTAGATGAATTGCTTTAGACGAATTGTTTTTAGGCGAATTGCTTTTAGATAAATTGGGTTTAGATGAATTGTTTTTAGTTGAATTGAGTTTAGACGAATTGTTTTTAGTTAAATTGTTTTTAGTTAAATTGTTTTTAGGTAAATTGTTTTTAGATCAATTGTAGTTAGACGAAATGTTTTTAGATAAACTGCTTTAGATAAATTGTTTTTAGGTAAATTGTTTTAGATAAAAAATCCGTTTTCCGTTTAAATATCATACACAAATACTGTAAATAGACACACACAAATGTATACATATGTATAGATTGCTCAACTGCTCACTAAATCCTAATTCAACCCCAACTCAACCCTAATTTAACCTACAGCCGGAACCCTACCAAACCACAAACGGTATGCCAATCTCAATCCTCAAACCAGAAGGGTGATGTCAACTGCTCCCTATATCCTTATTTAACCCCAATTTAAATCCAGCTCAACTTCAACTCAACCACAAATGCAATGCCCAACTCAAGATTCAAACCAGCATATATAAAAAATTGTTATGTAAATATTTATTTAACAAGGTGTTTTGAGTCAATTCGTATGACAGGTAGGCGACCCTCGATGCAACGCGACTTCGAGAAATGACCAATCCATGGTCGTTCATAAGATTCTAAAAATCTATCTATATACAACGATTTTTCTATTCTAATATTCAAAATTCAAGTTCGCCAACAATAATATTATGTGATAAACTCACCTTACTAATGACATTGTTTCCGCAGTACTTCAGTATGCTGCCATTGAATAATAGAAATTGTTTTAGAATTCTGATTTAAATTGCAACTTTGTGTTAAGCAATAAGGATTTGAAGATTTTGAACTATAAAAGTATGCTTATGTTGGATAAATACACTAAAATTAAATGACCACAAATTAAAATTGTGGTTTAACAGATTCATGCTTCTTTAAAGGTAATAATTTCAAATTTATTCACCAATTTAAAAAACAATTGTGTTTCTTTCTCAGTTACTGTAATTTAGGCCGTAGTTAAGTTTTGGATGGGGTTACAGAGCCCACAACATAAAATGTTGATATGAACAAATAAACAAGGAAGGACTGCCGGACAAACCGAAAATAGTGTTTCGGCGGCCATTTTAGTTGCATAAGTTCGCACGAGCGTACTGAGATCTATATCTAGGTATAAATGACGCGAGGAAACATTAACCTCCGACAATAAAACCTTGTAGGAATTTGTAGGAATTAACATTTTTTACTGAAATTTCAGAAAATATTGTGCTCACCTACATTTAAGTACCATATTAAATTGTACCCGCTATCTAAAGCTCCTCTTCAATGGCTCGCACCCCTCAGTTTTAACATCACTGGTTTGCTTTGATATATTATAGATATGTAATACATGTAATTTTCCGTTTCTCTTTCTGTCTTTTTGACATAGAGGGTAAATTATTATCTTTTGCATCTGAATATCTAATATGCAGTTAATTTAATACATTTAATAGTTGTGCAGCGAATGATGGAATATAGTGTTTAACAAGAACCGTCGGGCTGCCATAATGAAAGAACAATTTGATAAAAAATCTTTGGTAATATTATGTCTATTGACATTAATGTACATTGCTTCAATATGTTTAATTATTAAAATTGGTGAAGCACGAAAAATTGAAAAGTCGATCGATGTGAATTTAAATGATAGTGAACAATTTAGTGAAGTGAATTTTAGCTTTATCGTCTCTTACGAATACATAAAAGGTAACTAAATGTAAAACCAGAAGCTGGATTTTTAATTTCAAATAAATATTTACAAAAAATACAGTATGTACAAAATAAACCATCACTTTAATTGTTTAGAGGTAAATTACAATATTTTTAAAATAAATAATTGTGGGGAATCTCCATTTTGGATTCGTTTTATAATAAAGTTTAAAATTAAAAATGTCATTGCATGTCTCAACTAACTACAGATTTGCAAAAGAGAATGCATACGGACAGAAAGGCCGCTTTTACAATAATAACATCATAGTTTCTATTAACCGGTTCTATATTAATGCGTTTCTATTTAAACGTGTTTCTACAATTATAATCTCTACCCATTTCAAGATTCAGGAAGTCATTATGAGTTTTATTTAAGAAGTCCCAGATATTCTGACAGATGTGGTCATTACAACATAAATTGATACCTACACACTAGTTTGTAACAAAATCAAATTAATTCATGATAAGGGCGGAATGAATAAATACAATTAAATGTTTTAACTTATGCTTTTTCAAATATGTGCTAATTATATTCTTGATGGAGTAATGAATACTTTAAGTTTAAGTAGCTGCTTTCTCTATAAGCAAACACGTAAAAATTGCCCAGTACCTACTTAAAAAACTGTTAATCTATGGCTATCAACTCAAAAGGTTTGGTTATTTTAAGTCTGCATATTAAATTCGTGTTGTTTAGGAGCTGAGTTGCCTCAATGTTCACTTGTTGCCGGAACCTTTCTTCATGTCTTCGCACTTTCTCCTGAATTTCATTTACGATTAATCGGGATATGTTCGCATCGTCTGTTTGTAAAATTTATGTGAACTGATTTAGTTTAATTTAGTTTTATTCGCTATCTTTTTATCCATTTATAAATTTGACTTATTGCTGATTGTAACTTTTCTGTTGACTCTTCATTGATTTTGTGAACACCTAAGATCGCTGTGTCATCTGCAAAAGTCGCTACTGTGTTGTTTTCTAAAGCAGGAAGACCATAAATGTAGAGTAGGTACAAAACAGACCATAAAACACTGCCCTGTGGAACTCGTGCGTTGATTTCATTCTATTCAGAGAAGGTATCATCTAACTAAATCCTGAATAATCTATCTTTCTTGTAAGATTCAAGTATTTTAGCAAATTGGATTGGTAGAAGATTTCTTAATTTATGGTTAAGTCCTTCATGCCACACTCTATCAAATGCTTGGGCAACGTCTGGAAATATCGTTGAACATACTTTTTTCTCCTCTAGTGCTTTCTCAATTATACTGGTTATCCTGTGAACTTGATCAATTGCTGAGTATTACCAGTAGCTCCTCAAAGAGTTTGGACATGACTGGCAATAGCGAAATTGTCCTGTAAGATGAGGTTATGGGTGGTGGTTTTCCAGGTTTTGGGATCATAATTAATTCTGCAATTCACAAGCTTGGTACACATTTGATTCTAAATGTTGCATTTATAAGATTGGCGAGCTTCACCAGAATTTCCTTTAAGATTTCTGCAATAATAAGATCGTAGCCAGGAGCTTTTTTCTTATTCATATTAGGTTTTATCTCACACACAACTTCTTTTGGTGTTGTCAGTAAGGATTTCTTTACTTTTTTGAACAGCGTTTAGTTATTATCTTGGCTTCTAACGTTTGGTCTTGATGTGGCTGGAATATTTTTTCAAGGTGTTCAGAAAATCCTCGAGCTTTGTCTTCATTATTCCTAGCCCATTTCTCGCCTGCTATTCTTATTGAAGGATTCTACATTATTGGTCTTTTAATTTTTTTGGTTGCTTTCCAAAGAGAGTAATCAGTACTTCTACAATTAGTTAATTTTCTTAAATAGTGGCTGATTGATTCATTTTTCACTTCTTTGATCTCTCTTCTTAATTATTGAGTGAGATTGTTCAAATTAGTTTTATCTTAGGGGGCCCTTGTTTGTTGCCATGCTCTTCTCGCTCTCCCTTTTTCTGCTAAGAGTTCCGTAATTTCCGAAGACTAGTTTTTTCCCTTGATTTTCCCAAGCTGATGGCTGTATGTCGTTAACAAATTTGTGAATTTTTTTGCCCAATTGCTTCTCGGCCTTTAATGGGACCGTTAAGTTAATTTTTTCTTCTAGCGATAGTCTAAGGCTAAAGTATTCCCAATTAGTGTGATTATTTACTAGAAATGGGTTTCTTTCTCCCTGAATAATTTTTTCACTTAACCTTAAAAATATCGGTGAATGATCTGAGCTTAAATTGTGGCTTTCATCTACTTGTACATAATTTACAGATATATTCTTTATTATGAAGAAATCAATCAGATCTGGTATTTTGTTTGGATCAGTCGGCCAGTAGGTTGATTTTCCAGTTGAAATGGCTTCACAACTACATTTCCTAATAGCTTTTAGGAGTTCTTTACCCTTAGTCGTTGTCAATCTGGAGCCCCAGTGGACATTTTTTGCATTAAAGTCTTCTCCAAGTACAAACCATTTTTCTAGTTTACTGAGGAATTGGGGATAATCTTTTTCTTTCAATGAGTGCTTCGGTGGGCAGTAAACACCAGCAATACAAATAGCTATCTTTGATTTTGACATTAACATCAGTTGCTTGTATTTCTTCTGTTTCATATTTTAGCTCTTCAGTGATGAATACTATTTCTGATTATAACAGCACTACCTCCTCTAGCAGTGTTTTCAGAATGTTTGATAATTTTTAAATTTAATGATTTAGTGCCCAGGCCCACCTGCAATTTTTGTTGATGTTGCATAAGACCATTGGCATTCCAACATAAGATTCTAAGATCATTGGCCATTTCTCTTTTAAGGGATGGCTCTTTTAGTGCTGTACTCTAGTTTTTGTAATCGCTCATCTAACGTATTAAGTCTGCTTAAAATTAATTTAAGTGTTTGACTTATATCGTCATTTTGACCAGTTTTCACAGGATTTCCATTACTCATCGTTACTTGAGCATAAGTCATTTTCCCAATTGTTCATGAGTAGTTCCCGACACTCTACGATTTACTGCGGGTTGGTTCATCTTAACTGCTTGCTGCCTGAATAATCTTGGATTTTTAACAATCACATTCTTATTTTTGATGTTTTGCAGTTCAATAGCAACGTTGCAACTTCTGGTTAGCCGGATGGTTTTCTCCATTTAGGCTGAACATTTTTATCTTTTACACAATCTTTGGTATGATGTTTACCTAAACATTTGACACACCTGGATTCCCTGTTGCAATATTTTTGTGTATGCTCATAGGCTTGACATTGTTTATATTGTGGTATAAGCTAAGATCGTCTTAGGGGCTAAATAAGCACTTTGCACCCGCCGATGTACTTAATTTGATAAATTGTTTCCATATCTTCATCAGTATCGAAGGTCAACATAAACATGTTGAGAGGTACTTTGCCTCTCTGTTTTACCTTAATTGATGCTTCATTAGCCTTAATCCTTTTGCTTTCAGTTCATCAATAAGTTTTTCTGTGTATAGGTTTTTAGCCATAACCCTTATTGTTCTGGTTTGTTTGTCTTCAAACGTGTACCAAGCACGTTTTTCTTCGTTGAATTTTTTTTTTAATTTTGCTGTAACTTTCACCATCGCCCAAGTTTATTTTGTTGATGCTTCCATTCACCACCTCTGCATTAAACTTATCAGTAGTGGTTTTTTTTTATTTTCTCATAGAGTAAATCGTTGTCTTTGACTTTATCTATTACTATTGCCATATTGGTGGTGATGGAGGTGTTTTTTTTTGTGGTTTCTGGATAATATTTGGAACATCATCCTTTAATTGAGGTCGGGCGTATTATTCCGTTTCCTTTTTTTTCTCTGACCTCTAACTCTTATCCACTCAGTTTCTCGAGCTAGTTCGTCTTCATCGGTATTCAGTTTTATTCTGGCTAGGAGTACAACAGATTGTCTCTTTAGGCTTAAGAGCTTTAACTTCGTTTTCAAGCGTCTTCATACCCTCCTGCATCCATGAAATTTTATCATTAAGTTGCTTGTTAATATTGTTGGCTTCAACTAATGAATTATTAGCTTTACACAATCCATTGTAGTGCTTTTCTTCGTTTGTAGAACGAATGTGCTGCTGCTGGTCCCAATAGAGGGAATAGAACCTTTAATCGGAGAATAAGATACTTTTTTATTCCTCTGGAAGGGATGTGAATTGTCATTTTCTAATTCGCTCAGTAGAGCTTTGCTTATACAGCAACATATCTTGGGATTGGTTAAAGTAATTGTAGTATAGCAATGGCTGGTCTCCCCCAGAATCCATGAGACCGACCTACGAAGAGGGTGGATTTACCTGAGTAACAGGTGTACCACCTGGAGTATTAGTTTCCATATCTGTTCCGCTCATTGCTCATTTATAGTGTACTGCACCCGTATCAAGTATTTAGCCGACGAGGGATACTAGACATATTTGGTGGTTTCTACATAGTTGCAGCGTTGGAATATAGACCACGAGCTATTAACACAATCTAGTTGTAGAAACACGATATAGACATGAAATGCAACAAATTATGGTGTCATTGCGAAAGCAATTTTGTATAATTTAGCAATATTGATATTAAATCTTACAACCAAATATAGTTTGATCCAATGCTAACTATCACTATTATCGGGTTTATGTATGTCAGCTTAATTTGAAATCGTGATCGTAGATTCGGACAAACATTTTCTTCAAGAGAAATTCACTTTAACACTAAATAATTTACCTATAGTGAGGCAGCCAGAGCTTGATGTATTGGTTAAGAGTATCTCACGCCATTTGAAACTATGGCAGAGTATATAATTAAATTTGGAATCACATTTTATAAATATGTATATAATAAATCAATTGCAACATTGTTGAATGGTCAGAGAAGAAGAATACATTTTGTGTTTCGTATGAAAGTATTAAATTTATTCTTAATTTATCAACTATCAAGTTTGTGCCTTTGAACATTTCGTACAAATTTAAATCTTAAAAAATCCACTTACGTCGCACGCAGTAGCTGTACGCTTTTTTGGATTTTCAATTAGGATTACTATTTATAGAACATATCGTTAGTGCGTCTGTTTGTGATAGTGTAACTTAGGTAAGCGTGGTCAACAAAATTGTTTTGGTATACGCTGCTGTCTGATAGATGGCACTATTTTTTGGCAAAATTGAACTTTGACATATGAACATTATTTCTCTTGGGATTTCGGCATACCAACATCATTTGTCTGTGTTATTGCGTTCATCAACGCGTCACTAATGTAAATAGTAAACTAAAATGGCAGCGCGTGCATTATCGCGATCATTGTTCAGCTGGAATGTGTTGCGCAACATGAAAAGTTGTATTGCCTATACATTGAATCCACCAACTGAACCATTGAAAACGTTTATATCTGGTGTTACTACAATCAAAATTGTTTTTTTTTTTAATTTTCGAAATTTTAATTCTTGCTTTCAAGTTGACAATCGTTGCGGTACAACACTTACCAATGCAGCATTTAGTTCTTCTCCACATCAAAGTCAATTATTCGCCATATTGTTGACAACATATTTTCCAACAAACCCAACTGAATTATGGAAAAAATATAGATATTCAATAAGTGAAGACAGAATTCGAACAACAAATCAACAAGCAAATCTTCAATTCACACCGGAAATGTATAACGAAGCATTGTATGATCGAAGACATGAACATACTCATATCGAATGAACCACTCATAAATTTGGGAATGCCTTCACCTTAACGACCAGGAAGCAACGCATTTAAGAATGCTATGCAACGTGAACAACAATTTAATACTAACAAATTGGCTTCATTTGGCAACAAAAGGCCATTATATGATGGAGTTTTTTCGATACCGATAGAGGCGGTGTTTTATTTTGGGAGGCGCCAGGTGAAACTGGTAATAAGTTTTTAATTTCACTCATCCAGATCTAAAGGTAACATCGCATTTGCAATTGCAAGAACAGCCCATTCTGCTCTAAAGCTACCATTAAATATACAGACCAATGAAAATGCGGTATGTAACATCAAGAAACACTCACGCATGGCTAAAGTACAACAAAAATGGTACGTTATTGTTTGGAATGAACGTAAAATGGCTCACAAAGATTCACTCGAAGCATCAAATCGAACCCTAAAAGATTAAATAGCGACTAAAAACTTTTGGTGGCCCTATAATTTTATTGTCAGGTGATTTCAGAAAAATATTATCGGTTATTCCACGTTCAACGTATTTACGGATGAAATCAACGCATATGTTTAAAATCATCTATATTGTGGCGAATTGTTCATACATTCAACTCACAATAAACATGCGTAGTTCACTACAATACGATTTATTCATCGAAGTATTTTCCGAAAAATGCATTAATAGAAAGTTTATTTCCAAATAAAAGCGAAAATTATCATAACCATCTATAGCCCAGTGAACGAGCGATTTTGGCTGGTAAAAATGCCGATGTTGACGAAATCAACTTCAAAATACTTGAAACATTCCATGGTGAATTAATTTCATTAAAATCAATCATTGTGTCATGGTAGATGAAAACGAAAGCGTAAATTATCCCACTGAATTCTTGAAATCACTAGATTTACCAGGATATCCACCCACATTTTTGCTTCGAAACTTAAATGCACCCAGACTTTGCAATGGAACGAGATTAGTTATTAAAAATATTATGGTAAATATCATTGAAGCAACCATATTAAACGGAAAGTTCAGAAGAGAAAATTATGCACTACCATATATTCCAAAGATGCCGACTGTCTCACCAATTCAGTTCAAACGTTTACAATTCCCCATACGTTTGGCATTTGTGATGACCATAAATTAGTCGCAAGGGCAAACACCATATGCGCGATGAAATTATTGTTAACATGTTTAGCATGAAATTATTATAGTGGAAGTGGAAGCATGTCGCATTTATCCAACATTTTTAAATTAGCATGAAGTTTATGACAATTGATAAAATATTTGCATGTGTTAGTAAAAATGTAATACTATACATAAAAACCTCTTCTTAAATAAATTAACTTTTTCATACTAAAAATTGTTTAGTAGATGTCTCCCTGAAAGTTAATATTAGGTCTTGCGTGTTGTATGGCTATAGTAGATGATTTGTATAGTGGTCATCATATTAGCGCAACCCTCAACAGACCAGTTACCGATTTTAAAGTAAAACCGTATACTAAAATTTTTTTTGGTGGATTTTCAATGGCCAATGACAGGCCATCCTAGAGATGTGTTCCTGAAAATGAATATAAGGTATTGTGTGTGTATATCTAATAAATGATTTGTAGTGGTCAAAATATTAGCACGACCCTCAACAGACCAGTTAAAGATTTTAAAGTAAAATTTTATGTGGGCAAACATCTGGTAATCTTTATTATAGTTTGGAAACGATACGTGAGAATCTTTATTAAAGTTTGGAAACGATAAATCATTTATGGGTTACTATCAACATATACGAGAGATACTGGGTTAACTCTATTTTGGGAGTTAGTATACAAAATGTTTTCTTCCATGCCATCATGGATCTCCCACAATCCAGTTTTTCTTTTAAAATAAGCGATGTAGTGGCCCGAAGAGTTTCGAATTTGGGCATTTTGAAAGTGACTAATGCCATAACTAGTAAAAGATGTTGGGTTTTTAAAACAAGTCTCGCTATAATTTCATTCTGTTTAATTTTATATGTTTTGTTATGGTTTAAAGGTTGGACATTCAAAATTGTAATCCCGGTGCGTGTCATTAGTTGAAATTCTTAGGGGTTCTCGATTGGATTTTTACAACTATTGCTATTTCCACCATAAAATTTAAAAGAATTTTTAATCCTTTTGAAATCTTCCTCTTTAAAATTAACATATAGGTAGTCAATGGGAACGTAGAAGGTGTCTTAAAATTTAATTGAATTGTGCGATTCATGAAAAATTCTATATATTTGAAGATGTTACAGGCACAATTATGATCAATGTTTATTGAGAAGTTGGATATATCAAAGCACTTTAGTGGACATGCTAATCTAATGCCCTCTTTTGACTTTAGAAGCATTCGATGCACTTCAGTTCTGATCAGTAATGAAAGTATTACTGACCGATAGTAACTTTTGTTAACTAATTTAATAAAATGCTAATTGTGCAGCGCCTAACTTCGACGAAAAGTACCATTCCCTCGAGGCTACGCCTCTCGGTAAACTAAAGTGTTCTCGACAGGGATGGAATACTTTCCGCCTCGGTATGTAATCTACTATTGTGCATTAAGAAATGTTTAGTATTACCTTGAATCTATACTGAGAGTACTAAAAATCCAAAATTAATAATTGTTTACTATGCGAAATTTAAAATAAATTCTTAAAAAAATTCTGTGGCAATATGGCATAAGGGAACAACTCTAAACCTCGCATTTTTTCAGGAAAACGTTTTTAAAATTAAGAGTCGTTCAAAATCGTATGAGTTTTATGAATTCTTGCTTGTTGGATTATTACAAAAAATTGATATGTTATGAATTCGAATATGGAGATTCTAAATTTGAAATAATACCTAAAAGGGTATAACTCGAGTTATTCCCTTATGTCATATTGCCACAGAATTTGTAATTTTCTAAAATTCGATGTTAATATCTAACATCAAAAATTTGGGTTATTATCAATTCAAAAGTTTTTAATTCCAAAACATTTCAATTCTAATTTACAAATTCCTAAATTCTTAAATTTACTATGAATTCTGATAACAGATCATAAAATTTTGTTATATCAATTTCGAAAATTCTATATTCTAATATTGAGTAGCCCAAATTCTTGCCTATTATGCCAGCCCATATTTTTGCAGCCCTACATCAAAGTTACCGCAGAAGAAAACTTAGCCAGAATACCGCAGTTAGTGCAAGGGTTGTCAGTTGTTAACGAGTTATCGCGTTGCACTGAAAAATTCGTCTTCGACTCATAAAACATCGTGCACCTATGGTAGCTTCCTTAAAAGGTGAACTTCATATAAAGAAGTTATCGTAGCTTGACTATACCAACAGTTCGTAAATAAGATTTCTGCAAGCAACGCGGTCAATATTCCGTCCAAAAGAAGTCAGCCGAAAGGTTTGTCCAACTGTTGTCCAAAAGTTAAATTGTAACACAACAACAGGTCAGGATTGATCATCGTCATTCAGGTGAACAGTATCTGAATCCTGGGATATTTACTTTGAAGATAAGCATCCATAAAGCTTTCCAGCAAAAAAGGAATGACGGAATTGAAGTTAGAAGCTTTCCAGCAAAGATTAAATGACGGAAACTCGAGGTAAAAACAAACTAACTCTGCACTTTACCGAATTCGCATACAATGCCAACAACTAATTCGCCGTAAACTACTAGAAAAGTCTCCGATAAGTATTTTCGCCGACTACTCTGCCTGCATGACTCAACGACGCGCTGGAGCCGAACTTATCCATTTTGAGCGCAACAGGGAATTTTCGGCACAGCAGCACAAAAAGATATAGACAGAAAGAAGATTTGCTGGATTTAATTTAGTCGAGCGAAATCTGTTATTAGATGTATCGAACATGGCGGTTGGGGTCCAATTACCAGATTTTAGATTTTAGACCCAGAGCTTATTGTAGACATCGGCCAATCGGAAGAAACATAATTCGAGGTTTTCGTGTTAGGCGACATAATTTTTTGATAATTTGGTTAGGAAGGTTTAGAGAAATAATCACTGTTATACGATAACTTATCGGTTTGCCTACATCCAGGCAAACGTAGGCTACGAAGAATCATCCACCATATTGTTTATATTTTGAATGTTCTAAATACTGTGTCTAGCATTCATATAATTTAACTAACATTCAGGCGAATTTAATTTCATCAATTTGTGATCGTTTATGGTGATAGTTTGATATGATTCTAGCATAATTGAGCAAAACTGATTACAAGAAATTCTTGTTGTTTTGGAAAAATAGGGGAGACTTGAACCAATGAAGAAAGTTGGAATATCAGTGCAAGCTAGGAGAAATTGTGAAAATAATAATTATAACTCCAAGAATCACCCCCCGCATTGTTTTATTTCCAAAGTTGTAATTCATAGGTATAGGTTTTGCAGGTGAAATTTACTATTTTGCAAATGATCTTCAATTGTTTGTAGTTCAAGCATAATTTTCTCCAACTAATCATTAATATTTTCCAAAGTTTATTCATGTTTTTTCAAAGTTACTTCAATTAAATGTACAATAAATTCAAAATCAATTTTTTGCAAATCAAATCCAATTCTCGTTATTATACCCGTAATTAGATAATTCCTGCATTTCGAATGCAGCACTTGCTTAATAGAACTGGTATTTGTTTGAAATATATGGTATATCGCTCATCAAATACAACAACGTAATAAATAAAAAAATAAAAGTTTTGGGTGAATGCAATTTATACAACTTTTTATTGTTTGTAAGTCGTATCTGTGAAAGTCCGCTTATTTCAGAGTAACACGGGTCACTTGTAACTCATCAATCGAGACAAAGGCACCGCCAATGTTGCAAAAAGACCAGTTTAGAGTCCAAAAAAATATTAATAAAATTGTTTTATAATGAGAGAAAATCAATTGTAGAAAAGCGGAATTCTCAGGAATAAGTAAAAATACCGCTAATTCGCTAATTCAATTATCCAAAAATATTTTAAAGATGGTGAGGAAATAATTTTGGAAAAATGTGATGGGAAAAGATTCCCAAAAATTACAGAGAATATTTTAAATAAAATTGAGCAAACCGTAGAGGAAAATCCAGCAATAACTACAAAAAAATTATAAAAGAAAAATCGGGAGAATCGGCTGACTTAGTATTAAGAATTTCTTCGATTCAAAACGGCTTAAATAATGTCAGGATCATACTGACACAACTTGAGGTTAATCGTCTAAATGTTGAAAAAAGACAGAAAATAATATTTGATAATGAAAGTGGCATTAACTACTATTTAAGGCGGTTGAAAGCTAGATCAACAATTAATACCAGGTACCCGCCTAAAATTGCCTCAGTTAGAGGCAGAAATGCGTCGCTGATTGCCGCTGTGAATTATCGAATTGTGCATACATACAAATGTAATATCCAATTCTAATGTCAAACTCATGGATAGTACTCGATAATGCTGCTATTCATATAATAGCTAATACATATTCGAAATCTATTTGCAAACACCACACACACATTGGTTTTTTGTCGCCATATTCAAAAATGTTAAAGCCCATTCATTGCGGATTTTTCAAAAGTAAAATTTCGTCATTATACATCTAAAACGTTACTTTAACAACGCGATTCAAAATTTTGAATTACAGTCATTTAACACCCTAACAGCAATATAATTGGTGTATAATTTTTGTAAAGCTACAGATACGACTTACAAACAATAAAAAGTTGTATAAATTGCATTCACCCAAAACTTTTATTTTTTTATTTATTACGTTGTTGTATTTGATGAGCGATATACCATATATTTCAAACAAATACCAGTTCTATTAAGCAAGTGCTGCATTCGAAATGCAGGAATTATCTAATTACGGGTATAATAACGAGAATTGGATTTGATTTGCAAAAAATTGATTTTGAATTGTAAAAATCAACAAACTTGAAATATTAAAAATTGAATTAGTTTTTAAAATATTTGAAATTACTGTATATTTAATTGAAATAACTTTGAAAAAACATGAATAAACTTTGGAAAATATTGACGATGAGTTGGAGATAATTATGCGTGAACTACAAACAATTGAAGATCATTTGCAAAATAGTGAATTTGACCTGCAAAACCTATATACAATACTTATAATTTCGTGTTATCAATTTCCTTTTTTCTTTATCTAAACGAAGGTTAAATTTATTTTTAGCTCGGGATTTAGACTTCAGCCAGGGAAAAATGTTGGCAATTCAGTGCCGCTTGTATAAAAATATTAATACTTGGTAGCAATAATTCGAATTGTAAAAACATATTTGCAAAATTCCTGGTTTAGAATATTCGATATTAACTTATACCTCTTCTGTACATACTTAATGATTTATAAGGCTAGGTACAAGGAGATTTCAGTTTAGTTTCGAAATATATTTTGATCGGAATTCGGAATGGTGTTGGAATCCAACCATAAGTGCACAAATTTTGAGGTTTATTGTTGAAAATAAAAAGTTTATAGCGGAGGTTATTGTTTCGTTGACAAAGTCGATCATACTACTTAAGTGACTCTGGGTACCAAGGGCTTTATTGCCCTGGGTTCCGGTGGTGACAAGAAGAAATATTGGTTATCAGATATTATCGAAAATAAATAAATTAGATGACGGATTCATGTATTTTTATCGAATGATTAAAAAAAAACTGGAAAACTACCGGTATTTTCTAAATTAGCTTTGAATTACTGAAAATTAATGAAATAATGAATGGAAACCTTGGATAGCTAAACTCATTAAGTAACCATTTTTGACGACAATGATTTTGTTTACGAGAAAACGATTATTTAACTTAGTCATCTTCAATGTTAGCTGTAGAAATAAAATCTCTGATACACTCAAAGTTATAAAGCGCAATGTTCACTCAAAAAATTGATTTTTATATAGCGAAATGTTTTAATGGTGGGTATTCCAGCTAGTTAGTAGATATAAAGATTCCAACCTTCCAAAAGATTTTCAGTCCTTATAAAATTTATTGAAATTTGAGTTTTGTAAAATTCCAAAACATTTTCAATCAAAACTTTCTAGAACCTCAAAATCATCAAAATGTGTACACCTGGGTCATTAAAAACCACTGAATAACTCGAACGAAAGCTTCATGCCACGGGTATCAGCTAATAGATCCACGGGACGCTGTAATTTATTACATTGTCTGGCAACCGCTATTTTCCTACATGTTATGTTCTGTTATTGTTTGAACCGAGTTATTCACTTGCTATAATTGTATGCACCAACGTGATGTACGCACCAATGTACGTAATTGCGGTCTGTCGAAAACAGTTTCAATTAATTCCGCCTGTATAATTCCATGTTTAGAGTTTTTGGTTTAACATATCGAGAGATCCGTTTAGAAAGAAGACTTTTACTAAACCTAGTAATTTCGCATGAAAGCGTAATAGCTCTTTCTTTTATAAGACGTTTCACCTAAAATTCAAAAAAAATTAATTTTTTAAGCAGTGTAAATGGATTTACATATTTTCAATAATATTTACCTGAGAATTGGCCGGCAGCCTAAAATATAATAATCAAACATTATGGCCGCAGAGAAAATTGTATTTGCTCCGCTCCGGTTTTGAAACTACCATACAATAGATTTTATAATGATATCCCCATTCATTGCCCATAACTCAACGATTTTATTTTCTTCTGGTTAAGTGCATATTTCAAAGTAAATCGTAAATTACAATTGTTTCCTATGTCTGTGTACAATAGAATAGAAATCCAAATGAAACCTCACCCATTGAAACATTTTAATTGATCTACAACAACAGCACCAAAAACTTACACTACAAACTACACTAATGAACATTATGATTTTCATTATGAAAAGAGAACCAATTGTGGTATGTTTTCGTTTATAAATAACACTGCATTACAACAATCGTTATAAAAATGCTTCAACCTCGGTTACGCTTTTTCTACTAACTAAACTGAAAACGATAACCCAATTCTTGTTTAGTCGTTTCTTCATATCGCGCATTTTTATGCGCAACATACTGATAATTTCAATGTTACGCTCGTTAATATATTTTTCTCGAGAATCGTTTTACTGTGTATTTTTTTGGAATACTTTACGTTCTCAACCGATTCTCTCGGTGAGAATCATTTTATTTGTGAAGAGATCACCAAGTTCAAACAATACATTTGCGATCAAGTTTTCATGAAATACACATAGATTCGTCGGTTTAAAAAGAACAATGATTTTTAAACTAGCTTCCGCGGAACCCCAATAATCCGCAGAGGAGCTGAAAATTTTAATTTTAAGCCGAGCCAGAGATCAATAGCGATCAATACCGATTTCTTTTAAATAATGTAAAATGTTAAATTTTGATGTTCTGTTGTTGCGAGGTGACCTGGTTACGCTTTACTCTGCTCGTATATTTGAATGCATCACCAAAAAAACGTAGTGTGAAAATTTTCGAAATAACCCCATACTTGCAATAAAACAGATCAACTCGCTCACAGATATTTGGATAATTTAGGAGCCGTACCTCCTTAGCAGCTAATGGCAGAATCTTCTGAAAGATTTCTGTTATTAAAAGTAGAACGTGCAATTTTATTAGTAATAATATCAGGGTTATATAAGGTGATCTCCCCTATGACTCGTCTTCACCTCCTCCTTCAGAAGGCTAAACAGAAGCAAATCCTCCTCGTGATTGGTTGTGATGCTAATTCTCATAATTCAATATGGGGAGCAATTTTATTCAACTACATAAGCTCTAACTTCTAAGCTTGAAATACTGTGAGCCAACATTTGTTAATTTTAGCCGAGTTTTTTATTCGCTCAGCAGTCATTTTCCTATACCTAAATTTAAATATTAAGCGCTATTTAATGATAAAACGATAAACTAGCGAAAACTTAATATAAAAAATATTTATACGGAGCACTATCGAGAGCGAATAAAAAAACGCAGCTTCGTTTCGACAGAAAGTAATTGACATCAGTTGTGCTCTATGCCTTTAGTTGATTTTATTTACGACTGGAAAGTGACGAATAATATTATCACTTCTGATCGTAGGTGTATCTCTTTTGCTGTTATACTTAAAAAAACACCTTTTGAACCATACCGTTTCCGGAAATTAACCGGTTAAGGCTGGTACACATTGAGAACGAGCGACGAGAATGAATTTTTTTTTTTTTCAGCAAATTGTTAAAATAATAAAAAGCATTTATTTTTAATTAACGATAGCTAAGATATCGTGCATTTACTAAAAATAGAATTTAAAATTGTAACAGTTTTAATACAAAATTTCAATTTATCGTTGATAATTTTTAATTTTAGACGATAAATTGAAATTTTGTATTAAAAGTGTTAAAATGTTTTATTTTTAGTAAATACACGAAATTTTACCTATCGTTAATTAAAAACATACGTTTTTCGATATTATAAGAATTTTCCTACATAATTTAGTGAAAAAGGAAAATAAAATTCGTTCTCGTCACTCGTTCTCAATGTGTATCGGCCTTTAGGATATTTTCTCTCTCGAGCTTGTTCCATTGCTTATTACACCTAGGGAATTTCGATCTGTTAACCCTATGATATGCAATAACTTTCGCAGCGTTAAGTGAACCCGTAACGTCTGACGAGACCTGTTTAGCGGTATGGCTTAAAACATTTTTCCCGATACCCATACGTCTAAGTGTATGGTTTAATAAATCGTTACAATAGGCATGAGTGTGTGTCTAGACGGATCTACTTATGTATGTGTTTGTATGTGGATGGTGTGTGCATATAAAAATAAATTTAGAAAGATCATTTCTGTTTTGTTACTTTATGTATTTGGAACATGTTTAATTAGGCCAGGTAGCCTCACATAAATAATAAACACAATAAACAGTAACATATTTTAGGCTCATTGAGCATCACCATAAGCGCATGAATGAGAGTATCATCACATTCGAATAGACTAGCCAATAAATCATTAACTCCTTCGAAATATTCATTTTGCATAAAGAGGCTGGTAAATTTCGGAAACGTGCCGTTTTATTTATCACCATATTCACCAAATCTACTGCACTCAAAACTAACAAATTATCCTACAATACGGAATTTTTCTTATACAAAATAGAAAAAAAAAATGTGAACAAACTGAAAAAATCCGAGATGCTTCACTCTGTTCCTACTACTATTTACATAAGCACAACTAGTAATTATACACAAATAACTATAAAACAAATACTTACCGCAACACAATCTCCTCGAAAATGATCTCGTCGGACTCTAAGAGTCGAGATTATAGAAGCCAAAGGGTTTCAATTTTTTATTTCAGCAGAAACAAAAAGCAATGGTGGCAGAAGAAGTTCTGCCGATTTACCCGTTGAAAACGGAGTTAGTAACTTGAAAAATCACTTAACTCAATGACAGTCAAATATATATTTAGAGATGAAGATAGGAAATAGAAATGTAATGTATATAAATCAAGTTTTAGACGAATTATAATAATTTTACTATTTTTCGACTTTTGTATTAAATCTCAATATTAATAATAAAATATTAAAAATATTTTAAATATATTAATATTAATACTTTAACATTTTCTTAAAGTTGCGATTTGTTTATTTTTTTTTCCTTCTACCAAATATCAGTAAATATGTACCTATCTATTACCACGTCAAAAAAAATATTTTTATATTGCGCATTCTCGCTTATCGAATAACTATTACTGGCTTTACACCGTAGATAGTATAATAGCAAAATAGTATAATACTATTTTACTACCTACAGTAGTCGGTTTTACACCGCATAAAATATTCATAAAAAACAGAAAATTATAACAAAATAATGAAAAAGAATAATTTCAAAATACACAAAAACGTCTCTAGACTAATTCATCAATAATCCACTGTCAAAATTTTCCTTCTACAATAAAATAAAATAAAATATAATAGGTATTAAAATTTGATAGCTATCAAATCAAAATATTATCGACCTGAGCAAACGAAATCAACAACAACAACAACAACATCAACAACAAATCAAAATATTATATTTTAGTTTTGCTATTATACTATCAAAAGATCGGTTTTACACCGGATAGCAAAATAGTATTATACTATTTTGCTATTATACTATCTACGGTGTAAAGCCAGTATATGTCTAACTAATTATATTTCAAAATTACAAACCGCAACAACGCACAATTATCGTAAAAAAAATATTTCGCTTAGAAGGCTATGATTTTTTTTCTTGTATGCACAGCATGATAAACCAATTGAAAGGTATGACTGACAGCTGTTTCAAATTCGTCTTTTCTTGCGCATGTCGTCATTCGGTGCGATGAAATCACGAGGCTACGTTGTTTTCACAAAATTTTCACAAAAACTATCACCGCAAAACAATTCGATTTGTTTTTGTTTGTTATGAACTAGTGTTTATAAAAAAAAAAGTATAGCACAAATCACCGAATGACGGTAATTTTTTAGTGAAAAAGATAGCAATACATGCGCTTGATCATACCTTTTAAATTGGTTTATCATGTATGTATGTATTTTGAAAAGAAAAAAATGTTCTTCGTGTATATATCAAGTCCAATAAAAATGTTTATACAAGCCGTGCCATTCGCTCTTTACACCAATCCTCTCACAGAAATTGTGCTCTATGGGTTAGTATTTGTGTACTAATATGAACATATTTTTTCGTAAATCGATTAATCTATCACCTATACTTATGTAGTTAAAATTGTCAAAATGAGTGTTGTTTTTGTTTCTAGTTTTTATTTTTTATTTTGATGTGTCAAATAAAACGGTTTTGTTATCTAGTAAATTGATTTTATTTTATTTTTTGAATAAATAATTAATTTGTTTAGTAATTAGTCAAAATAATATTCGCCGGCTTATAATAAATACATAAGTTGAGAATAGTTGTTCGTTTAACTTAAATTAAGTGACTAAAGTGAAAAATTAGACATAACCTTAAAAATGTCAGCCAAATTAAAAAAGGTATCAAAAGCGTCGAAAAAAATTTGGAGAACTTCTAAACCAGACGTTAAATATGTCCAAATCGTCCTAATATTATGAAAAAAAAAAGAATTTTGTAAAAAAATTAAAAACTTGTCGCGATTTTCCAACAATAAAGGTTTAATAATTTTGGGCCGAATAACAAAAGTAACCGATACCGAGATTTAACAATAGTTCTACATTCACTGAAATGACTGAAAAAGTGCGCCGGAAATTTGGCAAAACTCAAAAACAAATTTGGAGTAATATTGCCAATATTTACTTCCAACTTGGTGAAAACCAAAATGCTATTCGGGCCATGACGTCACTACCAGAAAAAGATCGTAAGTATGTTGCCTTTGTTGATACATTAAAAAAATAATATTAACCCTTTTTTTTTGTTTAATTTTAGATGTTGAGGCCATTATTCATTTTGCAGTACTTAGGAATAAAAATAACGAAACTTTAAAAGCGCATGTCCATTTAGAACAAATATTAACATCTTATTCAAAGCGTATTGATGTTTGGTGCCTGTGCCTTTACGTTAATATGTTGATTAAATCGAATTTAATAGATACAGCTGGGAGCGCTCTCGATCGAGCCGAAAATCAAAAATTAAACTTGCAAGAAATGAAATCGTTATTTAAAAAATATTTGAAATTTGAAAGAATGGAACCGAAGATTCAATTATACAATTTCAATTAATTTAATTATTAAAAATTATAAATTATTTATATTATTTGGTTCGATTTAATTAAACCAGAGAAAATCCTTGATGACAATTATTGCTCCGATCTCCCCGCCGTCCGATATAATAAAAAAAACAAACCAGTAATTTCTAAAATAGGAAAATGGCGAACGACCAGCGGTTGTACTCTTCATTACACTAAATTAACTTTAGCCCCATTACATAACAAAGGGCCCCAATATCAATTTAGTGTATAAAGGAGTTGTAATTGTCGCTCGTTCGCCTGTTTCCTATACAAGGCCCCTTAGTTAAATAAAAAAATGTAGATCTTTAAATTCTTTAAAATATATTGATAAGGGAAGAGGAAAAGCCGTATGGAAGATTATGTCAAAACTTCCATTGAGCGTAAAAACCTCTTCCACAACAATAATAATTTTATTTTAAAATAATTAACAATTCAATAAAAAATTAAATAAATAAACAATTCAAAGATAAAAAAAAGATAAATATAATTTCATTTGATGAATTCAGGAACAATTTGTTGAAGCAGGAACATTTGGTCTTCATTTACCATCAAGGCCTGTTTCGGTGGTGTACATAAAAAAAGAATTATTATTTGTATGTAAGTAATTTGCGGTTTGTAATATCGTTCAAGGCATGGCGCTTATTATTAATTTTTTTTACGTAACTGTTGATTAAAATATTGGCAAAACATTTACTAATATTAAAATAAACATTAAAACTATTGGACCCGCACTCGCATTGATGATCCAAATCAATATCTGTTGCATCATTTTTCCGAAGACTGTCTATTGTCAAATTTATTAGTATGCCTTTCTGATTTTTTGATTTTAAAAATTTAACTTTTAGATCTGGGCTACTTAAAATCGCTTGAAATATGGAAGACATGTGGAAAAGTATATAATTACTTTCATCTGTTGCAACAGATAGCCCACCACGTTGTAGGTAATTAAAATAATTTGAGTTAATGAAGGCTCCTTTATCGTTCAAAAATAAATTTCGACAAGAGTTGCATTTATTGGCTTTTGACGCGCTATGAGCTGCGTAGCCACTTGCATACAATTATGCGTCGTCGTCAATTTCTACATTTTGAAGGTATGTATCGGTGTCTAAGATTACATCGAAGTCGGTTAAATCAACTTCTTCGTATAACGAATTTTCATTAGTTGGTTGTAATAATTTTTTGTAGTCCTTTTTGTTATGTGTGAAAATATTATGAATCCTTATTTTTTTCTCGCATTCTACGACTTCTGTGTAGGACACTCTATAACTGCAACCAGCTAATGACCGATACAGTCTAAACCTACCCTCTAAATCGTAGGTTTGTAATTTTCCGATTAAAATGTACTCTACTTTACAATATGAAAATGAAAATTTAATTAATCTATAAGAGTTTGCGTGGTAAATTTGAGGGCGTTTAAAGTACTTGATGTTAATCTACCGTTGTTATTAAAACTAGAGCCCCAAACATCAAGCCAAACTAAAAAAATTTACAAAAATAAAAAATTTTCGTCTGTAATCGATTTGATGGGGCAAGCCGATTCCGTTCTTTTGAATTTACCCTTTAATGTCCCTTTTGTATTCACAATGTTCCACCATTTCCTTATAATCACACAGAAGTCATCAGTTTCTTTCATTTCGTCATATTGAAACAACACGGCAATGGTAGAATCGTGAAACAAATTATCTACTAATGTTACGTTTTGGCGTTCTAAACTATTTGGATTTAGTGTTTTATGATCCAATTTATACGGTTTTGAAAGTTGTATTAATGGATCTTTTGACTTATTGTACAGTGAATCAAAATTTGAAAAAGACGCCTGTTTTATTGAATAATCTTCAAAATCAGGGTAAAAAAATGTTTTATTAATATTTTGTAAATTTAGCCAATTATTTCTGATATTTTTAAATAGGTGAACGGAATCGTATTGGTAAAAAATTTTAAGGCCTGGAAAATCCGGATTCTCAAAAAAATTATTTTCTGGGCAGAACCTTGCAAACAAATTCTGATTGATTCTGTTATTATCGGTAATAATTACCAATACTTTAAAATCAAGTGATTGTACAAACTGAATCACAGATTTCGTCAAATCAAATAATGTTTCACCAGTAGGACGCAATACCGGAAACAAACGAACGATCTGTTTAAAATTTCCGAAAATAGACGTAATCATAAATGCCATAACCGTTCTTGCACATTCCGTGGGATCATTGAAAGCTTGTCCTACAATCTTATTACTTTTATATTGCATGCTTCTTTCAATATAAATTTCGTCTATCAAAAGGGCGACATATTTTTCTTTATCGGTTATGGATTTTGCTACGTGTGTTAAATAATGCTCGTCATTGTGCAATTTATTATAATCGGGTGAAATATGTAAGCGTGATGAAATGTGTTTCAAATATCTCGTATGGGGCAATATTAAAAATTTCTTCAAAATTTTATAAGTTGCGGCCGAATGAGCTAATATTAAAAAGGCAAACACGATGGTCTCGGAATCATACCGCGGTTTTATGCTATTTAAAAGTTGGACCTGATTAATAATAATATCTAATTTGCCGAAGTGGGGGAAATCTTCATCGACATCTCGAACCTTTACCAAGTAGTGCAAAGCACGATTCAATAAATGTTCGCGATTTTCGGCAATTTCTATAGATTCTTCACGGTACTTAGATAACAAATAAGAAATTTGAGACCATTTGGATATTTTCATATTTCGAGGAAACATTTCTAAATTCGCGCTTAATATTTGTATATTGTGAACAATAACCTTCACGTGAAGTTCATTGGAAACACATATTCGAACCGAAAAATTACAGCCCTCTTCATCAGAATTTTCTAATTTATAAAATACGACCTTTTCGGTATTTTGAAATATGAGATACTTTGAAATATTTAACATTTCCCCGAATGTTTGACAAAAATTTCAAAATTACCTATATAGTCACCAATTTGTTAAATTGGTCCAATTTGTTCAAGATGAAATGGTATGGGGTGGTCCAAAAAAACTGAGGGTACAGCGGAAGATTTTAGCCTAAGGCGCGAGAACGTGTTACGGAAAAAATCGTCTTCCGTAAAATGTTTCTGACATATCCTTGAATATTTAGACGGATTCCAATTTATCTTTTGGATGGCATTTAACCATCGTAATTTCATTTCCTCGCAAGAAGGGAAATTAAAAAGAGCAACGGGGGAATCCGGCTTATTGTAGGAATTACACGTTAAAATGCAACAATGACGAGGCATATTTAAGTTTTAAATCCTCTTTTTTTATAAATAAATAAATAAATTCTTTTAAATAAATAAATGTATATATGTATATAAATAAATAAATAATGTATAAAAATTGTGTAAATATGAACTACAAATGTTTTGCCAAAAATAATTTTTAATCACGGTATCGAGCACCCAAGAGCACTTTAATGGAAGCGCTTATAAACTTAATATCACAGAATAGGTATCGTATATCACAAATGCAACAAAAATATCACAACAGTGCACTTAGGTACCGACTAGAATATTATCACGAATACAATAATTTAAAAAAAAAACGGTAAATGTGAAAATGCGCCAAAAATTATAACCGTTAAAAACGATCAAACCAAATATGTAAAAAACACAAACACCTTACACCTTATTAATTATGGTAATAAATTTAGCGATTCACTTACTTGCTTGAAATCGATCCAATATAAGAATTTAATATTTTACTAAGGTATTCCAATTTCCAATAGTTTAAACAACCAATTTTTCCTGCGACCTCGCTAAAAAAATATAGTAATATGTATTTCTTAAATGTTTTCCAAAAAACATAACATTACCTAAGCATGTTTATAATGCGTAAGTATTGTCATTTGACAAATTATTGAACATTAATGAATTAATTTTCTTACCTAAATTTTTTTTGCAAAAGATTCCGCTGCTGCTTGCTTCGAAAGTACAAAATTTAGTGTAACAAACAGGTACCTTACCTGTCAGAAATTTAAAATAATGATGTTGTTGTTGCAATGTATTATTTTCTTTTTTTCTTCGATTCATACATACACGTAAAATATTGTAAACAATATTTTAGACATTTGTGTTAGTTTTGTGTACATATATTTTCTGATTTATTTTCTACATTAATAATTCTAAGCCATAGAAAATGATTCAATAAAACCAAGGTTAGCTCGAAATATGTAAACAAATGACCATCTTTTTTTTTTGACGTCACTCAATTCTCAATACGTATATAAATTACAACAACAAATAAAAAAACGAGAAGTAAACAAGAATTGCATGACGTCACGAACACGTGTTTTGAAAAACCGAGCTAACCTGGGATTTATAGAATCATGGCCATAGGGTACAATTTTTATAGCTTAAGTGTTTGCTTGGCACGGCTTGTATAAACATTTTTGTTGGTTTTGTGTATATTCATTTCCTTATAAGTATGTAGGTTTATTAAATAAAATTGTTTGAATGTATACAATTTTATTGAAGTACAGAACCAAAACCTACACAAATGTCTTTATAAGACATTTGTGTTTGTTTTGACAGAACATAAAAATGCCAATTCCTACATTTTCAAATTTCTCTGTAGTTGTATTTGTTAGTACATAAACAGTGTTGGAAGTTTTGTGTTTTGTTATTCGCCTTTTCGCGCAAAGTACCTGACATCTAGTGGATGATTTTAAAACTAGAGCCAAGGGGGAACAAAAATTTGTTGAGGTTTGTTTTATGTATGTGAAATAATTATTTCAAGCGATTTATTTAAAATTTTAAATTAATTTAAAACATGGACAAAGCAAATAAAAATAAAAGTAACAAAATTTGTTCAGTGCTAGAATGCAGAACACGTTGTAACAAGGAAAACAGTATTGCCCTTCACCAATTTCCCAATGATAATTTGTAAAAAAAAAATGGGCACACGTTACACGAATTAATAAAAAATCCATTACCAAAAAAGATCGTGTTTTTTCAAAAATATCGTAGTTTTGTCGAATATAATAACGTTTTGTTTTAGCTGCGGCAAATAAATATTATTTAAAAAAATCAGCGGTTCCGTCCAAAAATTTACCTCACAGCAAATTTACCAAGCCACCGTCAAAACAACGAAGTCTTCGATTACAAAAATCGAATATTGCTGAATACCAAAATGTACAATTATCAAACGAACATAATCAGGATGCCCCTGAATCAGAAGAAATTATGGTTGTTGGACATCCAGTAACTGAAACTGCTGATATTGCAGTTCAAGCTAGTATTGTTATTGACTCAGTCGTCGCCAAAGATATCGAAAGGAATTCTAAATTAACAATTGATGAACTTATAACATCGGGGTCTCAACTAAGTATTATGACTTCATTAAGCGACACTAAAACCATAGGATTAATAGAGAACAGCATTATGAATTTAGGCCTCGAGCCCGATATTTACAACCGAATTATTAAAACACATTTTTCTGTTAAATTGAAGATCCTGTTAGTGCTGATAAAATTGATGTCGGTATTGAATTGCTGTTTCAACTTGAATCAATTATTTCAGAGAAATGTTACCCGTTATATGAGAGCAGGTTTAAGATCATTAATTTATTGGCCTTCTAGAGACGAGGTGCAAATGAATATTCCCGATTGTTTCTCGGCTTTTGCGGACGTTCGAGCTGTACTAGATTGCACAGAAGTTGAGATCAGCCAGACCAATTGCCTTAAATGTAAGGTAGTTACATATTCACACTACAAGGGAAGGAACACCGTAAAATTTTTAGTTGCTGTTTGTCCAGCTGTATTAATAATTTATATACGCATGGATTTTAAAAGTTCAATTCGATTGAGGCGAATCAATCACCAATACTGCTATAGCCGCTGCTCGAGTTCATCTTGAAAAAGTTATGCAGCGAATCAAAATTTATAAAATTATGAATAACAGAATCGACCACTGTTTGTTTCCGGTAGTCGGCGATATATTTAATATCATATGTAGCTTAGTTAATTTAAGTGCTCCTATATTGAATATAAATAAATTTTAATAAAACTTGAACCCAGTTTTTTATTCCATTCATAAATAAATTAAAAAGTTTTGAATTTTGATCCATCTTGATTTCATAATATGCCGAATGATTTAGTTCGACAAACGTTTGATATTTGTTATGCTTAATTTTCTGCAATGAATACAAATATATACAGTATGGATTCTAGTATAACAAATATATAATATTTTTTCCACTAAAATTACTGTAAAATAATAATAAATTATCATTATTACTTACATTGGACCATTTTCCTATGCGTTTTGACATATAAATAAATTTTTTACCCCCTTGTCTCATTTAGACTATAGCGCCTCTAGCGGCGGCGAAAAGGCCAATATTTTTGGGTCGGTTTTTTTGATCGTTTGCTTTTTCTTTGGAAACCCCAGTATAAACGTTTTCAACGTTAAAAATATTAACTATTGAAATTTAAACAGGTCTTGCAAGACCTCATTGCACCTTCTAGGGTTAAGGACGTTGAATTGCAAGCAATTTTGCTTACAAAGGCAATTTCGACTGCCTTTGAAAATTCTTCTCCCCATAGCACAAACCGGAAATCGCGGAATAAACCTTTCTGGAGTACTGAACTAAAAAGGTAGTTAGGAAACTAAAAGTTAGGAAATAAAATATGTTCACAGAATTTTGTGAATTCATTGTTGTGAGGAACTTAATAGTCTGCCGACTGTAGCTAAACTTAATAAAGCTTTTGATAAAAATGTTGTGTTTAGACTTAACATTTTTTATTTACTAAATGGACAGCTCAGCTTTTTTATTAACTTTCATGTTACGCGTGGTTGAGGGCTTAGCTCACAAATTAAATACGCACGACGTTCTGCTTTGGATTCTGTTCCCCTTTGCACCGCACAAACTATTTTGAATGCAAGGCAAAATAAGCAAAATTTCGTCAGCACAAAATTAGATAAAAACAGAATGAAATATTTTCTGTGGCTCATGTTGATTTTTTCAACTAAACCATTGACTTTTATAAATCGTTCGCTAGTTCATACCAGTCCTTCATAGATTGCATAAGGGTCAATAAGGCAGGTTGTGCCTTATTTTCATTATTCTAAATTGCGACTTTTGGAACGTCAATCGAATGTTTTTACTATTTGAGAGAAATAACCAGGCATATTGCTGAAATTTCATGAAAATACATTTTGTATTGGCCTGCCTGCAGATTGAAATATCGTGTTCTTATAAAACATTAAATCTACAAAATTATTAAGTAATTTATTGGCGGTGTACCAAATTGCTGACCAATATTTATTAATAGAGTGTCGCATAAGCATGCAAAAACGGTTAATATGCCCAGGGGCTTCTTAACAAATTTAATAACGAAAACACTTAAAACAAGGATGAAGAGGACTTTGCAAATCAATAGATCTGCAATCCAATACATTCTTACAGGCCGTAAGAGAGCTTACAGGCAACGGAAGAAAGCTGGGGCGTCTTTTCCCTTCAGATCTAGAACTAGTTCTCTATTAGCAATAGTTTTCATTCAACATTGATTTTGATTCACAAATGATGATTTAAAAATTGGTCCAGCTATTAAAATGTAGTTGGACAATAATTTTCTAAAGCGACAAAAAATATGATGAGTACAGTAGACGCAGATTCAAATCGAAACGAAACAGAAAATTGAAATTTGGGGTGACATGTTCCACCATGAATATTCATTACTATTATTAGTCATCATTCATCTTTCAGTGAATAATGAGAGAATAAATGAGGTCGAATGAATAATGATTGAATAACTTCTTGACTTAATAATGAGCGAATGATCAGAGTTATAATGATATGAGTTACTAATGGCTGAATATTTAGCTGGCCTGCTTTCGTAAAAATGGATTAGAAGTAAGTTTTCGATTTAATATTCCCACAGCAATAGAGGGCACACGATGGTTTTGGATTTAATTTTTATTTGATGTCTACTGATAAGTATAATGTCTAACTACCTATAGTCCGGTCAATTTAGACATAAAAATAGTGGTCAAATAACAAAAATTCCCGGAGAGCCAAATATTGGTGGAGAACTGGGGTTTACCATTACAAATAAAGTTTTAAAAATCCCCATCGATCCCATGTGTGCTACAAAAGTTATTCGGGGTCAAATGTCAAAATTTGAGGTTTTTTGGATTTTTCTCGAAAACGGTTAAACGTTTTATCAAAAAAAACCTCAAACCAAAGTTGTCGATCTTAAAATTCTCTAACAAAATGGTCTTCATGATTTTTTTCCTAAGAGTTACCATTCCTGAGATATCGCGATTCTAAGAGTCACATTATACATGACATGCACATATAAGCCACGTATATACATAATCAGGCACTTAAGACAAGTGAAAACATTTATCACGTGGCCTTGAAAAACATCTGGCTATTCTATTGTCCGTAGGTCCCGTTCATATACCTGTTTCTTTTAGTGCTAAAGGTTCAGTTCAAGTGAATATACGTACTTATTACAAGCGTCTACCATTTAGGTTATTTGTGCTATTTTATAGCTCGAGAAAATGTCTCAGTTTTGCTTTATTTGCAATAAACTTTTAACTGAAGATGAAACAGTTGTGGTTTATCGTGGAATGCCAACTTTAATCGAGGCTAGTATCGCGAGAGGTGATGAGTTTACTGAGTATTTAAGAACTCAAAAATCCGTTACAATACACGTGGACTGCAGAAAATCATACACCCGGAAAACTTCAATCGCTGCAGTAAAAAGACAACGTGACTGGAACAGGCTATTACTTCAAAACAAAAAGTCCACCTCGTACTAGAACGTGAGTAAGTGAATCAAATTTTTGTTTTAAAAAATACTGTTTATTTTGTGGCAATGAAGCCAATGAAGAAACTGAGAAAAAGAAAGCACATCATCTTCAAAAAAAAAATTATAACGTGACTACACTAAAATTCAAAGAATCCCTGTTGAAATTAGCTAAAGATCTGATGATGTTTCAAAGGATGTTCTTGAACGTACTAATTTTGAGTATGATTTAGTCGCTGCTGATGCAAAATACCATGACAGTGTTGTTACAAATCTTTCTTAAAACCTAATACTGGTGGTAAAATTGGCCGTCCACAAGATGGAACTGTAAACTCTGCGATGGAGAAAATTTTTCAATTCATAGAAACGAGTGATGATTGCCAGTTTTCGTTGGATGAATTGAAGAATGTTTGTCAAGATGGAGCTTTAGATGACAGAACGATTGAAATTGGAGTATGGCAGTAGAATTATTATTACAGAGAAGCCTGGAAAATTAACATTTATTTGTTTTATTGACAATTACCAAGATATTTTAAGTCAAGTCTGGTCTGATAAAAAACACTTGGATGAAAAAGCCAAGCGGTTAAAAACTTTGAAAGCTGCGGCAGCAATTGTTCATGAAGATATTCAATCTTGCGTTTTCGATAATACTATGTACCCGCCACCAGGTAGAATGTTCGATGATATAAATAACGATATTCCCGAATCATTGTCATATTTTTTGGAACAAGTCATTTTAAAAAATAAGCGTCATAATTTAGATCATCTAAAGTTGTCTAGTTTGTACGAATATTAGCCACTGCATCATGACTGCTGTTCGGCCTAGAACCTTTAAATCTAAACTACAGCTGGGTCTTTCAGTTTTTTTTCATCGGCGATTTGGTTCGAAACGCCTCATACAAATTTTCTCGTCTTTTGGTTTATGCACATCTTACAGTGAAACAATGAATTATGAATCAGCAGCAGTTTTCAGTCGTCCACCTCATATTTTACCACCAGAAACAGGCATATTCATTCAATACTTTACAGACAATGCTGACATTAATGTAAATACTTTGGACGGTAATAATACGCTTCATATAATGGGTATTATCCAAATTGTGACTCCCAAAGATTCAGTATTACAAGAATAGCCGATGCCACGAGTAGTTGAAGTTCTTTCAGCGAAATATTTTGAAGCAAAGGCTCATGTACCTATACAAGTCTATCAAAACACTGGCGTGGTTGGGTACAGCAAAATAAATGTGCGAAATTTTGATTATGAAAGTGAATCTAAAGTATCTTTTTCAAAAAAAGGTGATGTGACATGGTTCTATGGCAAATACAAAAATTTCTCTCTACCTGGTTGAAATGGTTACATTGAACGCGTGACAAGTAATATTATAGATTTTTCTAAGTCAAAAATTACATTTTGACACAAATAGGTATTTATACTTGTCTTAAGTGCCTGATTATGTATATACGTGGCTTATATGTGCATGTCATGTATAATGTGACTGTTAGAATCGCGATATCTCAGGAATGGTAACTCTTAGGGAAAAAATCACGCAGACAATTTTTGTAGCAAAAAACCTCAAATTTTGACATTTGACCCCGAGTAACTTTTGTAGCACACATGGGATCGATGGGGATTTTTAAAACTTTATTTGTAATGGTAAACCCCAGCTCTCCACCAATATTTGGCTCTCCGGCAATTTTTGTTATTTGACCACTATTTTTATGTCTAAATTGACCGGACTACTACATAGATAGATTTATGTAAATCTATTTTTTTTTTATTTTTGTTATTTAGGTAAATCTTTTTTGGCACAACGCAATTGTTTTATAAATATTTGCAAATCCGCGAAAGCAATACAGATAATAACAGAATACTAAATTGATAATGAGAGAATAATGGGTGGATAATGGCTGAATTCAACAATCATCATTGAATGAAGATAGAATAATCACTGACTAATGTATGCGCCTCGCTACAAAAAAAAATAAAAACATAATTAAAGCGATAATTAAGAAATAAAATTTAAACCGTCTTAATTTCTTTTCTGTTATGCACCATAAATATGAAAACTGGTTCCAACTCGATTATAAGGCTGCACTAGAACCGAACACAGCCCACTCAATTTTTAAAAATATTATTTTGACAATAATTTGCCTACGATAATTCCTTTACATGAAAATGAGCTTCCGTCAACCGAATAAATATTCCAGGATTTAATCAACTGATAGACACACTTTGGCATTCGCGCTTGGTATGAAGATTTTCGTAAAAAATGAAATGCCAATAGTTTGTTCGTCTTGACACATTTAATATTCTTATCTGTGCTATTACTCCAAGACAACGCCCGCTTTTTAATCAATATGAATATGCAGATACGTATTGCCATCGCTTTGTTTATTTAGCTGCATAATGGCAATCAATTTCCAGTCCAACAATGTATCATGTACTAACGATTAATTTAACGTTCCGATTTGCATACAAACTTCTTATTAAAAAGAGAAAAGAAAAGAAATAATATTTTGCAATAATTATGCCAAAAATAATCAGCAGTTTTGTTTTTTTCTTTATATTTTTTGCTGTTTATAAAATTGCGATCTTTATGTATGTATGTATGTGTAATTAACTATTTATAGCAAATAAAAATACCACATTAAAAATGGTTTAACAAAATAAAATTTGACATGACTGGATTTTTAAATTTAGGTAAATACTTTTCGAGTTCGTAATATATTTTTAACAAAAATGTTAATTGGTTAACTGTTCGACTGAATTTGCAACCAATTTCACTAAGCTATACGTAATAAACTGCTGTTTTAAACTATGGGGATGTACCAACAAAAACAACGTACAAGTAATTCAAACCTTTTAAAATAAATGCATAGCATGGAGAACGCACCATGATACAAAAGGAATGATCACCTTCAAAAGAATGTAACTATAAATGGAATGCGTCAGTGAATAATTTAAGAATTATACGAAAAAACTCGTACAGCGTATTAGTCAACATCAAAATGCCGATGTGTTTCCGGTGATGATCAGCACACAAACGCAGTAAATCGGCTTCGACCAAATAAATAACAAACAAAAAATAATTTGAATATGCTATCAGCACGCTTATACATATGTACACAGTTCAAATAAATATTTATTATGCATTCTGTTTACTTACATTTTCTAAATATGGTTTGTGGAAAGGTTATATCTGTATATCTAATAACAATAATCAAACATTAAATTATTCTGGTATATTCCAGATTGATAAATATTTTGCGAAGAGGAGATATTGTTAAGAGTTTTGCAATTCAGTTTCGATCTGCGTTGTGAAAAATACATCATCTTTCAGTCATTTCATCAGGCTCTAGCGGCTGGACTGCTAAACTTACTACTCTGATTTATTGCTATATAAAGAATCAACCATGTACTTGTAGTATTAGCGAATTTTACATTTCCCCTTAAAAACTTTTAACAATTACAATTTTAGTGTATTTGACACATACATGCGGGTTCTATATTCCTCTAGCCGGCCAATTTTGTTTTTTGGTTGAGATAATTATGGTAGAGTAATTTTAATGTAAAAACATCGAAAAGGAAGACAACAATTATTTCAGATAAAAACTACGAGTGCCAGAAGTGTTCGAAATTATTTTTTCACAGTTAGGTAGTTAGATTTTTTCAAATTGACTCTAAAGTATATTCTTATTTGCGTTCGCATTCTTTACGGAACATAAACATTCATGGAGTAGGTGTCTGTTGATTCCCAACACATCTATTTTTGCGTTAAAGCCAACATGATGGTATCAGCTTTTCACAGATGCTTTAATAATGAATCATTTAATTAAAATAAAGCAACGAACGAGTTCACGCTCAACTCGCAAAAGATTTATGTATAAATTTCTATTGAAAGATAATAAAGTATAAATTTTTTTTCAGTCACTTTTACTTGTATTTTATGATCCAAAAAGAACAACCTGACCTTTCAAACAAAATTGGCGATTTTTATGTATGTATTGGTCATAATAAATGGTTTTACGTTCACTCATTTAACGTATAGAAAATGTACGAACATACATATATACTACGACAATGTAAGTATATACAACATTCGTTAAACAAGCTTGGTTTGGGTTTCGTTCTTCAAAAACTCCAAGTAGTTGCTTCATATAAATAGCTCCGCGCAAATTACCGTTTAAATCTGTTAATGGAAACATCGTTAATGCTACAAATTGATTTTGTATGAAATTTGCCGTCATAACAGTTTCACTCCAAAACATGTTAGGCAAACTAGCATCGAATAACTTGCATCTGTACAGGGATTTTGGTCGCAAAATGAGGATTGAGGATTGAGAATTTTGTATATGTACATGGTGTATAATATACATTTTGCTATTGTGTACCGTCAAATATTTGTATTGTATTAGTGTATTTTCTCATGCGTTTTCTCATGGGGTAAGTATCAAAAACAAGCCAAGCGGGTGAATCGGTTCAAATTTTTGGTGCTTACGCTCGCCTTGAGTTATTTTTCCCTTTCTTCTTACTAGTGGAATTCATTCGTTAATAAAAAACCAAAACAAAATACATAAACGTAACCAAAACAATTTCTCGCAAATAAAAAAAAACAAAAAGCAACACAAATGAAAACAAAAAAAATTAATCATTTTAATTTTTAAATTTTGAACAAAGAAACCAAAACAGAAAGTAAGAAAATAAAATGATTTTGTTTATTTTTTTAGTATTGTGTTGCCTTGCAGCTCGTGAGGGTTGTTCCTTTACGATGTTATGTCGAAGTGTGCGGACATTTTATTCTAAACAAAAAAAATTGTATATAAAAAAGTTTACGCAAGTTAAAAAAAGGAAAGTAATAAAATAAACCATCTTGCTTTTTTATTTGCTGTGTATATGCTAGAATAAAATTTCTCCAACCTCAGACATAACATCGTATAGGAGCAACCGACCATCATGAGTTGCAACTAGTGATGTTCCAAATTGGTTAAACCAAGTCTTTTTAACCTAATCTTTCAAAAGAACGAAATGATCGAATTGGTTAGCAAAAAAGAACCAGGGCTGGGATGTTGTACCATCACTTTCATTCGAATCGACTTTAAAAGTCGATTCGAAAAAGTGATGGTTGGCATGTTGTAAAATTTTCGACTCCAAAGTGATACGTCGATACGGCAACCATTTTTGAAAGATAAATTAACAACAAAAATTTTAATTTGACATTTAGTTGTTATTAAAAATGTTAAATAAATATTAATTCTTAAAGATTTTATTAAAAAAAAACAATTTATGATGGATAGTATTGTAATATATTTTGACGAATCGCTCGTATATCACTTTAAATAAATTGAGTGATACAAAAGTATCATTATCGCGATTCGAAAATTTTACAACATACCAATTTTCGACTTTCGGTTCGAATTTCGAAAATTTGAAGTTACAACATCTCACCCCAGGTTATTTCGTTCTCTTTTTAACTCAAACTTTTCGATTTTCGTTCCACCTTTCAACTAAAAAAGAACCAAATGAATTAAAACCAATAAACTGCTCTAACCAAGAGAAACCAATAACAAAAAAACCAAAATAATCTAAAAAATAGAAAGACACCGATGTTTTTTCTCTTTTATATAAGCGAGTACACAATACAAGTATTTAAATTAAAATGGTAAAGAGAGCAACATGTATCAATCCGCACAACACAACAAGACACAACTTGGTTTGTAATACAAATAAATCGGTAATCGGTATTTGTTTATATCGTCCCTTTGGTAATGAAATAGCGTATATGAAAAATCGTAGTTTTATAATAATTCGCATTTAAATGTTTTTTGAAAATTTTTTTTAAAATCAAATCTTTTATTTTATAGACAATTAGATTTTCTATGAAACAAAATATTTTATTTTAAATTTTTTTTTCAAATGCGAATTATTATAAAGCTACGATTTTTCATATACGCCATGTCGCCATTTCATTACTTGAGGGACGATATTTTATTTTGCTTCTTGCTTGTTGACAGAAGAAAAAAACTCCGAGCGAAAACAAATGATAGCAGCTGTCATTTGTCGCTCGATTAAATTTTTTGGAGCGATGCACTAATTCGATTTTATTATATATAATATATGTCATCGAAATAAATAAAAATTATAAAATAATTAATAAATAATTTAATTGTTTAAAAAAAAATGTTTGCTTTGGGAAAATAGAAATGTCACAAAATTTTAATTTTTCAACTCAAAGTCTGTTTTTTGTTACAACAGGAAAACCACAATTCTTTTGGTTTTTTGTGATTGGTTTCTGTTGGTTAGAGTAGTTTATTGGTTTTAATTCATTTGGTTGTTTTGTAGTTCAAAAGTTGAATGAAAATCAAGAAGATCAGAAAAAATGATAGTTGGTTAAAAGATTAGGTTAATTTAACCTGGTTATTGATCGAAATGAACTAATCGTTCTTGGTTAGCAAATTAACCAATTTCGCCCATCACTAGTTGCAACACAATACTAAACAAAATAAACAAAATCGTTTTGTTTTCTAGCTTTTTTGTTTTTTTTTTTTGGTTAATATTTTTTATTTTGAGTCTCTTTCGCTTCGTAATATTTTTAATTTTTTTTTCTTCGGAATTTGTTTTTCAGCTTATTACTCTTATTTGTATCATATTATCCCTACTACTCGCGTCATTTTATCGCTTTTATTTGCATCATATTAAATGAAAAACTGAAAGAAAAAATGCACATTCAACACCAATACAATTTACCAATACTATTGCCTTCCGGTAATCCTCAAATCAATCCTCATTTTGCGACCAAAATCGCTGTCCTGGTCATTGAGGACGGTTAAAGTAAGTGTAAGTGGACACCTAGCATTAAAAATAATAAAGTGATTCAGTATTTTGAGATATGCTATTATTCGCGATTTGTGTAGGGACCGTAATGCAAATTCCACAAATAAAGCTGGTAAATAATACCAGTTCAACACATCTGAACTTTACAACAAAAATATCATTTTTAATAAATAAACAAAAAAAATATTTTTCGTTTTTTTTCCTATCAAACTTTAATTTTTTGTCGCCAGATGTGCAAACAGTTCTCTATTTCAACTAGAGTCTTACTTTTTTCTTTCAGCAACACCATCGAAGGAAACTAGAATGTTTTAATTTTTTAAACAAAATTTGAAATTTTGTCTTCTTTTCGATACTGGAATTTGGTTTATTTTGATTTGGTTTTTTTATGACTTTTTTGAGTAAAACAAAAGGTGTCTGAAAAAATATCATGCTGTTTGAAACTGTAAACGAACTTCCTCGTTATTTCATTCAAAAATCCAAACCAGCCATTTTATAGAGAATTTAGAAACCTTGAAAATGATACTAAAGAAATTTCTGTGCGGCCACTCCTTGTCGAGTTATTGAAGTTGTAGAGAAAACGTATCAAAAAGCGTAGAAGTACATTTTTTTTATCTTGTAAACTTAGCACTCTACGATAAAATTTTAAGTCACTTTAACCAGAGCCTACTGTATAAATAAGAGCCAGTATCGACTGTATTTTTTACTAAGCTTAAAATAAGGTACAGTGAAAATAATATCTCAGCGAAACTTATTTTTTCATCGTTGTGTGCAGCCAACAGTGAAGTAGTTAAAAAAAATTAAAAATTCAGAGAAGGGTCGGCTGAGTAATATTTTTAAAAACAAAAAAAATTATAAATAGAGATATGTGAAATTTGATTCCATTACATAATGTAATTTATATTGGAAAATATTAAAAATTCTAAAATAACTTGTGAAATTAAAAAATATAAAAAATACTAACAACACCACTGAAATGTCATTTTTCGTGTTAAAGCAAAACAATAAAAAAAACTCGATTTTAAATTTCAATTTGTTCGAGGCAAGCTAATGACATTAAAATTATCTTAAATGCTATCAAAAGTTCTAGTGCTAGTGTATTATCTAAATTAAAATTACAGTAATTATTATGAATAAATTTGAGGAAAAACATAATTCAAAACAGACAAATTCTAACCTCAAAATGTAAACAAATTAGCCTAAATACATCGCTGTGTTTACGCCATTTGTTTTTTTTTTGTAGATGCGCGAGATCTTACTATGAAACTATATGGGAAAACTGTTATTTTCATGTACAGTTTTAGTTAATTGGAAATGTGAGCTTTTGTTTTGTTTTTATATGAAAATATTCATGAAACATGTAATGTTATTTTATTGCAAAATCGAGTGTTGAAAATGTTTATTTCTTAGTGAAAATCGTCATGAAAAATAAGGTATTTTTGAAATTTACAATATTGTTGTTTTTGTATACAATAATCGTCTTTTTCATTACATCCATTCAAATTTGAATTCGAATATGTTTCTATTGACGATTGGAGCATCACGGATTCCACCTAGTGGAAAATTTTTAAACTGAAGTACCTGATAATTTGACATTCGAAATTATTGTAAACAATTCCAATTTTGCACTGTAAACACAATTTTTACTTACCGGATTGCTAATAATTGTAAATTAATCCAATTTCGGACTATAAAAACAATTTTTAATTACCACATTGCTAAATTTTCTTTCGTCGCATTTGTGACAAATGTCATTTTATCAGGTGCATCATTTTAACTATTGTCCTCGAGAGGCGCTTTCTCTACTTTTACAATCGCCAATAGTTATTTTGAATTTGCAAAGCATGCTAGATTGTTTTGATTTTTTGTTTTCTTCGCACTCATTGTATTGATTAATTTTTTTTTGTTTGCTCTTTCTAATTTATTTTTTATTGATTGTTAAGCGGAGACGTGCTGTCTTTTTTCTTACCATTGGTTTTAGATGTGGACATAAAATGACGTCATTAAACTGAATTTTCTCTTTTTAATACGTACTGTTGTTGTTGTAGAATGTTTTTTAATTTAATTTCTCTTATTTTCTTTTGATTATTGCTGGAAAATAGGGAAATTTGAAAATATGTGTTTTAAATGAGTGAGACATTGAGTTGTTTGCTAGCGATTTTATAAAAAAATATTTAACTGGGTGTAACTTGTAATTCATGTTTTATCTTCAATTGGAATCGCGTTTTTTCATACAAACACTATGAAAATAAATGAATTTTTAGTATTTCTATATCCCTTATTTTAAGGGATTTTAAGGCTCTATTCACATCAAGATGGTTCTGGTTATGCTGAACAAAAGTATTTAATGCATCAGTGTTGTAGTTCTTTTCAGGTTGTATTTCGCGGTCAAATATGTCAGTAAATGCTCGAAATAGTGAACGCATTCCTAATTGACTCAACACTTTATTTACAATCATTAAACAAATATCCTCTATGTGAATTAATATTTGGTTATACATATCCGCAGTGTAATGCAAATCAGGATTTGTATTTGTGCTGCGAGCTTGACGTTATATGTCTTCTGTTATCGTATCTTTCTACTTTGTCCACAGAAAGCATACGTTGAAAGTATTATTGAGAATAATGTTCAAATTTGATTGGCGGAAGCAGTAAGTGTTGCTTCCCAATGTTGAAACTAAATGTGAATTATCCCAATGTCGTTCTCCAGTAAATCTAAACGATGGCATGCTTCGCGATATGATTCGCAAAATACATTATTTATGGTTCTCAAATGCTGAAACGATGTTGGACCACAAACATTTATCAAAAGCAAACGCAAATAGTAGCATTCCGCATTATTTGGATGCACTGTGTATATTCTGCCTAAGGCATCGCTTTAAAAAATATTTAGATGTCCAAGTACTATACTTGTCCCATTTTATGACGTTCAAATTGTTTTCGGGAGGTGTTCCAAGTGTAGTAACGTGGAACTTCGGAATACAGTAATGTTTTAGCAAATTCATCTTTCCGACACAAAGAAAAAAAGCAGTTAATGTTGTCTCTGACACAAAGAAAAAAAGCAGTTAATGTTCGGTAACATTTTCTGTTGTAAAATATACCCGATGTCCCTTTTCCAACTGAACGGCCAAATGTACTACTGTGAGATATCTCTTATACATATGAATTGGAAAACTTAATATGCGCCATACTGCTTCATTGCTGCTGACGTATCTTTCCGTTTGGTATTTGTTATTTTCATCTAATTTATTTGCTGGTGCTATTCCAAACGGCCATATCGCTTCCTTTGCTTACATATTTACAAATATATTTTATTAATTTAACAAAATTGCAATATTCTACATTTACATGAGCTTTGATATTTTTGATAATAAAGGTGAATATGGTACTATCCAACGGTTATCAACTTCAACGTTAGTATGTAGTAAAATTATAATTCGGCCAAGGTCATTTACATTGCCATCGTTATTAATTGCATCTCGGAGATGAATGTATTCTTCTGATCGCAATTTTGATGAAATACTTTATACAAAATAGTTTGTTGATCTTTAACGGATGCTTTGTGGGAAAAGTGTTGTAATTCATTAACAATATTTTATTACCTCGGGCGAGTACGGTCCGAGTCGGACAATTTTAATTATTATTGTATAGAAGTAAACAAATTTGTGAAATAAAGATAATCCGATCTATTTATACTCAAGATTTTTGCAAAATTTTTAGTCTAGTAGCTACATATATTCGTTAAAGATGTTCGATTTAATAAAGAAACATTTTAAAATATGTCTAATAGTGAATTTCATAGCAGTAACTATAGTTATAATAATAATTGTAATTTCTCATTCAAACAAAAAAGATGAAATAGATCCAGTAAACGCCAAACAAATAAGAACTGATGAATTTTTAATGTCGTTTCAATACAAAAAAGGTACTAATAATTCTATTACATTAAATTTATAAAAAGTGAAATTATCGGAAATAAATGCGCGTAACAAGTGCGTTCAAAATTTTGTAAGCACGCGAGAATTAAATAAAAAGCAGAAAAAAAATTTTAAGGTGTTTTAGTACAAAAAATAACCGAAAGAACGATTTTACACACAATCGTTATGCCTGTCGAAACATTTTGTGAAGCGGCGAAAACCAAAAGGGCCGCGTCATCAACAGTGAAAAATTGTTTATGCGATTTTTTGTAAGCAAACACATTTCGCTATTTTTATTCATTCTATATTTTTAGATGAAAATCACAAAAAAAAAAAAAAGTTTTTTGGCCAAAGAGTACGGGAAACAAATAATTGTTTAAGATTTTATTTTTATTTTTTATTAATAGTCATTAATACGATTTAAGTTTTTAGAGGTAATTTTGAGTCTTGGCTATGTTTTGATGTTAAGATCAAAACAACTGCAAACATTAGAAACTTTTTCAAAATATTGCTTATTTCAGTACTTCAATAAAGCAAGCATACTCCTAAATCTTTATTGTCATCATATTTTGACCCTGCCGTATTTGCTCCAGTTGCAAACTGCGCACTACTTTCTATAATTTTCTTTCTACAAATTTTATTTATTTTTTTCTCCATATTCTTAACTAAAATAATATTTACAAATTATGGAAAAATATTCTATTAATAGAAGCGTGCAGTTCGTCGGCTCGGCTGGTGTTGCACAGTGTTTCCTTTTAAAGTAAAAACCATTAGATTAATTTAAACAAGAACTATGTTTGTTTTAGTTATCGTGATTCGTAGAATTTTCAACGCATTTCCAAATTGTTTATTTTTTTTCTTAATCATCTCAACAATTTCAACTTCATCTTTGTATCTTCACACAACGTCAGATAACTTGATATTGAATTAAACAATATTTTCATATAAAAAGGCGGTTTTGTTATTTTCACTTTGCAAACGGTCAAACTCAATAAAAATAAATAAAACATCTTCGAATTCCCTGAATGAATCGAACATTGTCTATATTATGTAAAAAAATTAAATATTTTTACCTACCGAATACACTTTCAGGAAAGCATCGTTGTGTTATATGGTATAGTTGTTGAGAATTAGGCAACTTTAATTGTTCTCTTGCAATATCCAATATGTTGTTAAATTTAGTTACATTAAATGCACCATCCATCAATAATTGAGAATTCCATTTTCTTCCAAATTTCGACACATCAACCTAACATTCTGCTTTTTCCTGTGGAATCTTAATATTACAAAAAATTTGTTAAAGTTATCAGATATTAATAATTTTTAATTTTATTATAGTCTAATATTGATGGCTCTAAGAAGCCATCAGCTCTGTTCAAAAACACAAATCAAGAAAACAATAAAAAATTGAAACAGAACGAAATCTACTGTTACAATAAAATGATTACCTGTGCCGCCACTATTTGTGAATCCGTGAATATCTGTAAGAAAAAAAACAAATCTTGTTAATTTTTGACGTTTAATGTTTTGTTTTATTGGTGATTTAACTTTGATGCGTATTTCTGTGTGATTTCTGAAGTTGATGTATAATGTGTGTTAAAAATATTTGGTTAAAAATTTGATGAAAATCAAATTATCGTGGTGAAATATTTGTATCTACCAAATTTAATATTGCTGTGTGAATTAGTTAAAAATTAAAATTTTGACAACTAAACAACAACATGAAGCGCAATTCTAATAATTATTTTTCTATTTTGTTATCTATTTTATTATTTTATTAAAAGCGTAATTTATCAAAGGAAGCTTTTTAACCCTTTCAAACGCCATTTAAAATTGACTTTCTTCCAAAAATAAAATACGTAGCACAATTATGCGCTACTATGATATGGCATTGCTCATAAAACTGTAGTGTGAACATAAATACATAAGAGAACGATCGCACAAGAGAAATGAGACAAAAATTAAAAATTACGGTTGGTCGAAGCGATGAAAGTTGATGTACAATATATTGTACAAGGCGTTTGAGAGGGTTAAAAAGAAACACAGAAGTAACACGTCGTGCTTATGTATCAACTGAACCAATATTAAAAAACGAAGTTATGTTTTTTAACTCGGTTGTCAAATTTTATATACAGTCCCAATCCCTACCACGGATGTATATAAACATGGATACAGTATCGTACGAAAATAACATTGAAAACAACAACAATAAATGGAGCAAATTTTTTATATAGTTTTACTGGTCTTTTCATATATTCTTCTTGCTCTATAAACCTATTTCCGAAATAGTGCTATTGACGATTGGAGACGTGATTTTAGACAAATTATTTATTGTAGTTTCGCTGCAAAAAAAATCCGCTATGCCATATTTTAGTCGTTTTGCAAGCGCTGATGTTAATTTTGTATTGTAGTTACTGTTTTATTTTTCTCCGATAGGTAGTGCTTTCTCTGTATTTCCAATCGTCAATACTCGCACAAATTTAATTTCGAAAAATAAAATTTAGTAATTGGATTACAAAAATAATTTAATATGTTATTAAAATCAATGTAATTAATTAATTATATCAAATGTAGATAATTAAAATTTGGTTTTACCTATTTTCTTTCAATAATTTGATAAATTGAATTACCATTTCCCCCTTAAAGGGGAAATAAAAATTCGTGTGAAACGTCAAAATTTAAATTCAAACTAAAAAATGAACTGAATTTGACCAAAGCCTACTTAATAAATAAAGCCTCCATGATAGCGATATTTTTTTCAAAGCCTTATTTATGGTATCAAAAAATCCAAAAAAAATGTTTATTTGATAGTTTTTGTATGGAGAGACCTTTTAATTTTTTTTCATTATGGACATTTCGTCCATCATTATAGAGTGACATATAATTCTTTTTCATTTTGTTTATAAGAATTAACTTACATCTTAATTGCACTTGGAGCTTGCTGCGTAAACCCGGGTGTACCATCAATCTTTAAATACCAACCGCATACCGTTTTTTGATGTGGTGATGCACATCTAAAAACTTCGCGAAAATAATTATAAGCCTTTGGAGAATAGAAATGGACCGTATGTGCAAACGTTTTTGTCTCCTTTGAATATTCCTTTCCGCTGACTTGGTCCAGCCAATCATTAGATGTATATCGCTTAAACAAGGCGACCGGAGCTATCTTAGCTTAGTGTTTAAGTACTTTCTCACATTCTTCCTCTACTAGCCTCTCATTTTTGAATTTTTCTAATATTTCGGTTATAGATGTAATTTTTTCAATTTAATTGCTTCTTTAAATTTTGATTTGTATATTTTTTTCTTTTAAACGTGTTTCTAGCTTGAAATATTTGCGTGCAGGTATAAATTCGGCGGAAGAAGTTAGTCTCACAAATTCCTATTGATTTTGACGGTCTTTCAGTTTTCGCCATTCTCAAGGTCCCCTTGTTGTGATCCAATTTATACATTAATTTAATTTTTTTTCCCAAAAGTAACTATGGTAGTTGGAAAAATTTTGAAATTTTCTGGATGTTTAATAAATGTTAAGACAGATTTTGATGTTTCTTAATATAAATACTTATTATAAATATTTTATTACGATTTTGCTCCTTATCCAGTATTTTAGCGTCCTCTATAGAAAGTGAGTGGCTACTTCCACGCAAATGATTTGATAATGCGCTATGTGACGGTTTAAAGTCATAGTTATTTATTTATTTATAATAAAATTTGTCTAAATTACTACTACAATTAATTCGTAACAAATCAAATATATTTCTTTTACCAAGTGATACACGCAGTAAGATAAAATCATTTGTCGTAACTACAGTTAAAGAATTTGTATTAATTTATATAATTAAATTTCAGGTATATGAAGTTATTCAGACGGTTAAAGGATGCGCGAAATTCTCAGATTCTGTGCTCAAGGTTGCGCAAGATTTTTCGTTTCCCGAAAACAGCACATTATTGTTATAGTCGAACCGGGTTTCATGGCGTAATCGGTTGTGTTGATGGAACATACATCAATATAGTACGACCAGCAGAAAACGAACCTTAGTATTTCAATAGGAAAGGGCACCTCTGCTGCTGATTGCGGTAATAATTACAATAGATGCATCGCAATAATAAACATTCTAATTATTGGTTGCTCGGTAAACATAAAATTAAACAAACTGTCAAAGTTAGCCGAAAGTTGCCTACTGTCAAAGTTAGCCGAAAGTTGCCAGCTGAAAGTAAAACGTCGATAATGCAGATTGTATTACTCCAGCCTGAAGGAAACACGGTAATGCAGATTGTGTTCGTAATCAGTAGTGTTGCCTAAAAATTACTAAGGATGCATCAATATAATGAAGACCTATGTTAATATTCTTATATGGCAAAACTTGATTCTAGTTCCTCGTGGAAAATTGAGGAAACCTCGCGTAACCCAAAAAATATTTTAATTGAAATAAAATCAGCATCTAGAGTGCTATGTCTGGAGATGGATTACATTGATATGACTTGTCAATAACTATCGCAGGGAAAAAATTCAACTCAAATTTCCCTTGGGGAATCTCGGAAAATTCGATTTTCCAAAAATAGTTAGCAAGCCATTATTGAAACCATTGACAAGTCACATGAATATCATCCAATTTTTTTATTTTTTTTTTATTTTTTTTTTTTTTTTTTATTTATTTATTTATCAATATATGATGACATTTTTGTTTTTTTGTTTTAATTATATAAATAAAATAAAAGTGACATTTGTTTAAGTTTTAATTTAAATAGTAATGTTATCTTTGATGAATATATTCAATAAATTTAGAAAATTATCGTATTTCAATTCTCGTAATTCACCTAAAGTATAGAAATTATTTAATAAATTATACAGCTTAACTCCATTATACCCTAATGACCTTTGTGAAAAAGATTTACTGTACAGCGGTAATCGAAAATGAGTATTTCTCGTATTATAGCTGTGAACTTCTCTATTAGTACAAAGCATTGAATCTAAATAACTTGGAAGGTTTCCGTTTTCAAGGCGAAACAACAGTTTTAGAACATTAAAGTTAATCCTCTGATTTATGGACTTCCACCTCAACACTCCAAGCATTTCTTTTATATGGGTTCTACCAAAGATAATATTATAATAGAGATAGTTCAATCAGTGCAAAATATTAAAATAAATCTAGGGTACCTCCATCATACCGAAGGGAGCCTCCAGTTTAAATAAAATTTATAAAAACATTTTTTTGCTTACTGTATACACGTTTACAACAAAATAATTTCGTTTTTGCTGATTCCTTTTCTACATTTCTATACTCACACACAATCAATGTGCAACATAAATAATAAAATAGCATATTGTTTGAATGGTGTTGTATTTTTCTTGGCTTGCTTTAACTATAAAATATAAAAGGCTAGTCTAACAAGCAAATTATTTTGTGGGTATATTTTAAGAATATTGCTCATGCAATAGAACTTTATTGGATAACAAAATCGCATCCGTGCAAATACTTAAGAAACGTTGACAGTGAGTTGATTTTGTTGCGGTTGGAGTATGTTATTGCGCTTGCACAAGATGTTGATCATTTGTGAAAAAGCTGGGATGAAGTTTATGGTCCTAAAGTGCTAAAAGGTTAAGGTAGCATTAATATTAAAATAAATCTGGCCCTAATGGTGTTCCACAATTTATTTTGAGTGTTCCGTGTTGTGAAGCAATGGCTTGTAAAAATAGTTCATTTTTATTATTAAAGCTGGTTTTGGGCTTTTCCAATCCTTATAAATAAAATAAAAACACAAATTTATAATAGTTATTCCTAAATGATTTTATTATCTTTTGAATGATATAACAAAAGATGCTGATCCATTTTGATAGAAAACACAAACAACAATGATATTTTCTATTGTTGTAGAATTGTTAACCGTGAATTACGAGAGAACTTTGTTTGTTGTTTAAGACTGTTTAGCATCCATTGGCAATGCTTTTTTATAAGAACTTTAATCATAAAATTCAAAATTTTTAAACGATGTGCTAAGCAGCTATTATTTGAAGAATAATATTCAGCGTATTGTGGAGCGTTATTGGCTAATTCGATACAACTATCCATTATAGTTTGTTTAATATGCCTCTCGTGGTATCGTTTTTGAAATATGCGGCGAAAATTCTCAATTTGCATTTTACATAGCAAAAAGAAGTCTTCTTTTGGGCAATTTAGTGATCCAAAACTATTATCATTATAATAATTTTTGTTGTAGAAAAAATATTCATTGTCCAACTGGATGTTATTTTTAGACGACATATTTTCCAAACATATTAAGCAATCGATTTTACCAATTACTACAAAAATAACATAACCAACAAAATATTTCATGGAATTTTCTCCAATTGATTCCCCAACGATTCCCCAAATTCGCATAATTCTTCGCTTTGTTCTTCTGATATTTCTGGTAAAATAGTGTCTTTCCGCTGATCCTCTTCTTGAAACTCGGTACTTAAAAAATCATCTCCGTCTGCTTCACAGTTAGAAAAATTGGATTTACATTGTAATTTGGACGATATTATTTGTGACAGGATATTATTAAATTGAAAAGCGGATGGGTTTTTATTGTTACCACCTTTATATCGAACCTGAGCAAACAAATTTTCGATTGGGTCTTGATTTAATCGATTCGTTAAAATGTAGTTAACGTTTAGATTTGGATTTCTAAAAAATTCAGTTCCCAATAGTATTGCCGCATTAATGGTTTGCACTATACCATCAATGCAATAGATAGATTCAGCTCCTTTAAATGTTGTATTTTTAAAATAAATTAAATAGCTGTTTAATGTTTGAAAAATTTTGTTATTTTCAGCCAAAGCACATCGATAAGGATTGGAATTAAAGATTGTTTTGCTATTTAAACAATCGAATAAATTATTAGAAACTTCAGTAAATTTTGCTGTTGATATAGCTAATTCAGGATCGGGATATATTTTTAAATCCACTGCGGTTTTAATTCCAGCCACGACACTCTTACTAAAAATTTGGGTGGCGTATCGAACACGCATTTTTTCAAATGTATTTGGATATGTGCTTTGATGTTAGTTTAGGACAAAGTTTTGTGGTCGCATTTTTTTCCCAATTATACAATTTTTGAATCACACTCCAACAAACTAAACCATCCGGACTATCATATTTTGTACCTTTTAATAAATTATTTCGTAAACTTTTTATTAAATGACAAATATCATATAGGCAATAAATTTTTCTATCATTATATACAAAATAAGGGTGCTACGAGGTAACGTTCAAGTTTTTAAAACATTTTCTATTGTTGCTACCCTGATTGCAAATTATTGCAGCAACATTTAAGCCCACAGTTTCACAAATTATTAAATTTTCATATACAATTTTTTGAAGGTTTGAACCAGAAATATTGGTTTTTGTGGAATAATAATTTAAGATAAATTTCTATTGTGAGCATATGCTTCTGACCATAAAAACACAAACGGATTGCGCAATTGAACGCGTTCTAAAAGCACCAAAATCTTGAACACCTTGAATTTCATCATGAATTTCGTTGTATGTTAAATTTTGCCTAATTTTAATTTCATGAAAAATTAATGTCACCTGTTTTCCTCTATCATCAAGAGCTCCAACTGCTGATATGAGTCCTTTTAACAGTATTTCATTTGATCCATGCCTCAAATTTTTTATTGGTCTCCATCTATTTATCGATTATTTAGACGGTAAATTAAATTTTAAACAATTTCTCATAAAAAAATAAGTTGCTGGAGATTTAAAATAAAGGGTCTGTGCTAGTTGCTTTTGTAAATCGGTAAACACATTTTTCCTGTTAGTTGGTGCAACCATCATTTCCACAAATGATTTAGCCGTAGGTTCCAGGTCAGTTCTCTCTAGAAGTATATCATTCCATTTTTTGTTATTTTTCACTAATAAAATTTGAATTTTTCGTTTTAGAGTGAACACTTTGGAAGTAAGATACTTAATTTTAATTGATTTTTTAGTTAATCTTGATTTAAGATTTTCTATTTCTTGTAATAATTCGCGATTTTGTTTTTTATATTGATCAACGGTTTTAATTGTTCGCTTACTTTCAGCTGTCGACGCATTATTAAGAACCATTGACTCTAAATTGACAATCTCTGATTGCGGATTATCCAAAGGTAGATGAAGAGATGGAATAGCTGTATTTATTATTCTCTTTTTTCCGATAAACTTGGGATCAAAATGGGTACTACATATTCGTTTTTTATGTAAATTATCAAGTACAAATGGATTAGGTATTATGCGACATGCAATTAACCATTCCTTTGCTTGAACGATATTTTTAGGGAAACGAAATAATTTTAATTTAGAATTTCGTCTCGAGTTATGGCAATTATTCACTATACAATTCAAGCCCGATACTGATTGATTCATTTTTGTTTAAATATTTGCAGAGACTAAGCGTACTTCACAACACAAAAAAGATTAAACACTAAAATGGAAATGCAATGCAAATACACAAAATAAAAGTAAATTAGTTTGTATAGGTTCAAAACCAACACAAATGTCTTATACAAGCCATATTATTGCCATACAAACGCAAAATAAAACCTACTATTTCTGTAAGTATTAGCGTCATAATACAGTATAATCTTTACATACTTTGATTTTAAATTTTAGTTTGTATCACAAACAGTATAAAATATCACTAACACTTACAGAAAATAGTAGGTTTTGGATTTAATAAAATGCGTGCGTCAAGGAAATAATATGGCTTGTATAAGACATTTGTGTTGGTTTTGATAGGTTTTAAAAGTAAACATGAAAAAATAGAAAAAGTTTCGAATTGAAAATACACAAGCAGAATTAGGTGTGTATATGTATTATATTGTACAGTAAACTAGAAAAATGCGTTTCTTCTTTTTAGTTTTACATTTTCTATAAAAATATCTACATACAGTAAAATTCTGCTTTGAAGGAATCATCTCATTATAATATCATCTTTGGTTCTACTTTCTGCCCTTAAAATAGCTCGCATAAATTTATTTTGTATCTTTTGAAGACGATATATTTGTGATTGGTTCATTATGAAAAATACTGATGAACAATAGTCAATATGCGGGGCGACAATTGATTCGTAGAATATAATTTTTGTCTCGAGTGGCAAATTGTCCTTAATTCTATTAAAAAGTCCCAATTTTTTATTCATTTTTTTAGCAATATAGTCCAAATGATCGTTGAAATTTAAATTTTCATCAATAACAACACCCAGGTATTTATGTTTCACACGTTCTATGATTTCCAGACATAATACTCTAGAGGTTGATTTTATACATTCATTTCTTACTTTCGGCGGGAAACTTTTTCAAATTTCCGAGATTTACCATGGGAAACTTGAACTGAATTTTTTTCCTGCGATAGCTATTGAAAAGCCACATCAATAGAATACATCTCCACACATAACACTCTAGAGGCTGATTTTATTCAAATTTTCTAATAATTTTTGAAAAATCGAATTTTCCGAGATTTCCCACGGGAAGCTTGGATTGAATTGTTTTCCTGCGAAATTTTTTTATCATAATCTATCCTATGTAGGTATCCCAATTTACTTTCAGCTGATAACCAAAATTATTTTACATTCGGCTGGAATGTTAATAACGTAATCTGCATTATCGACTTTTTACTTTCGACTGGAAACTTTCGGCTAACTTTAACAGGGTAAATTAAATAATCCGTTATAGTATTTTTAATTATGGTTAATTTTTATTATTAGGCGACACTGGATACCCATTGGAACCGTGACTGCTAACACCATTCTGAGACACAAGTGAAGGCAGCAGAACAGCAACATACTATAATACCATTTACTCGAAAAGCAATTATCATCGAACGTTTAATTGGGATTTTAAAATCACGTGTTTATTAAGCGCCAGGCAATTACATAACACACCAAAAAAAGGCACCCAAATAAAAAATGTTTGCGCACCTCTCCACAATATTTGCCTTTGTTGTGCTTGTGATTGTTGTGTTGCAACTCATGAGTGACTGATGGCCGGTCTCCATTTGTATATTTTTCACTTGACAAAAAAAATCTAGTCCAATATTTTTGTCGTTACAGTTTTTAGTACATTTTGCAAAATACATACACAAAAATGGTTTTGAGCATGCGCATTGAAATTTTGTCAAGAGAGGAAAAGAACTAAATTTCAATATTTTTGTCATGACGTTGTGCCAATTGAGCATAAATTGTTTTTATGCTCAATTTGTTGTCATTTTATGTTTAATATTTTGACAATTAAAATGAAATTTTTCTGTTTTTTGGGAAAATTTTAGCTTTTTAATAAATTTTAGGTGAAAATAAAATGAAGATTGTGTGGAATATAAATATATATGCCAAAAATTCTATTAATCGAAAAAGGAACCAAATTCAAATTTTTTTTGTTATTCTCAAAAAGAGAAATTTGTTATATTCTATATGCACTGAGATATATACATGGATACGGCATAGGCAAAAATTCATGGTACAAGAAAAAAAACGAAGAAGAAGAAAAAAAGCTTGCGTCTGTGTGAAGTGTGACAGAGAACGTATTTATTTTCCTTCTCTTGAATTAGTTTCGAATTTTCCTAACCTTCGTACCACGATAATTACATAGTAGGCTATGATTTTTTTTCAATACACTAAATTGTTCTTTCACATTTTTGTTTTTACAAATGTTTAGTAAACAAGTTTGTTTATGTTCGAAAGTTTGACGTTTCAAAATAATTTTTTTTTGTTTTTATTTATTTTCCAGGTGTGTATTGAAAATTTCAAGGAAAAATAGTAAGAAATAATTTAAATATTTTCCGAAGATAAATAGTGCAATGTGTGAATAGTTCAAATAATGCTTCAATTAGTTAATCAGTCTCAAATACTATGTATGTTTAATGAGTCAAGTGCAAGTTTAATGTTAACAAAATTATTTTCGAATCCAGTACGGCCCTTTTTCGGAATTAGCTTTTTAGAGTGTGGGGCATATATAAAATGAGCGGTACAACTAAAAAAAAACTTGTACCATTCGTTTTTGCTGTTTACTATGATAAATATTTTGTATGCCGTCTCCATGTATATATCTCAGTGTCTATATGTTAGTAGTTGTACAAAATATGTCATGAGCCGAATATCATTTCTTTTTTGTCAAGAGAAAAATATACAAAATACAAGTGGAAACCGGCCATGAGTGTACATACAAAAGATATGAACAATATTTTGACGTGCAATTTGTTTTCCTAACACAAAAAAATTACAATGAAGTTGTCTAGTATCAAACAAATGTTAATTTGAATCTGCGATGCATGCTAGATTGCATGGTTTTTATTTTCTTCGCTCTCAATGTATTGATTAAATTTTTTTCTGTTTGGCTCTTTTTATTTATTTTAATTCCAATTGTTTGAGCGGAGACGTGTTTTCTTTACCATTGGTTTTAGATGTGGATAAATGATGACGTGATTAAATTCAATTTTCTCTTTTTAATACATATTGTTATTGTTGTAGAAATTTCCCTTATTTTCTTTTGATTTTTAATGTGTACATAATAATAAACACACGACACAACACAATGACATAATTTATAATTTAAAATATTATTTATTCAATAAATTTATTTTATTAAACTTGATTGATTTAATTATAATTTATTTTGATATTTGTCACCACCATTTTGTTCTTTTTTATTCACCGCACGATTTGGGCGGCATGTCGACACGATAAGTTTAAGAGCAGACTGAATGAAAAGAAAAGAAATTCAATTTGTATTGTATTTGTTTGTGTAAGTGTTTGTTCGTCGTGCTGCGATTGGTCTAGCGGCGCTCACGTAGGGGAAGTCAACCCAATGCACATTCAATGTGGAACGTGCGCTTTCAAGTTTGTTGTGGTTAATTGGGTGATCTCACATCTCAGACGCCAATGTATATAGTTGATAGGTACATTGTGGAGGAGAACGAATGAGTGAGCCGCTACAGATTATTGCTGAAAAATGCGAAAATTTGAGAATCAATGTTTTAAATTAGTGAGACATTGAGTTGTCGTTTAGCGACTTCAGCAAAAATTATTTATTTAGGTTTAACTTTTAATTCATGTTTTATCGTCAACCGAAATCACGTTCATACAAGCTCTATGAAAATAAATATTTGTTTAGTGTTTCCATGTCTGTTCTTCTATTTACATCAAGATGGTTCTGGTAGTACCTTTTAATAAAACATGTTCTTATAAAACTAAAATTTTCATTTTTCATTAAATTCATTTTCAGTTTGTATGTACTCGAACATGTGGAAATATAAATATTTTATTTGAATCACAATATTTCTTATCACGATTCTTATTTTATTACAATTATTTAGGTACACTTTAATTATTCGCATCTTGGAGTTTTAATCTTTTTCTATTTAATTTTAAATTTTCAACCTGCCACCATGGCCTATTTGATCCTGTTGAATTCCAAAGTCATCTCCATTCATTTTATTTTCCCCTGCTTTCACAATAAACTTTTCTTTTGCAAAACGTATTTTTTACCTTTACCTGTAAAACACGTTTAAGTGTTTCATTGTTGTCCATTAACGTTTTGCTGATTCCGGCAAGATTTGGCGTAACTGTTTCATGATTTTTTTTTTATGTATTTTGATTCGGCCTATTATTTGGTGTCCTTATCTCACTAATGGTCGGACCATTTAACAAAGTATATCCAAGTGAAATAGCACCAGATGAACCTTGCACCGGGTCTCTAAAATTAATTATGCGTATTTCAGTTTCTTCAACTGCAGAGAATGTGTGTAGTTTTGCAAGACCATCGCTGGTTCCTGTGATGCTAAGTTCATTTTGTTTCAACTATCTTTTTGTGTTCTATTTTAAAATAACATTTTCACCCACACTTTTTCCAGCCAATCTGATCACCTAATGGGTGATCCATGGCTATTGAGGCGATTTACAATTTCATCCCATAGCCATTTAGTATAGATAACTGAGCATCTCCTGTCAAATTGCACCTTCTTGCGAGATGCCCCGTCAACTCATCCTCTAAAAACCCAAGGAAATCAATTTCGTCTGATTTTCATTCTTCTCGGCTATTTTCTTCTGATGGATTTCTATTACTAGATCTTCGGTCTCCATCTCTGGAATTTCCTTGGCTGACAGTTCCTCAAAATACAGCCTCATGTAAACAGCACATGTATAAACTAGGTTGGATCCTTCAGCAGGACTGCTCGTCGTCCCTTTGTCCAGCCGTTCTCGGTTATTCACCTCCTTCTGAATGGCCATAATTACTGGTGCTCTGGTTCTATGTGCCCCACTCGGTGCGATGGTCGGTATTCTAATTCGTAATCGAACTCTTGCAAGGTTAAGGCCCACCCGGCTATTCTCGTTGATAACTCCTTTTGCTTCATGGCACCCTTGAAAGCCGCGCAATCTGTGGCTGTTTTAAACTTCAGGTTCAGCAAATAAAACCTGAACTTTTTTAGTACACTTACTATCGCCAATACTTCCAGCTCATAGTGGTGTCCGTCTGTAGCTCTGTTTTCCCCAACGTTCCGAAGTATTCACCCTTCTTCATCAATAGCTTGCTTCCAGTTAGTTTTTAACCCGTTATGCTGCGCTACATCTAGTACTCTTTTTAGTATATTCACTAAGCTTCCTCTTCTGAAGTGGCTGGGATAATAATTTCACATATACACACGTAAAAATATTGGAACTGGGTAATCAACGCATAATCTTTTTGAGCCACGCTTCTTATTTGCCAATATGACTGGACTTGCTTATTCCTGTTGCTTGTTCCTATCAATCTGCACTCCTTGACTATTTCCAATTCCAACGGCGCCAGTCTTCTTCTTCTTGCTGTTTGCGAGGATGATGTCCATCTTGACTATGCTACTTCCGGCCTACTTTCTTTTGTAATAATTTTCCACTAAAGTGACTAACTCTTATATCAGCTGCTTATTTTCGACGTGGGTTAGATCAACTGGCGACTTATCGACTACTTCAGTTATTGCCGTTAATTCTGGTATGAATTTTCGTATTGCGATCTTATTTGGAGTAAAAATGGTGAGCATTGGCGTTTACAAGCTTCAGCCCCAAAACACTGTGTGTCGGCAACAATCCATCCTCTACAATGGGAAGTGTTGTCAGGAACGAAATATAATCCAGTTCCATATTTATCTTAACTGAGCCAACTGTTTTCAATTCTCCTGGTCCCACGCCTCTGAATGTTGTTACTTCGCGGTTAATCTCATTGCTGTGAAATGAAATTCAAGTTGCTGCCACTGCCCACCATCGCATATAATTCCACCCCATCAACCAAAAATCTTCTATCTTTTCTTGCTTCACCTGGTTTCTGGTGTTCCACCGCGATTAAAGCGATTTGCAACTCTTCATAGCACCAAATATTTTCTCGTTTCGCTTATAGGCCACTGTGTGGCTAAATTGATGACATTTAAAACATCTATTGCCAAACTTTCAGGTTTAAGCGAATGAAAGTTCGTTGAAAAATTTTGTTAAACTGGAATTTATTATAAAGATATTTCATTGTACATATTCGATTATAATGTGTACTTGCAACGAACAATGTTTTCTTATCTAAGTTGTAATAAGTGTAAGGGTGTTGTTAGAAGGACAGACGATGTTTTAAGATGTTCTTCCACTCCTTCTTATTGCACCAAAACTGGGATGTAACATAATATTTTTGCTCCGTATAGGTACCCGAATGAGTCTATCAATTTGAAACAACACAAAAAAATTAAAAAACGAAGTTTTTAAATTTCGTTTTTACGGACTAAGTATATGTGGTTAGTTCTATACAGTGTTTATGTTTGATAACAAATATTATGGAAAACCTTATCATTTAATAAAATGAGCACAATTTATTGCATGCCTAACTTTATTGTATAACTAACAATTAAGAAAGATGGGTTTATTAACTTTTTGTTTAAATTTTAAAATGAGTGATTTTAAAAAGAGTAACTTCTTTAATATAAAATATAAGGCTCAAATATTTGTGTTGGTGTCAATATTAATTTGCATTGCAATTTTAATCATAAATTTGTTGTATGACTATGCTAATGCGGAGATATCAAATCAAATAGTTGTGAAAAGTGAACTGGATACAGTGATCACTCCTAAAATATTTCGTGAAGAGCCTGTGATAAATCCATCACAATCTGATGTTACAATTAGTGATTTTAAAATTGATTTAAATTCATTTTTAGTGGTTTTTAAATGTAAGCAAAAAATGAAAAATTTATAATGCTTTAAATCCGGTTATTGTCACAATCTCAACGTATTCACGTTGTTAAAAAAAATTAAAGCTTTCAGAAAAGAAATTGTCACAAAATAATTAGAACAAACGCTTATTGCTATTTGTTTACGGTGCGAGATAATTGATTATGTATATATGCCTAGCAACTTCAAACCCTTATACCTAAATTCTGATAAGTTCATGTTTTAAAAAAATTGTTTACCTAAAAGTTTTGTTGTTTTGATGTAAAATTTAAATATGCAATAAAATATACGGGATTCCCATTTATTTAAATAAGATTGACCTTTATGCGATTGTAACGCAACCGATAGCGCATTCAACCATTTTGTATAGCAACTAACAAAATTGAAATAAACATTTTTTGTTTCGCGCGTAGGATGCATAATTTTTGAGATAATTGATTCATCTTAAGTGAACTGGAAATTTTACTGAGAAAATATAATCAGTATCAGTATTCAGTATACATAAAATGTATGATATGGTGGTTAAGTTCTGATCAAAGTTTGAGGTTTAATCGAGGAGGCAGACGAACATATTTTTTTTTATTGTTTATAAAGAGATTGTTCAGCGCTGACGAGTATATTGTAGAATGTTGTACAATCAGGCATATTGGATGTATTTCATAATAATGGTGTTAAGTAGGAACTGCTCGTGACATACTCGTATTAGCCATATTTCTTGACATCTAATAATCCAGTAAAAATAGGGTTTCAAAAAACAGAAACATTTTAACCTAAAATAAGCGTTCAGCTCGTTGACCAGGCCTTTTAAACGTATTAAAAATGTTTTTTTAATATAACTAACGTTCTTTCACTATTGTTCTGTAAAGCATTGTAAATAAAAAATACCGGTTTTGTAGATTTTAATTTTAATTAAAATTTATGTGGAGATTAATTAATTTTCTGTAAAACAAGAAGAAGATTAATTATTTTAATATACAGTAAATTATCTGCCACGGGTTCTTGTGAAACAATTTCCAGATATGGGTATTTACGATCCAATCTAGTTGAGGATGAATCATTTATGCCCCGGTATCATAACTCAATATTGGACCATATAATTTAAAAAAAATCCGTTTAATTGATGTGATCAACAAATAATAATAATTAGAAATTAAATTTCAAAATTGGGTCAATGACCAGCAATACGATCATAAACAATTTATTTACTCATACAGTATACAGGATTAGATTATCGTTATCGTTGCTGCGATTTTGTTTATCGTTTATACATACCAACGATATTCCCATTGCACTACTTAATAGTAAGGCAGCAGTAACTGAGCAGGTTCAGCACACCTGACTGGGCATGGTAAGCTGAAACTGAAAAAAATTTATAGGTTGAGAGGTGAAAAGCAAAATATAAAATAACGATACTTTCCGTGGAATATGTCTAACATTTTGCCAGTTTCATCCATTACGTCATAATTATTGACCGTGCCTATTTTTTTCTTAACAACACCTTTCATAAATTGTGGGGCGAACTTAGAACAACATTTATTTAATGAATCACTTTGCGGATATGTTTTTACGAATTCATGTTGACCTACACTAAACTCAATAGGCCGACTTCTCATATTATAGTGCTTAGAACTTTGTTCGTAAGCATTAGCTTTGTCAATCTGAACCTGTGCATGTAACAAAGACATCGTATCTGGTAGTGGCATAACTATACTTCCCTCCGAAATACTACCCATCATAAATCGGCGTAGCCCCTCCAACGTTTTTGAAATTTCACAGTGTGATGCCAGCGGATCGTTGTACACCCACCTACCGGTGTTCCTGCTGAACCAATTCGTTTCTTAATCCCATTGATACCCATAGCTTCCAAATCGGTAAATCCGTCAATTCGCCCTTCTTATTTGGCTCAAGACGAATAAAAATTCATTCATCTGTAACTTTGAATATTGAGAATCTATTCGGGTGTAGTTGAATTTTATTAAGAAGCTCTTGGTATTATTCATCTTTTAGGCTAGGTGAATCCAATTCTACAGCAGCGGTAAATTTTGATCTTCAAATTTTCCTAAATTGTGGCAGTGAATTCGCGACAGGGTATCTGGTACAACATTTTGTTGACCTTTGACGTTATCATTTTAGTGTTGCATCATGTTTGTACCTTTCTTTCTGTAAAGAAAATATGGGCTAACTTCACATAATCCGAATTTTCGCACACGTTTTTCTTTAAAATTTTTAACCCTATAGAGTTTTTAAATTTCAGAATTCCCTCATCTGACAACCGTCCTCTTGCCACTTAAAAATTTCTCATCAGAACCAAACCCTTAATTACTGGATAGTACGGACAAGATTTAGTTTTTCAAGCCGTATGTCATGCTGTTCAGGTGTTTCCGCCGCTCTTGTAGCTTTCATCCGATAGATCTATTTTTCGGTAGCATTTTTAGCTAAAATTAAATTATACCTACAAACAAAAAGTTAACAACAGATTGACACATTTTTAAGCTAAAGACACAAATCTAATAAGAATGCATAATATCATCAACTTTTATCAATATTTCACCTGAAAAATATTCACCAACAATTATTTTTTTATTGCTAATCATAAAAATCCTATTTAACTTAAACTATAGAGCTACTAATTACAAATTTCAATTAACTTTCAATTTATTTGTGTACTAGCTGAACCCGCCTTGCTCGCCCTAAGGAAGTTGTTTGTGTTGTATCATTATTGCGTACTTTTAACCTTATTGACCTACCATTGTCATCTGTTGAACGATATAGTGGATATCAATCATTGCCTGTAATTGTTTCTGGAATCATATATGGAACATTTAAAGTGCAAGGTCAAATATATCAACATAAATTTCTAAAGATATATTTTCTTGGCAATTCTGCTATGATACATGGCCCATGTTGGGACACTTAATATACTTTCGCCATGTATGATTGATGGCAAGTGCTCTAAACGATATCCAAGACAATTGATTCCAGAAACAACTACAGGCAATGGTGCATATCCACTATATCGTTCAACAGATGACAATGGTAGGTCAATAAGGTTAAAAGCACGAAATAATTAAACAGCACAAAAAACTTTCGTAGAGCCAACAAGGCGGACCGGGCTCAGCTAGTGATTAAATAAATTTAACATGTTTTCATCCAAAAAAGAAATTACCATCAAACAACAATCGTAATGAAAATTAAAAACTAAATTTCACTTTGTAGTGCGCAATTAAGCTAGCGAAGCATTTTTCACTGTGTTCTCGTGTACGGTAATGACGTTAAACTAAATTTTGACAATTCGTGGTTTGATAAATTTGCAACTTCAAGTTATCTGATAAATTGAACGTGCGTAAGGTATTTTGAAGTCTTTCGGTATCTTTAACAATATTTCTTGTCTGAAATGTTTAGTATGGAACCACTGATAATATTAAAAGTATTCGCAAGTTGCTGTTATTTTAATAATTTTCACAATCACTTCTTACCTGTTTTCTATAAATAGCTGCTACTACTGTGGTGCAAATGGTAACGGTTTCAATATCTTCCTCATCCGCTAGTCCCAAAGCCAGTTTTTTCGTTGTATCTTTTACAATCTAGAATTGTGAAATATTTATAATCAAAACCGTGCTTTAATCTTCTAAACGAAGTGGAAATTGTCTGGATAATATATATTTAAGTGTACTACAAACTTCTTTCGTACTTTTGTCATTCAAAAGTAAAAACAAATCTTTCGATCAAAACCTTCTAAATAATATTGAAAATAATAATTTTCTTACTACTTAGCCGTATATTATTATATAAAATTGGTCTCCACGAAAAGCCCTTTTATTTTAACGTAATAATATATAGCCTATGTCCACCCTGAAGGTCCATTCTAAATACATATTGGTGAAAGAATTTTTGAAATCAGATGAGTAGTTTCGGAGATTACCTCTTAGATCTAAACATTCAAACTTTACCTCTTTATAATAAATAGTATAGCTTTGCACAGCATACACAAAATATATTCACTTCGAAACGTGTCACTATGAAATATACATATTTGAACAAAACTTTACGAAATACGAAAGTAAATTAAAACTAACTCAATTTTACGCTTACAATATTTTGTATCAAAGAATATTTCTTGTAGAAGATGAAAATTTAACTATAAAATGTTAGTTCTTTTTTCCATATAAATTTCTCCATCTTTGTTGGGGCAATAGATGTACAATTTAATTGTTTCGGATATATTCGAATATTATTTGACACCTATTTTGATGCGTATACGTAAATATTGCCTGGTACTAATACGGCATTACTTTACATTATTATTTATCGTCGAACGTCTAATAAATATCATATTTTCTAAAGAGTGTTCGAATCCTATCTATGTATATGTTTAACAATAGTTGTATTGCTTTCACAAAAACTAAAAAAATTACAATAAAAATCGTACTAGATAGACCAAAAAATAGTTTAGCTAACCCAAAAAAATTAGTGGTTAAACAAATTTTAACCAAATTTTTAGTTTCAATAGCCACAAAGATCGAATTGACAAGAAAATATGTACACGAAAAAAAATTAGACCAAAATTTGTTTAATTTTTGCTGTTGCTTTGACCAGCCGTTAACTAAGAAAAATACCTAACTCATTTTGGTTGAAAGCAATACACTTATTAGCGATGTTCTAAAAACTGTTTGGACATCAATGATTGATAACATTTTCTTTTGTTAATGAACCGAAGTTTTGGAATTTTTTAATTCTCTACGTACAGCACTTTTTATTATTGATTTGAATGAACTTTCATTAGGGAGGTACCCGAAGGATTTTCATGATTCATGTTAATTATTTATATCCATACTGAAAGTGGTTCTGGGTCAGTTTTAAACTGACATTGACCAAATATGATACAAATCGGCTAAAAATTCTCCTAGTTATTATGAAAAACTCGAAAATTTAGCGAACTTTGGCTTGGAAGGTACCCAAAAAATGTCGATGATTCATGTTAATTATATCCAAAATTATTGGTAGTATTATTAAACTGACGCCCTATTGCACCAACTACTTATCACTTATTACTTATTATTATTATTATTATTATTACTTGAGGGCCATGTGGGCGTTAAGCCACCTCGCACTGCGACCTACAAGATCTTTTGTGCATCAAGCCCTACTTAATTATCCGTTCAGCCAATATTGAGGCTCTTAATGAATTTGGTAATACTGCCGACCGGTACGTGATACATACTATCTGGGCTCATTGCTCTCCCTCCTAGATGTAACAATATTTACTTCTGCTAGAAGATCGGTAGCATTGGGACTCAAGGACTTCGAGAGGGCAGACCCACTCCCGTATATTCCTATCCGTGCCTCGTCTACCGTTTTGATTTTACTCTTGCGAGTTGCTGGGACATACTATCTGGGCTCATTGCTCTCCCTCCTAGATGTTTACTGTTGGAAGTACTTCTACACGCCATACATACTATCTGGGCTCATTGCTCTCCCTCCTAGATGTAATAACATTTACTTCTGCTAGAAAGCGGTAGCATTGGGGCTCAAAGACTTCGAGAGGGAAGACCCACTCCCGTTTATTCCTTCCCGTGCCTCGTCTACCGTTCTGATTTAACTCTTGCTAGTTGCTGGGAATAAAAAAGTCGCCTGTAGGTCACCCAGCTTTACTACAGGAAGGCTAAATAAAACTGGGGGGGTGCCTGGTATCCAGAGTCCGCATTTATAAACTAATTAACCTATCAGCCATTCATCCTTCGGTATATGCTGTTCCACCTTAGATTAGGGTTTTTTGTCAAGGTTTTCTCCTTTAGCGCCGTACTTTAGCCTGTCCCAAAAGGCCATATTCTGCCTTATGTTTTCAGTTACCAGTGGTGCCGCGAGAAGGCAGTACGTACACTTGTGCCTACTGGAAAGTTACGGAGCCCCTTCCAATAGACGCCAATCCACCATCACTTATTACTTAACAACTTATTATAATTTTTGATAATTTTCTGTTGTACCAAATTGAAATTTGATAAGTATTTTATTGAGTTATAATAAGTCATAAGCACTCACTTATCAAAATTAAGTTGCACCAATTCGCGAAATGATAAATGATAAGCAATATTTTGATAATGGATAAGTTTGACGTTTTTGATAAGTTTTTCGTAGTTCTGTTGCACCACAAGTGTTTACTTATCAATAATCGACTATTTTAATGATAATTATCCAAACTATCAATAAGAAAAATTTTACTACTCAAATAAATTGATAAGAGCTACAAATTGTAGTGGCATAACGGAAGTCTGTTAAAAACGATGGCTGTGATACACGATTATGATAAAATTTGACAGGAGCGATGGAAATGGGATTCTAAGGTGATTTGTGGATAAAGTTCCTGGAATGTGGCCAATTAAAGTGGATTATGATGAAATTTGATATGGGCGGTAGAAATGGGATTCTAAAATGATTTTTTGACAAAGTTCTGGAATATGGCCAATTAGGAAGGAACTTGTCCATCTCCTATCCGATATTGATGAAATTCAGCATTTCCAATGGGAATGTGATTCTTAAATGATTTTTAAACGAAGTTCTGGAATATGGCCAATTAGGAAGGAACTTGGCCATTTCTTAGCCGATATTGATGAAATTGAGCATGCACGATAGAATTGGGAATCTGGAAAATGGCCAATTATGATGGAACTTGACCATATTCTATACCTTAACCAATAAATCATTTTGGAATCCCAATTCCATTGTAACTGTCGAGTTTCATCCTAATCGGTTGAGAAATAACCAAGTTCCATCCTACTCATGGATCATTACAACTTATCATACAAATTTGATAATTTGTCATTTGATAAGCTATAGAAATTCTGATGTGCAACGCTTATCACTTAACATTTTCAAAAAAACTAACTTATGATAAGTTGATAAGTAATAAGTGATAAGTAGTTGGGCTAAAATTTGTCCAAGTTATCATGAAAAACCCGAAAATTTAACGATCTTTTGTTCGGGAGGTACCCGAAGGAACGAAATTAAAAAATGAACATTTGTTAGATTTGTCCTCGGCATGCAAATCATATAATGGTAAAATTTTCATGACGATCGGTTTAGTGGCTGAGGCGCCCTTTCGACACAGGCATACATACATGCATACATGATGTTCTCTCTCAGTAATATACCATAGACATGGTGACTACGCGGAACAATCTCTGAAATCCGTTTTATTTCGCATAGGGTAACTTATTCCCCATATATACATTTTTTTCTTGAATTACAATTTTAAACAAATCTACACTCCCAGTTTATGATGTCTGTGAAGTTAGCACGAAAAACGCAATGGCAACACCAATGGTTTACATCTTTGATATTCTACTTTTAGTACAAGCACAAAATACCAAAGTATAAGAACAGTCAAACCAAAATAAAATTATAAGCCAGCGCGAAGCTAGCGACACTCTATAAATATTATTTTCTGGTACTAACATTAGATGTCTAGTAAGGGAAACAAATTCATTTAAATACGATATGAAATTTTGTATTGAAAATGGAATATATATTCCCTTCACTGTAAAGCATATTCTCAATTTCTCATTTCATTCGTTTTCACTTTGTTTCGTTTTTTTGTATTTTTGGTTTTTATGTAAATAGCCACATACATCCCCATTTGGTATGAAGATGTACCTTATGTAGATATAGTTTTGTTTATGTATTATGATTTTTTTATATTCCAATAGCATAGCTAATGCAATTAAATCGAAAGGTTTTTTCTGTATCGAACTACATAATTATTTATGAATGAAAACGTAGAAAATATTTCATTCATGTTTTTATCTAAATTTGTCTACTTTTACGAAATTTTGTTTATTTTTCCTTGCATCAAAATGGTTTGCGCAGGCTAAATTTGTATTCTACCGTAACCCTACCGTTTGTAAAGAATGAATCAATATTTTAGAATTTTTTTATTTTAAATAAATTAAATAAAATAAGCTTTTTATTTGAATACAATTTTTTTTAAATTTTTATTTTAGAGAAAAGTACGGCTGAGTTAATCTGTAGAAAAGTTACAAAATGGGAAATTGTTTATGATTGTTCTTTTTTTATCCCTTTAGATGTTGGGCCGTAGATTACGAAAAAAGTATTGTAAAATGTACACTCAGTTTGGTGCGAGATGGGAAAACATACTCCATTTCCACCCCTTTTTTATTATTTTATTATTATTATTATTCTTTATTTTATGGTACAAGTCAGCACGAAAATGGTTTAAGTATTAGCACAAAGTAGGATAACCAGAGACGTAAGTTGTATGAAGATCTGATGCCTAATATATGAGCTGTTATATTTTTTCGAACAGTATTGGATGAAAGGGAAATATGTGGTGTCCCTTTTGCACCATTCGCTTTTATACTTGATCACATGACTGTTGCTTTTATTTTAATTTTCAAAACAACATATTCTCTCTTTGCCTATACTACATTGCAGCCATATTCCGAATTGAAATAGATGTATGTATGTATATGAAAAAATAAAAAAAAGAAAGAAAAGAAAAACAGGGAATATAAAGCATAAATATTTACATGTATCTGTTTCACATCAGAATATGATTAATACATAATATAGACGGAGATGAACTATGTTATTTTTAATTTCATTGTTAATATACATATTTGTCGGTCAGGAAAAACAAATACATATATGGATATTTATTTAATTACATAATAAGAATAAAGATTAAAATGAGTAAAACCAAAACCAACAACAATTACAAGCCTGACTACCACCAATATTATAAATTTATTTTTCTCTTATACATGAAAGTATTGGTGATCGGATACACTATATAAATGAGTAAAAATAAACATACAAATTGTCGATACAAGAAAACAAAGGAATTTTTGCACCAACACTTTCAAGTATAAGCGATTAAATGTAAGAGGGGATCTGTGTACTTCATCACGGAATCAGGCTTGTAGTACATTAGTGTTGGTTTTGGTAAAACAGAAAATGTGATTTTAGATACCTTCTATATTGTTGTTTTTGTAAATTTTTACATTTCTTTATTTTACTTTTTTTATAAGAAATTCGTAATTCGTATAGTTAAAATAATATCCCGTTGAAAATGCATATTCCTTCATTCTCGAGAAAACAACAATAAAAAATGAATTTGTTGTTGTATTTACTCGAGAATGAAAGAATAGGAATTTTCAGCGAGATATTATTTTAACTATACATAGTTTAATTTTTTATATGGGCATTTCTAATTTTTTGAATATCCATATTTCATCGTAGCATAGGTGACATTTATTCTAGTCGAGTAAAAATTATGTGATGTCACAAAACCTAAATATGTATTTTTTCTTCTGTATAATTTATTGACTGTTGCCAATTGTTTTGGATTTTATTTTCATGTTCTGAAAAAGTCATTCACCTTTTGAGTTTTGACGATCAGCTGATTGCAATTGATATATTGTCCCATCCACTTGTGTTTAAATGTATGTATATTTGAATATTAAATAACTGGTAGGTATTCGTATCCGCAGATTTAGGAAAATTATAAGGAATGTATTAATTATGTATGTAGAGGTACATACAACATCGTATATAGGTCGATGCAAGGAAATTCCATTATGACAATTCAATCAAAAACCAAAAGGAACTTTTGATTAAAAAACATATAGTAATATCTTTGATCGATGGTGTATTTCAATCGGTAAAATAAGAAAATTAAATGACTAATTTTCGATTAATTACCAAATCAATTTTTTGATATAATTATGTATGTGTATGTATATGGAAATTCGATTAAAAATATTTTGATTGTAATTTCTCAACCGATTTTGATGAAATTCAAAGGCTAATATGATAATAATGAGATTCTAAGATTATTTTTAGAGGAACTAGGCCATTTCTGAATCGATTTTGATGAAATTCAAAATCAACGATGGGAATGGGATCCCCAGATGATTTTTACATAAACTAGGCCATTTCTCAGTTTTGAGTCAAATTCATTTTAAATTCTTAAATGTATCTGCAGTTTTAAAATTTGCAGAAATTTTGATACTCTAATAATCGACATAAAATTTGAAAATTTTGGCATTTTAATGAAAATCCATTTGTCATTTTTGAAGTTTTCACATATATGTTTAGTCATTGCAAACTCTATTATATCGTAATCGTAATATGAATAATTGAAATCTGCTGAATACACTGCATCTTTAGGCTGGGTGGAGCATATAGAGAATTTAAAATTTTAATTTTTATGGGCTATCTTTATTTGATTTAAATACGATTTTGTTTCTGCTTGGAATTGTTTCGACTGAAATTATTAGTGCCGGTTGGTCAACCCTCAAAGAGGTAATTAAAGCGACTCCAAACTTGGCAGGAAAGTTTATTTATTATATTTAAGCTAAAGATCAATTAATAAAACAAATATAGGCATATACGTAATTCAAAAATATAATTAATGTATTTAGTTACTTAAAATTTTTAATCTATTTGACACTTTGGTTGTACTGTAATGTATTACCTTTTCTTTCATATTTTTATGTTGACCTTTATTAGCAACTGACCATTTACAGTTTTTTCGTAACAAAACCAATAAAAAAAAGCTTATTAATTTCTTAAAATGGCCAAAGCACGGTTCTTTTTCTTCCGGCAAAAATGAAGGAAATTTTAATTTAATTTTTTCCAAACTGTAATTAGTCAGTGCTTCACATATATTATTAATGTGACTTTTTTGATTAAAATATCTTTGAAATATTTCAACTAGAAATTGTGATATATGAAACAACTCATCCGATGGTGCTTTTAAAGACCCGAAATTGCAAGAATCCTTTTTGAAATTTTTCTCGTTTATAAATATATCATTGGCATTCATGTCTGCGCCAGATTTTAATAATTGTGTCTTGCATTTATCGCAATCAATTTTTTTATATACACAATAGCCTGCATAATATGATATTGCATTGGATGTTAAATCGCTGAAAGCTGCCTCATTTATCAATGAATCGATTTCTTCAGATGAGCTGGTCTCCTCGGTTTCTTGATATTTAATACTTGTATTATAATCATCTTTAAATGCCTTCCAATCTAGTTTTAAATTTAAACTATCGTCAGGTAAACAATTTGAATATATCGAGTGAAACAGCACCTTCATAACAACGATATTTGCGAAATGTACACCTACATCGTAACTTGAAGGCATGTAGTTAAATCCCCCTTTTATCAATTAATATTAATATACACAGTTTTAAATTTTTTTTAAACACTTGTTAAATACTTCTACTACTTGAGTATCTACTAAACTGTAAAAATAAAAATTTTGTTATAGATATATATAGTGAAAATAATATCTCAGCGAAATTCTGACAGCTTTCGCGCATCAAAACAAATGGCGTAAACACAGCGATGTATTTAGGCTAATATGTTTACATTTTGAGGTTAGAATTTGTCTATTTTGAATTATGTTTTTCCTCAAATTTATTCACAATAATTAATGTAATTTTAATTTAGATAACACACTAGCACTAGAACTTTTGATAACATTTAAGATAATTTTAATTTCATTAGCTTGCCTCGAACAAATTGAAATTTAAAATCGAGTTTTTTTATTGTTTTGCTTTAACACGAAAAATGACATTTCTTTCTAAATATGCCTAGTTCGTACCTTAAATGAGTATAACGTTACATAACCAGTGGTGTTGTTAGTATTTTTTATATTTTTTAATTTCACTTGTTATTTTAGAATTTACCTATAAAATAATGAGAATTTTTAATATTTTCCAATATAAATTACATTATGTGATTGAATCAAATTTCACATATCTTTATTTATAATTTTTTTTGTTTTTAAAAATATTAATCAGCCGACCCTTCTCTGAATTTTTAATTTTGTTTATCTACTTCACTGTTTGCTGCGCACAACGATGAAAAAATGAGTTTCGCTGAGATATTATTTTCACTATACTTATATAGTTGGAAAAAGCAAAAAGAGAAACAAAAATATACAAATAAAAAATTTGGGGGTGGTAAACAATAAAAATGGTGAGAGCAATAAACATTAAAAATTAAAAGGGGGTGAGTTAAACACAGGTATATGATTATTGATTAGTCAACGGCCGAATAACAAAATTCCGGATGTTGTTTTTTTTCCTTTCTTTATTTTATTATAACCCGACGTATTAGTCATTTTACCATCCAATAAAATGACTAATACGACGTATTAGTCATTTCTTTAGAAAATTTCTTTTCGGCTCTAAGAGGCAAAGGGGGATTTAACTACATGCCTTCAAGTTACGATGTAGGTGTACATTTCGCAAATATCGTTGTTATGAAGGTGCTGTTTCACTCGATATATTCAAATTGTTTACCTGACGATAGTTTAAATTTAAAACTAGATTGGAAGGCATTTAAAGATGATTATAATACAAGTATTAAATATCAAGAAACCGAGGAGACCAGCTCATCTGAAGAAATCGATTCATTGATAAATGAGGCAGCTTTCAGCGATTTAACATCCAATGCAATATCATATTATGCAGGCTATTGTGTATATAAAAAAATTGATTGCGATAAATGCAAGACACAATTATTAAAATCTGGCGCAGACATGAATGCCAATGATATATTTATAAACGAGAAAAATTTCAAAAAGGATTCTTGCAATTTCGGGTCTTTAAAAGCACCATCGGATGAGTTGTTTCATATATCACAATTTCTAGTTGAAATATTTCAAAGATATTTTAATCAAAAAAGTCACATTAATAATATATGTGAAGCACTGACTAATTACAGTTTGGAAAAAATTAAATTAAAATTTCCTTCATTTTTGCCGGAAGAAAAAGAACCGTGCTTTGGCCATTTTAAGAAATTAATAAGCTTTTTTTTATTGGTTTTGTTACGAAAAAACTGTAAATGGTCAGTTGCTAATAAAGGTCAACATAAAAATATGAAAGAAAAGGTAATACATTACAGTACAACCAAAGTGTCAAATAGATTAAAAATTTTAAGTAACTAAATACATTAATTATATTTTTGAATTACGTATATGCCTATATTTGTTTTATTAATTGATCTTTAGCTTAAATATAATAAATAAACTTTCCTGCCAAGTTTGGAGTCGCTTTAATTACCTCTTTGAGGGTTGACCAACCGGCACTAATAATTTCAGTCGAAACAATTCCAAGCAGAAACAAAATCGTATTTAAATCAAATAAAGATAGCCCATAAAAATTAAAATTTTAAATTCTCTATATGCTCCACCCAGCCTAAAGATGCAGTGTATTCAGCAGATTTCAATTATTCATATTACGATTACGATATAATAGAGTTTGCAATGACTAAACATATATGTGAAAACTTCAAAAATGACAAATGGATTTTCATTAAAATGCCAAAATTTTCAAATTTTATGTCGATTATTAGAGTATCAAAATTTCTGCAAATTTTAAAACTGCAGATACATTTAAGAATTTAAAATGAATTTGACTCAAAACTGAGAAATGGCCTAGTTTATGTAAAAATCATCTGGGGATCCCATTCCCATCGTTGATTTTGAATTTCATCAAAATCGATTCAGAAATGGCCTAGTTCCTCTAAAAATAATCTTAGAATCTCATTATTATCATATTAGCCTTTGAATTTCATCAAAATCGGTTGAGAAATTACAATCAAAATATTTTTAATCGAATTTCCATATACATACACATACATAATTATATCAAAAAATTGATTTGGTAATTAATCGAAAATTAGTCATTTAATTTTCTTATTTTACCGATTGAAATACACCATCGATCAAAGATATTACTATATGTTTTTTAATCAAAAGTTCCTTTTGGTTTTTGATTGAATTGTCATAATGGAATTTCCTTGCATCGACCTATATACGATGTTGTATGTACCTCTACATACATAATTAATACATTCCTTATAATTTTCCTAAATCTGCGGATACGAATACCTACCAGTTATTTAATATTCAAATATACATACATTTAAACACAAGTGGATGGGACAATATATCAATTGCAATCAGCTGATCGTCAAAACTCAAAAGGTGAATGACTTTTTCAGAACATGAAAATAAAATCCAAAACAATTGGCAACAGTCAATAAATTATACAGAAGAAAAAATACATATTTAGGTTTTGTGACATCACATAATTTTTACTCGACTAGAATAAATGTCACCTATGCTACGATGAAATATGGATATTCAAAAAATTAGAAATGCCCATATAAAAAATTAAACTATGTATAGTTAAAATAATATCTCGCTGAAAATTCCTATTCTTTCATTCTCGAGTAAATACAACAACAAATTCATTTTTTATTGTTGTTTTCTCGAGAATGAAGGAATATGCATTTTCAACGGGATATTATTTTAACTATACGAATTACGAATTTCTTATAAAAAAAGTAAAATAAAGAAATGTAAAAATTTACAAAAACAACAATATAGAAGGTATCTAAAATCACATTTTCTGTTTTACCAAAACCAACACTAATGTACTACAAGCCTGATTCCGTGATGAAGTACACAGATCCCCTCTTACATTTAATCGCTTATACTTGAAAGTGTTGGTGCAAAAATTCCTTTGTTTTCTTGTATCGACAATTTGTATGTTTATTTTTACTCATTTATATAGTGTATCCGATCACCAATACTTTCATGTATAAGAGAAAAATAAATTTATAATATTGGTGGTAGTCAGGCTTGTAATTGTTGTTGGTTTTGGTTTTACTCATTTTAATCTTTATTCTTATTATGTAATTAAATAAATATCCATATATGTATTTGTTTTTCCTGACCGACAAAGATGTATATTAACAATGAAATTAAAAATAACATAGTTCATCTCCGTCTATATTATGTATTAATCATATTCTGATGTGAAACAGATACATGTAAATATTTATGCTTTATATTCCCTGTTTTTCTTTTCTTTCTTTTTTTTATTTTTTCATATACATACATACATCTATTTCAATTCGGAATATGGCTGCAATGTAGTATAGGCAAAGAGAGAATATGTTGTTTTGAAAATTAAAATAAAAGCAACAGTCATGTGATCAAGTATAAAAGCGAATGGTGCAAAAGGGACACCACATATTTCCCTTTCATCCAATACTGTTCGAAAAAATATAACAGCTCATATATTAGGCATCAGATCTTCATACAACTTACGTCTCTGGTTATCCTACTTTGTGGTATTAGCTAAATCGTAAAAGTTAACATGAAATAAAGGAACAACACAAATATACTTTTAAATATAAAATTCTAATTATTTGAAAAATAAAACAGAAAAATACTGTTCAATTTTGAAAAACATTTCATGACCCAGAATGATCCGAACCAAATAATATGTTTCTTTAAAAACAAATTTTTTTAACTAAAGCCATCCGAATATTTCAACCGGTAGTTTTTTATCACAGATTTGATTTCCTCATATAGACCGTAATATATTTATAAGGGACAATTTAAACGGGCATACAAGAAAAATTTTTTGGCGACAAACATTAGCATCAAAAATAATAAATTGGCATCACAAATAATATTTTGGCACCACATATGAAAAAACAAACAAATATTTTTGAAGGACATTATTAAATACTGTGGCGACAAACATTGACATCAAAATTAATAAATTGGCAACAAATATAATATTTTGGAACAGAAAAAAATAATTTATAGAGAAAAAAAAAAAAAAAATCGAGACAAAAAATTAAATTTAATCGATACAAATTATTTAATATTTGATGGGGGATCGATATAAAATATTGCAGTGTCATTAATAGATTCTATATAATCCGCTCCTACGTGCGGCACGCAGTGCGACATGTTTGCCTATCCTGGCTCCTACGTCCCTCGAAGTTTAAATCTAAGGCCCCTCGGAGGGCTAAGCGGGGGGGAGTGAAGCGACCTCCCGCGTGCCCGTGAGAGTTACCGAAACCGTTAGCCTCTACAATTCTATGTTAAATTAGGGATCTCCATTTTCCAGAATATTTTAAAACTAATTTAATTTTTTCAATTTTTAATTTATTTATTTATAACTTTGTTGCCAGTTAATTATTTTTGTCGCCCAAAATGTTTATTTCGATGCCAAAAAATAATTTTTGTGTACCCTTCCAATAGTGCCAAAAAATTATAAATGTTGCCAAATTATTATTATGATGCCAATAAATTTTTGTTTGTTGCTCATTAATTTGTGCCGTTTTATTATTTTTTTGTATCTCAAATATTAATTTTTTGTGTGCCGGTTTATTGCCAGCCTATTTATAATGTTATAAAGGAATTTTCAGAATCATGTAATTACCTATGCAAAAGGTTGGTACGGAATACTTCAAATTAGAAATTTTTCAGAATCTTAATCAATAATTACTTAGGTCTTTTGATTAATTGAACCGTTAATTTGTTAACCATATAGTCTTTGTTTTCATTGTATAGGCCGACCATTTACCGAGTACCACGGCAACATTCAGTAATTTCGTATGACCCCTTCAAAAGCTATAACTATAATTTTCTCATTATTTTCCCTACTTTTTAGTACAGTATTTCAATTTACTAAATTTTTTACCGAAAATGTAATTTACCTTGAGTATGGCACGCAGCCTAAAAGCGGAATGTTTACTTTCTAAAATGTAGAACTTCCTTATGTTTAAACGGATCTGACAAAAATTCTGAAAATTCTCCTGGAACATGGCAAAGGTTTCGTCTATACAATGAAACCACAACTTGGCTTAGCAATTTAACGGTTAACTTAATCAGAATCATTTTGAATTTTTAAACCTTAAACATAATTATTATTATCGCGTATTTTTAAACGTCATTTGAAAAAACTGCATTTTAAATTGATATCAATTTAAGCTAAAATCTATTTCTTTTCGTTTTTCTTAATAATTATTTAAATTTAATGCGCCAAAATTTTTAATTATTTAGTTTCAGGATTAATTTTAGTAAATGTTCTAGTACAGTAGTACCAGATTAAACTTTTTGATAATTTCGTGCTAACTTTCCGTGCTAATTTCCTACTGGTATTATACATATGTGGTAAACAAAAGCGTGTGAAATTTAGCTCCGGCCCTTTACCAGCTCAAGAAGACAAATTTGCTATAAATGACCATTCAGTTAATTAATTTAATAATTAAATAATTATTAAATTCATGTTTAGTCGATACTAAATTTGACCGATAAATTAAAATTATTCATTAAAGTCGAAATAATGAAAAAATGCAGGGCACCATTATTTATATCAAAAGCAATGTTGCTTATAGTTTAGTTACTGATGTTTTCACTAATCCTCAATATGGAGTACAGGGCTGCCCTTCTTCACCAAAATATCTTAGTGCCATAATATGTTGAGCTAAAAATCAATGATAAAATGAATGGACTCATTCATTTTGAAACCAATTTTGAAGATACACAGTCTTTTTTAGCTGATTTGTGATCACAGTTATTGCAACGGTTACTAAATACTCAAATATTATACAGTAATTTCACAGTAATTAGGTTAACACGGGAGTTATTGTATTTTTAGACCCCAATCTACTATGTACATAATACACTCTTAAAAAACGGAGTTAAGTACACACCGAAACGGAGTTCAATAGAGTCCATGGGCAATCGGAGTTAATAAATAACAACTGTTAAGGAGTTTATATTTAACACATTTAAAGCGCGAAATAATATCACATTTTAAAAGTTCCTTCAGCACCTTTTAAAAGTTTGAAGTTATTTTCTTTTTGGAGTTTTACTGTACTTTTGCAGAGTTGATTTATAATAATTTATTAAGTATTTTAAAACTCCTAACATAGTGAAATTTCTAACAATTAAAGGAGTCAATTTAAAACTTCGAAACTCATTATAGTTTTTAGCAATTTAAGAACTAATTTAGAACTACTAAAGTAGGTAAATATGGCCTCCAAGTAAGATTAATCCTACACTCTTTACAACGTTTATTTGTAGCAGTGTGAAAAACAACTCAACGCAGAAGCCTTTTTTAAATTAAAAATACGATTCATTGATAGGTTTAATTACATATTTATTTATTATTAATATTTTTTACAAAATATAAAAATCTTTATAATGTGGTTGTTAATACGTATATATTTATAAAATAGTGTTAAGAATAATATACTGGGAGTTATTATTAACAGAAGCATGAATTTCAAAGGGGCATTTTATTTTAAGCTGTCCTAGTAATATTATATGAATATTTTGAAAATGTTTTATCCCATGATATTTTTGTCAAATGAAATAGTTTTACATTCTCCTATAGCAAAATAAAAATTATTTTCACTCGTAATACAACTAGTGCTCAATTATTATCGATAATTTTTCACGAGTTAAAACCGCGCTGAAAATTCAACGAGTGCGCAACACGAGTTGAATTATCTACGTCAGTTTTAACGAGTAAAAAATTATCGATTATTAATTACAGCACGTGTTGTATTTAGTAAGAGAAAACCGATCAGCAATTGAATCACGATTCATCCATTTGTGTTGTGTGGTATGCAAATTATTTCACAAGCTTTTGTTTGCATGGCTCTTCCTTTGGTGAGTGTATAAAAAATCAAATCATAACAAAAAAAAATTGAAATACAATTACAAATTTAGAGATAATTATTTAGGATTTTCTTGTTGCTATGGTAAAATTCATAAAATTATCGCGTTGCTATGGTGAAAATCGTAATATTACCGGTATAATAACGTGTTGTTGTACGTATTTTGCATAGCAATCTAAATATCATACTATTGCTGTAATAATCACTTTTAGATATATTTTGTGCCATATTTTGTGAAAGTTGTATTCTCATGTTCAAATATTAATATTACTTTTCCAAATTTGGGAAAATCTACATAATTTGCAATAGAGCAAACTGGTTTGTCTAAAAAGACCAAAGTATTTTAAATTTACATTCACATTTTTCGAAACCGCAAAAAATATCAGTTTTATCTTCTTCATGAATGACGTGTATACGCCTTAAATACCTAATGTATATTTTAGTACCAATCAGTACCAAAACAAGATAATTTCGTCATTTTATAAATAACTTCTATAGTATAATAAAAAAAAAAGTTTAATTTATAATTGAACCCGATTTTTTATGTCAATTATTCTAGCAGTTGGTTTTTTAGAATAAAAGTAAAGTACCTTATGTCGCATCGACCAGCGGTCGACGGATTTGAGTAAATTTTCCACTCCAACTCGAATTAACTGCAAATGTAGTTATTGTTAACTCTGGTCGGTTACCAAAACCTAGAGCCCTTCGTCTCCATTATTCCAACGGTACTTTATAAAACAATTAACAATATTTTTATTTTAATTTGAATTAATTAATTAATTCGTATAAAATTAAAGTTTTACCTATTTCCTACACACTTACATTCAAAGAACTCTTTGTAATTTTGGAATAATTTTAATTAGGTAATATAACTGCACAATAAACACATTTGATTATTAACGGTATACACTATACACACAAACTACATCCCATTTTTTTCACAAATAAGGTAAACTATTCGTCTATCGACAAGAATTAACAGTAATTAGTTTAGAATAAGAGTTTCAGTACATTTTTCACTCCAACTCTATTTTATATGAAAAATTGAATTATACTCCTAAAATTGCTTAAACTTTAAATTCCACTTCTAAGCGGGGTTGAAAAATTTTAACTTCATCGATATGTCACTCGTTAACTCAAAACTGAAGTTAAATATTCTGAACTTCTTGCATCGGAGTTAAAATGAACTGGATTTTCATTGAGTTTTCTTGAATTGTCACTCTTTTATGGCTGACCCTGTTATAGTATAAGAGGGTTTTGTCAACACAACAATAGAGGATCATAACGTTGCAATTTTTCAGAATTCCAAAATATTGTGAATTTTTCACACTTTTCACTATTCGGCCTATCTACTACAGCAAGAAATGTTTCTTCTTCATCAGGGTACTTGAAATATTAGGTGTGCAAGTAGAAGCTCGACTTTTTTTGGCTCAAATTCAACTTTATTGAAAAAATACTTGTTACAAAGATTTATAGTCGAAATATTCGCTATTACTATATTGGTGTTTTGCCATTTATCGAAACTTGATGGTTTCGAAAGAAAATAATCATCTAGCCATTTCGCAAATCTTCAACATTCATGAACTGCTGATCTTTCAAATATAATGACATGGATTTGAATAAGAGATAATCAGACGGAGCCAAGTCTGGAGAATACGCCGCATGCTGAACAACTTCCCAGCCTAAGGAGAAGATGAGTTCCTGTTGTCATGCAGCAATATCACCTTCCGCCTTCCATTGCATCACTTAATTTGATAAATTGGGCCTGGTAACGTTCAGCTGTAACAGTTTGACTAGGTTCCAGAAGCCCGTAGTAAATGACTCTGTATAAGATCGACCACCCCGAATCCGAAGTAAATAATGTTTACTGAACGCACCGACTAATTACAATAGAACGCACCCGTATACATCTGGTCATACCACGTTATATTTGAGTTTACCCCTTTCCCTTTTTTATGTATAACGTTCTTTTTCTTACCTTTTATCTTTCATTATTCTGTATTTTGTTCTTGCGATATCAACATCAATAAATATTATACGTAATAATTCTGAGTATTTTATTCGTGTGACGAGCATAATATTATACATTTTGGTGCCTCCTGTGAGGAAGTGAATTCAATTCAAGTTTATTCAGTGCTAATCTAGTGAATTTGAGAGATTATAAAAGCAATTATCTTCTTACGAATTTCAAAGGAAATCTCAGAGAAATAAAATCACGTGGAACGAGAGTATTCCATTTTTTACGCATACCGTTATACCAAGCAACGGTAATTTTAAACACATTTGCACAATCAATCAATCAATCAATAAATTTGTACAACGAATTAATAATTTAATAGTGTTACAATAACGAGATTTGAAAGCTCAAAGTTAGAATGGCTGCATTAAATTTGCGTGCATCTGCCCGCTCATCGATTTCGCGCGTGCTACTTGTGGTAGAGGCGATTGATTATGCTCCCGATCGAGTGGAGATTGAACAAACTTTGCGGAACATCGAAGCACATTTCAACCGATTCGTTAAAAATCATTTGAGTTTGGTTGATGAGGCGCAGCCAGATTCAATCGCTGCCCATGAGGAACTATTTGCTCAAACTGAATCATCATACGACAAGGTTTGCATCAAATTACGTCGATTACTGGCGAATTACAAACCTGAGCCGGTGCGTGAGACCGGACGCATTCATGCCGTAGACATGCGCATGCGCATGGATCCATTATCTATTCCCGCTTTTGATGGAAGGCCAGAGAACTGTCTCGTATTCAAAGATTTGTTCGAGGCTCTTGACCATAATCGGGCCGATCTTGAACCAACATACAAATTAGACAAACTTCGACAATGTATCAAAAGTGAGGATGTTCCTATGATTGCTGGTGTTTACACTGGTGGTTACGAACAAGTATGGAACGAACTCAAGCAGCGTTATGACAATCCACGCCGTTTAGTTGAGACGCACGTTAATCGTCTGCTCGATCTGCCTGATCACCCGCCTGATCAGCATCGAGCTTTGCAAGACATCATCGACTGCATCCGCAGTACATTGCGAGCATTGTCAGTCATAGAACTACCAACGGATAAATGGGACGCGATAATTTACCCAATCCTGTTACGGAAATTACCAAGAGCCGCGAGTAGTCAATGGGCAATGAGCCCTTCGGATGAAGAATTGCCGAAATTGGACGATATGCTAGTATATTTTGAGCGACGGGCATTGAATATGCCATCATCGACACCTCGGATAGATATACATCAGGCAAGCAACCGGGGTAGATCTCATCGAATGGTTCGTGTAAATGTGGTTGCAACTAACCCACCACATCAATTTACTTCAAATCGAGCATCGCCAGCAGCAGTGATTTGTCCACATTGTTCAGGACCCTATCGCATTTATCGATGCCATAGTTTCCAGAATTTGAATGTACATCAGCGCTGGGATGCAGTGAAGAAACTCATGTTATGTTTTAATTGCTTGAATCCCAATCATACTCATGGAGAATGCCGATCGGGTATGTGTGCACTTTGCAATCAGAAACATAATTTCCTATTGTGTGAGGAAACAAAGGGAATGACTGCTCTTCAGCGACGACCAGCTCGAGCGCCAATGCCAGCTACAATACAATCATCGCCTGGCACTTTACCGGGCAAGCCATCGGTAATCTTTAATCAAGATGCATGACTGACCGACCACATTCATTCATTCATACTCCATGCCAACAGTGTCGTTCTGCTTGCCACAGCAAACGCATTTATACTGGATCAGCTTGGAAACAGTCACCTTTGTCGAATACTTTGTGACCCCGGATCTCAGGTGAGCTTTATTACTGAATCGGTGTTTAACAATCTGAATCTTCACAGAAAACGATGTGAGATAGTTGTCGAAGGAATTGGCGCATCAACGAATACCTACACCCCCGGTCAGGTGACACTTATTATGCGCTCTAGAGTAGATGCCACCTTCGAATTGCAATTTGAGGCATATATATTACGCTCAATCACGCCGGCAATGCCAGCAACGTCGATTGATGCTGATTGTTGGAAACATTTGCGTAACTTGCAGCTGGCGGATCCGGGATTTGCTAAGCCTGGACGTATCGATATTTTGATCGGTTCCGATATCTGCGGATATCTGATAAACCAAGGAATTGTCACTGGCAATCGCAACGAGCCATGTGCGATTCAAACACATTTGGGTTGGGTTGTGTTTGGGCCTGTTATGAATAATACAACCTTTGATCGACCATTGCACACATTTACAGCCAGCAAATGTGTCGGTGAGCAACGACTTGATGAATTGCTTCGTAAGTTCTGGGAACCTGAAGAACCCGTAACTAATTCCGATCCTGCTCCAGATCCATGTGAGAAGATTTTCGAAACCACTGTCCGCCGCAACGAAGATGGTCGCTACAGTGTTCAAATTCCATTTCATAATAACGCCGAAGCGCTTGGGAATTCTCATCAACTGGCACTTCGACAGTATCATCAGTTGGAAAGAAGACTTGGCAGCAGTTCCGAATTATGAACAAGGTACGTGGAGTTTATGCGGGAATATATAGCACTAAACCATATGGAAGCGGTGGCCGATTTTCGAGGCGATCCTTCGCAATCATATTATATTCCGCATCATGCTGTCGTCGAAAAGTTTAGAGTGGTATTCAACGCATCGGCCAAAACAAGTAACGGTGTGTCGCTGAACGACACACAACTGGTTGGCCCACAACTACAAGACACTCTTGTCAATATTATATTTCGCTTCCGTAGACGTAAAATCGCCATTACAGGCGATATTGAAAAAATGTTCCGCCAAGTCGAAATTGATCCACGTCATTGACGATGGCAGCAGATATTGTGGCGTGACTCATCAACGGAGCCGCTACGGACATATCAATTGAAGAACAATTACTTACGGTATGGCATGTGGACCATACCTCGCTATTCGAACGCTACGGTAATGTGCAATGGATAACCACCAAATAATCACTGATCCCAGCCGGGCAGCAGCAGCCCGCCACAGCATTCTGCATAATTTTTATATGGACGATTTCCTAGACAGCGTGGATTCTCCAAGTGAAGCAGTAGCTCTGGCATTCGATATAGATTCTATATTGCGACAAGGCAAATTTCATTTAAGTAAATGGAATTCAAATGATGCAGAAGCTGCAGCTCCAGAACTTGATCTCAGCGATTCTGATACGACAGTACTCGGTCTTCATTGGAACCCGATCACCGATCAACTATTCTACAAAATCAACATGAGTCAATCAGACGCCATACCTACCAAACGTCTCGTTCTCGGTGACATAGCTAAACTTTATGATCCAACGGGCATGTCGACCCCAGTAATAGTGGCCGCAAAAATGTTCATCCAAGTTTTATGGCGTGGGAAACTTGACTGGGATACACTCCTACAGGGTGAACTACGAACAAACTGGCTAACATTTCGCAACGGTTTGCAACAATTGGCACAGATCTGTGTTCCGCGTTGGCTTGGTATGAGACAAATTGGGACAATAACGCTCCATGGATTCTGTGATGCAAGCAGCAAAGCCTACGCAGCCGTAGTTTACATGCGGATAATCGATGCTGATGGTCACGTAAATGTGTCTTTGGTAACAGCAAAGACGAAGGTTACACCTGTGAAAGAAATCACGATTCCTCGGCTAGAATTGTGCTCAGCTCATCTCCTTGTAAGGGTTATCAATAATGTACGTATTGCACTTCAGCTAATTGGTGTGGATTACACGTTGTGGAGCAACTCGAGCATTGTATTATGTTGGTTACGCAAACCAGCGACGACTTTGAAAAAATACGTGTCAAATCGAGTGAGTTACATCCAACAGCATTCTGATGTCCAGCGATGGCGACACATCCGCACAGAACACAACCCAGCAGATTGCGCTAGTCGCGGAATATTACCAACCGCACTAGAAGGCCATTCCCTATGGTGGAAACGCCCCTCATGTTTATATAAAGTATCGATCGACGTTGATGAACTACCGACGCTGACTTCACCGGTGGAAGAGATAATTGTCAACGAAACAAAACCGTTCCGTACATTACTCAGTACGAATCACAGGTGGAAGATCACTACAAGCGTCGACGGTGGAGATCGGATCCCACTCATTGAGCGATTTAGTATTTTACAAAGAGTATTACACACCACGTCAATTGTATTACGTTTCCGACCAGCTGGACGAAAATATTGGCGAACTAAGTTCATAGCGGCACAAGGTAATGCACAATGGGAATGTACTTTGGCTCGGTTACTTATTAATCATGCGCATATTGTCACGTTACATGGTGGCATTCAAGAAATGCTGCAATACCTAAGAAGACGATTCTGGATTGTTCATGGTCGTGCATTGGTAAAAACTTTTATCCATCAATGTGTCACCTGCAAACTCTATCAGCGAACAATGCAACAGCAACAGATGGCGTCGTTACCACGTTCACGTGTTCTGGTAGCCCCTCCTTTCACAAACACTGGGATAGATTACTGTAACCCATTTAATGTCAGACTGGGCGGACGACGGGCAACAACGACAACAAAAACATATGCGGTGATCTTTATTTGTATGAGCACGAAGGCCGTAGACATAGAGGTTGCCGAAGATCTGTCGACTAGATCATTTTTAGATGTGTTCGATAGATTCATTAGTCGACGCGGCTACTGTACCACACTCTGCAGCGATAACGGAACCCAGTTTGTTGGCGCAGATCGGGTAATGCAACGCGAACTCCGCGAGTGGAGCAACACGCATGCTCAACAGCATATCGCAGATGCCGGTGTTGCATCACGGCGGCCTATGGGAGGCCGCGGTCCGTTCCGCTAAAAAACATTTAGTGCGGATCATTGGTAAACAACCGATTTATTATCACCAATTGAAACGCTTCTAATACGGATCGAAGCGTGTCTCAATTCCAGACCGATCATGGCGCATCATGATGATCCGGAGGAAGGTCTTGCTTTAACCCCTGGCGAATTTCTAATAGGACGACCAATAACAACACGGCCTGAACCAACGGTTCCAGAAGTTCCAGAAAATCGTCTGAAATATTGGCAGCAACTACAGTGAATGTACCAACAATTCTGGAAGCGTTGGCAACAAGAATATCTCACTTTATTACAAGCATGAAGTAAATGGGCACGAGCAGAACCAAATCTAAAAATAAACGACATTGTTGTGATTCAACAAGACAACCTACCACCATCTCGATGGCGCATAGGACGCATTATCCAAATACATCCGGGCAGTGATGGGCTGGTACGTGTTGTAACAATTGAGTACAATAGCGATCAAAAAACATCTGATGGACAGCTAATCAAACATCAATGTCAGCGACCGATCGAGAAGGTATGCCGGCTAATTTCAGCACATGAGGAAGTTCCAAACCGGACCGGTTTGGCCGGGCAGGAATGTATAAGATCGACCACCCCGAATCCGAAGTAAATAATGTTTACTGAACGCACCGACTAATTACAATAGAACGCACCCGTATACATCTGGTCATACCACGTTGTACTTGAGTTTTCCCTTTCCCTTTTTTTTGTATAACGTTCTTTTTCTTACCTTTTATCTTTCATTATTCTGTATTTTGTTCTTGCGATATCAACATCAATATTTTATTCGTGTGACGAGCATAATATTATACAGACTCTTTTATAATCCCACCAGACATGCAGTAACACTTCCTGGCATGAAAATTCATTTTTGCAACTGATATAGGTGGCATGGATTAACTCATCGCTTTTCTGCGTTTAAGATTCTCGAACATAATCCACTTTTCATCACCCGTAATGATTTTGTACAAAAAATTTTTTGTTTTGTACCGAGAACGGCGTAAATGTTGTTTATCGACATACATCTCTTAGAATTGATACAAATTGATTGGAAAAACAAAAAATTAATAAAAAATTAGTGGAATTCAATTTTAAAATATTTACAATAATAAAATTAAAAATAGTTCAAGCACAACTGCCAAATTATAACTTAAATTTTTTAAAACAAATTTTTGAAATATTGGTTTAGGGCTCTTTTTATTTTGAAAAACTTAATTACAGCTTTAGCTTTCGATTCCTATTCGGAATCATTCTGAGATCCTACAGGAGAATGATTCCGAATAGGAATCGAAAGCTAAAGCTGTAATTAAGTTTTTCAAAATAAAAAGAGCCCTAAACCAATATTTCAAAAATTTGTTTTAATTTTAAATCATTGGCTCAATAAAATAAAACTAATTAAATTTTTTGTATCGTTACGCTATAGCGTTTTGATACGTTTTTTATCAACTTTTTTTATGGCATGATGAATCATTTTAAAATCATCAGAAAAATATGCGCAAGTGCAAATAGTTTTGATGAATCAGAAGAAAAAAAAAATCCCCTACCAATTTTTTTTTTTGCACTTAGTGACTTAATAATAAATATTTTGATAAATAAATGTAGGCAGTAAATTCAGTAATGCTCGAATTTCTTTGGTGTTGATTTGATTGAATATTTCGTTTTATATTTAGTATTTCTTTGGTTGCTTTTGAATCGAGTTGTGCGTAAAATATAAATTCCTAATGTACAAATATAGTGAAGTTGTTAAAAATAAAAATGTCAGTAGAAACAGACAATTACTATGCCGACTTCTAGTGTTGGGTGGCAGTATCACAGCTTTAATTTTTGGTATTTTATTAATTTATTGTCTTTGTGAAACCGACGCTGAAATCGGTAAAGAGTGTCTCTCCAGTGTTCGTGATTTGAATAATTTTATTACATTTTTTAATAGCGTAAACGGTAAACAATAAAAATTATATTTATTAATATTTTTCTAGTTTAAAACTAAAATTTGTGTTGTTGTTACAGTGTAAATGGTGGCAGTTAATTTTGAATTTAGTTAATTTTATGTTTCACCAATTCACCATCGGAGGATGGTTAGGTTGATTTAGAAATCAGTGTAATTATGTTTTATGTGTCGTGCGTGCGGTTTGAATTTATTATCGTTTTTATGATTTCTTTGTGTTGACGCAATGATTAATTGCATTACCAAAAGTCAGTTATTATCATAAATTGTTTTTATTCTGTCTTTATGTTAAAATTAAAATTTGGTCTAATTTGACAATTAAATGTAATAATATTATTGATAAGGAGTGAACATCTTCGCTAATTTATTACGATTTCTTCAAAATAATAATTCTTAAATATGATTGTAAACTTTATATTAGTCTTTATATTAGTTTTTGCAGGAAAAATCTTCCTGTTTGCCCGATGTAGGATTACTAACGTTCATCGCTTGATACGTCTGGATGTCTGTACCCATGGTAATTCAAGAACGGCTGGTCCGATTTCGATTTTTTTTTTTCGCCAATCAGTTTCTATCATCAAGGCGGAGATTTCGAAAGCTTTTGAAACCTGTACGTCAAGATAATCGGATACCTGTCACACTAATTGGTCCAAAATACCTGGTTAACGATTTTTTTATATTATTCTGGTTTGATTATTGAATTGGGTATTAAGTTTGGAGTTGATTTGACGGTTAAGTTAGAGACCAATTTGCGGGTTGAGTTGAAGTTAAGTTGGAGTTGAGTTGGGTTTGGATTAGGGTGTAGTGAGCAGTTAACCAATTTTGTATATATGCTGGTTTGAGGATTGAGTTTGGCGGTTGTTTTTTGAGGGTTGAATTAGGGCTGTGTTGGGGTTGGATTAGGGTTTAGTGAGCAGTTAAACTGAGGATTTGTGATTTTTTTATAAAAATATTATTGGGATTCTATATCTTATCCTATTTTGATGAAATGCAGTATTTCCAATGGAAATGGGATCCCTAAATTATTTTTAGATGAAGTTCTGGAATATGGCCAAGTAGGATGTAACTTGGCTATTTCTCAACTGATTATGATGAAATTTGACATGTGTGTTGTAAATGGGATTCTAAAATGACTTTTAGATGAAGTTCTGAATATAGCTAATTAGTACGGAGCTTCGCTAGTTTTGAACGGATTTTAGTGAAATTTGATACCTGCGAAGAAAAACTGATGGTTTCTAAACTGATTTTTTGGTGTAGTTCTGGAATATGGTCAAGTATGATGGAACTACAGATTTGACATATGCGTTGGAAATGGGATTCTAAAATAATGTTTAGATGAAGTTCTGGAATATGTCCAATGAGGACGGAATTTTTGGCAATTTCTTAACTGATTTTTGGATATAGTTATGGAATATGGCCAAGTAAAATGGAACTTGCCTATTTCTTAACCGATTATGATGAAATTTGACATATTCGTTGGAAATGGGATTCTAAAATGATTTTTAGATACATTTCTAGAATATGACCAAGTAGGGTGAAACTTGCACATTCCTTAACCTGTTTTGATGAAATTTGACATGTGTTGAGGATTGGATTAGTTGGGCCTGGATTAGGGGTTAGTGAGCGCTTGAGCAATATATACAGTCTCTCGCTAAAGTCTACATACACCTCCAAAACTTTTCATAATCATATCGTATATACGATAATACGATAATTTATTACATCCGAACCGGGAAGTCGATTGTCCTGAAACGTCCTCAACGTACTTTCTTATCATTCTACCTATCCAGAACAGGTACTGGCTTACTGATGAAGTGTATAATTTTTTATTTATACACGTTCTTAGAACAAGCTGAATTATTTTTGATCGATTTTTCCTTCCAAAATGAAAAAAAAACTCAACAGTATCGAAATCCGAAAACTTTTGAAAAATTCGTTGAAAAATCCTTTGATTTTCTAATAAAATCAGTATTAATTGCTCGATTGGGATGACATTTGGTACACAGGTAGCAGATGGGATGCTGAGACTATAAACAGAAAAAAAATTCTTTCGAGATGCTCCCCAACAATTTTAGAGCGTTTTTAACCACAAAAACGCTCCAAAAATTGTTGGGGAGCATTTCTGTGTATAGTCTCAGCATCCCATCTGCTACCAGTGTACCAAATTTAATCCCAATCGAGCAATTAATAATGATTTTTGATCGATTTTCCTTCCAAAAAGAAAAAAAACTCAACAGGATCGAAATCCGAAAATTTGCTATACAGCATGTTCTAAGAACGGGTATAAATAAAAAACTATACACGTCATCAGTAAGCCAGTAGCTGTTCTGGATAGGTAGAACGATACCAAAGTACGTTGAGGACCTTTCCCGTTGAGGAATAACCTTAGAAACGGATTGGAAAAGCAAAAATTGCATAAAAAATTCAAACGTAGATTTTCGAGTTTCTACCATTGCATACTGCTATGGAGAAGACTTAGCGAGAAGCGATGTGTGAAAATGTCTATAAATCAGAAAGTGCAGCCCGTATGGGCAAAACGGTACATGTTCTGAATAGATGAGACGATAACGAATAAAGCTGACTACTTTTTGGGGCCGCTAGGCCTCCTACAAGTATTTTACAAAGAAGTGTGAAGTTGAGGTTCCGGATAGGTCGAAACAGCATGTTCTAAGAACGTGTATAAATAAAAAACTATACACGTCATCAGTAAGCCAGTACCTGTTCTGGATAGGTAGAACGATAACAAAGTACGTTGAGGATGTTTCAGGACAGTCGACTTCCCGGTTCGGATGTAATAAATTATCGTAAAATCGTATATATGATATGATTATGAAAAGTTTTGGAGGTGTATGTAGACTTTAGCGAGAGACTATATATAGGGAAACCTCACTACAATCGAAACCGATGGGACATATTCCATTTGTCCTAATTCGAGATATTCGTTGATGACTGCAACATATTTTGAATGGAATGATGAATCTCTCATAAGCCAATTTGTAAGATGAACTAATGACTGCATTCGAGTCATAGTGTGACTTGAGTGGCCTAGATATTTGCCATTACATTGGCGCTTGTGAGTTTTCTAAAAGAACTCTTCACGCTAGCAACGGTCTTCCTTGGACAATGTTTTTTCGTTTTGGATTTCTTCTATTTCCCCAAACTTGCGTAGAAGTGAATCAATTTCGATTTGTGAATGAAAGCTGGATACAATGAAGGTCGAATGATGAGTTTGACTAATCTCACCTGACAATGATCCAGCCCAACGTAGTATATTGAGCTATTGGAGTACTAATTTTTCCACGGCATATACCGGGTCGTAGGATTGAAGCGTGTACTTCGGCCCCTTGGAGCACATCGATATGGCTCGGTTGTGAAAAATGTGGATCCGCTAACGATAAATTTTGAATATGGTTCCAATCGGTTTAGTCAACGCGATATGAAGGTACCTTTGTGGTCAATTTATCGAAGATCAATGCATCTGTGTGGCATTCGAAACGATTGTCTTAGCACGATTGTCCTTCATCGACTAAAGCACGTAATAGAATGAGTTGACCATTATTAGCACGAATATGGATGATTGCAGTAGCTAATAATACTTGCCGGTTTGGACTTTGCATCGTAGTTTGAGACGGGGATGATGATGTAATCGAATTATCGTGAATTGGATACGTGGAATGTATTTGGTTTCCTATACGATGAATTGGGCTTTGTAAATGTCCATGAATTCTTCGACGAGGAGAACGATTCATTTGGATTGGTTGACGGCTTCTTATCATCACCTGCGTGACTCAATGGAAGAGAGGCTAGTCGGATTTCTATTGCGTTCTCTAAATCGCTCCATAATGGTATCTTCTTTGCATCGAAACATTGAAGACAGAATGTTCGAGTATCGTGATGTAGTTTCTGGAAGTCGTTGGATTTCTTCCCGAGTATCTCTTTTAAACTCTGGCTGCGTCAGGAAAGTGTTCATCTGTTGCGCGAATAGCATTCGTTTATTGTTATAATTTTTGTCAAGCTCGCGTCCATAGACTTACATAATTGACTTCAGTGATGTTCAAGTGCCGTATTCTCAACTCAGATTCGCCTTGCAAATAACCCTTTAAATTTTGTAATTTTTGAGAGGATGTCAAACTCGCGTTATCATTAATTTGTTTGAAGGAATCGATAAATGAAGGCCATTTTAAAATGTTGGGTGGTTCAGTCCGTGTAATCGTTGACGATGTTCGTAAAATCCCCATGGTGGAAATCTCAGCAAAAACGCTTCCTCTATTTCCGTTATTTAACTTAGGAATGCCTCTTCAAACTGATATGATGTTGTGGTAGTATGGTTGTGTGATGGTATATGGTGAATTGATGGTAAGATACACATCATGGTGTATGGTTGTTTAATGATATAGTCTCATGATGGTTTGATATTATGGAATAACGATATGGTGGAATGATTGTTTAAGGTTATGATGGTACGAGCGTACATATGCCGAGGGTAGAGAGTTAAGATTTGGTTCGAGCTAAGTTGAGTTGAAGTGACTAAGGATTTAGTTAGCTTGTACGATTAAGTGAGTTGTTCGGTTGGAGGATTATTTAAGGGTTGATTTGGAGTTAATTTAAGTGTTAATTTGAAAGTTAATTTGGTGATTAAGTTGATGGTTGGTTTGGCGGTTAATTTGGTAATTGCGTTCGTTTAAGATTGAGCTGCGATTGAGATGGACGTTGAGTTGTAATTTGAGTTGGAGGTTGAGCTGAATATTGACTTAGAGGTTTATTTCATGAGGTTTCAGCCCTTTATATTTTTATTTTCCGTTAGTAAAATATAGTGTAGTAATTATGACTGGAAATTTTTGGAGATTTATATGTTTGGAGGTCCCCTGATACTTCACAACATTTAAACTTTTTTCATAAAGTGGTAGGTCCCAGTGAATTTTAGTGAAAATTGGGCAACCGAAAGTGGTAGATGTCGTGGGACAGAAAATTTATTTTGCAAACATCGCAAAAAGGAGAGGTTTTACACAAAATGTTTCGAAAGGTAGACCCCATTACATTTTTGTTACCTACAATATGAAAACATAAGGAATCTACATAATTTCACATCATCCTTGCGCGGAAAGGACCAATGGTAAACGGCTTTGGGGAGTTTTTATTTTATTAAGTGGAATACAAACGTAAATATTATTACAAATGTAGATAAATATTTTACAAATTTTTCTAACCTTATCCTGTTTGTTATCCTTGCGCAAAACGGCGTCCAGTGCTAAGTGGTTTTGAGAATTTCTCTCTTTTAGTATGTCAGAAATTTTGAAAAAATGTTCCAAATTCTATGAATGTTCGGCATGCCCCTTCCTCTTGGCAGTGCTTCTCAAACTGCGGGCCGCGGCCCCCTAGGGAGCCGGAGAGCTTTGGCCAGGGAGCCCATAAAAATCACAAATTTCTGAATCTGGCCAGTTTCAATGACCGATACGGTTTTCTGTGCTGTTAATGGTTTTTGATATCACGAGGATTTTGATAGGCAAGTTCTTGTTCTACAATGAATATGAACAGGAATTTCAGATAACAAGCCTTGATCTGCGGGGTCAAAAAAATCATGGTTAGAATATTGATGCCTTTTATGGTTAGTAGCAATATTTTTAAATCAGAGGTCGATATTCGAACTAAATTCTCGGAAATTTAGGAGCTAAACTTAAACTGAAAACTGTAGGAACTTAGGTATATGAAAATGTACGTATTAAGTATGTAATTTTAAAAGTACTTTAATTTAATTTGAAATTTCAAATGGCAGCTTGTGAAATTCGGCTTCAACAATCTCAATTTTGTTAAATTGAAAACAAGACCGGACAGTAACGAATTACATGTATTTGAATTACGTAATGAAAATACAAATTACAATTTGTCAATCCCAGAGCCATGAGTATTAAACCAAATATTAATGATCGTTGTGTTAATGATCGTTTTTTCACTAAACGAATTTTATCAAATCAAATTTATCAAAAGTATTTTAATTACTCAGTGTAATGTAATTTGCCCAGCCTTGATATGTAGTATATCAGGTTAGTGTTGAGCACTCCAAATCGTTTATAAATTATATCGTGAGTGTCCGAGGTATATACGGTTGTGTCGTCAGTAAAGCAATTTCACAATCCTCAAACTGAGGTACATCATTCAGAAAAAGACAAAACAAGCTGGACTAATCACAGAACCTTGTGGAATTCCCGAGTAAGTATAAATTAAAGACGAAGTTAAATTTAGAATCTGTACTTAGAATTTTCTATCTTCAAAGTAGGATATAGTAGGAATAGTTTATGTAATTGTCCCTTGATCCAAACGGAATCAAAAGCTTTTTCAAGATCCAGAAGCACCATTCCTGTGGACTTATTTAACTGTCTTTCATATTTGACATGTTAAATAATATGATCAAGCGGGTGTATTGAGGAATGCATGTGACAAAAACAAAATTGTTGATGAATTAGCACACCATTAGTTTCAATGTGGTCACTGAGCCTGTTTTTAATAACGCATTCAAAGATTTTATTTAAATAATCCAGTAGATTGATAGCTCGGTAGATATTGACATCTGACGAGGGTCTATCAGGTTTTAGAAGCCCCACCACCTTGGGCGTTTTCCACGATTTGGGAAAACATCAAAGCTTTAAACAGTTGAAAAATATTTGGGTCAGATATAGGCAAACTCAGATTCCGGAAGGTGTTTTATGAGAATATTTGGAATTTCATCTAGACCTGTAGCTTTGAATGGGCGGCTGGAATTTATAATATATTTAATCTCTTGAACTGAAACCTTAAAATTAGAAACATCAGGTTCAATGGAATTGCTAATATAATGAATATTTTGGCTAATATCATCGGATTCTGTAACACCAGATGAGATTTCATATGATTTTGGGCAAAAATTGGCAAGAATTTCACATTTATCTGAAGTGGCAATTATTTTGTTATTGTCTTGGGGATTGTTTATTGGAGGAATCGCAGAATATTTTTTTTTAATGTTTAATTGCTTGAATGGGTTACGTTTTGTCATACATTGTCTCTGACTAACATTACGCAGTTTGATCAAGGAAAGCATTTCATTCGAGAGTATAAGTTGAAATTTTAATGATGAAGAAATAGTAGGAACAGAAATATCTGCCGCTAGTTGAATACAATCTGTGAATTGATTTATGGATTCATCAATTTTATTTGTATTTACAGCGAATGTCTTCAGAATCAATTGCTGTATAGTTTGTGTCAACAAAGTTTCTAAAAGAAGATCATTTATAGTTATATGTATTTGTAGTCGTAGTGGAGTGAAAGTATCTATATTGATAAAAGACAGAACAGGCAGATGATCGCAGTTCATCTGATTTTTTGTTACAACAAAGCCAACGGGGCACGAGGGGCTAGTCAGACAAAAATATAATGTGCTATTGGACGTATTAGAATCATGGTATGTATGTGGGAGTGTAAGGCGAAATTTGGCCTGGGCATTAGGAAATCGTAGAGAATACGTCCACCCTTGTTAGATTTACTACAATTCCAATAGGAATGACGGCAATTAAAACTCCATCAAGTTCTGAAGTTTGGATGGTTTAAATACTGAACATAGCAACAACTAATTTTATTGTTAAATTGGGCGTGGGAACCAGAATAGATAAATTTAGTATACTTTGCATTGCTAATATAGAAAGCACTGAGTGTTTGATAATAATTACAACTTCACCGCCAATTTAGATGGTTCGATCAATTCTACATACATATTTAAAATCGTGGGATAATAAAAGTACTTTTAGAATATTATTTACAGACTATTTAATGGTAGTCTCTAAAATTACTTGAACTTGTTCGCCCAGCTTTAACACCTCCTGAGACCATTCATTACATTTTCCAAAATTAATAACAATTCACCAGCACTATACATATAATTTATTATCACTTACATTTCCGGCAGCCGGTAGGTTAGATGGTATGATAGATTACTGATGAATAAACTGGGCATTGGTTGATGTGATCGAGATGAACTGATAATATTAGGCTGGTCGAGCCATGCAGGGAAGTTATGAGATGAAAAATGAAATTCATGCGTAGACTTATGTAGAACTTTTTGGTTAGCATTTTCCCTAAGTCGCAGAAATTTATTACGCTTTGGACATAACACTGAATTGGATGTGTGATTTCCACGGCAATTGGCACACTTATATTGAGATTCAGTTTGTTTGGTTGGAAAATCCACATCATCCAAGTGAGTAAGGCTTCAAAATTTACACTTTGTTGTCATGTAACAATTCGAAGATGTGTGGCCCAACATGAAGCAATTTAAATATTGGTTGAACCGCTTCAGTATTTTGTGAGGCAAGTCCCTTGAACACGCCCAATGAATTTGTGATTTCTTAAGTGGTTTAATGTTGTAGTTTTTGGGAAAGAAACAAAGTATAGTACGCAGATCAGTTTCATTTCATATTTTGAAATTTTTGAGCTAATTCATAATCAACCTAATTTCAGCTAATCATTTATAATATATCCACTAAAAAATCAGAAATATCGTCTCAAGACGATCGGGATGATCATAAAGCACACCTTTCACCCGAATAACACCGAAAAAATTCTCCAGAACATCTTATTATTGATTGAGTCTGTATACGTGATAAGGTATAACATTCTTAACGAATTATTCGTCATCATAATACCTACAGAAAATTAAAATCATTAGCTTGGAAATTTTATTTCGTTAAATCATATCTAACCTTTTTGGAATGGGAGCATACTAAATTGATTTTTCGCACGCATGATGAACATAGTTTCATTCATTTGTTCGATTATATCAAACTTAAGTGTCTCGGAAAGGCCACCAACATGTTAGTCAATTTTGCGATTTGAGTTCACCCGAACTGCCAACTCGGAAAATCGCGCTGGAAACATTTGTGAAAAAAGTTTCGCCGTCAATTTAACTTTCTGTCGCTCTGCTCCTCTCACGTTTAAATTATTTGCCGAAATTTTGAACGCCACATGCAAATCTGATTTGTCATAGTTTTCTCTTGTAATTCGGTTAGGATCGTTTTATCAATTGCTAATCCGTCAATCATAAAACCGCTATCAACAAAATTATTTCGGATCAACTTAATAAGATGTGGTACATCTGTTATTAACTGTTATATTTAATTCTCGAATGGGCGATCCGCCCAAGTCACGCACCACCGCTACGAGTACCATGCAAACTTGGACGTTTCTGGCAGCTTTTAAAGTCTCGTCCTTAGATTTATTGTAGACAATTTTGTCTTTATTCTTCATCTCATCAAATGATAGAACACAAATTTTTCATAATATTTAACATACACTTCAATATGCCGGGATAGACTTCAATCTTCGCGCACCATTTCTTGAGCGTTATCACTGCTGGTAGTGGATAATTCCTTTTAAGGAGCAGTCGGTATTCTTTTGGTCCTGCTGCGTGTATCGAGATGGTGTTAGCAATGTCGTCCATTTGACCCACTTTTTTGGGCATTCCAGCTTCATTATTTGCTCTTTGATAAAGATGCGATTTATGGAATCAATCACTTTATCCTTTATCCAGCAGTGTTTTCACAAAACAGCGATTTCGGTTTGCGTTGGTATAATTTCTTCCGTTCGTACATATGGGGTTGTAATAATGGCGTTGGCTGTGTTGCTGCCAATTTTAGGGAGACGCCAAATCCATATATAATTGCATGTACAATAAAACACTTCACTTTGTTAATTTATAATATGTATTTATAATTCACAGAGTTTTATTGTTATTATTTAAGTATTAAATTTATTATTACAAAGTTATTTAATTAATATTATTCAAATATTATTCACCACCATTTGCGTATTAAAAATCACGAATTTTAGGTATAATGAAAACGCGACTTGCTTGGATACATGCGCACGAACGAATTGTCAATTACGGTCTGAATTATTACCAAGCGAAATGAAAACGAATTAGAATTGAAGCGGATGAATAAAAGTTCTTACAAATGAATTGTTTCGTTTTGTTATTGGTGTTTTGGGAAAAACCGGAGCGATGAATAAATAAATTTAATATGCTCGTCGGTTGAGCGGTTGCGGTTGCGTTGCGGTTTTATGTAAGTAAAATGAGTGCGCTGATATCCGTGGATTATTGTAGTGGAACATGAATGTAAGTATAATTTGCATGAGTGAGTATATTTTGAATGAGTGTAGATATTTTTGCATGAGTGAGACGCTACAGGACTCCCCCGCAAGTGATTTCCCCTCCTCAGGGAATTACTGAATGAGTAGTTGCTATACGGACGCTTTTGTGAGTTCGAAGGTTTGATGTGAGATCAGCTGAACTTAGAATTCCGTACGCTGGTTTGAGTCGATCGATTGAAATGGTTTGGGTTTTACCATTAATCGATACGATGAATTGCTTGCGTAGTCTACGTATGACTTTATACGGACCTTCGTAAGGAGGAGATAATCCCATGCGAACCTTGTCTGTTCTAACGAAGACAAAATCACAGTTGTCGAGTGATTTCGGAACAAAAACATCGTCTTGTTTGGTTAGACGAGTTGCCTTGGGTATAAGGTTTTGCATGGTTTGTCGCAGTTGGTCGACGACTGTGTCGGCGGTTGGAAGAGGTGGAAGAGGATTATCGATAAAGAACTCACCGGGTAGCTTGATGGTTTGTCCGTAAACCATTTCAGCTGGTGAGCACTTGAGATCTTCTTTCACTGTTGCTCGGATTCCAAGAAGTATGATTGGTATTTCCGAGCTCCAATTAATTGTGTTGCTTCTGGCCATTAATGCGGCTTTAAGTTGCCGATGGAAGCGTTCGACCATGCCATTGGCTTGCGGATGATAAGCCGTGGTACGTATACGATGAGATCCGAGGAGTTTCGTTAACTCTGAGAAAAGCTTTGACTCGAATTGCGTTCCCTGATCAGTTGTGATGTGAAGGGGCACGCCGAATCGTGATACGTAATTGTTTACAAAAGTAGTGGCAATGGTTGCAGCTGACATGTTCGTCATGCAGTATGCTTCTGGCCAGCGAGTGAAACGATCGACACAGGTGAGTAGATATGAATATCCATTAGACGGAGGAAGTGGACCTACAATGTCTATATGGATATGCTCGAATCGACCAGGTGGAATGTCAAATTGTCCATGAGGTGATTTGGTATGGCGTTGAACTTTGGCACGTTGGCAGGATAAACAAGACTGAGCCCAATTGCCTACGTCTTTGTTTATGCTAGGCCAAAAGTAGCGAGCAGTAATCAATTTACGCGTTGCACGGACTCCAGGATGCGAAATGTTGTGAAGAGTGTCGAAGATGGATCGACGTAGTGGTGCTGCAATGTATGGGCGATTGTTCCCAGTAGATGTTTCACAAATAATTTCGAGGCCAGGTAGTTTAAAAAGTTCTAGTTTCATTGATGAACTAGAGTGACATTCGGAACCAGAAAATAAATTCTGAAGTTCTAGGTCGACTTTTTGCGTATTTGCTATTTGCTGTAAGTCGATGGTTGTATCGACTGCGGCCATTTCGTTGTCGGTAGTGCGGGATAGTGTATCCGCGACAACGTTATCATGTCCGTGTACATGTTGGATGTCCGTTGTAAACTGACTGATATAATCCAAGTGGCGAGATTGCCTTGGATTGCGTTCAGTTTTTGACTGAATTGCTCGAGTCAGAGGCTTATGGTCGGTGTAAATGGTGAAGTCCCGACCCTCAACAAAATATCTAAAGTGTTTGACTGCTAGATATATGCCGAGTAATTCCCGATCGAATGCGGAATATTTCTTTTCAGCATCCGAGAGTTTCTTGGAAAAGAATCCCAGTGGCTCCCAACACTCGTTGTTGTACTGTTGTAGTACCGCACCGACAGCAGTGTTTGATGCGTCAGTGGTTAAACTGAGTTTTGAGTCACTCAGCGGGTGTGCCAGAAGTGTTATCTGGGCCAATTCAGCTTTTAGCGACGAGAATGCGTGTTGACATTCGTCGGGCCAAGAGAAGTTCTTGGCTGTCTTGGGCTTTTTGAGTAAAGCTGCCAAGTGTGAATGAATTGGTGCGAGTGTTTCAGCGAGCTTTGGTATAAATCGGTGGTAGTAGTTTACCATACCGACGAATCGCTGTATGCTTTTGATTGATGTTGGAGCTGGGAATTCCCTAATGGCGTTAATTCGTTCTTCGGACGGCAGAATACCATTAGGGGTAATCTTGTGGCTGAGGAAATCAAGAGTGGATGCGCCAAAGACGCATTTTGAACTTTTGATATGAACATCAAACTGCGTTAACCTGTGGAAGAGTTGTTCCAGGTGAAGTTTGTGTTGCTCCTCATTATGCGACGCTACAAGAATGTCGTCAATGTAGACGAAGACGAAGTCTAAATCGCGTACGACTTCGTTCATGAAACGCTGAAACGTTTGCGCGGCATTGCGTAGTCCAAATGGCATTCGGGTGAATTCGAAGAGGCCAAATGGGGTAGTGATTGCCGTTTTATGAACGTCTTCAGGTGCAACGGGAATGAGATGGTAAGCTCTGATAAGATCGATTTTTGAAAAAATTTTGCAACCATGCAAGTGCATGGAGAAATTTTGGATGTGGGGTATCGGATAGCGATCAGGTGTTGTGACCGTGTTTAAGCGACGATAATCCCCACATGGTCGCCAATCATGATCTTTCTTTTTCACCATATGGAGCGGACAAGAGACGGGAGATGCAGATGGCCGGCAAATCCCTAATTCCACCATGTGCTGGAATTCTGTGTGTGCGGCTTTGTGGCGAACTGGATCTAGTCTGCGTGGTCTTGACACGGGCAGATGGCCTGCTGTGACAATATGGTGGACCACGTTGTGCTGGACTGGCAAGTTGTAGTTAGGCTCTGCTGTGAGGGAAGGAAATTGCTTAAGCAGTGTGCCATAACCATTGTTGACTGCGAAATGAATCGGTGTCGGTGTGTCGACAAGAACCGAGGTGGCATTGATTGACAGCTGTGTCGCTGAATCAACCAACCGCTTGTTTTTTAAGTCAACAAGTAAGCCAAATTTGCACAAGAAATCGGCGCCAATGATCGGACGATTCACCGCAGCTAAGATGAAAGCATGCGTGAATGCTCGTTTGAGTCCGAGATCCACCTGAAGCAATTTTGTGCCGTAGGTGTGGATAGTTGTGCCATTGGCGGCCGAGAGAACTAGATTATTATTTCGATTAACAAAATTGTATGTTTGTTTGAAATAATTGGCTGGAATGACCGAAAGGTCAGCGCCAGTGTCGATAAGGTAGGTGAATTTGTTAGTTTGGTCGAAAACGAATAGACGGGCTGAATTTTTAAAGGCTTGTGACGATGTCGTCATTACCCGCTTGGGTTCAAGTTTTTTTGGTTGATGTCAACATCCATCTTGCTGATGGATTGCGGCGTATTCTGAAACATGCATGGCGGAATGCATTTGCGCGCCGCAGCACCGTGTTTGGCGTGATACCAGCACTTGCCCAGGCGATTATTCACGCTTTGGTTATTGCTATTGTCGCGTGATTGAGAGCGTGAAACCGATTGTCGTCCCCTTGATCTACTCCGGCCGCTCCGAAACAAGCCAGCTAATCTGGCCTCGATGCGCGCCAGGCGATCTTCGACTGTATTAGTGTGAAACTGAGTGGGTGAACGACTCTGTCTATTCGGATTGTGATTTGAATTTGAACTCACTGATTGAATTGAATAATTTGGTAGTGTAGAACGTACATTGATAACCTCATACATGCGGTCGGCTATTTTGGCCAGTACATCACTCGTTGTGGTTTCTGGCTGTGCGACCATTGCGATCCTTATGATCTCAGGCAATTTCCTTATCCATATGGATCGGATTATATTGTCGTTGATGACATTGGGGCCTGCGAGGTTGCGCATGTGACGAAGTGCCTCAGATGGGCGTCGGTCGCCGAGGTCTTGTCCGGACAAAAGAGCTTCAAGTCGCCGCTCGTCCGATGGTACCAATCGTTCTAACAAAGTTTGTTTTAGCATTGAATATTGGTTAGCTTTGGGTGGGTTTATTAAAAAGTCGGATAATGTTTCGCACGTATCGGGAGAAAGTGTTGCTAAGACATAGGAGTATTTTGATTTTTCAGACGTTATGTTGCGCACCTCGAACTGAATCTCGGCTAGTCTGAACCAGTTGCTTGCTTGTTGTGGCCAGAATGGTTGCAAATTTATTTTGGTATGGCCTGCCACTTCTCCTGTTGAGGGGCCTGGTTTTGGTTGTTGATCATCTTTCATGTCTTGCTCTTCGGTGTCTGACATGTTGATTTTCACTGAACTTTTATTAACTTGTCACTCAAATGCCGAAAGAAAAATAAAATTTTATTTGTTTAAAAATTTACCGCACCGTTCGAATACGAGCTTCCCAATTGTAAATAATTTATGACGAATGAAGTTAATTTTGTGACACAGTGTAGGAAAAATTTAATCGAAAGTAGAGAAATGAGAAATAAAAATTTGAATTTAATGTGGAATGGTTACCAACGGAAACAATCAATAACCTGAAACAATTAATTCTGTAATAAATTTTCCGAAAAAGAAAGATAGCTGAGCAGGGTGGTGAACAATTCACATCTAGATAATGTTAAAATTGTTACATAATGATTTTTTTAATTAATTATATGATTATTTCAATGATTTCGTGTGACAGGCGACACGTTTTAATATGTTGTATGATTGTTTAATATAATCAGTGAAATTTAGCGTTTATTAAATATAAAAAAAATGATTGAAATGCAAAAAAATTAGCACTTAGCTGTAGTTGTTGCTGTTGTCACTGCTGCTGTTGATGATTGTCCTTGTTCCGTTATGTTTTTTTTTAATTTCCAGTTGTTTAATGGCTTTTGAATTTATGTATATTTATATATGTATATACACATGTACATGTATGTGAAAGTTGCACTGTATGTGTAGGCGCGTTGTTTTTGTATTACGCACGAATATGTATGCTTCCACTCAACGTTGTTGTTGCATTAATATTTATTGTTGTTAAATTTTCCTAGTATTGTTGGCACCATATGTATAGGCGCATTTCATTCCAAAATGTTGTAATGTCTTAGTTTCCAAAATGACACGGTGTGCTGTGTATTGTTGTTCGTGTAATCCGTGAAAAATATTCCCAAAATAATTTTTGATTTAATTGCAGTTTTTTATTTGTTATCTTACTGCGGCACTGTTTTAATTTGTAGTTCCACTTTTTGTTGTTATTTTTTTTCATATACGATTTTCCGTTTCGTTGTTGAGGCAATGAGGAAAAAAAAAAATATTTTTGCTTGTAATAACCTTGATTTAATGTTGGAAATATATGTTTTGTAATAATGAGGTTTTTGTAATGGTTACGTACCTTTTGGCCTGACACTATTTTGTGCCAGGCGCGTATATAAATGCGTGTAATAAATGCTTGCTGAACCGTAAACACGGTTATCGGCGGTCACCAATATATGGGGTTGTAATAATGGCGTTGGCTGTGTTGCTGCCAATTTTAGGGAGACGCCAAATCCATATATAATTGCATGTACAATAAAACACTTCACTTTGTTAATTTATAATATGTATTTATAATTCACAGAGTTTTATTGTTATTATTTAAGTATTAAATTTATTATTACAAAGTTATTTAATTAATATTATTCAAATATTATTCACCACCATTTGCGTATTAAAAATCACGAATTTTAGGTATAATGAAAACGCGACTTGCTTGGATACATGCGCACGAACGAATTGTCAATTACGGTCTGAATTATTACCAAGCGAAATGAAAACGAATTAGAATTGAAGCGGATGAATAAAAGTTCTTACAAATGAATTGTTTCGTTTTGTTATTGGTGTTTTGGGAAAAACCGGAGCGATGAATAAATAAATTTAATATGCTCGTCGGTTGAGCGGTTGCGGTTGCGTTGCGGTTTTATGTAAGTAAAATGAGTGCGCTGATATCCGTGGATTATTGTAGTGGAACATGAATGTAAGTATAATTTGCATGAGTGAGTATATTTTGAATGAGTGTAGATATTTTTGCATGAGTGAGACGCTACATACACTTATTGTTGCTGCACATGGGAACTAGATTTATAAACGAAAGTTTTCCCTTTTCTTGGTTTTGTGTACTATACAAGGGAAGTGGCTTTGGAAATGTGGTTTACTTGGATTTATTAATATCATCCAATATTATAATTATTGAATCGACAAGGTCAATGTCCCTTTCATTCGAATTAAATCTTAGATTTATTGTCAAAAGTTCTAATAAATGTCGCACTTCTGCAGAAGTGTAAGCATGCTTACCTTGATTGTAAATTTCGTTTCTGCATTCTTGCATTGCGAGAATTCGCCAATTTTACCGTACTTTCCATAGGTAGTAAAAGCGATGGCACTACGTTTGGTTTCAATTTTCGGATTACATTGATCCCATATTGAACATACGTTGGGTTCACAGCTAGATCCTCTGGTGTAAAATGCTTATGAATTTCGGAAAAGAATAATACGATATTTCACTGTCTTTCTTTCTTCTGTCGTTGTTTTCATTACTATCATTAATTTAATTTAATTTGCCACAAAAAATATTTGAAACACAACTAAATGTAAAGAAATAATTAAACACAATCTTCACTTTCAGTCGCCAGAAACAAAAATACAATTCTAACTTCATACATTAAGTATGAGGCAAGAATGTACTGACTTAGCGAATTATATTCACTAAATAAAAAAAAAACTGAAGAAAAACCCTCATTTCTGTGTGTTTTATGCCCACACAAATAATAGAAAATTAAGTTTGTCTATATTTAAAATCAATAAGATTCTTTCGGCTTTTTATAGACAAAATATATTAACAATAATAGCATTCACAAATGTGAATGTGATTTTTAATCGAAATATGCTTCTAACAGCAAATATTGAGTTCCTAACAAATTTGATTGATTTGTTCAATTTTCAAAATTTTAAGTGTTAATTCTGAATTAGTATTTGACAAGATATTAAATTTGACTTAAAAAATATAAAGGATATCTAACCTAAATATAACTAAAATAATAAATTTGATAAACGCGGTTATAATCTCATCAGAGTTATATCTTTATTTGATAAGATAGGTTGATACAAAAGATTTTGCATCTAAACCAAAGCCGCAGTTCGTGATAATAAATATCAAAACAAAGTTTCATTCCGTTAATAGATTAGTGTGTTGTCTTCTGTAGTCTTGATAAATCATTTATTGTGATGGCGGGCAAGTTTGAAGAGTTGTGTGTTGCTGGATTTGTTATTGTGGGATCACTAGTAATAATTGGATATTTCTATAGTATTTTGACTACTGCCAATGAGACTGCGCTAGAAATAATTGACGATGATTCAGTTATTACAAGTGAAATTGTACTCCTAAGTAATCCCTTATATGATAGTCCTACGAGTGATAATAACTACGGCTATAGATTAGAACAGTTTTTAGTGGTTTTTGGGTATCTTAAAGGTTCGATCGATTGAAGATCGATTATGTTTTAAATTAATTTTTTTTTTGTTTATTTATATTTCAGACAAAGACTACATCAGGGTACCATGTATTGGCGCATTAATCGACAATTCATCAATAATATCAACCGACAGTTGTTTAGAACCATATAGAAAATTGAATCTGTAAGTACATAAGTTATTTAAGCAAATGAACTTGATATATTAAAAATAAAAATGTTTGTCTTTTATATTGTAGAACAGCTATCATAGGATTTGATAAAGATACAGAAGCGATCAGTGTCGGCAGCTACCGAAGGCATTATGATTATGTTAAATATAATAAATCTGAATCAGATATTATAAGGGTTAAAACAACGCAAAATGTGAAAGCTCAATCAATTAATATAGAAAATAATATTGATCGTTCTTTAAGTTCTTACACAAATGGATCATTTCAACTTTATAGAGTCACTGTCGACAAAAATTATAAAACTGAAAAAGAACTTGTTACGGCTGATAAAATAAAAGATTGTGGTCACCTAATTTTTTGTTTGGAAGACAATTTAAAAGAAAGAGAGCATAGGGTCGGAAGTTTTCTTGTTGCGGTGCAAGAAGATCAGTTTACACTTCTTGGTATGGAACAAAATCGAACTATTCAAAATAATCTAGTGCCTTATACGAAATTACCCCGTCATGTGGTCTGGTTACAATAAAATTGTTTCCACTTCTTCTAAATAAAAATAAATAATAGTGTTTAAATTAATATTAATAATAAGAATACTGAATAACCGTACGTTAGAGTATAATGGTGGTTACACGAATGATATCAATCTACAACTTAAGAATGATATTTAAATTATTTAAAAAGAATATATTTTTTTATATAAAAAACTTTGTTGATTTAATTTATTTTAATCTAATTTGTTAACAGACCAATTACTGAAAAAAAATTCTCCTCAAAGGTTATCTTGTAAGCTCATGTAGTGCATTGTTTTTGCTTTAACGCCAAAAAAGAAATCTATAGCTACTTTCTATACATGAAATCGATCTCATCTCAAATTTAGCAAGGAATTTTTAACGCTAAATTGTAATACAAAGTTTCTAGTTCCCCAAAATTCAGGATAATTCCAAAATTTACGATTTTCCACCTGAAATATAGCATTGGTAAACTGTAGCGAACTAAAAAGTTAAATTTTGTGCCATGTGGTTAATTGTTTTCATCGGTGTTTTAGAGTCATATATAGGGTATCCAATATCGATTATCGAGTACCCGGTTTTTCGGATATTTTCGTCCTTTTTCAAGTACTCGACTGCCTGGGTCATTTGATCGATTACCCCAACGAAATATCATAATAACTATGAAAAGTAATTGGTAGACCCCTATGCGAACTAAACCGTCTGTTCTAGGGTTTATTGCGATAATTTTTTCCATCTGCCACTTCATGGGAGGAAGATTGACGTTCTTAACCAGCACAATTTGAGTAATTTTTATATTTGGTTGTTGAGTCCATTTCCGTCGATGCTGGAGTTCTTGTAGATAATCTTTGGACCACCTGGCCCAAAAATGTTGACTCAGGTGTGAGTGAGGCGCCACCGTTTATTGTACCCAATTTATTTATTGGTGATATTAGGTTCTGGTATGGCAGTTAATGGTCTGCCGATCAAAAAATGTCCAGGAGTCAGAATTGTTGTACCATCGAAAACTGAAGTAAGTGCTGTTAAGGGCTGGGAATTGAAAATGGCTTCCATTTTTGTTTACACAACGTGTTTTATTCTTCGTATGTGAAGACTTCATTGCCCGTGACACGATTCAGATGAAACTTGGCCGATTTTACGGCCGCTTCATAAAGGCCGCTAAAGTGAGGAGATCGTGATGGTGCGTAAGTCCATTGAATTTTATCCTCTTGAGACACATATTCTTTATGGCCTGCTGCAAGTTGGAGTCTTGAACAAGTTGGTATACAAATGATTTAATTCAGAATTGGCTCCAACGAAGTTTATACCGTTGTCAGAAAATACCTTCCTACATACTCTTCTTGTGGCACAAACACGTCTAAATGCACCTAGGCCTTCCTAGGTTGGCAGCCGAAGGATTCTTTGCATGATGTAAAATGGACCACAAAAATCAATTCCGACACAGTGGAATGGGGGCGCCGCTTCAACTCGCTCCTTCGATAAATTTTCCATCTGTTGTACTATTGAAGTAAGGATGACTCTTCGACATTACTTGGGCTGCTAACTATCGGCCATGGATGGCCAAAACTGTTCACGAACCGTTGAAAAATAATGCTTGAGAATCAACATGAAGATACTTTCTGTGAAAATATGTAAGCAGAGTTTTGGTAAATGGATGGGAGGAAGGAAGTAAAATAGGATGTTTCGTAGCGTATGGCAGTGAGGAAACTTCTTCGAAGTCTTGGCTGTTCAGAGGTCCTGTGATTCGTTCGTGGTTCTTGCCATCACTCTTGTCAATTTCTGGTAGCTATTGATATCATATATTTCATTATTGAATATTGTAACCCTTTTGTATTCGCAGTGTGTATGACAGAAATAGATGTTGAATCCGTCTAGTAAATGATTTCAATGACATGAAAATTAACAATGGCATGAACTTGTGATATCAATTGTGCCGTTAACAATGCCGAGTGTGGCATTGTTGACTTGATTAGTGGTGTTACTCTAGATTTAGAGCATAAAAGTTGCACAAGGAACCGCCCGTGCGGTTGTGCACATCTGGTGTAAATTGCCGCACCATAGCCCGTTTCGCTCGTATCAGCGAAGCCATTTCTATTACGCCACTCGGAGCAATATCTTCAAATAGGAAGCGTGGAATGAATAATTGATTCAGTGCAACTAGATTTTCTTGAAATATCGGCCAATATGTGTGCTAGTATATTGGAAGGGTCTCATTCCAAGCCAACTTAAGTTACCACAGCTTCTGCATAAACACATTTCCCAATACCACGACTGGAGATACTAATCCGAGAGGATTAAACAATCGAGTAATTTCGGAGATGACGACCAGTTTTGTGACTTTGGCTTGACTGGAGAATTGTTGTACACGAAATTGTAAGACATCCCTTTGTGGTTGCCAGAAAACTCCCAATGTCTTTATGTATAGTCGTCGTTATCAAACTGCATCAATTGCTTATGATGTTCTGGCGGAATACCGGCGAGAATATCTGGCGAATCGGCGCATCTTTTTCGTAGTTCCATTCCGCACGTAGAAAGTTTTTTTTAATTTGTTGGCTGCAGTTATAGAATTGGCACCAGTTAACATGTCATCGATGTACGCGTTATGTCGAATTGCATCGCTAGCTGCAGGAAAATTTTCTTGATTGTAAATTGCACACAGTATGAGGCAAAGAGTGGCAAGAAATTGTGCTGAAGATGTACCGTACGTTACAGTTTTTAGGCGGTAACTCTGTAGGGGTTCTTATATGTATTTTTCGCCAGTAGATCATCGGAAATTTGGGGTCTTCTTCATTCAATCGTATCTGGCGGTACATCTTCAAAACGTCTGCGCTGAATGCATATTTTGGGTGACCGGAATTTCATCATCTGGTACTTGCACCATATTTGCTTGAGTGCTAAATACTTGTTGATAAATGATTTTAGGCAGCATAAAGTACATGATCTCGACAAAACCTTTTCTCCAAATTGTAAAAATGTCGCATGTCCATTGTGGAGGAGTCGCCCAGGAATGTAGGTTTATGTGTAAATGGCAATGTCACGGTAAATCTACCTGTTTCATCTAGCCTGACCTATTCGACAAAATGTGTATCGCATGGGTGATTTTTCTGCAATTGTGTCGAGCTTCCAAAATCGTTCAATGTCCTGTATGATGGTCGTAATGGATGATGTTAGTAGTGAAATTTGTTGTCTAGCATCTGGTGAGGTGTACGAAAAACGGCCTGATATAACCCAACCCAGGACAGTGTTTTGAAGAGACGGTATGGTATTTTGATTAGACCGACTTTGAATAAATCGAAGAACATTTCCGCTGAAATGGACCAGCCAGTAGTATTTATTTATCGACACGGATGGAGCAATATTCGTAATTACAAGGAGAACTAGTACTTCGAGGTCAGTAGCAAAATTGGTTACCATTGATCGTAGTTTAACACCACCACTGGAGGAAGATTGTATATAGATAAAATGCCAATTCCTACAATTTTGACAGATATTTGTTCTAGTGGAAGCCGCAGTCTTGATGCAAATGAATTGCTCATAAAATTCATTTCAGATCCACAATCGAATAATGCCCATCCCACAACGGGGTGATTAAATTTGTCTAAAACTTGTACCAGAGCTGTAGCCAAGAACACATGTATAGATTTGTATTTATCGTTAACGGATGTCAGTGTAGCTGACTTTGACAACGTTGGAACAAAATGTGGTTTTAGTTTGCAAACCTTACATGACTCTTGCACTGGACATTTGTCTACCAGATGACCAGGTTTGAGGTAATTAAAACATATGATAGCTGACGAATTTTTCTTTGTTCTCGTCGATCTCTGACTGACATCTTTAAAAATACAAAACAGCGGAGAATGGAATGTGAATTTTTAGTACACAGAACACAATAGTACATATTCGACGTTGCATGATGTGAACTGGGAACATTATAAATTCGTTATGGCCTTGATTCCATGTGATTTAACGTAGATGGTGGATTTTTTTCATATGCGGAAGAAGTTGATGGTTTAGTTGGTAACAGATCTAATTTGGCACATCGCCGTTTGATAAACTAGGAAATATCATTCTACGTTGCGATTCTATCCATAGGGGTGGGTGGCTTAACACCATTTCTCCTATGTTTCAGAATCGAATTTGCTTGAGATAAGAACACAATCAAGTCGTCCCATTGCTCTGTTGGTCGAACCAGCGATCGTAAAGTGAACAGGGTTTATCCAAAGTTTTAACTGTGAACAACCATTTGACAGATCCGGTTTGGTTGATTGAATCGTTCTTTAAGTATCAATCTGGCCACTTAGTAATTTGATTCTGTGAAGTTTAATGCTTATTTGAATGGAATGCAACATCCTTTAACTTCCTGGGTGGTTGATTGGCTTCTTCAATCTTAGGCGTGCACGTAAATAATAATGCTTTCAACTTATCTTCCAGCACTGGACGAACGGTGAAATGTAAATATTCGATAGTGAATGGATTTGCTGCTGCATCTGGTTTTTCCATCTGGTTTTTTTCCATGTGGCATGCCGCTGAAGTACCTCCAAGTAAACTGTGACGCCGTTTATAGCACGTTTAAGCAAGGCCATCTTCCGTAATTAGAGTTCGCAGAAAACAATTTTCACTCACTTGCACTATCACTTCACTTATCTCACTTTCCACCAATAGAGAGTATACTCAAACAGACTCACCAACAACGGCGTGTGCAGCAACACAGCTACTTGATGATTAACCACAAACCACAATAGGAAAAATGAATTTAATGGGGAATAGATCCCACTTCTGACATTAATGAATAATTATAGAGCAAGCGTTTTTGCCTCGACCGCTGAAGCGTGACATAGCACTTGATCAAAAAATAAATAAAATTTACTAAACCAATTTTGTATGTTTCAAAATGGTGGTTTATTTAATAATTTAGGTGAATTGCTTTTTTTCATGACTGACCGTCTAAGTTATAGTTACAAGATTCTATGCTAGGTGGCCAACTATAATCTAACTATAAATATGGGCCTATTTAATTTTCTTTTTTTAAACATTTGTTATGCTTTAATTTACATTTAGAAGGTTTATGCTAAATTGGCATTTATAAGGCTCTTTGACCGTCAAATATCAACAAAATATATTTTGGATGGGGGAGTTGAAAATGATGCTGCTGTTTTGCGCGTGTTCACTGGTCATATCATAGCTTAATTTGGGCAATTTGGCGGTAAAGACTGCGGACCACTGGTTAACTATCGTTTTGGAAGAGCACTTTTTCTTGCTCAAATGTTCATGTAATGCGTGCCATATAGGGCGTTTATTTTAACAATCCAAGCTTCACTCGGCAATAGGCCAAGATGATATTTTGAATTTTGTTCACCATTATTTCCGGAGTGACAATAACGGGGCGTCCTGAGTGAGGAACGTCACTCGTACTGATTTGACTCAATCGAAATGCAGTAAACTACTTACCAACCGTGAAATGTGATGGAGCAGAGTCGTCATAATATGATACTTTTTAACATTCCTTTAGTTTGCGAAATAATTTTTGCGCGCAATTATTTTTATTAATGAATGATAAACGAAATTCACTATCTATATAGCTTCAAGGCACAACAAAGTCTCTCCCTTGGTGATAGAAATTCGTCGGCGTATTGAATTCGTTAGTGTTTTGTCAATTAATGGTTGTAATGGTTTAGAATTTTGTTTTTGTTCAGTATACTTATACCTAAATAACTTATTTACATGATTTATTGAAATAAAGTTCTATAATCCAATTTAGAAAACTGTAATTATATTAAGGTTCCGGAAGGGAGGTTTTAAATACTATTGATTTTTGGCCAATAATTGGATAACAAAACACCGGTTAAATAGTACAAGCCGACGGTATGTACGCATAGATATGGTTACATTAATGAATTTTAGCTCAAAGTGGATTGTGTAAGTTGAGTTTGGATAAATTTTTTGTAATAAATAAAATAAAAAAAATAAAATAATCAAAACTTTTAGTTCTGGAATATAAAATAATCCCGAATCTGTGAAATATTTGTAAATGGCCGGCAGTAACAATTTTCAAGAACAGTAGGTAAATATAGATTAGAAAAACAAAGTGTATGTGGAACGTAATTTGAATTGAAATTACCACCCACATTGATCAAAAGCTTTAATTTAAATGATCATAACCCAAGACACACTTATTACGTAAAGCTATTCTACAACAGATGGCGATGCTAAAAAAAATAATCTATCAAAGTTATACAAAACAGAACATACAAATCTAATGAAATTTAAAGAGATCTTATCAATGTTTATTATCTATTCTGGAAAATTTATATTTGTAAATTGAAATATGCATATCACATTTAAAGTTAAGCTCAATTATCACATATTGAGGTCTTAAAATGGATTTGTAAATGATGAGCTTATTTCTAATATTAAATTGCGACTTTATGTTTATCAAAGAGTATATGTGCTTAAAACTTTTTGTCACGGTACATTCTGAGGTATTTTAAAGTGTTATCCCGCGGAACTTCATGTCCATTGAGTAGTAAATTTTGTTAACGCAGAGCCCGGCGACGCGTGAAATACACACACTGGATTTTGTTGGTATTGATTTGAATTTTCCATTTAGTGTAAAATTTAGTTAATTTGTTAAACGCATTTTGCATTTTAACAGAAACTTCATTTGGATCTAAACCAGGGGCAAGTATTGCAGTATCATCAGCATAGATTGCTATTATGACTATCTTGAATTTAACAAAATCAGCAATAAAGATGTTATATAAAAAGGGGCTTAGAACAGCAACTTGGGGCACTCCAGCTAGGATGTCGTGAGTATTGCTTGTTTCATTTAAAATTTTAACGTAAAAAGAACGATGTTTTAGGTAAGATTGTATAAGTCGCACTATCGATGTTGGAGAGTCATAGACCGAGTCAAATGCTTTCTCAATGTCCATAGATAACATTCCGACAGATTTTTTTTGATAAAAATTTGACTTAATTACAGATACAATTCTAGCCAGTTGGTGACTATAGTGCTGTAACCAGGTCGAATTCCAAATTGTTCATTGGGAACAATTTGCAGAGCCCCAGATTGTTTGATTAAACGCTTTAAATTAACTCTCTCGAAAAGTTTACTAAAAAAACATAATAACTTTTGTCCGTTTTAATACGTATACCAATTGATTCAATTATCTTTGTATTAATATATGGTAGCTGTTGGTGAATAATACCTTTGCAAATTACGATGACGACACCTCCTTATCCACTATCATGATTTAAACGACAACATACAAAATTCGAATTATAAATTGCGCAACATCAATTAAGTGATCTAGAATAAAATTAAACAATTCAATTGATTTTTTTAATATGCTACGAACATTCCAATATAATATACTTAGCTTATGTTGTGGGTTCATGGTAAGTATTTGAAAAATAATGCCTATACTTGGTCGAACTTACTACGACAATTTTTCAATTTTACGAACACTTCTTTGATAATATTCATGAATTCTGATGTAGTAAATAAATCGGAACTATCAGAATATTAGTTAAAATCAGTTACGGTGCTGTAAAGTCAGTTTTATTCGATAATGAAGGTATTGTAGGTGGTTGAGGCTTAATTCCCGGAAAATGTTGTTGATTGAGAACAAAATGATTACTCCTTACATTGGGTTTTACGAAATTCCTCACAGTTGGCCTGCTGTAAGCAATATAATCTTCCCTTTTTGGGCACTTGATATAGTTGTCTATATGACAGCCTCCGCAATTGCTGCATTTCATATGTGCTTATTGTGTACCAATTATCTTCGGATCATCTCGTTGTGAACAGCTCTTAGTAGAATGAGTAGATTTACATATTTTGCAATTCGCTAGTACTGTACATGCAGATTTAGTATGACCGCATTGTGAACAGTTTTCGCAAACGTAATGTTTACAGGATTCAGTAAGTTGTTCTTCCCCGCATATAGAACAATGAGGTGGAAGACTGCATTGTATTGATCCATCATCCATGTCCGTATTGACATAGTCGACATTTTATAATGCTGTTTGGTTTACGATAGTATGACCAACTAACAGCAACGGTATAAATGTATTTATGACCTTTTAAATCATTTAAATTGTGTTCACCATTTCCATAGTAAAGAAGAAATATTTTCTGTTCTTCAAATTTAGGGTTCTTCAACATCAATGATGTTATATGAACTGGTTGGATGTTAATATAGTTAATCTATTAATTTATTACTATCAATATTATATAAACCCGTTAGTATGTATTATTTTGCTAAGTTTCTCTTCCGCCAATAAGAAAAAAATGTATTGCATTTTGTTTGAAATTTGACGTTACGTTTTAATGATCTTTCACATTGTTCCGTTGAAATCTAATACCGCTGCGATTAATTTTTATGTAATAATTAACTAAATTAAGGCCCCTATTCACAAAATGTAAAAATTCTATAGATGTAGCTTTACGGAAATTGTTTATAGAGCAAAATTTACAGAGTACTAAAAGTTGGTACATATTCATAAATTGTAGCAGCTTCGCCACTGTAAATAAATATAATTGAATTCGCCGATGTAAGAAAAATAGTAGCCTTTGTTAAATCGAAATGTCAAAAATCAAATCATAACATATTATTCTGGCTTGAAATGAATCAATTCAAATGAATGAGAATGAGATTATATGATATTATTTGCAGGTTACCTGATAGACATGTGTAGGTAAGTAAACTTTCACAGAATAGGATCCGATGGGGCTTTTTCTGTGAATTAAATCCGGGTTTCGTCAGAAAAATAATACATAAAATATAAAGGGCTAAAACCTCACTAGGTGATCAGAACTTCGGTCTTTGGTGTTTTAAATGGGGATAGCATACACCCGTCACCTGTATCATAAAGTTGGTATGCCAGTTTTGACAGTATTGATTTCTATTTTAACCAACATACAACAACAGCCAAACAGGTCAAAAGCTTCAGTAACAGGGGTACAGGCATCCAATATAACACGAAAAATGGTATTCTAGAACATTATACCGAAAGTAGTATACAAAATTATACTGATATTTCTAGCTGACCATATTCCAGAACTTTAACCAAAAATCATTTTAGAATCACATTTACAACGCACATGTAAATTTCATAATAATCAGGAAGGAATAACCAAGTTCCATCCTACTTGGCCATATTTCAGAATTTCATCCAAAACTCATTTTAGAATCCCATCTCCAATACATATATCGAATTTCATCATAATCGGTTGAGAAATGGGCAACCATCATACTTGGCCATATTCCAAAATTTTATCCAAAACTCATTTTAGAATCCGTTTTCCATTACACATGTCGAATTTCATCATAATCGGTTGGGAAATGGGCAAGTTCCATCATACTTGGCCATATTCCAAAATTTTATCCAAAAATCATTTTAGATTCCTATTTCCAAGACACATGTCAAATTTCATAATAATCGGTTGATAAATAGGCAAGTTCCATCATATAAATAATTTGTTATCTACTCACTACATCCTAATGCAACCCCAACTCAACTCCAACTCAACTTCAACTCAACCCGCAAATTGACCCCTAACCTAACTTTCAAATCAATTTCAAATTCAATGCCCAATTCAATAATCAAACCAGCAAATATAAAAAAATCGTAAATATTTATAAAACCAGGTATTTTGGGTCAATTCGTATGGCAGGTACCCCACCCCCTTGACGTACAGTCTCCAAAAGCTTTTTAAATCTCCGCCTTGACCATAGAAACAGATTGGCGAAAAAAAAATCCAAATCGGACAAGCCGTTCTCTTGATACCATGGGTCCAGACATCCAGACACACAGACATCCAGACAGACGGACGGACATTTTTTTTTTTGCATTTTCAGACTCAGGGACTTTCAAAACTTCGAGAAAAGTGGTTTTAGACCAACCAAATGTTTCGTCATTTTTGACAGGATTTCAATACTTTGGTCTTTTTAGACCGAAGTAATGCGAATATCTGTTTTTTGTATTTGGTCAGCCGTCTTTTGTAATCCGGTAGCCTAAAATTTCACACCGAACCGAAAAACGATAAATGGGCTAATTAATTTATACCTGCAGTTTGTTTGCATGTGTATTAGGTATTTATTTTGGCTTTAGTAGACAGCGTAGATGATTGCTGGTGGCAAGGCGTGCCTTGGCATTAAGGCGTCCCATATACCATGCATATATTATTGTCATGGGGGCTAAGCAATCTCACAAGAATCTGAACACTTTCTCAAATGAGATCAGATGTTGTTTCCTAGACCCGTTGACAGTTTCACAAACCTTCACCAATATTCAAATTTAATAAATACTAAACCAATCGGATCGAATATCGATTCTGCCTCTGCAATCACGCTTCGTTTGGTGATCCTTGTTGATGATGCTAAAACCGAACTAACCTGAATTCGGAAAACATCTATAGATGAATACCAATAAAATCCCAGTGTTTTGACATTATAGTCGTCGCCAAACTGCAGACACTATTCCTTGTTTTCATTCTGGACACCTTCTAACTTACAAGGGGCCAGAATACATATTGAAGCTGTTAATCGTCCTCATGAAGCTGAATTTGTCGGTACATCTTTGTTATAATAGCGGTAAAAGCAAGTGCATGTGAACGAAGCCGCAGAAGAATCGTGAATAATTCATTTTGAATTACTGGTCCAACTAGTAGCAAATCGTTGAGCGATATTCCAGTAGTAATTTTGGCTGAGCTGTTAAGGACTACTCTAATTTTAGTTGTGATACTAATACTGCGGAATTTTGATAGTCGACACATTCCATATTGTTCAATATCTCATATTCCCAGGCCTTGATTAACCATTAAGCAATATAAGCACATGCTTAGGGCCTCAAGAGAAAAAAGGCATGAAAAGGATTTAAAGAGTATTAACGTTTATTTAGGTATCTAATTAAACAATTAAAAAAATAATTAAAAATTAATAAAAAATAGATACTAAATCATTTTTTAATTAATAGATGTCGCGACTCCATGTCACGAGAATTATTGATGCCTACCGAGAGGACTTAAAGGCTAACTTCGCAACTGAGCTTCACCAGTTTCACACATATGTGCGTCATAAGTTTAGTCAATCAACTAATGGGAAAACAAAATTTATAATTTAGTCTTGCTGAGCTTTATATAAAATAATTGTGGAGGGCAATATTGAGTCGGCCTTTCCAAATGTAGATATTTGATTTTAGATATTTCCGACATTGATGGTCACAAATTATTCAGCTAAGCGTTCATTTTCGCAGTTGGAAAACATTAAAATTCCGTATCGAACGACTATGCAACAAGGTAGACTACATGCATTATCGTTACTAATTGTAGGAGAAGATGTGTTGCGAACAATTAGTTTTGATGATCTGATCAAACAACAGATTATTGTTTTTATATAATTTTACCTTCGGAACTTTCAAATAATTTGGGTCAGTCCTTTTATGCATCTACTAAAAATGCTATTTTGAATGGTTTAATCTTGCAAAAACTGTCCTATATAACAGTTACTCGCAAAAACGAAATTTGTTTTAGACATTTTGCATACAATTTTATGTATGTAGACCATCAAATCAAAATTGACTAGCTCAGCGCTCGCCAAAAAGTTGCCTTTGTATAAATCAACAGTATGCGTTCGGTAGGTAAATTAAACATATTCCTAATCTGTCTATTTTGCACAATTTGAATTTCTTGCAATTTATACTTAGATGCAGAGCGCCATATAGGACTATGATGCGACAAAATAGAGCGAAAATAAGCAAAATATCCTGATTTTAGAACCTGTGCTGGAAGAGCAAAAGATATTCTATTAAGTACTCCAGCAAGACCAGAAAGCTTCTTAATCATAAAGCCAATGTGGGGAGCCCAACTTGATGTAATCTTACTTATACAGCAAACTCCTCTGATCTATTTATTGCTGCACGAGAAATTATTTGTTCCAAAGGGAGTTCCAATTAATATTATTGCAATTTTTTTTCTGCCCACCTAAACATGTCGTAGTTGATCACCAATTTCTTTATCCTTTGCTTTTTAAACCACTTAATTACCATTGTTTCTATTTCAGGAAATACTGAGTTTGGTCCTGCACCTGTAACTTTTATTTATTTTTTGTGATTCCATTAAATCATTTTCGCGAAAAACCCATTTCGTTATTTAAGAGTGTTGATACCCCGTAAGTTTTTCCAAGGAATTGGGCTCACCATGGTTTGCTCGAGCTAATATGTTATAATATTATTTATTGAAAAACCTACCTCACTCGCCATGATGTTGCATATAAGGGACACCTAATTTTTTTAAGTGTTTAGGGCACCTCGAAGGCTTAATTCGGCCCTGCATATTCCAACATAAAACTGTTATAAGCGGCACGTAAATCTGCAGTTTTATCTGATCGTCTTCGGAATGGAAATCTAACTATAAATCTTCCCGAGCTATCCCGTTTGGAAGTGCTTCTATAATGTAATAAAATCTTTTCAAAATGTTCTAGCTCCCAAAACTTCTTTTATCCTCTACGTGGTATCATTTTGCTCTTGATACAGCTAAATTACAGGAAACTGTTTTCGTTGATTTATTGGTTAATGCCTCAGTAACGACCCATCCTATAATGGTGTTTTGCAATTCTGGTAAATTTTCACCTAATTTAATTTATCCAATTGCTGGAATTTCAGCAAATATTTCTGCACCCAGTAACAAATCTATTTTTTTGCGGCTGGTAAAAATTTGGGTCAGCAAGTTTAAACTAGAGCGGGAATTTTCATATTCACTGGATCAATTAAAATTGACGGTGGTTCTCTCCGGATATTTTAGTTAATATTTGAAATTCAACTGAATTAAGGTATGTATTCAATCGCGATCAAAATTTGATTATAGCACAACTAGATGCCGATACTGGTGCACCAGAGACACTAACTATTTTTACCGAAGAACATTTAGGTTTGAGTCCCAATCGTTTTGATACGCTTTAGTTACAGTGTTTATTTGAGATCCTGAGTCCCCAGTGGGTAGGAAAACCGTTTTGGTTCCCGAGGCTTGAAGCGTGGTTTTGTTTTCATTTGATGATATCAAAACTGAATGTCGGCCTTTTGAAATTGAAGTTCTATGTGTGCCATTTATGTTATCAGTACCTACATATGTATAAAAGCGTTTGCAGCCTTCTAAGCGTATATGGCAACCATCTGTTATAACGTACTTTTCCCATCTTTGAGATTGTCTCAAACAATTGAAACATAGTTTGAGATATTCTATCTTTATTCGGCGCGGCGTTCACCTGCAGACAATACTACACAGTAAAAAATGGGACGTTCTTCCCAAACGGTGAGTTAAAATCAATAGTAGTTGATTTTAATTTAACTATTTTACGAATATAAATATGTTTTTGCTCTTAGTAGTTAAAATTTATCTTCAAAAAAACCATTTCGCTAACCCCAAAAAATTGCTAGGGGCAGTTAAATCGACAAGAAGTTAAAATTTAATAACGATTTGTCATTAAAAACAATTTACTTCCGAAATGTTATTCCAAATTTTTCCTTACCAAATACATTAATACAGTTACCTCAATAAAATATCACAACTTTACTACCAGTTGTTGTAAAACTTATTATTTTCATTTTAATACCAGTGTTAACTCCATTAAAGTATGTATTTGGTACACAATTTCAGATTATGCTTATTCATAATATTCATTCTCATTACAAGCATTATTATGTACCGTACGAGTACATCATGTTTGTTCTATTTAATATTGTTGTGAATTGTATTTTATGTTTTCTTTAAATACGAAAAGAAATAATTGAATTTATGAAACAGTTCGTTTTTCAGTTCACCAAGTATCACGACTTCAAATATATTTTGATTTTTTTTAAACTGCGTTAAAAGTTTGAATTTTATTTTATTATAAGATTAACTATGAAAAGTGAAACAAAAATTCTAACCTTATCTGGAACTTGATAGGTGTGGGCTACCTAAGTTCCAACGATAATTTTAATAAATGGCAAAAAAAACTTGAAACTGATGAATGAGTCCAATTTTGTTGTACTTGGGTCGTGTAACAAAAATCCAACATGCTTTAATTGCATTATTTCTATGCCATAGAAATATTTAAATATGTTTGTCTGACATAGAAAATAGGTACCAGTTTATTAAAATATTTCAGTTTGTTTATTTTTGTTTTTATTTTTTTATTTAATATAAATACTTTATAGAAGTTCAATACTATATCATCAATACTATACTATATCTAAATTGACGTAGAAGCATATGACAATGGGCGATTTCAGGTCTCGCAACATGTTGGCTTTGGAAATTTTCAATAAATCGAATGCATTCAGGAAACAAAATGTTGATTTTGCTCAACATGTTGTCAACAGTTGGCGGACCTGGAAGCGCCCCACGTAATACATGCCGAAACAACGATCATATACTTCGATTAATACACAACCGAGTATTTGCCCCTATTCAACCATACCAAAACGCTTGATAAACCCTCTAGTGAGAATTATTCGCCATTTAAACTTACATGTCTTTTTATGGATAAGCCGTGTTTATAATTTCAGTAATTATCTACATATATTGCATAATCTCAATTTTTTCGTTTTAGTTTTATAGTATTTAACAAGCCAAAATAAAAACGTAATAGTAGTAGCAATCCATGAGAATGTAAACTGCATATCTATCGTATACTGTACTGTAAGTCTTCAATATTTTAAAATATGTTCAACTAATCAACTGTAACTTAACATGTAATGTTTTTAAAAGAATTTTAATGTTATTTGGTTTGTAATGTGTCAAAAATGACTTCGTTGATGGCCAGACAATCATATACCTAAACCATTGCAGTTTTAGTTTTCATTGCAGAAGGTTCAAAGTGTAAAAATTGTAAAATATAATTAAAGTCAAAAAAATAATTAAAAAATTGTTTATTGAAATAAGTTCAATCATATTATGTGATATGTGAAATATATATAGTGTACGTTAAATTTTAGTTCAGAAATCTGGCCATTATAAAGAGGCAAAGAAAAATTAACTCGTGTAAATTTTAGTGGTACGTGCAATTAGTTTTTCTTTCTTCAGTGACTTAAATGTGTTTCAAGTAAATAGAGTAATGTGTTTCATGTACATAATTTTCAAATTTGTAACGACCTTTTGATTAATAAAATAGTTAATAAATTATGTAATATATAAGTGTGCGATACGTCTCATTTTATTATTCAAAAAGCCGTTGCAAGTTTCAAGAATGTATGTATATGCCGTTCTCTTTTTGATTAATTCAAATTTATAATTTTGAGGAAAGAGACGTCAAATACCTCACAATGAAAACAAAATCTAACGGGATAATTATTTTTCCCTCGCATTATGATCCTGTATGCAATTACATAATAATTACTTTACAATTACACAATATTTTTATCTACAAAAAATAAATAATATTTTAAATCGGAGTTAATTTTAATGTTATTTGGTTAATAATGTGTCGAAAATAAATTCGTTGATTGCCAGGCAATCGTATACTTAAATCATTGCAGTTTTAGTTTTCATTGCAGAAGGTGCAAAGTGTAAAAATTCTAAAAAATAATTAAAGTCAAAAAAATAATTAAAAAATTGTTTATTGAAATAAGTTCAATCATATTATGTGATATGTGAAATATATATAGTGTACGTTAAATTTTAGTTCAGAAATCTGGCCATTATAAAGAGGCAAAGAAAAATTAACTCGTGTAAATTTTAGTGGTACGTGCAATTAGTTTTTCTTTCTTCAGTGACTTAAATGTGTTTCAAGTAAATAGAGTAATGTGTTTCATGTACATAATTTTCAAATTTGTAACGACCTTTTGATTAATAAAATAGTTAATAAATTATGTAATATATAAGTGTGCGATACGTCTCATTTTATTATTCAAAAAGCCGTTGCAAGTTTCAAGAATGTATGTATATGTCGTTCTCTTTTTGATTAATTCAAATTTATAATTTTGAGGAAAGAGACGTCAAATACCTCACAATGAAAACAAAATCTAACGGGATAATTATTTTTCCCTCGCATTATGATCCTGTATGCAATTACATAATAATTACTTTACAATTACACAATATTTTTATCTACAAAAAATAAATAATATTTTAAATCGGAGTTGATTTTAATGTTATTTGGTTAATAATGTGTCGAAAATAAATTCGTTGATTGCCAGGCAATCGTATATTTAAATCATTGCAGTTTTAGTTTTCATTGCAGAAGGTGCAAAGTGTAAAAATTCTAAAAAATAATTAAAGTCAAAAAAATAATTAAAAAATTGTTTATTGAAATAAGTCAATTATATTATGTGATATGTAAAATATATATAGTGTACGTTAAATTTCAGTTCAGAAATCTGGCCATTATAAAGAGGCAAAGAAAAATTAACTCGTGTAAATTTTAGTGGTACGTGCAATTAGTTTTTCTTTCTTCAGTGACTTAAATGTGTTTCAAGTAAATTGAGTAATGTGTTTCATGTACATAATTTTCAAATTTGTAACGACCTTTTGATTAATAAAATAGTTAATAAATTATGTAATATATAAGTGTGCGATACGTCTCATTTTATTATTCAAAAAGCCGTTGCAAGTTTCAAGAATGTATGTATATGCCGTTCTCTTTTTGATTAATTCAAATTTATATCTTTGAGGAAAGATACAGTTGTAGCTAAAAATTATTATTACTAACAAAAAGCATCAATACGTCAACGGTTCAACAATTTTCTTAAGGACATACATTGTTTGAAGTAACTTTAAATTCAGCAAAATAACAATTAAATACAATCAATTTTTAAAATGGAAGTCAATAACTTCATTATTAATGAAAGTGAAATTTACACTGAGGAACTCATAAAAATAACATACATGAGTAGTACAAGCTGGGTGAAAGTCTCTTATATAATAAATCAGAATTTTCCCACATATGATGATATAATTTCATCAGGTTTGTTATATTTTACCTAAATATATGAAAAATATATGCGGTATATTCAAGTATATTTGGACCAGCTAATTTTTGTTGCAACGTAAAAATAATATTAATATACAATTTTTGAAAAATGCTAATTTGAACATAATTTGAAGTTGTATTCTAGGGAAAAATACTGTTAATTTACTTTTGTAAAAAATATTTCCCCAAACCAATACTCATAATTATTTAATGATCGATTTTCATAAATCAATTAAATTTCAAACTACTATTGGATAATTAAATAAACATTAAGGCTTTGTGTGTTCATGCTCAGTCGTATTTATAATATCTCGCAAGTAGATATTTCTTAGAAAACATTAGTTCTAGAATGTTATCTCACTGTTTTGAATGCAAGTTTTTATATCGGGATGACTATCCGCTCCATCTAAATACCCATAAGATTAAATCGGAGGTCTGACTTACATTATACATATAACCAAATAAGAAAGTTACCTCATTCAAATAACCAGCCGCTATTTGAAATCTACCAAGACCAACATTTGTATTAGAGTGCTGAAACCATGTGAAATTATTTTTGTGATTTTATCAACAAATTGTTGAACCCTTTGCGAGAAATAAAACAGTAAAACAAATATAAAAGTCTTAATCTCAATGAATTAGCCAAACAAACTTTAAATTTAATTGAAAATAATTTTAAATTAAATTATTATTTTTTCATTGATCAAATAATTTTTTACAACAGTAAATTAACTATATTTTTCCTTAGAATTAAAATTTATTATGAAAATTAGATTGACTAATAAATTTGAATGCTACCTCTTTATTTTTATGATTAACAATTTACAAATGTATACATACGTATGTAAAATGTCTCAGTTATAAATACATTAACCTTAGTTGAGTTAATCTAGGTTTTGCTATTTAAATGAAATATTATGTTCCAAATCCCGATTTTCATTCATAATTCAAGGACTACAACTATCTTTCATTCATCTAGGTAAATGTATGTATGTAGTAGTTCTATTAAATTTATCTTTCGATCGAACTTATTTAATTTCCCCCAACTGTACTTTAATCCAAAATAGTTTTTTCTATTAAATAATTTATTCATAAGAAAGTTGGTAAATAAAAAATAAGACCAAAAAATTCAGTAACATTTTGTGATACTAATCATCCCCATACGAGTCGAATTTACTTGACAAAACCAAGTTTAAAATAAAAATTTTCCCGATTTATTTGTTGTTCACTTTGAATTTCATTAAATCTTATATTTTAAAATTGGGTTTGTCTATTAAGTTCATCTCTTAAAAACTTTAAAAATAAGTAGTTGAGAAATTTTCGATTTACTTTAAGGTTAAAAATAAGCTCTTAAATTTAGTGTACTTATTACTGGGGCATCCTGTTCGTTTAAAACTTACCGTGTTTAATACTAATTTATTGTTAATACCTTGTATTTATTTAGCGAAACAACAATTTAAAATTTTAAAAGAAGTTATTTTATTGGATACATGCGACGTGATCATACCACGTGAAATATTCGAACATTTTATTAAAAGCTACGACCGTATAAATTACGGATTTAAACTAGTACCAAAAAGTACACCATTGGATGTATTAAATCTGGATATATCCCCAATATCTCCGTCACCATCATCAGCTTCAACGATATCAAGTAACTGTTCCTGGAATTTTTCTGAATCAAATGATGATAATTGTCCAGTTCAATTTCCAGAAAGAAAAAGATTAGTAGAAAATTTATTACGAAAGGTGAGATTAAAATCATACATCACGGTGCAATTTCAAAATGAACTAATTTTGAATAATATTTCTTTATAGGATTTGGAGCAATATATAAAACACCAAAAAAACATTGACATAAATGGACAAACTTTATTGGAAAATTATCAAAAACACAAGTTTCTCACGACCAAAGATCGTATTAAGGTTATTAATATTATTGCTGACCATATTCAACTAAATAATAGCCATATTTCAAGGGATGATAAAATTCTTTGGGCCAAAGCAACCATCCAAATATTTCCATGTCTTCGTGATGAGACAACTGAAGGAAAATATGTAAGATATTAAAACTATAAAATAATTTTGAATCGCAATACCTACTAAAACATAAACTTATTAATATTAATTTTTCTGTTATTCCACAATTAGGAAATTGTTTATGATCCAAAGACCAGAGGAGGCTTTTTAGGAAATAGATTGAAAACATTAAGCAAAATTTTAATAAAAAAAAATAAAATTTTTAATATTTCTGAAGCAAAACATTCAGCAGCTACTGACCCAGAGCAAATTTCAAATGATAATTTGGAATTTCATATACAATTTTTAAAATCCGCAAGCACTAGCTCAGAGACGGATGATATTAAAAATAGTTTACGTGCAACCGTTCAACATCGGCAATCTCTAATCATCACAGAATCGAATAAAATACCCGAAATATATCCTATATTATTGAAAAAAGTCGAATTGGTAAGTAGTTTTTGTTTATTGAATACAACAATTTTTAGTTTCTTTTAATTAAAGCAATTTTTATTATAAATTTTAATTTTTTTGCTGCCAATGACTTTATTCTTGAATCTCCAAGAGAAGTTTAAGAGATGTATTCAAATATTATACTAAATTTACTATACGTAATTTTTCTTATAAAGAAATTATTTTATATTTTTGGTATTGGATAGATTTTGATATTACCATAGACATTCATAATAGATATCTGATTTGACTAAAAACACAAAAAAAAAATAAAAAATTTCCATTCAAATGTTATCGATGTATTGCATATAGGTATTATATTTGCAACGCATTCTAAAATCATTGCCTTATAAAATACACAACACAACGATACATTGGAATTATCAGAAGTTTTTGTTTTTTTCCTTTAGTTACTATGAAATGAGAAATCTAGTATGATTGTCTATGATATTACTATATCATTTAGAGATACATAACCTTAATAATAAAAATCAACATAAAAGACAAATTAAATTTATAAAAACTGCTTTAATTATTGTATTTATTTTAAATAATATTTTTATTTTGTATTTAATTATATAAATAATTTTTTTTATATTTAATATAATTTTATTTAGATTGATTTCGAGTTCGAGTTAAATCAACCGGGAAAATGCAATAAGTTGTTAGAATTTTGGAATGAATCTAATGCAAATAAAATTATTTTTTCGGCAGAACAAAGCAGAAATGGTCCAATTGAAAATTTAGGTAATGTAAATTAGTTAGTTAAACTAGTGTGTTCCCAATCTTGAACCAAAATATTCTAAATCCAGAACTATACTAATGAGAAGAAACATTTTTCAGTCATTTGATTTAGAGAAATATTTATCTACTTATATTAAACCGGCTAAAATTTAGTTTCGAAAACCATTTCACATTCTTCCTGTTTTTTCATTTTTTTATTTAATCGATAAAAAATATTATAAAGTGCATTTTGAACAAATAATATAAATATCAATAAGGATAAAAATATAAATCAATAAAACTCATAAATTCTTGAATTTTCCTTAATGAATGGTGATTTTCAACTGAGTTACTAAAATAAATCATTGTTCTTTGTAAAGAAAATTTAAATGGTTATTGAAACTAAAGCTGTTCCTAACACATAACAGAAAATAATTTTTTAATTTTTCGTTTCTTTAATATTTCTTTACAAAAGTAAATTAAAAACAAATACAAATTTTCACTTTTAAGTAAAAATTTCAAAAATATTGTTGCTTCAGAATATTTTGGCTCATACTCGCAAATAAAAGTTGTGAATTCATAGTATATTATAACAAACCAAAATTATTCCTTAATATTAATGTTTTTGTAAATTTAGGTTTATGTACATCTTTAAAAGCTCTCTTCTGTTTACTAACATTATGTCCACCTGCAGTTAAGGGTCGCGGCAGCTCAAATAAATGTGGCGTTGCAACATCATTTGGAAAATTAGTTGTCTTACATGAGGTATATTTGAAATTTTGATTAAAATTTAAAATAGATAAACATTTTTGTATTTTAATTTCAGAACAATACATCACTTGAACAGAAAACAATAATAAACAAACAACCATATATTATAGCATCCGGACGAAACTTAAATGAGATCAATAACTACTACGTTGCCGTGGACGGGAATATAGTAGATACAGGAAATGAATTAAAGCACGCCATCGACATTTGTTTTAAGGTTCATTATATTTTAAACATCGAATATGATGAAAATTTAAGAATTTTATGGGGATACATACAACATTTCATTTATCAAATTAACCTTAACCATATATCAACTTGCATGAGACTGTGCAATGCCTTATTAAATAATTAAATCAAAGCCGTAGGTTAGTTTTATATTACTTAATTATTAATTTATGTTGAATTTTCACGTACTAAATGAATAATATAATAGAGCTCTGCAACGACTTATTAAAAAAATAATCAAAAATATAATTCTCAATTTTATTTTTCATAATAAACAAATTTTAATTTATGTTCAATTTTCTTTTCACACTAAGTAATTATATTAACATTTAAAATATTCTGAAAATATGAACAATATATAACTGAGCTTCGCAATTATTTGTTAAATTATTTATTCGGGAACATGTTTCATATTTTATATTTCATATTCATAATAATCAAATTTTAAGCAAAATGTTCACTTAAAACTAATGAATTACAGTATCAATAATTGTGAACAATTTAATAGAGCTCTGTAACGCTTTTTAAATAATTTAGTTGAAAACATAATTCAATATCCTATATTTTATAATTAACCAATTTTAATTTATGTTCAATTTTTTTAATGAATTATTTTAACATTTAAAGTATTCTGAAAATATGAATAATATACATACATATAACTGAGCATCGCAATTATTTACTTATTCGAGAACACGTTTAGTATTTTATATTTCATATTCATATTTAACAAATTTGAAGTAAAATGTTCACTTAAATCTAATGAATTACAGTATCAATAATTATTAACAATATAATAGTGCTCTGTAACGTCTTTTTAAATAATTTAGCCGAACACATAATTTCCTTTATTTCATAATTAACAAATTTTAATTTAAGTTCTAATTGTAATGTAAATTTCATGAAGTACGTTTCACATTACATCTTTGTGTTAGAGAATTTTAAGTCGTAGTTCTTTTATTTAATTGTTCCGAAAAATTACAAATGAACTTCGTTTGTTACATATGTGGTGAGACTCGGTCCACCGTAAAGGAAATGATCAAACATTTGAAAAAAGATGTGCATAATGTAGAAGAAAATGGAGAAGATAAAATTATCTGTTTAGTTCGAAATTGTTCATGTAAATTTCAAACATTTAGTGGTTTAAGACGACACATGAAAACAATTCATATCGACAGATTAAACGCAGTAAATGAGCCTAGTGAGAGTAGTTATGACCGTGTACCAATGGTAGATAATTGTATCGTTAGCCCGGCAGATAATTCTTCCCTTAACCTGGAACCAAGTCCAAATATTGAAATGTTGGATCTAATAAATCATTCGTTGGATGACATACTAAAGCTTTCTCTGTCCGATTGTGCTATCGATATTATAGTGAATTCTATACTTCAAATAATAAAATTATTATTTTTATTTATAAAATCATCAATACTAAATAGTCCAGAACAGAATAATCTAATTTCCTCTTTACACAAATCAGTTATCGAAATTATCGAAGAAACTAACTCAAGCTATAAAAGAAGGAAAAAGGCGTTTAGTATTGTACCACAACCTATAGAAATTGACTTGAATACTCGTTATGAACAAAGATATAACAAACAAAATCAGCTGTACATGGAAGTTCCAATAATAAATAAGTTTGTTTATGTTAGTATAGTCGATACATTAAAATTTCTTTTGAAAAACAAAGATATTCAAAGCTATGTAATGCAAAGTCCGCCAATAGAGGCTAATAATGTGATTGAAAATATAAATCATGGGAAATATTTATGTTCAAATGAACTTTTTGTAACTTCACCAAATGCTCTACAAATTCAACTTTACTTTGATGAATTTGAAGTTGTTAACCCAATTGGAAAAAAAACTTCCATTCATAAAATAGGTGCATTCTACTTCCAAATAAGAAATTTCCCGGTTCGCACTTATAGTCAATTAAATAATATACATTTGCTGTCACTTTGTTATTCAGAAGACATAAAGTCAGTGGGGTTGAACACAATTTTATCTAGATTTGTAGAAGAACTTAAAATATTAGAACTAGACGGTATAGAAGTTGATTTTTTAAATAACCAAAAAATCATAAAAGCAGGTTTAGTTTCTGTGTGTGGCGACAATTTGGGAATGAATGCAGTTCATAATTTTGTCGAATCATTTTCTGCAAACTATTTTTGCCGTATGTGTCTAATTAAAAAAGAAGATATCCAATCAAATTTTAAAGAAGAAAATGTTGAGTTGAGAACTAAAGATAATTATGATTTGCAGCTTAATTATATCGAAGAAGAGTTAAAAAGCAACATAAACAATCATTTCGGAATTAAAGGAGCTTGCATATTAAATAAACTGAAATATTTTCACATACTTGATTCTCCTGTGGTCGATATAATGCACGATCAATTAGAAGGTGTCGGGCCTTATGAAACTGCACTTTTTCTGAACTTCATTGTTAATGATCAAAAACTGATATCGATGTCAGACTTAAAGTCTAAATTCCGAAGTTTTAATTTCGGTTATTTAAATCGTTCAAATAGGCCTAGTGATATTGTTATTGATATCCAAAATTGCAACGTAGGGCAGAAAGCCGCACAAATGTGGAATCTGTTGCCGTATGTTCCTATAGTTTTGCGAGACATATTTCAGTCGTCAATCCCAATTGTGAGAAGTCATTGTAATTTAATAATTATTTTAATAAAAATTTGGCGCCTTATTTTTGCAACAAGATTTTCTCAGCACATGATTTTAAAAATAAAGACGCTTGTAGAAAAACATCATCAATTATTTAAAGTATTATATCCGAAATATCCTTTAAAGCCGAAGCATCACTTTATGATACACTATGCTAGTACTATTGAGAAATTAGGGCCATTGATACATTTATGGAGCATGCGATTCGAAGGGGCTCACTTACCATTTAAACGAATCAGTAATATAAAAAAAAATTTTAAAAATATTTGTAAGACGTTAGCAGTTTCACATCAACTAAATCTTTATAATATTTACAACAATAATGAATTTAGAACAAAATTGGAATATAATATCGATAGTAAAATAAAATTGGGGACTTATGAACACCAATCTATTATTTTGCAAGGAAAACAAAATTTTGTAACTATCATATTTTGTAAATCATTAAATTACGGATTTGAATATAAAAGAGAATTTTTTATATGTTTAACAGTAAATTCTGGGCTACCGGAGTTCGGGGAAATTATTGATATTTTATTAATAGATAATGAAATATACCTAATGGTTCAAAATTGGATCATAGAAGCTTATATTTCTAGGCTAAATTGTTTTAAAATTAAAAAGGGAAACCATAGTATAACATTAATAAAATTGGAACTTTTACTTTACAAATGTGTTTTTGAGAAAATTTTATTAAATAATGAAATATATATTTTATGTAAACAATTTTTATAAAACCATATTATAAAATAGATTTTTTAAATAAACAAAAAATTAAAAATTTAATGAATTGTTGTTATTATTATTCCTAAAAAGGTATAAAATTTACTACTCAAACGTATAGATACTCCTATTAAATGTAGCTAGGCCTATTCTTTTTCTGGAGATTAAATGACGCCTAGTACGGAATTGATTAAACCTATTTTCTGGTGTCATTTATTACTCTGTGAAATTATTTAGTAATTCCGAATTATACTTAAATTAATTTTTTCCGTTGTTAATTCAACTTACTCGAAGGAGGTAAAATGAAAGAACACTTAGGGGTCAATTTGTGTTTTTTTGTTCCTAAAAAATGATAAAATCTACTACTCAAACGTAAATAGATACTTCTATTATATGCAGCTTAACCTATTATATCTCTGGAGTTTAAACAACGTTTAGTACGGAATTGATTAAACTTATTTTTGGGTGTCATTTATTACTCTGTGAAATTATTTAGTAACTCTTATTTAGTATTATAATTAAATTAATTTTACGTTGCTAATTCTATTTGCTCGGAGGAGGTAATATCAAAGAACAATTAGGAGTTCACTAAACAATTTTTCGTTTTCATAATACTAAATAATAGATAAAATCATTAATGGACTGTAAATAATCTATACTCCTAAAACTAACACGTTTTGCTACATTATGATGTCAGAATGAACTAACAAACTATCTAACTAACTTTGGGTAATAGTTTACTATTCTAACTTTTTTATGGAAGTATTCTATCAAAAAACGATCCTCTCTAATTAGGAGTCAAATTTAACAATCATTTTGACCCGGTCCCTTTTTAAGATGGTGTTTGGGGTTAAAATAGGCGTCTTATTTCTAACTGTGTAGAAATTCTCCTGCCCGATCTCGTATCTGTTTTCACTGTAGCATGTTGTTGCTTCGGTGGATTGTCAATAGTTTAACTTGTTACGACAACGTAAATTAATAAATTTTGCCAAAAAGCAACAAATTTTGCTTCACAAAATCTAAGCTTTACAATAGCTGCTGCATCTTTCACAGTCTTCCTCAGGTACATTTAGTTATTTCTGCACTAAAAGAATCCAAAGTCAACTCCGGCAGTTTGGGAATAAAATTTAATTCTTTAATGCATGAATTCAAAGTTACACCCTTTAATTGTTCAATTCTATCCTGTAATGCGGGGCGGAATTTATAATATTGCCGGTCAACTACGGTTCGCGTGCCCATTTCATATTCAACGAGCGCATCTAGCATTAACTGATTTTTTTTAAACCTGCATAATTCGTGATAAGCTCATTTAACCGTAATTTGGGTTGTGATAAATATACTGTCACTATAATTTGGTTGTGACAATTTCCGATAGCTCATTGATTGAATCCAGAAAAAATAGCTATAGTTGTTTAGATCGCCCTAACATGGTTTCGGTGGCCATTTCACCTTTATTTAACGAAATAAATGTGCTTACAGTTTAATATTATGCCTTGTATTTTTAATGCAACTTGGTAACCGCGGTTAACGAGTGTAGTTGCACGAAGCAAACCTTAAACATTGGAATTGTAATCTTTTATCCTATTGACCTTATACCGCAATCACAAATTCGTAGACACGTGTTGAAAAAACAAAAAAAGTGCTGGTGATTCGCAGACCGTTCGTTATAGAATTACGTACGCAGTCAAAATTTAACAACTGATTACCACAATCACAGAATTATATCACAGCACACGTAAAACTAATCACTTGACGGAGATTAGGCACTCACAAATGTACAGCACAATGATACTTAAGGCTATTATTCAGCACCAATGGCATATGACGTTATGACGTAACAAGAAATTTAAATTTGGATTCCTTCCCACCGTTGCGAAATGGCCTATACACCATTTGATTCAAGGCCCTTAATGCTATTATTCCCCATTAATAGCATCTCGCGACAATCCCTACTCTCTTTATTCCCACACACAAAAAAATATTGCGGTGTGAATGGTATTTTATCCGAAAAAAACTTTATTTTTTATCCAATAGTACCATATTAACTCCGCAAGATCGGGTACAAATTTTAAAATATCCAAAAGGATCGAACAGCATACTTTTGCACCGTTCGGAGTAAACGCAAAAGTTGTCAACAGCGGATTTTTTTAAAAAGTACTTCCCAGAGATTATTTTCGTTCTATCGGAGTAAATATTTACACCGTTTGGAGTTTTCGTGAAAAAGTAAAATTGTAAGAGATTTTGGCTGTATTAGTTAAATTCGCTAAAACAACCTGCATATTCCTTCTGTATAATAGAATTTAAATTGTGATACAATCAGGCTAGTCGCAGCGGCCTGATGAGAAGATTCAATTCTCTTACAATCATCGGAACATATTAAAATCATATACATTAAAATAAAATACCAATGGGATAAAAACCATACACTCAAAAAATGTGCGGTGTTAATTGGTTTTTTATCCGAAAAAGTATTTTTTCTAAAATATTTATAAATGATTGATAAATATTTTTATCTATCCGAAAAGATAATTTTTTATAAAAACTCCTTTTGGATTTAATAAAATGCACCTCTAGGTGTTTTCCTAAAGATGAATGTTCCTGTTTGGGTTTTATGCGGTGTAAAAGTTTTTATCCAAATGTATTTTATGCCATTTTTATTATAATATCCGATTGGATTCAAATTATAAATATCCGATTGGTGGGACACTATGTAACACCGATTCGGTGTTGTGGTGACCTTTTATTTTTTTGTGTGCATCAGCAGTAATTGAACACAAAAAATCGACTGTAAAAGTCCATTCTATCGATAAGATAATTTTAATCACTTGGATAAGATGTGAAATGGCAGATAAAATGACGTGAAACATTGGGATATATTTCCGTAATATGAGTGTGTGAGTTGAAGTGTTAAATGCTAAATTATCCGGACATAGTTTTTCGAGGTACTGTCACACCGTAACTTTAAACCAGAAGTGAGATGCTGTATTAGTCGTTGAAATTAAGGCAATACTGAACCAAAGACCGTCCTAAGTTAGACAACCCGCTGACGTTTATTTTCGTATGCTAAGTTATATAAGCTAGAGTGACCCCAACTCCACAGTGAGACCAAAATTTTAATTGTTAAGTTTAATTATTTAGGCGACTAAATATGCCTAAAATGTCATAAAAGGCCCAATCTTAGTTAGGTGGTAATATCGCTTACTTTGGTACGATAATTCGAATGGATCAATCAAATTCTTACAAATTGGCGATAGTTAAATTGTAGAAAATCACCGTTGACGTTTTATTAAAATACCTCTTTTGAATAGAAAATTTATATTACTGTGTACTAAACTCGCCGGAGACGTTTTCGCTTGAATTCAAGAATATCAGGGGCCTTATTCTTCCATCTAAAAAAATATAAATTTATCTTTCTTTAAACATACAGCAGATGTATGTTATATATTATCACTTTAAGTACATTTTGGTAATCACAAAAATTATTATTTTACGGTTCCAAATTTTCTTTAATCCAATCTAAGTACGAACGTACATTTGTATATATACCTGGCCATCCCAATTTTCCACAACCATATCCATACGAAATAACACCCTCTAAATACCAATACTGTGACACGGGTTTCAAAAATGGGCCACCTGAATCCCCTATGCATGCATCTTGATTTGCTGCACCACCAGCGCACAATTGTTTCGCGAGCACTCTAAATTTAGAGAAACATTCCAAAATATCCCATAACCGTAGCCCAACAATACGTTTAACACTACTTGTACTATCCGCAATATTAGCCGGATTTGTACTACCCCAACCAATCGAATAAAGTGTATCGTTTGTTTTTAACTCCGCTACGCTTCCAGTTGGTAAACAAACGGGTTTTATTGAAACGGTAAATTCAACCGGTTTGGCTAATCGCACTAATGCTATATCATTAAATTTGGTCGCCGAATTAAATAGCGGATGCAGAATAATTTTTTCTATTTCATAATCGATCGGTTCGGCAGCACACTCCTTGGCACCAGTTTCTTTATCCACTTCACAATCGACAGGAAATTGTAACAAATCGTGTTCACCCAATCGGACGGCTGTTCTGTGTATACACAAATAAAATAATTAGTTTTTCGTTTAAATATTATCACGAGATGAATTGTAATAAACGTACAGTTTTCTTTTAATTTTACCGGCTGCGGGCGATAGACAATGGGCCGCTGTTACCACGTAACGTGTATTAATTAGAGCACCACCGCATTGATAATCACTGGATATTACTCCGTCCAAACCTGTATTTGCGAGACAAAAACGGAATTAATTAACTATGATTAAAAAATTGTATTCCCCTTAAACCAATTTCTACCTTTAAAAATAATTGAATGCCTCGCGCCCGATTCGATATAATTTATGTGCTTACTAATAAACATTGGCGATTGACCGTGCTTTAGAGTAAATATTGCTTCATGCGGTTAGTGCAATTATTAATTATTATGTATTTGTATAGTAAATAGATAAGTTCAAATACACAAAAAAAAAAAAAATCAAAAGTGTTACGTCATTTTCACACAGAGGTAAACAGTTATTCATAAATATTCATTTTCAACACTGTACATCATAAACATAAATGTAAATATAATCATTACTCACTCAATTCAAAATCTAATAATGCCATCCATGGATGTTCATCTAAAGATAAAATGTCTCCACCAATAATTCGATTACTAAATGGATTAACACCGCACATTGGTGGCTCAGGCAGTTCATTCCCTTCGTTAGAGATCACCGCGATGATCGAACACAATTTAATAACGAGAAAAAAAAATCTTTTCATGACAGTTGAACCGGTTTACTATTTTTATTAACAACTACTAAATACTAGGTGTGCACGTTTCAACAGCTAACAAGCTAATAAATATAAAAACTACAATAGTTTTGATTTTAAATTAATAGTTTTGAATTATCTTATGAGAAATCAGTTTTGAGTCACTCTCCAACATTAACAAAATAAAGCAAAAGAGTTTAGCTTAAAGTGTAAATAATTGCGAAAAAGAGAAAAATTGCGTACTTCCACAAAACCGTTAAATACATAAATCAACAAGCATACATTTTAGATTAACTCTCTCTTACTCATAGTACTGATATCGAGTTACCAACTATGATCTTGAATAAAACAGAATCTATACATAAACTATAAATGAGAATTTGGTGCATCATAATTTCACATGTAGTTTAAGCTGGTAACAAATTAATTGAAGCATTGTTAAAGTTTGAATGGCATACAAAAAACATAGCTGTTGTTGTCTCAGATGAACGCTAACCGTTATATAACATTTCATTTATGAGATTCAGTGGTTTTTAAAAAGTTTAACGTTTCTCATACAATATTTACGTTTTGAAAAATGTTGGATATTGGATATTAAGGATACATTATCCCAATAATGACAAAAATATATAAGAAGTGCAAGAAGAGTTTTGATGCAATTTCCTGCCGGAGGTATCGAATTATAGTGTTTTAAATAAATTGAATAATGTGTGCCGCAGCCTGGTCGCTTAACAAAATGTTTAAAATTTATTAAATAATAGGATAGGACAGTTATTCTGATAAAGAAATTGTTTATAATTTTTACAGACAAAATTATTAAAATTATGAAATCCGATTTTAATTCAATCGACTTAAATTATGATTACTTTTTAAAGGAGAGTTTAATTTTGAAAGATTATTAAACTTTAAAATTAAAGCTCTTATGTAGAAATAAAAATAATATTGGTGGAATAGAGGTGAAGGGGCAAGTTGAGACTGTTGGCTTAGACAAGTTGAAAATACGGTAATGCAGACTGTGTTATCCCAACCAAAAGTAAAAACAATCGGTAATGTAAATTGCGTTATCCCAACTGAAAACAAAAAAAGGAAGTCAATATCAATGAAGACTTTTGTTAATATTTCTATATGGCTAAACCTGGTTCCAGTTCCTTGTGGAAAATTGTGGAAAACTCGCGAAACCCAAAACAATATTTTAATTGGAATAAAATCAGCCTCTATAGTGTTATGTCTGGAGATGGATTACATTGATATGACTTGTCAATAGCTATCGCAGGAACAAAAATCAGTTCCAGTTTCCCGTGGGAAATCTCGAAAAATTCGATTTTCCAAAAATAATTAGAAAATTTGTATAAATCAGCCTCTAGAGTAGTGTTCACAAGTAGTTGCTATTGGCGTGCCAATACAATTATTTCTTCAAAAATTGTTTTATTTTGCGAGCCAAACTAATTTCTAAAATAATTTTTTCCTTAACCTTTCTGCTAATCGCATTTCTCTGGTATTCTGTTTAGAACTTCTGGTTCAACGCTTCTTCAACAAATTGGTATGCAAATTCAAATGAATAAATTTCTTTCATTTTAGAGGAGTGACAATTACGGGTGGCCAGACGTCCTGATTTCTCCGGACATGTTCTGGTGTTTCAAAATTCTTCGAGCATCCGGGAAAATGTCTCACATTGTCCTGAAAATTCAGAGAAAGAACAGAAAAATAATAATTTCCATAAAATTTAAAATAATATTTTAATTACAAAACCAAAATGCAGCCCAAATGATATGGCCCAAAAATTCTTTAAGATGTGATTTAATCTATTTTAGATTTTGAACTATGTAAATAGAATCGGTGTAATATCTCAAATATAAAATTTCACAAAAGTACATCGATAAATGTGTTTATTCCATTTGGTGCTGCTGGAGGTGGCAAAAATTGACCGCCTTGGCTGTGTATGGAAAACCAAAATTGGCAAATCTAATTTTTGATGTTTCAAAATATTTTTGCCGTTGAACCATGTTTTAATTTATAAATTCTGGTCTCAGCCCAACCTTAGCGCCGAAAAAAAACTTCAGGGCATGTAATCATAGGTTTTATATTTGGAATTATTTTTAATAACAACAAAATATTTCAGACATAAAATTTCACTACAATCCGTGTTCACTAAAAACAAATGAGCTTGTCGCATTTGATGCTAGAGTTAAGAAGATAGTCTGAATTGGCTCAGTATGTAAAAATAAATTTGGCGAATATAATTTTTGATTTATGATATTGACTAAAACATAATGATATGGCCGAAGGAATTCTTCAGAGCCGGATTTTTTTTAATTTTATATTAGGAACAACTTAAAGAATCGACTTTACATATCAAATCTCAGATGTAAAATTTGATTAAAATACATCCACAAACTTTCCACATAGCCTCGGTCCTAGATTGGTTGTTCATGTAAAAAAATATTGGTGAAACAATTTTTGTTTAATGGTACCATAATATCAGTAGAGGTGTTCTAAGAAATCCGACCCCAAATGATAAACCCCAGAAATTCTACAGAGCGTGAATATTTCGATTTTATATTAGGAACTACTTACAGATTCGGCTTAATAATGTAGATATAAAATTTCACACACAAACATTTATTGACAAACGTGCGTATTTCATTTGGCGCTGGAAGTGTAGAAACGCCCTGATTGGTCATGTATTTAAAAAACAAGTTTCTCTTCAAATTTTAATTTTTTTTATTTATGGCTTGTATTTATGTACCAAAGTATTATTGCAATGTGTTGAAATATTTGTTGAATTATGGCCATGTTTCATTTAAGAAACTTCATTCCTGCCCCCAAACGGAACTTTTGTAATTGTGCACCAATTTCATTGTAATTTGGTATCTGGCTTAACCAACATATTTGATGATAAATGAATTGGTTTCAGCACATCCAAATGATGAATCAAGGTGGCGGCTTTTGAAACTTTTCTAGAAGAGATTTAACTACAAATCTGTTTTCTGACCAGTGGATGGTCGTCGCCACCAAACCAATTTTTTCTTTTTTTTTTATCAAATACTTAAAAAAATTCGATACTCTAAAACTGTCCTGGTTTTTATATGTCGAAATTTTCGACTCTTTCAAATTTGTTCAGATTTCATTCAAGTTTAGTTGTTTTTGGCCTGGTCATCCTAGTGACAACTTCCATTTGCTATCCTTTTCTTGTAACTAGTACCATCGCATACCCGGAACTTAAACTACATAAGTCAATGAAGAAAATATTAATAAAAATGTATCGCAATACAAATTTGCGATGGTATATTGGGGCTACTCGGTTTGAAATATTTGGATATCTATCAAAAATAATTTCAAAAGGGTTTCAGGCATGAAACGTGTGACAGTAAAACTACCTTCGTAATTGTTGAATTTCGACCAAAAGCAGGGGCGAAGTGTAGAAGTTGCTGAATGAAGTCAACGACGATCCAAAACTGCTCAAACGAGTCATAACTGGTGATAAAACAGAAGGTTACTAATATGACATCGAAAATAAGGCTCAATCGCCCCACTGAAAGCTTCCTAAAGACACAAGACCAAAAAAAGATCGTCAAGTAGTGTAACATAAGTTCTTAGGTCGTTCGATTAATAAGGAGTACTTCCATGAAGTTATACGCTGTTTGCGTGAAGCGATCCGAACGAAACGTCTGGATTTATGGGGAAACAACTTATGGCCATTGTACCACGATAATACGCCTGCTCAGACTTCTCTGCCTGTTAGTAAATTTTGGCCAAAATCGACACCAAAAAGCAATTGTGTCAATTGGATTTAAACATCCTGCGAAATTGTAAAATATGACGATTTTTTGCCATGTATTTTATCACCAAGTAATTTTCTTTCGGGCTTTCCGTGTTTGTCAAAAATATTTGATATTCATCCAAAGGTGTGTATATGCCCAAATTGGGTTCCCATTTTCACATACATATTTGGGCTTTATCAAAATTCTAGAAACGTTTTTTACGTTTTTTGTTAGAATAACTGCAAAAAAGGTCGAGTTTTTAAAATTCTAAAATTTTTTGACGTGCCGGAAAAAATTGTAAACGTTCCAAGTTTTGCACGCGTGCCACGTATTTGCAATTACTACTCTAGACTGTTATGTCTGGAAATGAATTACATTGATGCGTGACTTGTCAATAGCTATCGCAGGAAAAAATTCAGTTCAAGTTCCCCGATGGAAGTCTCGGAAAATTCAATTTTGCAAAAAAGTCACATCAAAACAACAAGTCACATCAATAAAATGCAACTCCAGGATATAACACTCTAGGGGCTGATTTTATACAAATTTTCTAATGATTTGGAAAATCGAATTTTCCGAGATTTCACAGGGGAAAGTTGAACTGAATTTTTTTCCTATGATGAAAAATGTATCGACTTTTTGTGTTTCCATTTTTGGATTGCCACTTTTCCATCATGACTTGTGGATTGTGACAGAATCTGAGAATCCTCGATTTTTTTTAGATATTTATTTCTTTATCTGACATAGTTAATGGACTGGCAAAGCGACTAATGCGTATATTAACAGCTGAGTTGATTTCTTTTTTTTAAATTTCAAATAGTTGGTACAAGAACTAATAAGAATATCAAAAAAAAAATTATATTTCTGCTGATTTAATATTTCATCCCATTTAAGGACAACACCTGCACCAAACCCGAAACCGGTGAGGTTGTACCTTGATACAGGAAGAAATAATAGGGTATTCGCCTTTTGTACACAATACAAATACCTTGAAGCCCCATGGATTTGGTTTCCCCATCATATACTATTTGATCGATCCCTTAAAACAAATCATTTGTTAGTCGATCGAAACATTTTTTTCCACCGAGATCATCAAACAAATGCAATTTATCAGTGCGGTTTAAAAAATTTTAGATCGATTCAAATTATTCACGATGGGAAAATTTTGTCTCAGTTGAATGAGTCGCATAATTAGCCACACTGTTTCTAAATATTTTTAAATGTATCACTGTCTACCACTATAATCTGAAAGGTCGAAATTTCATACAATCCATTAGGATATGTAATGCAAAAGTCGTTTAATTTCGCTTTGAACATGGTTAGTTACTTTGAACACAGTCACATAGTTTTGCTAGTTTTACTGGCCAACTGGTAGTACGATATGGATATGTTTCAAATATGTAATGTGGTCCAAATATTACTATACCAAACGTCAATTTCGATAGCGTCGTAGTGATTTGGCGTCTTTGGTGCAACATCATTTTCGATGAATCAGCGTCAAAGTTTGAACCATACAACAATTCCAATATTTTGTCATGAGCTAATCCTCTTCGCTCCATTTCTAAAATCAAATTCATGGCAATATTATATAAAGTCGCGTACACGTTGAGCGAACGAACACCGAACAGCGAATCAATATTACCAAACGGCGAATGCTTGTTGTTCGTTCATTGCCAATTTAGAGTGTACTCGTAGCTCGTACATAATATCAAACGAACGGAAAACGAATATGCCGTATCTGTAATGTTCACCGTTCGTTTGAAAATTAAATAGGTAAAAAAGGGTGTGCATTTATTTTGTAATGAAAAATGTAAAATGTCGAATTAACAGATAATTGCAGCTGCTTGTTGTGTAATTATTACCGGGTTGTTATAGCTAATGGCAAACATAAAAAAAGCGACGTTGATGGATGACCTATATTTATGAAAGCCGCGTAAGAAATATAGGGCAACTAATACCACGATTTGTGCAAACAAGTTTTTGGCCAGTTTCACATAGTCTGTATAATGTCTGATTTCGTGCGGTTACTTCATAAAGTCGATCCAAGAATTTGTTAGAAAAGTACAAATTTTGGAGAACACGTGCCAGTTAAAGAAAGATTGTCATCCTCAGTTTATTAGCTACGGATTGTAGTTTATATATGTACATACATATATACATACATACTCATAATATGTAAAATATTTAGTTCATGAAAATTATAAAAAATAAACAAAATTTATTGTAATTTAATTATCATTAAAATTATTAATTAAATCTGCAACATTTACTGGATATTCAGAAGTGAATTCGTTGTATTAAGGAGACGGTATAGTGTTGTGAAAATGTTGGATGATGTTGTTGCTCGATACCGGGATGGTTGTGCTGTTTGGGGAAAATTGTTGTCTTGAGGATAGATAGTGGAGTGGCAATTGTGTATGGTGATGTTGGCAGAGGTAAGAGTGATAGTGAAGATTGATGATGCTGATGGATGATATTGATGTTTCATGGGGAAGTACATATGAACTGTCTTGGGTGAAATATTACCAATTTGGCAATGTCAGCATTAAATAAAATATTGTATATTTTACGTTTCAACATAACCGTGGTATTATCATCATATTTTCTTTGCTTGTTGGCTACATGTTCACCAAACACATTGCTCTCATCCCTATAGTTGAACTATTCACAACAGTATTTTTTAGAATGCTGTATGTCTCATTTATTCTCGGGTCTTCCTTTTTTCCTTTTTTTTCATTTGGGGCATTTGCTTCTCTGGATGTCATTGGTTTAATTATATTTCCCGAACCATCCGATTTGGGTAAATTCAATCAACTTCGCCCGACGTTTCCTTTTCAGTATACTCATTATAGATACTTGAGCCATTTATAGCATCGTACTGTTAAACATTGTAGATATTGATTACTTCTTTGAGTATGTAAAGGAACCCAAGAGAGGAGTTGCGATAGGGCTGTATTTAAAAATACATCTTTTTGCATTAGGAATTCCTCCTGATACCAACCTAATGGGAAAATTACGTAAAATACCTTACGTATTCGTTGCAGACAGGCCCGGTTTGCTATTTTTCCAGGCTCTGTGCACGACGATTTGCGAGAGCTAAGTCATTAATAATTTAAAAATTAAGATACATTAAATATTTTAACTTAAAAGTACATAGTACACTCAGAAAAAAATACTGTAAAATTAATAGGAATTCGTATTTTACCAATAGTTTTTTACTATTATTTTTGGTCAATGTGATATGTCGCATTATTATAATAATTTTAATATTATTGTTTTTAAAGTAAGCACTCTCTATTGTATCAAAACTGGCATCGTGTTGAAACAATAATTCGTAACATTAATTTTCAATAGTATCATACATTAGTTTAATAGGACTGTTCATTAAAATTTAAAGGGCAAATCACATTAAAAACAAAAGGTATATACTATAAAATGAAAGGGGTTATCTAATTAGAATAATGTGATATTATTGCAAATAATAGGATGATCGCTATTAAATTTGACATTTTTAAAGGGTTGCATAAAATTGACATGCCATTAAATAAAAATTATTTATATTAAATTGTTTTTTTTAAACTTGTAATTTCATAAATTATTAATAATTTGAATAACATTATTTACACACTTATTTTAACATACACTATAATAGCATAATAGAAGCTGTAGTCTAGCGAAGTTTTGGAAGAATTGCTATATTTGAAAATAGCCATTTTCCAATCCATAATTCCATTCTCTTCATGAAGTTGACATCAGAAATTATGTTGATCTAAGTATAAAAAAAATGTATATAAATATTTCAATAATTAAATTCAATATTATCGAAAATCTTACAAATATTTTTTGCAAATCCATTCATGAATTTCCAACATTTTTATGGAATCTAATTAAAAAGCAATATTGCTTTCATTAGTCACCAAAAGACATAACATAAATAAGTACAAACATCTTAATATCTGAAATTTAAAAATATAAAAAAAGATTATTAAAAAGTGGCTTTTGCTATCTGGAAATCTGCAATTAAATTATAAATGAATAATTACCATTTTTGCTGCAGCTAAACAATTAATTTACCAAACTAAAACGTCAAAATAATTGTTTCCATGACACCAAGTTTACTGTGTTTGTTTATATTCATTTTATTAATTTGATTTTTAAAACGACATAAATTAACTTTTATTCTAAGAAACTTCCAATTTTAGATTGAGTTTGTTTCGTTCGCAGAAGCAGCATGATAATTTTAAAATTTGGAAGGACTCAACAATTTTATTTTTAGTTACCTACCAACATTTAAACGAACTAGAACATTGAAAGGTATATTTCTAATAGAGTCTGTAATAAAAAAGGCAGATACTCGCCTATTCTGTCAAGAATAGAATCCTTTTAAAACAAAAGTGGGTGGCATTAAATTAATAATAATATCCTTTAAGAAAAAACAAAATTAATAGGTAATCTTGTTATTTCAAGTAAAAGTGAATAGTTTTAAAACTATTAATAAATAATATGAAGCAATATTAAATTTATCGGAACTATCTTTTAAAAATGATATTCCAATCAGCATTAATTTAATACGCTCAGTAATAAGAACAATAATTTGTACTATTAAAAAGTTAATATGTGCGATCTTATTGAATCAATAAATTAATTTAGTACAAAATTATTAATTTAAAGGTATTTTCATATTAATTCGTGCCTTTTGAAATTAATAGTCGTCTTATTAATTATTTAATAGGATGTTTTTTTCTGAGTGTAGTCACATATTTAAGCAAAATTTCAACAAATTTATTTCAAAGAAAATTAAGGATATTTGAAAGTAGATATTTCATTATATCAAGTCTGTATCTACATCAACTAACATATTACTATATTGTCGAGGTAGCAGAGTCGATGCGCTCATTTAACGACGTTTTTCCAGGAGGCCTAATCCTCTATAAACAATAAGAATTCATTTTGTAATCTCACTCGTCTTTAGCCGTCTTTAGTCCTTTTACAGGGTGAGCCATCTATTAGTCCTTTTTCTATTTTTAAATAAAATACACATTTTGGGATGAATAATCAAAATTTTTTATTGATAATGAAAGGTTGTTCTATGCAATTTATGAATGAAACACAACATCGTTCATATGCCCACCACGGCTTCGTCTGCAGGCCTGCATGCGAATATCAAAATTTTCCAATAAAAGCGGATCAATGACCTTAATTTAAGTTCGAATGTTGTTTTTAAGTTGTTAAATTGTTTGTGGATGATTAGCATAAACCTTACGTTTCAAATAACCCCACAAAAAATAATCAAATGATGTTAAATCCGGGCTTTTTGTTGACCAAGGAACTTCACAATTTCTTGAAATAATGCGATCTGCAAATTTTGTTCACAATAAATGGATGGTTGCACGATTTGCGTGGCATGTCGCTCAGTCTTGTTGAAACCAAATTTCATTGACATGCGCAATTCATTCAATTTGGGCCACAAAAAAACCAGTGAACATGTTGCGATAACGTTCCCCATTCACTGTAAGGACAGTTTCCTGGTCGTTTTCAAATAAAAACGGCTCAATGATGACACCAGCCTATAAATCACACCAAACAGTGACTCTTGGAGGATGGAGTTCTGATTCGGGAATAATATGAGAATTCTCCGCTCCCCAAATTCAATAATTTTGCTTATTAACGTACCCATTAAGATGAAAATGAGATTCATCGCTAAAGATGATTTTTGATGAAAAACATCCATTTCGTTCAAGCATCCAATTAACAAAACCTCGACGATTTAAATGGTTTGAGTTAGTTGAATTTTGTTTGGATGCAAATGAAGATCAATATGCAAAATGTGTCGTAATGTGGTTCGTGAAATGTTTAGTTCTTGTGAACCATGCCTGGTTGATGTGCTTGGTTCATTACGAACACTTTAACTAACAGCTGCCACTGCATCAGGAGTACGAACTGCTCCATGATGATAAATGGCATATTTTTGACTTTTTATATGTCAAAGAATTTTTAAGAACAGATAACATTATGTAATGAAATTCATTGATTGGAAAAAGGACCAACAGATGGCCCACCCTGTAATTGGCAAATTCTTGTAGGATGGTGCCGCGCTCAATGATTTTCTACCAACTTTCTGCGGCGGAAGGAAATCATTTGGCTAGCATCTTCTCTCCACAGTCCCGGTGAATACTCATGCCCGTTTTCCTTATTGAAAGTTCTTTGTGGCAAATAAATTTATCGCGATGTGTCAGTTTTTCTTAGGAAATTGTGTAGCAATACCCAAGTCGTCATTACTCTTGCAACCTCCTGAGGCTCAAGTATGCCTTAATCTGTTCAGTACCAAGTATCATCTGCTACAATTACGCTCCATATGCTACAATTACGGAGGGTATGGGTTTGACCTGTCCTGGAAGAGGTTGCTCGGGCGGTAATTTTAATATTAATTTGTCCATATCATATATCTCAACGTTGGTCGACCACCAATTGTCGCTTTTCACACAGTTTAGATGCGCCTTTGCAGGCATTAAAAGTGGATATACAAGGCGCTCAAAAGGGTTAAATCGATAAGTTCGAATTAATAAATTAATACGTATCCTTCTACGTATTTTCATTCTATACCATGCATTAACTCTATTTGCCCTCTACCAAACCATATATATACACGACGCATAACAAATTATATTTTGACAAATTCTTGATTGAATCTCCTTAAACCGATTTACGAATTACATTAATTTTGTACAATTTTCCGTTGTTTTAAAATACTAATCCGATTTTAAATTTCCAAAAAACAACAAAAATACAAAAACAACAACATTAAATTAAAAAATTATTTTTTCAACTAGAAAAAGCGTCAAATTATATCATTTTTTATGGTATGTAGGTGCTGCGTATACGGTTGCTCCCGTAAATCTTTTCACAACGGTCAGAGTCAATAAATATAAATGTTTTTCGGAAATAACAGCCGATAAATCAACTAAACTATCACAACCCTAAACCAAGGCAACAACAACAACAAAAATGTGTATTGGGATTTTAAGGTATGTATACATACATGGATCCCTTTTTTTTCGTCTTATGCACAAACGGATGGACACAAAAAATTAACAAAATAAAAAAAGGTTCGGATATAACATGTACAAGGGTGTACACATCAACAACCCTTCATATAAATGTATTTCCTTAACTATTATTATAAATGTTGTGTGATGATTAAGATGATCTAAATCATAATCATAAATCCATTATTGGTCAATATATTGTACACATTATTTTTATGTTGCGTATATCGAGTGCGACTTTTATAAAGTTCAACCATATCGAAATCGGAAATTAAATCTCATCTCTTCTAATCATAAATTAATTTAATTTAATAATAATTTTTGTTAAGCATCCGTTCAATTTTTCGATTAAAATTTGATTTAAATCTTTTTGTAGTTCGCTTCGTTATACTCGTAGTACTTTAATAAGCTCGCCCGAACCCCAAATACATAAATGTACTATACATTATGAATGAGTAATCCACAAGAATTAACGAAAATACAAAATAATATCAAAAGATTTATAATTTCCTTTCCACCCACAAAAATAAAAATAAATATAAAAAAAACCGTTAATAGCAACGCCGGATTTTGTTAGCGCGCAGTGAAAATTTTTGGGATTTTCTTTGAATTTCCTTTTATTTAATTTTTTTTGTTTTTTTGTTTTGGGGATTTTTCGGTAAAACGTGATATAAAATTAATAAATAATTGATTTATGCTTTCCTTTTTTCTTCATTTTACATGTTTTTTATGTATTTTTCAAATCAAATTATTTAATTTAATTGGAAAATTAAAAACAAAAAAAAAATCGTAAGTTTTTTGTTAATACGTTACATGCTGCGTTAGACGGAGTTAGATGAATCACAAATCACATTTGATTACCAAAATACTGTAGAATTGGCGTCAATAGGCTAATCCTTAGTTTTTTAAATCAAATATGTGTTTTGGAAGAACTCTTCAACATTTAGTAGTTCTGTTGAATTTCATAAAAAACTGACTAGGATGGCATTCTTAGAAAGAACAGCTACGAGCGGGTAAGAGGGCTAGCTAGCATCATCTATTTGAATTGTTTTTAATAAATTAGAGTTTTATTACAGAAATGGCGACAAAACTCCAGTTAAGACGTTCTTCAACTTGTTGGGTAAATAACGACATGTGCATTGGGCGTCATATAGAGCCTCAATTATGATATTTCTTACAGAGTTCGTAAAGAATTTAAAAATGTAAACTGGTTTCTATGCAACAAAAGGAAGAGTTCACATAAAATTCGAAGGAATTTTGGAATATTACGAATTAACCCTTACATAATATTGGATAGGAGGTAAATAGCAAATTTAAATTATTTACCAGAATTGACAATTTAATTTTTCAACTTGATTAAATTAAATTGCAAAATTCATCGAAATTCAATTTGATTAAATTTAAATGGCAAAATTCCAAGAAGGGCCACTACCAGAAAATGTGTCGCACAGCAAAGAAATAATCGTTCGAATCGAAGCATATCACCGGAAAAGACAACAACAAAATGTAGCCAAACTGAAATCGAGTAAGTTTTTGAGAATGCAGCATAAGGGAAAAAATGATCAACCTATTTGTGCGTAGTGTTCCACTACAACAAACGAAGCCGCTACATGCTTATATGCTGAAACCGATCCTCCTCCAGCAACACAGTCCCAGCTGGCTTTGCCAAAATAATATTGTTATTCATCTCGATATAGCAATTTTTGATAACCAACCTCTTCATTTCTGCTTTACACTTGCACTTTAAGAAAGTTAAATTTGACGCTTCTGGCATTGATAATTTAACAGACATCACATAACGGTTTAGTCCCGTAGCATGATCTCTTTAAAAACTGCCTCTTTAAAATTGGATAGCGTTCGTGAATGTTAAAACTCAGAATTCGCCAGACAGCCTTATTACTGTTGATATAACATCCTATTTAAAATTGTGTGACTTCATCGGTTGGTGTATTCTGATCTGAAAGTCCAAAAACTGCCATATCACTGCCTTTGTTGACATATTTACATATATATGTATTTTATTGCCTTAACTGAATTGTAATACTAGACATTACTATGTGCTTTAATTATTTTCGACAGTAACGGAGTGTAGGGAACAATCCATCTGTTATCGATGTTCATGTCTACATTGTGCAATTTGATAGTAAATTTGTGTCCTCCATCGTTCGGTTTTCGTCGTCTATATGATGGGTATCCATCACCACCAGTCTTTGTTTCCTGAATCATCTCTCGTGGATATTTTTTTTTTTTTCTAATGATGTACCAACTTTACTTGTGGATTGGGTAGCTCAGCTGATATAACACTATCAATTTGATTTGGGGCAATTTTATCCTTCAACCAAATCAAGATGTGAGCGTGTGGTAGTTTCTATGGAATACATCCAGCATCGAGTTTCACCGTAAATGTTATATTTGGTTATGATATCCATGAGTTTTATGAGTTTCTGTTTGAAAACTCTGGCGGTAAGATCATGCCGATGGGACGATGATTGCCCAATTTAAAGTAAATCTATAATTTCCGTCCATGCTAGATTACATGTAAACGTTATTAAAAGATTTGGACGTCCAAATCTTCGAACATACGTTATGGCATTATGGGTGTGTTCGTATCTAACTTACAGTCTAAAAAATCTGGTCTAATTTCTAGTTCGATTACCTTCAAGTCGTGTGTCATTCTGTTCGGTTGTTTCAGCAGCTCTCGCTTTCTTCTTCTTCGATTCTACCGTAACTTTTCCTATAGATCTCTTTTTCGGTGACATTTTTTAGTAAAATGAAACGTTGCCTACAAACAAAAATTTAACAACAAATTGACACATTTGTCAACTGGAAATACAAACCTAATAAGAAATATGAGCTTGAAGCAAGAAAATTCAATTTTATTGAAAATCAACTGAACTATAGCCCACAAATTCAGGGCCAGAAAAATCGAAAATCTGCAATTGTGCTCCAATTTCGATGGTTGATACCTATTTCAATAGGTGTTGAGACCTGTAATCGTCATGCCAGCGGTCATTTGGATCGCTCGAATATTTCTACACATTTAGCAGAAAATCCAATTTTATTGAAAATCAACTGAACTATAGCCCACAAATTCAGAGCCAGAAAAATCGAAAATCTGCAATTGTGCTCCAATTTCGATGGTTGATACCTATTTCAATAGGTGTTGAGACCTGTAATCGTCATGCCAACGGTTATTTGGATCTCTCGAAAATTTCTACACATTTCGCAAAAAATTCAATTTTATTGAAAATCAACTGAACTATAGCCCACAAATTCAGGGCCAGAAAAAACGAAAATCTGCAATTGTGCTCCAATTTCGATGGTTGATACCTATTTCGATAGGTGTTGAGACCTACATTCGTCATGCCAACGGTTATTTGGATCGCTCGAATATTTGTACACATTTCGCAGAAAATTCAATTTTATTGAAAATCAACTGAACTATAGCCCACAAGTGCAGAGCCAGAAAAATCGAAAATCTGCAATTGTGCTCCGATTTCGATGGTTGATACCACTTTCAATGGGTGTTGAGACCTACATTCGTCATGCCAACGGTTATTTGGATCTCTCGAAAATTTCTACACATTTCGCAGAAAATTCAATTTTATTGAAAATCAACTGAACTATAGCCCACAAATTCAGAGCCAGAAAAATCGAAAATCTGCAATTATGCTCCGATTTCGATGGTTGATACCTATTTCGATAGGTGTTGAGACCTACATTCGTCATGCCAACGGTCATTTGGATCGCTCGAATATTTCTACACATTTCGCAGAAAATTCAATTTTATTGAAAATCAACTGAACTATAGCCCACAAATTCAGAGCCAGAAAAATCGAAAATCTGCAATTGTGCTCCAATTTCGATGGTTGATACCTATTTCGATAGGTGTTGAGACCTACATTCGTCATGCCAACGGTTATTTGGATCGCTCGAATATTTGTACACATTTCGCAGAAAATTCAATTTTATTGAAAATCAACTGAACTATAGCCCACAAGTGCAGAGCCAGAAAAATCGAAAATCTGCAATTGTGCTCCGATTTCGATGGTTGATACCACTTTCAATGGGTGTTGAGACCTACATTCGTCATGCCAACGGTTATTTGGATCTCTCGAAAATTTCTACACATTTCGCAGAAAATTCAATTTTATTGAAAATCAACTGAACTATAGCCCACAAATTCAGAGCCAGAAAAATCGAAAATCTGCAATTGTGCTCCGATTTCGATGGTTGATACCTATTTCGATAGGTGTTGAGACCTACATTCGTCATGCCAACGGTCATTTGGATCGCTCGAATATTTCTACACATTTCGCAGAAAATTCAATTTTATTGAAAATCAACTGAACTATAGCCCACAAATTCAGAGCCAGAAAAATCGAAAATCTGCAATTGTGCTCCGATTTCGATGGTTGATACCTATTTCGATAGGTGTTGAGACCTACATTCGTCATGCCAACGGTCATTTGGATCGCTCGAATATTTCTACACATTTCGCAGAAAATTCAATTTTATTGAAAATCAACTGAACTATAGCCCACAAGTGCAGAGCCAGAAAAATCGAAAATCTGCAATTGTGCTCCGATTTCGATGGTTGATACCACTTTCAATGGGTGTTGAGACCTACATTCGTCATGCCAACGGTTATTTGGATCTCTCGAAAATTTCTACACATTTCGCAGAAAATTCAATTTTATTGAAAATCAACTGAACTATAGCCCACAAATTCAGAGCCAGAAAAATCGAAAATCTGCAATTGTGCTCCGATTTCGATGGTTGATACCTATTTCGATAGGTGTTGAGACCTACATTCGTCATGCCAACGGTCATTTGGATCGCTCGAATATTTCTACACATTTCGCAGAAAATTCAATTTTATTGAAAATCAACTGAACTATAGCCCACAAATTCAGAGCTAGAAAAATCGAAAATCTGCAATTGTGCTCCGATTTCGATGGTTGATACCTATTTCGATAGGTGTTGAGACCTACATTCGTCATGCCAACGGTCATTTGGATCGCTCGAATATTTCTACACATTTCGCAGAAAATTCAATTTTATTGAAAATCAACTGAACTATAGCCCACAAATTCAGAGCCAGAAAAATCGAAAATCTGCAATTGTGCTCCGATTTCGATGGTTGATACCTATTTCGATAGGTGTTGAGACCTACATTCGTCATGCCAACGGTTATTTGGATCGCTCGAATATTTCTAAACTTTTCGCAGAAAATTCAATTTTATTGAAAATCAACTGAACTATAGCCCACAAATTCAGAGCCAGAAAAATCAAAAATCTGCAATTGTGCTCCGATTTCGATGGTTGATACCTATTTCGATAGGTGTTGAGACCTATATTCGTCATGCCAATGGTTATTTGGATCGCTAGAATATTTCTACACATTTCGCAGAAAATTCAATTTTATTGAAAATCAACTGAACTATAGCCCACAAATTCAGGGCCAGAAAAATCAAAAATCTGCAATTGTGCTCCGATTTCGATGGTTGATATCTATTTCGATAGGTGTTAGGACCTACATTCATCATGCCAACGGTTATTTGGATCGCTCGAAAATTTCTACACATTTAGCAGAAAATTCAATTTTATTGAAAATCAACTGAACTATAGCCCACAAATTCAGGGCACAAAAATCGAAAATCTGCAATTGTGCTCCGATTTCGATGGTTGATACCTATTTCGATAGGTGTTGAGACCTACATTCGTCATGCCAACGGTCATTTGGATCGCTCGAATATTTCTACACATTTCGCAGAAAATTCAATTTTATTGAAAATCAACTGAACTATAGCCCACAAATTCAGAGCCAGAAAAATCGAAAATCTGCAATTGTGCTCCGATTTCGATGGTTGATACCTATTTCGATAGGTGTTGAGACCTACATTCGTCATGCCAACGGTTATTTGGATCGCTCGAATATTTCTAAACTTTTCGCAGAAAATTCAATTTTATTGAAAATCAACTGAACTATAGCCCACAAATTCAGAGCCAGAAAAATCAAAAATCTGCAATTGTGCTCCGATTTCGATGGTTGATACCTATTTCGATAGGTGTTGAGACCTATATTCGTCATGCCAATGGTTATTTGGATCGCTAGAATATTTCTACACATTTCGCAGAAAATTCAATTTTATTGAAATTCAACTGAACTATAGCCCACAAATTCAGGGCCAGAAAAATCAAAAATCTGCAATTGTGCTCCGATTTCGATGGTTGATACCTATTTCGATAGGTGTTGAGACCTACATTCGTCATGCCAACGGTTATTTGGATCGCTCGAATATTTCTAAACATTTCGCAGAAAATTCAATTTTATTGAAAATCAACTGAACTATAGCCCACAAATTCAGGGCACAAAAATCGAAAATCTGCAATTGTGCTCCGATTTCGATTGTTGATACCTATTTCGATAGGTGTTGAGACCTACATTCGTCATGCCAACGGTTATTTGGATCGCTCGAATATTTCTACACATTTCGCAGAAAATTCAATTTTATTGAAAATCAACTGAACTATAGCCCACAAATTCAGGGCCAGAAAAATCAAAAATCTGCAATTGTGCTCCGATTTCGATGGTTGATACCTATTTCGATAGGTGTTGAGACCTACATTCGTCATGCCAACGGTTATTTGGATCGCTCAAATATTTCTAAACATTTCGCAGAAAATTCAATTTTATTGAAAATCAACTGAACTATAGCCCACAAATTCAGGGCCAGAAAAATCAAAAATATGCAATTGTGCTTCGATTTCGATGGTTGATACCTATTTCGATAGGTGTTGAGACCTACATTCGTCCGGTTATTTGGATCGCTCGAATATTTCTACACATTTCGCAGAAAATTCAATTTTATTGAAAATCAACTGAACTATAGCCCACAAATTCAGAGCCAGAAAAATCAAAAATCTGCAATTGTGCTCCGATTTCGATGGTTGAAACCTATTTCGATAGGTGTTGAGACCTACATTCGTCATGCCAACGGTTATTTGGATCGCTCGAATATTTCTACACATTTCGCAGAAAATTCAATTTTATTGAAAATCAACTGAACTATAGCCCACAAATTCAGGGCCAGAAAAATCAAAAATCTGCAATTGTGCTCCGATTTCGATGGTTGATACCTATTTCGATAGGTGTTGAGACCTACATTCGTCATGCCAACGGTTATTTGGATCGCTCGAAAATTTCTACACATTTCGCAGAAAATTCAATTTTATTGAAAATCAACTGAACTATAGCCCACAAATTCAGGGCCAGAAAAATCAAAAATCTGCAATTGTGCTTCGATTTCGATGGTTGATACCTATTTCGATAGGTGTTGAGACCTACATTCGTCATGCCAACGGTTATTTGGATCGCTCGAATATTTCTACACATTTCGCAGAAAATTCAATTTTATTGAAAATCAACTGAACTATAGCCCACAAATTCAGAGCCAGAAAAATCGAAAATCTGCAATTGTGCTCCGATTTCGATGGTTGATACCTATTTCGATAGGTGTTGAGACCTACATTCGTCATGCCAACGGTTATTTGGATCGCTCGAATATTTCTAAACTTTTCGCAGAAAATTCAATTTTATTGAAAATCAACTGAACTATAGCCCACAAATTCAGAGCCAGAAAAATCAAAAATCTGCAATTGTGCTCCGATTTCGATGGTTGATACCTATTTCGATAGGTGTTGAGACCTATATTCGTCATGCCAATGGTTATTTGGATCGCTAGAATATTTCTACACATTTCGCAGAAAATTCAATTTTATTGAAATTCAACTGAACTATAGCCCACAAATTCAGGGCCAGAAAAATCGAAAATCTGCAATTGTGCTCCGATTTCGATGGTTGATACCTATTTCGATAGGTGTTGAGACCTACATTCGTCATGCCAACGGTTATTTGGATCGCTCGAATATTTCTAAACATTTCGCAGAAAATTCAATTTTATTGAAAATCAACTGAACTATAGCCCACAAATTCAGGGCACAAAAATCGAAAATCTGCAATTGTGCTCCGATTTCGATTGTTGATACCTATTTCGATAGGTGTTGAGACCTACATTCGTCATGCCAACGGTTATTTGGATCGCTCGAATATTTCTACACATTTCGCAGAAAATTCAATTTTATTGAAAATCAACTGAACTATAGCCCACAAATTCAGGGCCAGAAAAATCAAAAATCTGCAATTGTGCTCCGATTTCGATGGTTGATACCTATTTCGATAGGTGTTGAGACCTACATTCGTCATGCCAACGGTTATTTGGATCGCTCAAATATTTCTAAACATTTCGCAGAAAATTCAATTTTATTGAAAATCAACTGAACTATAGCCCACAAATTCAGGGCCAGAAAAATCAAAAATATGCAATTGTGCTTCGATTTCGATGGTTGATACCTATTTCGATAGGTGTTGAGACCTACATTCGTCCGGTTATTTGGATCGCTCGAATATTTCTACACATTTCGCAGAAAATTCAATTTTATTGAAAATCAACTGAACTATAGCCCACAAATTCAGAGCCAGAAAAATCAAAAATCTGCAATTGTGCTCCGATTTCGATGGTTGAAACCTATTTCGATAGGTGTTGAGACCTACATTCGTCATGCCAACGGTTATTTGGATCGCTCGAATATTTCTACACATTTCGCAGAAAATTCAATTTTATTGAAAATCAACTGAACTATAGCCCACAAATTCAGGGCCAGAAAAATCAAAAATCTGCAATTGTGCTCCGATTTCGATGGTTGATACCTATTTCGATAGGTGTTGAGACCTACATTCGTCATGCCAACGGTTATTTGGATCGCTCGAAAATTTCTACACATTTCGCAGAAAATTCAATTTTATTGAAAATCAACTGAACTATAGCCCACAAATTCAGGGCCAGAAAAATCAAAAATCTGCAATTGTGCTTCGATTTCGATGGTTGATACCTATTTCGATAGGTGTTGAGACCTACATTCGTCATGCCAACGGTTATTTGGATCGCTCGAATATTTCTACACATTTCGCAGAAAATTCAATTTTATTGAAAATCAACTGAACTATAGCCCACAAATGCAGAGCCAGAAAAATCGAAAATCTGCAATTGTGCTCCGATTTCGATGGTTGATACCTATTTCGATAGGTGTTGAGACCTACATTCGTCATGCCAACGGTTATTTGGATCGCTCGAATATTTCTACACATTTCGCAGAAAATTCAATTTTATTGAAAATCAACTGAACTATAGCCCACAAATTCAGGGCCAGAAAAATCGAAAATCTGCACTTATGCTCCGATTTCGATGGTTGGTACCACTTGCAATGGGTGTTGAGACCTGTAATCGTCATGCCAACGGTCATTTCGATCGCTCGAAAATTTCTACACATTTCGCAGAAAATTCAATTTTCTTGAAAATCAACTGAACTATAGCCCACAAATTCAGGGCCAGAAAAATCAAAAATCTGCAATTGTGCTCCGATTTCGATGGTTGATACCTATTTCGATAGGTGTTGAGACCTACATTCGTCATGCCAACGGTTATTTGGATCGCTCGAATATTTCTACACATTTCGCAGAAAATTCAATTTTCTTGAAAATCAACTGAACTATAGCCCACAAATGCAGGGCCAGAAAAATCAAAAATCTGCAATTGTGCTCCGATTTCGATGGTTGATACCTATTTCGATAGGTGTTGAGACCTACATTCGGCATGCCAACGGTTATTTGGATCGCTCGAAAATGTCTACACATTTCGCAGAAAATTCAATTTTCTTGAAAATCAACTGAACTATAGCCCACAACTATAGCCCACAAATTCAGGGCCAGAAAAATCAAAAATCTGCACTTATGCTCCGATTTCGATGGTTGGTACCACTTGCAATGGGTGTTGAGACCTGTAATCGTCATGCCAACGGTTATTTGGATCGCTCGAAAATTTCTACACATTTCGCAGAAAATTCAATTTTCTTGAAAATCAACTGAACTATAGCCCACAAATTCAGAGCCAGAAAAATCGAAAATCTGCAATTGTGCTCCAATTTCGATGGTTGATACTACTTTCAATAGGTGTTGAGACCTGTAATCGTCATGCCAACGGTTATTTGGATCGCTCGAATATTTCTAAACATTTCGCAGAAAATTCAATTTTCTTGAAAATCAACTGAACTATAGCCCACAAATTCAGGGCCAGAAAAATCAAAAATCTGCAATTGTGCTCCGATTTCGATGGTTGATACCTATTTCGATAGGTGTTGAGACCTACATTCGTCATGCCAACGGTTATTTGGATCGCTCGAAAATTTCTACACATTTCGCAGAAAATTCAATTTTCTTGAAAATCAACTGAACTATAGCCCACAAATTCAGGGCCAGAAAAATCAAAAATCTGCAATTGTGCTCCGATTTCGATGGTTGGTACCACTTGCAATGGGTGTTGAGACCTGTAATCGTCATGCCAATGGTTATTTGGATCGCTCGAAAATTTCTACACATTTCGCAGAAAATTCAATTTTCTTGAAAATCAACTGAACTATAGCCCACAAATTCAGGGCCAGAAAAATCAAAAATCTGCAATTGTGCTCCGATTTCGATGGTTGATACCTATTTCGATAGGTGTTGAGACCTACATTCGTCATGCCAACGGTTATTTGGATCGCTCGAAAATTTCTACACATTTCGCAGAAAATTCAATTTTCTTGAAAATCAACTGAACTATAGCCCACAAATTCAGGGCCAGAAAAATCAAAAATCTGCACTTAAGCTCCGATTTCGATGGTTGGTACCACTTGCAATGGGTGTTGAGACCTGTAATCGTCATGCCAATGGTTATTTGGATCGCTCGAAAATTTCTACACATTTCGCAGAAAATTCAATTTTCTTGAAAATCAACTGAACTATAGCCCACAAATTCAGGGCCAGAAAAATCAAAAATCTGCACTTAAGCTCCGATTTCGATGGTTGGTACCACTTGCAATGGGTGTTGAGACCTGTAATCGTCATGCCAATGGTTATTTGGATCGCTCGAAAATTTCTACACATTTCGCAGAAAATTCAATTTTCTTGAAAATCAACTGAACTATAGCCCACAAATTCAGGGCCAGAAAAATCAAAAATCTGCAATTGTGCTCCGATTTCGATGGTTGATACCTATTTCGATAGGTGTTGAGACCTACATTCGTCATGCCAACGGTTATTTGGATCGCTCGAAAATTTCTACACATTTCGCAGAAAATTCAATTTTATTGAAAATCAACTGAACTATAGCCCACAAATTCAGGGCCAGAAAAATCAAAAATCTGCACTTATGCTCCGATTTCGATGGTTGGTACCACTTGCAATGGGTGTTGAGACCTGTAATCGTCATGCCAATGGTTATTTGGATCGCTCGAAAATTTCTACACATTTCGCAGAAAATTCAATTTTCTTGAAAATCAACTGAACTATAGCCCACAAATTCAGAGCCAGAAAAATCGAAAATCTGCAATTGTGCTCCAATTTCGATGGTTGATACCTCTTTCAATAGGTGTTGAGACCTGTAATCGTCATGCCAACGGTCATTTGGATCGCTCGACTATTTCTACACATTTCGCAGAAAATTCAATCTTCTTGAAAATCAACTGAACTATAGCCCACAAATTCAGGGCCAGAAAAATCAAAAATCTGCACTTATGCTCCGATTTCGATGGTTGGTACCACTTGCAATGGGTGTTGAGACCTGTAATCGTCATGCCAACGGTCATTTGGATCGCTCGAATATTTCTACACATTTCGCAGAAAATTCAATTTTCTTGAAAATCAACTGAACTATAGCCCACAAATTCAGAGCCAGAAAAGTCGAAAATCTGCAATTGTGCTCCAATTTCGATGGTTGATACCTATTTCGATAGGTGTTGAGACCTACATTCGTCATGCCAACGGTTATTTGGATCGCTCGAAAATTTCTACACATTTCGCAGAAAATTCAATTTTATTGAAAATCAACTGAACTATAGCCCACAAATTCAGAGCCAGAAAAGTCGAAAATCTGCAATTGTGCTCCAATTTCGATGGTTGATACCTATTTCGATAGGTGTTGAGACCTACATTCGTCATGCCAACGGTTATTTGGATCGCTCGAAAATTTCTACACATTTCGCAGAAAATTCAATTTTATTGAAAATCAACTGAACTATAGCCCACAAATTCAGGGCCAGAAAAATCAAAAATCTGCACTTATGCTCCGATTTCGATGGTTGGTACCACTTGCAATAGGTGTTGAGACCTGTAATCGTCATGCCAACGGTCATTTGGATCGCTCGAATATTTCTACACATTTCGCAGAAAATTCAATTTTCTTGAAAATCAACTGAACTATAGCCCACAAATTCAGAGCCAGAAAAGTCGAAAATCTGCAATTGTGCTCCAATTTCGATGGTTGATACCTATTTCGATAGGTGTTGAGACCTACATTCGTCATGCCAACGGTTATTTGGATCGCTCGAAAATTTCTACACATTTCGCAGAAAATTCAATTTTCTTGAAAATCAACTGAACTATAGCCCACAAATTCAGAGCCAGAAAAATCAAAAATCTGCACTTATGCTCCGATTTCGATGGTTGGTACCACTTGCAATGGGTGTTGAGACCTGTAATCGTCATGCCAACGGTTATTTGGATCGCTCGAATATTTCTACACATTTCGCAGAAAATTCAATTTTATTGAAAATCAACTGAACTATAGCCCACAAATTCACGGCCAGAAAAATCGAAAATCTGCACTTATGCTCCGATTTCGATGGTTGGTACCACTTGCAATGGGTGTTGAGACCTGTAATCGTCATGCCAACGGTCATTTGGATCGCTCGAAAATTTCTACACATTTCGCAGAAAATTCAATTTTCTTGAAAATCAACTGAACTATAGCCCACAAATTCAGAGCCAGAAAAGTCGAAAATCTGCAATTGTGCTCCGATTTCGATGGTTGATACCTATTTCGATAGGTGTTGAGATTTACATTCGTCATGCCAACGGTTATTTGGATCGCTCGAAAATTTCTACACATTTCGCAGAAAATTCAATTTTCTTGAAAATCAACTGAACTATAGCCCACAAATTCAGAGCCAGAAAAATCAAAAATCTGCACTTATGCTCCGATTTCGATGGTTGGTACCACTTGCAATGGGTGTTGAGACCTGTAATCGTCATGCCAACGGTTATTTGGATCGCTCGAATATTTCTACACATTTCGCAGAAAATTCAATTTTATTGAAAATCAACTGAACTATAGCCCACAAATTCACGGCCAGAAAAATCGAAAATCTGCACTTATGCTCCGATTTCGATGGTTGGTACCACTTGCAATGGGTGTTGAGACCTGTAATCGTCATGCCAACGGTCATTTGGATCGCTCGAAAATTTCTACACATTTCGCAGAAAATTCAATTTTCTTGAAAATCAACTGAACTATAGCCCACAAATTCAGAGCCAGAAAAGTCGAAAATCTGCAATTGTGCTCCAATTTCGATGGTTGATACCTATTTCGATAGGTGTTGAGACCTACATTCGTCATGCCAACGGTTATTTGGATCGCTCGAAAATTTCTACACATTTCGCAGAAAATTCAATTTTATTGAAAATCAACTGAACTATAGCCCACAAATTCAGGGCCAGAAAAATCAAAAATCTGCACTTATGCTCCGATTTCGATGGTTGGTACCACTTGCAATGGGTGTTGAGACCTGTAATCGTCATGCCAACGGTTATTTGGATCGCTCGAATATTTCTACACATTTCGCAGAAAATTCAATTTTCTTGAAAATCAACTGAACTATAGCCCACAAATTCAGAGCTAGAAAAATCGAAAATCTGCAATTGTGCTCCAATTTCGATGGTTGATACTACTTTCAATAGGTGTTGAGACCTGTAATCGTCATGCCAATGGTTATTTGGATCGCTCGAATATTTCTACACATTTCGCAGAAAATTCAATTTTCTTGAAAATCAACTGAACTATAGCCCACAAATTCAGGGCCAGAAAAATCGAAAATCTGCACTTATGCTCCGATTTCGATGGTTGGTACCACTTGCAATGGGTGTTAAGACCTGTAATCGTCATGCCAATGGTTATTTGGATTGCTCGAAAATTTCTACACATTTCGCAGAAAATTCAATTTTCTTGAAAATCAACTGAACTATAGCCCACAAATTCAGGGCCAGAAAAATCAAAAATCTGCACTTATGCTCCGATTTCGATGGTTGGTACCACTTGCAATGGGTGTTGAGACCTGTAATCGTCATGCCAACGGTTATTTGGATCGCTCGAATATTTCTACACATTTCGCAGAAAATTCAATTTTCTTGAAAATCAACTGAACTATAGCCCACAAATTCAGGGCCAGAAAAATCAAAAATCTGCAATTGTGCTCCGATTTCGATGGTTGATACCTATTTCGATAGGTGTTGAGACCTGTAATCGTCATGCCAACGGTCATTTGGATCGCTCGAAAATTTCTACACATTTCGCAGAAAATTCAATTTTCTTGAAAATCAACTGAACTATAGCCCACAAATTCAGAGCCAGAAAAATCGAAAATCTGCAGTTGTGCTCCAATTTCGATGGTTGATACTACTTTCAATGGGTGTTGAGACCTGTAATCGTCATGCCAACGGTTATTTGGATCGCTCGAATATTTCTAAACATTTCGCAGAAAATTCAATTTTATTGAAAATCAACTGAACTATAGCCCACAAATGCAGAACCAGAAAAATCGAAAATCTGCACTTATGCTCCGATTTCGATGGTTGGTACCACTTGCAATGGGTGTTAAGACCTGTAATCGTTATGCCAATGGTTATTTGGATTGCTCGAAAATTTCTACACATTTCGCAGAAAATTCAATTTTCTTGAAAATCAACTGAACTATAGCCCACAAATTCAAAGCCAGAAAAATCGAAAATCTGCACTTATGCTCCGATTTCGATGGTTGGTACCACTTGCAATGGGTGTTGAGACCTGTAATCGTCATGCCAATGGTTATTTGGATCGCTCGAAAATTTCTACACATTTCGCAGAAAATTCAATTTTCTTGAAAATCAACTGAACTATAGCCCACAAATTCAGAGCCAGAAAAATCGAAAATCTGCAATTGTGCTCCAATTTCGATGGTTGATACCTCTTTCAATAGGTGTTGAGACCTGTAATCGTCATGCCAACGGTCATTTGGATCGCTCGAATATTTCTACACATTTCGCAGAAAATTCAATTTTCTTGAAAATCAACTGAACCCACAAATTCAGGGCCAGAAAAATCAAAAATCTGCAATTTTGCTCCGATTTCGATGGTTGATACCTATTTCGATAGGTGTTGAGACCTACATTCGTCATGCCAACGGTTATTTGGATCGCTCGAAAATTTCTACACATTTCGCAGAAAATTCAATTTTCTTGAAAATCAACTGAACTATAGCCCACAAATTCAGGGCCAGAAAAATCAAAAATCTGCAATTGTGCTCCGATTTCGATGGTTGATACCTCTTTCAATAGGTGTTGAGACCTGTAATCGTCATGCCAACGGTCATTTGGATCGCTCGAAAATTTCTACACATTTCGCAGAAAATTCAATTTTCTTGAAAATCAACTGAACTATAGCCCACAAATTCAGGGCCAGAAAAATCGAAAATCTGCAATTGTGCTCCGATTTCGATAGTTGGTACCACTTGCAATGGGTGTTAAGACCTGTAATCGTCATGCCAACGGTCATTTGGATCGCTCGAATATTTCTACACATTTCGCAGAAAATTCAATTTTATTGAAAATCAATTGAACTATAGCCCACAAATTCAGGGCCAGAAAAATCAAAAATCTGCAATTGTGCTCCGATTTCGATGGTTGATACCTATTTCGATCGGTGTTGAGACCTACATTCGTCATGCCAACGGATATTTGGATCGCTCGAATATTTCTAAACATTTCGCAGAAAATTCAATTTTCTTGAAAATCAACTGAACTATAGCCCACAACTTCAGAGCCAGAAAAATCGAAATTCTGCACTTTTGCTCCGATTTCGATGGTTGGTACCACTTGCAATGGGTATTGAGACCTACATTCGTCATGCGAACGGTCATTTGGATCGCTCGAATATTTCTACACATTTCGCAGAAAATTCAATTTTATTGAAAATCAACTGAACTATAGCCCACAAATTCAGGGCCAGAAAAATCAAAAATCCGCAATTGTGCTCCGATTTCGATGGTTGATACCTATTTCGATAGGTGTTGAGACCTACATTCGTCATGCCAACGGATATTTGGATCGCTCGAATATTTCTAAACATTTCGCAGAAAATTCAATTTTATTGAAAATCAACTGAACTATAGCCCACAAATTCAGAGCCAGAAAAATCGAAAATCTGCACTTATACTCCGATTTCGATGGTTGGTACCACTTGCAATGGGTGTTGAGACCTGTAATCGTCATGCCAACGGTTATTTGGATCGCTCGAATATTTCTACACATTTCGCAGAAAATTCAATTTTATTGAAAATCAACTGAACTATAGCCCACAAATTCAGAGCCAGAAAAATCAAAAATCTGCAATTATGCTCCAATTTCGATGGTTGATACCTATTTCGATAGGTGTTGAGACCTACATTCGTCATGCGAACGGTCATTTGGATCGCTCGAATATTTCTACACATTTCGCAGAAAATTCAATCTTATTGAAAATCAACTGAACTATAGCCCACAAATTCAGAGCCAGAAAAATCGAAAATCTGCAATTGTGCTCCGATTTCGATGGTTGATACCTATTTCGATAGGTGTTGAGACCTACATTCGTCATGCCAAGGGGCATTTGGATCGCTCGAATATTTGTACACATTTCGCAGAAAATTCAATTTTATTGAAAATCAACTGAACTATAGGCCCACAAATTCAGAGCCAGAAAAATCGAAAATCTGCAATTGTGCTCAAATTTCGATGGTTGAGACCTCTTTCAATAGGTGTTGAGACCTGTAATCGTCATGCCAACGGTTATTTGGATCGCTCGAATATTTCTACACATTTCGCAGAAAATTCAATTTTATTGAAAATCAACTGAACTATAGCCCACAAATTCAGGGCCAGAAAAATCAAAAATCTGCAATTGTGCTCCGATTTCGATGGTTGATACCTATTTCGATAGGTGTTGAGACTTACATTCGTCATGCCAACGGTTATTTGGATCGCTCGAAAATTTCTACACATTTCGCAGAAAATTCAATTTTCTTGAAAATCAACTGAACTATAGCCCACAAATTCAGGGCCAGAAAAATCAAAAATCTGCAATTGTGCTCCGATTTCGATGGTTGATACCTATTTCGATAGGTGTTGAGACCTACATTCGTCATGCCAACGGTTATTTGGATCGCTCGAATATTTCTACACATTTCGCAGAAAATTCAATTTTCTTGAAAATCAACTGAACTATAGCCCACAAATGCAGAGCCAGAAAAATCGAAAATCTGCACTTATGCTCCGATTTCGATGGTTGGTACCACTTGCAATGGGTGTTAAGACCTGTAATCGTCATGCCAATGGTTATTTGGATCGCTCGAAAATTTCTACACATTTCGCAGAAAATTCAATTTTCTTGAAAATCAACTGAACTATAGCCCACAAATGCAGAGCCAGAAAAATCGAAAATCTGCACTTATGCTCCGATTTCGATGGTTGGTACCACTTGCAATGGGTGTTAAGACCTGTAATCGTCATGCCAATGGTTATTTGGATCGCTCGAAAATTTCTACACATTTCGCAGAAAATTCAATTTTCTTGAAAATCAACTGAACTATAGCCCACAAATTCAGAGCTAGAAAAATCGAAAATCTGCAATTGTGCTCCAATTTCGATGGTTGATACTACTTTCAATAGGTGTTGAGACCTGTAATCGTCATGCCAATGGTTATTTGGATCGCTCGAATATTTCTACACATTTCGCAGAAAATTCAATTTTCTTGAAAATCAACTGAACTATAGCCCACAAATTCAGGGCCAGAAAAATCAAAAATCTGCAATTGTGCTCCGATTTCGATGGTTGATACCTATTTCGATAGGTGTTGAGACCTGTAATCGTCATGCCAACGGTTATTTGGATCGCTCGAATATTTCTACACATTTCGCAGAAAATTCAATTTTCTTGAAAATCAACTGAACTATAGCCCACAAATGCAGAGCCAGAAAAATCGAAAATCTGCACTTATGCTCCGATTTCGATGGTTGGTACCACTTGCAATGGGTGTTAAGACCTGTAATCGTCATGCCAATGGTTATTTGGATCGCTCGAAAATTTCTACACATTTCGCAGAAAATTCAATTTTCTTGAAAATCAACTGAACTATAGCCCACAAATTCAGAGCTAGAAAAATCGAAAATCTGCAATTGTGCTCCAATTTCGATGGTTGATACTACTTTCAATAGGTGTTGAGACCTGTAATCGTCATGCCAACGGTTATTTGGATCGCTCGAATATTTCTACACATTTCGCAGAAAATTCAATTTTCTTGAAAATCAACTGAACTATAGCCCACAAATGCAGAGCCAGAAAAATCGAAAATCTGCACTTATGCTCCGATTTCGATGGTTGGTACCACTTGCAATGGGTGTTAAGACCTGTAATCGTCATGCCAATGGTTATTTGGATCGCTCGAAAATTTCTACACATTTCGCAGAAAATTCAATTTTCTTGAAAATCAACTGAACTATAGCCCACAAATTCAGAGCTAGAAAAATCGAAAATCTGCAATTGTGCTCCAATTTCGATGGTTGATACTACTTTCAATAGGTGTTGAGACCTGTAATCGTCATGCCAACGGTTATTTGGATCGCTCGAATATTTCTACACATTTCGCAGAAAATTCAATTTTCTTGAAAATCAACTGAACTATAGCCCACAAATTCAGGGCCAGAAAAATCAAAAATCTGCACTTATGCTCCGATTTCGATGGTTGGTACCACTTGCAATGGGTGTTGAGACCTGTAATCGGCATGCCAACGGTTATTTGGATCGCTCGAATATTTCTACACATTTCGCAGAAAATTCAATTTTCTTGAAAATCAACTGAACTATAGCCCACAAATTCAGGGCCAGAAAAATCAAAAATCTGCAATTGTGCTCCGATTTCGATGGTTGATACCTATTTCGATAGGTGTTGAGACCTGTAATCGTCATGCCAACGGTCATTTGGATCGCTCGAAAATTTCTACACATTTCGCAGAAAATTCAATTTTCTTGAAAATCAACTGAACTATAGCCCACAAATGCAGAACCAGAAAAATCGAAAATCTGCACTTATGCTCCGATTTCGATGGTTGGTACCACTTGCAATGGGTGTTAAGACCTGTAATCGTCATGCCAATGGTTATTTGGATTGCTCGAAAATTTCTACACATTTCGCAGAAAATTCAATTTTCTTGAAAATCAACTGAACTATAGCCCACAAATTCAAAGCCAGAAAAATCGAAAATCTGCACTTATGCTCCGATTTCGATGGTTGGTACCACTTGCAATGGGTGTTGAGACCTGTAATCGTCATGCCAATGGTTATTTGGATCGCTCGAAAATTTCTACACATTTCGCAGAAAATTCAATTTTCTTGAAAATCAACTGAACTATAGCCCACAAATTCAGAGCCAGAAAAATCAAAAATCTGCAATTGTGCTCCGATTTCGATGGTTGATACCTATTTCGATAGGTGTTGAGACCTGTAATCGTCATGCCAACGGTTATTTGGATCGCTCGAATATTTCTACACATTTCGCAGAAAATTCAATTTTCTTGAAAATCAACTGAACTATAGCCCACAAATTCAAAGCCAGAAAAATCGAAAATCTGCACTTATGCTCCGATTTCGATGGTTGGTACCACTTGCAATGGGTGTTGAGACCTGTAATCGTCATGCCAATGGTTATTTGGATCGCTCGAAAATTTCTACACATTTCGCAGAAAATTCAATTTTATTGAAAATCAACTGAACTATAGCCCACAAATTCAGAGCCAGAAAAATCAAAAATCTGCAATTGTGCTCCGATTTCGATGGTTGATACCTCTTTCAATAGGTGTTGAGACCTACATTCGTCATGCGAACGGTCATTTGGATCGCTCGAATATTTCTACACATTTCGCAGAAAATTCAATTTTCTTGAAAATCAACTGAACTATAGCCCACAAATTCAGGGCCAGAAAAATCAAAAATCTGCAATTGTGCTCCGATTTCGATGGTTGATACCTATTTCGATAGGTGTTGAGACCTACATTCGTCATGCCAACGGATATTTGGATCGCTCGAATATTTCTAAACATTTCGCAGAAAATTCAATTTTATTGAAAATCAACTGAACTGCCCACAAATTCAGAGCCAGAAAAATCGAAAATCTGCACTTATACTCCGATTTCGATGGTTGGTACCACTTGCAATGGGTGTTGAGACCTGTAATCGTCATGCCAACGGTTATTTGGATCGCTCGAATATTTCTAAACATTTCGCAGAAAATTCAATTTTATTGAAAATCAACTGAACTATAGCCCACAAATTCAGAGCCAGAAAAATCAAAAATCTGCAATTGTGCTCCGATTTCGATGGTTGATACCTATTTCGATAGGTGTTGATACCTACATTCGTCATGCCAACGGTCATTTGGATCGCTCGAATATTTCTAAACATTTCGCAGAAAATTCAATTTTATTGAAAATCAACTGAACTATAGCCCACAAATTCAGTGCCAGAAAAATCGAAAATCTGCAATTGTGCACTTGAATATAACCGGTTGTAGGGGTTGTAGGCACGCTCTTTTTTCATTTAAAGCATCCGTCTCCTCCCTCCCCCCCCCCCCCCGCTTCCCCCAAAGAAGAGTAAACAAAGAAGGCATCCCGTCGGCCAAACGCTTAAAAAAACGAACTCTCCATTCCATCATCTGATGATGATATCGACTTTATCGATTTTAAATCATCTGTTTGAAGCTTCTGCCATCGAAGTTGACTGAAGTTGAATAATTTTTTAAGAAGCTTTTTTTTGTTATGTTTGCCACTGAAGGCCTTTAAAATTAATAAACGGTGACTCTTAAGTCTTTAATCCAGTAATACAAAAAATACCAGTAACAATACAAAATATTATTTAGCTTGATTTACAATCAAATGATTACCATTGCTAGTTTGAGCTAGGAATCGCAAGATAATAGAAAACCTGCCTTTTTTAACCAATTCTATAAAAATTGTTCCGAACTGAACATCTCTTTAACTCTTTAAAAACTTTCCCACCACATGTATCCCCATAACTTTCGATTTTTGTTTATCATATAACCGAAAAAGATGAAACCAGCAATACAGAAAAATTCAAAAACCAGGAAATGAAAAGGAAAAGATAATGTCCTTTGTGATTAAAAAAATAAAAAAAATAAATCTTCACAACAATAAAATGAGAATGCCATGTAATTAAAAATCATCCTCACGAGCATCGTTTTTTCTATTTTTTGTTTGTTGCTACATTAATATTTATGATGGCCATACATACATACTCGTATATACACTAAATTCCAAAATATCATATATTTAAAGACAATCCTACATACAACAAAAGGAATAAATTATGTATTTAATTTTTTTATTGCCCGAAGGCATAAGTTTGGCAACAGCAAAACAACAACAACAACGTCAAAAATTGGATGTGTTGTTATCTCTCAAACAATAATAATTGTAATCAAAAAAAATTTTTTTTTTTTCGTTTACAGTGGGGTGAGTACCAAAAAGGGTTAGAAAAATTTTATCTTATTGATGTTGTCAGTTATATAAAATTTATATAATCACAGAGAGAAGAAATTATGTGTCATAAACTAACAGGAAATAAAACAAAAAAATTCTGTATTGTCATGTCATAATGATTATCTCAAGAAAAGTTGAAATTTTACAACAAGTTGCGTAATCTGTTTTACAAAATGTAATTCAGTGGTGACAACACTATGGTTGGTGATGATGATTATGATGGGTGAAAAAGAAAAAGGGTTGTGCGGGGTGTTAAATTCATAGGGAAATTTAATTATGTGTAATTTAATATATTTTATTTTGTTCATTTTTTTTTGGCCGGATTTTTGGAATATCTTAATATTTTGATGTTATCTACGCGCATTATATCGTTACACGCCTGAATGTTAAATTATTATACGTAATTATTAGTATAACTTGAAGGCGGTAATAGTTTTTGATTAAATTTTTTTGTTTTTTTTTTTTGGTTAGTTTGGGGGTGAAATGTAAATCTTTATTTAAGTCAAGCATCAAAAAATATGACTTTTAGGCATTTTATTTTAGATAACAACTATGTGGTTTAATTAAATGTATACTTGGATAATATTTGGGGGTAAATAATTATGCCGCAAAAATGAAAATACAGCAGAGATTTTCGATGGATTTTAATTTTATAAAATTGATAAAATTTATTAATAAGCCAAAATAATTACGAACGGTCGCACTATTCGATAGTTTACCGTTACATTGTAGTATTTATTAATGAGGGTATATTATTGGTGAAAAGAAACGAGCAAGATGATGAATCTCAAATTTGAAATAAGTTAGAGGTGACAACTAGTGTGAAGTTTATGACAAAAAATTTAGGCAAAATATAAAAACGCGTTAGTGTTAGTAAATGTAAAACCTAACAAAAGCCGAATAAAAAAAATTACAAAAACTAAAACCATTTTGGGAAATGGTAACGCATACCAGTGTATGCCTTCACAGTGCATGTGCATGTAGAGATGTTTGCATAAAAAAAAATATTTTCACGCCGCTTTGAACGAATGAAATTTTCAAAATTTCTCTACTCAAAAAAAAGGTGAATGTGTGCGTTTGGCGGCCATTGACACGCAATCGTAGAGATGGCTACGCGTATCTGAGTATGCCATCATATTGTATGTACCTTTAGGGATGTTTTGGGTCATATGAAATATTTGCGCGACCCGTCAAACGGTTTTTATGAATTTTTCAAACTGTTCTACTAAACAAAATGTTATGGTGTGCTCTTCTTAAAAAAATGTGATAGTGTGCGTTTGACTGTAATTGATTAAATCTGATTATAAAATTATCTTTAGTTTTTGTGTGTTGTCACCTCCAGTGTGACATACCAGTGCAAAGGGTTAATAATAGTTTCTTAAATCGCAGGTGCCCTAATTTATAAATTTTTTGTCAAACCTGATTTCAGGTGCCTTAGCAAATTAAATGGCATTTTTGGCCTACTGTCAATGTAAATTAAAGTTGCGGGGTTAATTCTAGTTTCCGAGTTAGTATCCATAATGGATTCGGATAAATCATCATGGATTTCCCACGATCCGGTTTTTCTTTTTATGAAGCCAGTATAAAGCCCTGACAAACCACGAGTTTGTGCAAGTTGATAGTGAATAATACCAACTATAATACTAGCTTAGTGGACCAAAATTCTCAAAAATGACTCAAAAATTCAACAGCAAACCCATTGCGAGTCTTAAGTTGTAGTTTATCAGGATTTTCGATTGGCGATTTACAATTAGTGCAGTTCGAACCGTAAAATTTAAACGAATCGTTAATTGTTTTAAGATCTCTTTCTTTGAAATACACGTAGTCAATTGGGATATAAAAACTGTCTCTTTCATGTGGCTTTAAGCATTTTGGGCAATTATAGTTTAATTGAATAGAACGGGATAAAAAATATTCGATAAATTTTGAAATATTGCAAATCCAGTTTTGCTCGACGTTTGTAGAAAAATTTGTTATATTAAAACACTTTAAAATCAACTGAGTTGATTCACACATTCACCTTTTTTTTTAGTAGAGAAATTTTGAAAAATTCATAAAAGCCGTTTGACGGGTCGCGCAAATATTTCATATGACCCAAAACATCCCTAAAGGTACATACAATACGATGGCATACTCAGACATGCGTAGGCATCTATACGATTGCGTGTCAATGGCCGCCAAACGCACACATTCACCTTTTTTTTGAGTAGAGAAATTTTGAAAAATTCATAAAACCCGTTTGACGGGTCGCGCAAATATTTTGTATGACCCAAAACATCCCTAAAGTTACATACAATACGATGGCATACTCAGATACGCGTAGCCATCTCTACGATTGCGTGTCAATGGCCGCCAAGCGCATACATTCACCTTTTTTTTGAGTAGAGAAATTTTGAAAAATTCATAAAAGCCGTTTGACGGGTCGCGCAAATATTTTGTATGACCCAAAACATCCCTAAAGTTACATACAATACGATGGCATACTCAGATACGCGTAGCCATCTCTACGATTGCGTGTCAATGGCCGCCAAACGCACACATTCACCTTTTTTTTTAGTAGAGAAATTTTGAAAAATTCATAAAAGCCGTTTGACGGGTCGCGCAAATATTTTGTATGACCCAAAACATCCCTAAAGTTACATACAATACGATGGCATACTCAGATACGCGTAGCCATCTCTACGATTGCCTGTTAATTTCTGTCAAACGCACATCATCACATTTTTTTAGTAGAGCAGTTTGAAAATTCATAGAAACCGTTTGACGGGTCGCGCAAATATTTCATATGACCCGAAACATCCCTAAAGGTAAATACAATATGGTGGCAGACCCAGATATGCGTAACTATCTGTACGGTTGCTTGTCAATCGTTCTCAAACCCTAAGTTATTTTAACTATGGGTTGAAACTGTTGTAAGGTTTTTTTGTATAGCGTTACACTTTTACTAATCCAATCACATATTTTGTCATTTGTCATAAACTTCACGTTAACGAGGTTACACAGCACTGGGTAGCACATTATGCTTAGCTTATTAGCAAGCGCAAAAACTGATATCTGTAAACTCTTTGAAACGGTTTAAACTATTTCTAAATTCTGGATATTTCAAGAGTTATTGTAAAATAAAAATTTCGATATTTTGTGAAATTGACATTAATTCGAACGTCATGAGTGGGTCTTCTATAAAGTATTGACAATGATTTCTCTAATGAGTTTCTTGAATGCAAATATGTTCATTTCGTTTTTCACTGTTCCCGGAAGATTATTAAATTCTCCGAGCCCTCGATGGATTACGTTATGTGACGCCATACCTGAAGCAAAGAATTCAATATGAAAATCTGAGCAGTGTCGCGTGTTATAGAAGTGTCTATCCGAAATTCTGTTAATCATCAAAGAATGTTTTATTTTATTATAAATAATTTTATATGTTACTAAAATTAACTCCAATCGATTTATTTGATATAACGACAGATACTCAGGATGATTTTGGAATAATAAATTGGTCGAATAACGCGAAGGAAGTTTGTGTATATATTTGATTGCTATTTTTTGGAGAATAAACAGTTGACTGATTTTATAGTTTGCACTTCCGTTCCAAATTGGGTTCAGATACGTAAGCCGGGAAAGAATGAAAGAATTGTAAATCATAGTCAGCGGCTTATTAGGAATAATATGGGCCAATTTTTTTAATGTAAATATATATGGAATAATAGAATTCTTAATTTTGTCTACATGCTTTTCCCACTTTAGTTTATGGTCTATTAAAAGACTTAGGTAACAAAATTCTTCCACTCTTTCAATACGTTCCCCTTTATAAAGCAATACATGGTCATTATCGAATATTCGGAAATTTATACGAGTGCTATTAAATATTATACATTTAGTTTTTTTTAACGTTTAATGATAGTAAGTTGGCGTCAAACCATTCTTGAATTTTGACAAGATCAGCTTGCATATTTCCATGAAGCTCTACCAAACTCTCACAACTATATTTAACTACTGCATCATCAGCATATAACTGAATTTCACCAGCTAAGTTTAGTTCAGTAAAGTCATTAATAAATATATTGAACAGTAGAGGTCCAAGTATTGATCCCTGTGGGACGCCCCTGCAAATTGTAAGAGGTGGGCTTAGTTGATCACCAATTGTAACTACTTGGGACCTATTCTCAAGATAATTTCTAAATAGATTTAATTGTTGCGAAGATATGCCGATATTGCTGAGTTTAGTTATCAATAGAGAATGACTCACAGAATCAAACGCTTTTCTTATATCCAAGAACAAACAAGAGACAAAGTTTTTTTTATCTAAATTAGTACTCACAAAGTCAGTAAGATCAAGACATGCAGCAGTGGTGTTCGACGATTTAGTAAACCCGTATTGCCTTTCTGAGAGGATATTATTTGCTTCAATAAAATCTGCCAATCTGGAATTAATGACAGTTTCATATATTTTTGATAATGAGTTCAGTATGGATGTCGGGCGATAGTTTTCAGCTTGAGTTTGACTTCCGCTTTTGAAAACGGGGATAATTTTTGCCAATTTTAGCTTGTTAGGAAAAACAGAGCTCTCTAATGATTTGTTAATTAATTTAGTTAGTATTGGTATGAGTTGTTGCGAAAATTTCTTTATAAATTTAACCGAAATTCCATCTAAACCTGTTGTTGTCGAAAAGTTTAGGCCGTTCACGATATTATTTATTTCTTCATTTGAGGTGCTTCCTAACAAGAGAGGAAACTGTGCACTCCTAAATGAAGCAGCAAGAGGTTGACAGACTGCGATTATTGAATTAAATGCTGCACGGCTATTCAAATCATTACCAACACTAGCAAAATGGGCCCAAAAGTCGAAACCACTTCAAACTGGTCAGATACTAAGTCATTTCCACTTTCCAAGTATATTGCAGCTCGTTTGCTTTGACTTGATTGATGAAATACCACTTCCTTGATGACACTCCAATATTTTTTGGAATTATCGAAACAATTCACAAATTTGTTGCCAAAAAAAGCTAACTTTGAGTTACGAATTTTCGTAGCTACGAGTTTTTTATAATGTTTATGCTGAGTGCTGACGTATTCACTATTTGGAAATTGCCGCGCCAATTGAAAAAATTTCTTTTCTTTTTTTATTAAGGATACAATTTCGCTGGTCATCTAAGGCTGCCGCAATTTGTTATTTACTAAGAAAATCCTTCTTTTGTTCCTAGAAATAATTCTGCTTAATTCAGATGCTAGCTCATCTAGGCTATTATATTGACATAGATTTAACCGTACTATATCCCTTGATAGTCTTCCATAATCGAGAATCTCAAAGCTAGTTGGAATTTTATATTTTTGATGACTAACTTGGATATTGAGGGATAATAATTTGTGATCTCCACAACCCTCATTAGCAATGTCCTTAACACCAAATCTGTAATGTATATCTACAATATCAGTAATAATGTGGTCAATAATGGTGCCAATGCTGTTAGAGTCACGTGTAGAAAAGGAGGGATATATTTAGTTAAGTATAACAAAACCATATGAATGTATCACCTCTAAATATAACTTGGTACATCTTTCTGTAGTGTTCAGAATATTTAAATTAAAATCACCGAGTAGAAGGCTATTTTTACACTGCGGCAAAAGCGTTTCCATAAACTCTAGTAAAGAAGAATTTGTAACTATCTGTGATCGATAAAAGCATACCACATTAAATTTAGCTTCAATTAGCTTAACCGAAATCAATTGTATTCCATCCATGTTTATCTTGTTCACAATACTTCCCGATAAATCATCCTTAATATAGAGACATGCACCTCCACCTCTACCAATGTTAGCTACTTCTGGTAATTAGAATGATAACTAGTATATCCCGGAATTTCATAGAATCTATTTTCATTCTCTTAAAGCCAAGTTTCACAAGTAACGACCTCACAGGACCGTAATATTTCGTCGTTATATCCCTAATGTCGTTATAAATGAAATCTACTGTATTATCCTAGCTATTAATTGCATAAAATGTTTATTTTGAAGATCAACGGCGACAAATTCAGTTGTTGGCATTATAAATGGTTGTCTTCCCTTTACTAGTATATTGGGAATAGCTACTACTGAATAAATGTTGTAAGCCCAGGTGTATGATAAGGAATTGAAATCTTGATTATCACATATCCCTTCGTTGCACGTTTCCTGGTTGTCACACTTTTAAATAAGTGGTCTAACTTACGCAATTCGTAACCAGGAATTGTTATGGAAACTGCATTTTCTCTTTCTTCTTTCTCGTGCTTTAATGGACAGAGGAGATGTGTAGGTTTGAATTGTGTATAACATTTAGTAAATTTTTATAACCGACGGCTAGCTCATGGGAGGTCATTAAAACGTACGCGTGTCATTTCATCAACCCCCCAACGAACGTTATTAATTTGTTTACCTAGTTCGAAAATGCCTTTCATATTGATTTGCTTCTCTCTGTGTTAATATTCCAAACAAGTCACCTAACACTAGTCTTGTTTTGTCGTAGACAATTTAGACGATAGGTAATTGATTGCCCTCATTTATTCTACTCATTTATGATCGTAGTTGCTGAATTATAGTTAACAGTTGAATTTTTCCGTATTTATTGCTGAATGTCTACCTGAGTTGTTTCCTCTCAATACGTATACACCTTATATTGTACAACCAAAGTCCATCTCAAGGCAACTAGCTTCATCTTGAATGTTCGAAGTTCTCATTCTGGATGCTCATCAAGGTCAACAGTGTCAGATGAATCTTGATTTTCCCTTTCGCCAGTGCTCCTCATTGCCATCTGATTGAGGTGTTGTTGGTGTTAGATGTTATTGGTTTTACATCTTGAGTTCCTTTGTTTTGCAACCAAGATTATTTTCTTCATTTGTTAACTTGCACATTTTGGTTATTTATCGTTTAGATATATTCTGGTTGCACTTTTGTTGATGCAATACGAACCAAGCCATCTGAACCAGTATGAACCATCTGCACTCTCCCCAAAAGCGCAGGTGGCAATGTATCCTCCTTCATCAGAACAACATTCCCTACAACTAAAATGGGCTGAAGTTTTCTCCATTTTGGGCGTTGTGGCAACTGCTATAGATAGTCCCTTGACCATATTTTTATCGTGCCAGCATATTCTTAGTGAGTAAACATTTTCATTACTCTCAGGAACAGCAATGATTAGCCCGCCTATTAGAAAATGCGCAGGTGTTAAAAAGTTTCAACATAATTCTATTTGGGGCGCCTTTGTTGTTGCTTCTTCAAATGTTAATGCGGTCTCTCCTACACTTTACCTCTGCCACCATACTAAAATTTGGTGCAGTGAGTGGTATGAAGTAAGTGGTTGTTTCCCTTGTTCGAATAGATATCTCTACACAAACCCCTGTGTAACGTGAATCTGCGGTAGGCTGACTACTTCCACATGTATGGCCTTGGTGGCCGTACGTAGTTTGACCTCTTTCGATCTTGTTCTTAAGGTGAATAGGTCTGGCATAATCGATACCCAATTACCCACCTTGCTGAGCAGTTATGAATGAATCACTCTGCAAGTCGGTATATCCCCATTAGTACGTTGAGCGTTGTTTATTTAAATCTGAAATATGTAACAAATTTCTGTATAATATGCCGTGCCAGATTTCTGCTACTAATAATCCAGAATTTATTCCGAACGTTTGTTTGCCAATGATATTTGTATGCGCCCACGAATTCTTGTCGTCTTGTTCGTCGTCTTATAGTTGTGATTTTTGCTAATTTTCAGATAAACGTATATCCCATCCTTGCTGACCACCGGATTTAAAGCCGATAGTTTGGATACCTTATGGCATATTATTCAATCCTAATTAGGGAGCGCAATCCTGGGATTCCAGTCTTTGTGTCAATCCCGAAATCTCGGGATCACGTTGAAATCTTGGGATCCCGATCTTTTCGTCAAATCCCGGAATCCCGGTCTTTTTGTCAATCCCAAAATCCTCAAATCCACCTGTTTTTTTGTCAATACCGAAATCCGGGATCCCGGTATTGCCTTATATATAATACCAGGATTGCATTCCCCAATCCTAATTATCTGGGATTGCACGAGCTTCAGTTGTGATACTGTCACTTCGTTCGACTGTTGCCGGTTTTATGAACATGAAGGTACATAAATATATGCTTCAACTTAAGAATTCTTGAAATTTTATCAATTAATTCATGTATAAGGGTTTTGATGGCCATGCTTCCGAACTTTTCTACAAAAAGGTTGGTTCATGGATTGTACATGCTGCTCATTCTGTTATTGCTAAATCAGCTGTGTTTTTATATGATGGTACGTAATTCCATTTAGTGTGATAAATTCAGAGCACTTCAAAAATTTTATCAGAGTATTAGGGCCGAGCTACGCCTATAAAATATCTGGCCAATAATCACTTTCAACAAAAATGCTAAATCAATTATATGAGAAATCTGTACATAATATATCCGCAAATTGTAGTAAAGATTCGATTCTGGTTATTGACGGGTGGAAAAACACGGCCAATAATTCAAAACCCGTTAACGATGATCAATAACACAACCGGTGAAAAGGCTCTGTTAAATGAGTGGGATTTCACAACAGAGTCTGAAACAGGAGAAGCGTTGGCCGAACTAGCTCTTCAAATGTATAAAACTCATTTCTATGTCATTGTATCAGACAATGCGTCAAATATGATAAAAATGGGAAGGTTTAGTTCACAATGGCACACGACTTGCAATAGCCACATTGACAATTTGTTATCTACAGACATACTTTCAGATAACAATCTTAACTGTCTGACCGATGTCGTAACCACGTTACTATGTCTACATGGATGCAGTTGTTGGTTTAATTTCATCAACATTTTTTTAAAATTTTGATTTAAATCGTTTTGAATAATTTTGTTGTCTACACTACAGTTTAACCGAAAAATGCCCCAGGTACATCCGCAGACTAGCTCTGCTGGGGTTGCGTTAAGTTTTTCGCTGAATGTAGTTCTAATTCGAAGCTTGATTAACGGTAATATGCCTGCCCAGTGTCTACTATTATGGCGCATAATGACAGCTTTGAGAGCGTGGTATTATCTTTCTATAATACCATTGAAATTCAGAGTGTAGCTGTCAGTGCGTCTTTGCTGAAAATCAAGTAAAACGGATAATTCGGTAAATAGTTGAGATTCAAATTCCGCTCTTTGATCGGTTACTATGAATTCAGCAGGTGTGTCTATTTGGCAGCAGTTACATCCGGCACGGCGAAACCGCCTCAACCCAAAGTGATAAATTAACGTCACGCCGTATCGGTCGTGTCCAGAAATCGGAGAGCCCCAATGATGTCTATAGAAGATTTTTTTACAAAACGTTGCGATGCAACTTTAAATGAGCCGAGAGGTGATTTGATGCGTCTTTTGAAATTTTTAATCTTTGGCTTAGTGTACAATTCTAAGCCATAATTTTTGAATCTTTAGAAATGGAGGGCCAAATAAAATATTTTCGTTAAGAGTTTAGTAGAAGCTTTTATGCACGGATGTGATAAATTAAGTAAAGATTTACTTGGGTGGAATGTAAAAGGAATTCGCCTGAATTTAAGAGATGTACTTCTATTATTGTTTAATAGATCTTGGAGTTCGTTGTCATTGGTTTGAGCATCCTCTATTCAGTAATAGAAATTTGAATAATGCGAGAGAGAGTATCTGGAACGACATTGAAGTAAATTGAATGGGTAGATCGAGGGTTTTCAATCAGTGAACAATGTGAACTCACGACCTTCTAATAAGTGTTTGAAGTGCTTAATGGCAGAATAAGCTGCAAGCAACTTTCTATCATTTGCACTGTACCATTTCTGCGTTTCGTTAAGACATACTGAGAAAAAATGTAATAATTTTGTGGATGTCTTAAATGTTCGTTGAATGATTTTGAAGCAATTAAGACGTCGTCTACAGAAAATCACGAAACAGAATTTTTGACCTAAAAGTACCGAATGCATAGGTCACTGAAAAGTTTACGCTGCATTCCTTAGGCCAAATATCATTTTTGTGAATTCGAAAAGTCCGAAAGACAAAATAATTGCTGTTTTTGGAATATCCTCCGGTTCAACAGGAATTTGGTGGTAAGCCTGGACAAGTTCTAAAGTTGAAAAAGTTTTAAAGCCTTCCAGTTGATATGAAAAACCCTGAAGGTGCGGAATTGGTTTCCATGTTCCAGCTTTTAGGCACTAAACAAAGCGGGCTGTCCAATATTCAATTTTAGAATTTTGGTACCGAAAGCTTGAACTGGCAAGCCATTTGTAATGTTTTTTTATTTTCAAAAATTTTGCTGGAATAACTGAAATGTCTGCTCCCATGGTTGGTTGTCTGACCAACAATATCAGCCATTAACCTATGATGGCTATTTAAGCTTGCATACTTAAATGCATTTTTGGGCTTTCTTGCCAAAGCATTAGTGGCTTAGACACTGATCAAATTTCATTGATTGAGCTTTTTAGCAGACGCCGATTGGGATCAATTTACATTATGAAATGACGAGCTTCACTCGTGCGATTGCTTATCTCGTTCATATTGTTTTGTGCCATCGTTTCCAAAATGTTGTCGGCTCTAGCTACTAACGTTAACAATGGCACATCATTTTCGAAATTCGTTATGATCATTGTGACGGCAGTCCTTCATCCATATTTGGCTTAGCGTATTCTCGTCGAACGTTCATCCTGCGTTTAATTTGAACTGCCTTAGTGATGATGCTGATGTCTGCTTGGTTTCAACTAATTAATTTCCACTTATCCTGAGCTTACCACTGATGGGGGCTAGTACCACTCCTAATTCAGGTGGATTATGCGCACACTGTTGTGTACTTGAATCTGTAGTCTGCAGATTGGTTTGTTTGTGTATTTGCATTGTGCCTCAATTTGGCTGATTGGCTTGTGTATTTTTGATTTCCCCAAATTGATGGCCAATGTTGATTTCATCTTCTCCTATAATTCTTCGACGTCCTGTTGCGCGTCTGCTATCTTGTCGTAATCAATTGATTCCGGCATCCTAATATTGCAATTCGTGATACTGCGTCGGCCACCAGGTTCTCCGATACTGCGATGTGATGTACGTTTGTGGTGAATTGACCTATAAAATCTAGATATCGTAATTGATGCGAATGTTCGGCCGTCCACTAAGTGTTAATTTTTTTTACTGCAGCATACATCGCCATTTACACTCTATCGTATGCGCCGTACCGCTGCTGTGCTGGGGACAATTTTGATGAACAAAATTTAAGTGGTTTTCAACCGTTATCGGATGTCGTCGACTGTCATGGGTAGGTGCGGGTAATTGAGTTACCTCGCTTAACTTCATTTTCTCAGTTTGAATGCTTCTTCTGCTTCGATTGTCCATACGACTTCCCTCCCTGGAGATGTTTTATGGATTTTGGAAGCGGAATCTTTTCTAATTGCTCTATTAGTTCGGGGATTGGTTAAATCGAGAAAATTAATTTTGGGTTTTACGACCTGACGCTATTTTGTGACCAAACCGGCGTCGTTTAGCCGAAATTACCATGTATAGATGTTGTAAATGCTCCTACAACAATTTTTATGCGACGAGTACGTTGTCTAAAAAAATAAAGCAATAACTTAAACCACCCTCGAAAATGGAGTGAATAAACCGTTGGAACAGGTTTTCGATGTTGCTTAGGTCGAAAGTCACTCTAGTAAATTCATGCAGTCGGTATTTGGTGATTTACCTTGATCAGGTAATTGTGGTGAACACTGTTGTCCCGGTGAAGCAATATTATCATCGGCGCTACTTCTGTGGTTCATGATGCGCATTAGCATCGTAATGTTTGCGACGATGATCGACCATTGGAATTGACTCCTGAGTCCGAGATACAAGTTTTAATATTTGCCCCACGGAGAATTTTGATTCTCCATTGGCTCTGGCTTGACTGATACGTCTATTTCCATGTCACTGAGGTAGTTTTGAATTTCTCAGCTGGATCATCGGCTTCTGGTTTTGCTACGAGAGCGTTTTGGCTATGCCCTCGACTGTTTTGAGGTAGCTCCATCTGATCAAATCTATGAACGGCAGCCAATATACTTGACAGTGTCATCGTCTCTACTTTCCAAACAGTTAGTGCCGCCAACTACGCTGCGAGAAGTGTTGCGTCATGCTAGTAAATTCATACAGTCCAAATTTGGTTGCGATGGCTGTTTTCGCTATGCCCTCTTGCTATATTTGGATTTGAAGATATGCCTTGATCACCATCATGCTGACGTCGAGATTGGCCGTAGCTGGTGCTGCGTTAGCCAATATAGTTGATTGCGTCAGCGTCTTTAGTATCCGATCGGCAAGTTTCGCTAACATAACAGCGGAAAAAATCGCAAATCTTCTCCGCCATTTCATTTTTACGACGTTATCGCTGGCTTTCAATTATCGGAGATGAGATGGCATCACACCGCTTTGACGACACTCGCCCAATCCCTCCAATTTGGCTTTCTTTAAATCCGTGATATCGGTCTGATGATGATGTCGTTCACGTCGTATCTCACCTTCGCGTTTAACGCGCACACGAAATGGTGGCATTTAGCTGTCCCCATCCACCGATTGTACCAGTTATATGATCTATGCGTTTTCGGTTAATTCACAACACCGTATGAGCGAGTTTTTGTGCATAACAATGGTGAAATTGCGGTTGACAACTGTCATTTAAATATCATGTCATCTCGCTGTCTTAACATTCCATGACTAGGTAGCTTTTGGGTTGAGAAAAAAAAATAATTTCGAGACAATAAGATAAATTAAAACGTGAATCGTGCTTCTTAGGAAAGCTCTAAAACTATAAATGTACAACGTTTAAAGACCACAAATGTCATTTATTTAAACCAGATGCTAAATCTTCCTATAGATGAAATAATTATTTAAGAAAATATTTATTCACCAATTAATTCCATTCAATCAATATCATAATTTCAATGCTTTCAATCAATCATTGAAAATTACACAATATTATTTTATAAATCGATTCGATTTTGATTGAAATGACAATAGCGCCAATATGTTATTATGTGTGTAGTCGGTTTGCCTAAATATAGCACACATAAATTACTAACATAAAAAAAACGTGTAAAGTGTTTACATGTGGGTGCTGGCGTCAATCTCATCGTGCTAACACAAATTAACAATTTATCAAATGTCACACGTTAACACCTTTCCTACTTTAACATACACCTGAACATATACGGAGAGAATAAATATGTACATGATTACTTAATGTTGTTCAAGGACAGTAATTGTACCTCAACCGATACCATAAAATTACCATTTCAATTAGCTCACTCATAACGGGTGCAAAAACAATTTTTTTTGTTTTAATTTTATCAAATTTGCATATTCCAAACGATTTCGTGGGGATTTTTGCTGCGCTTTAAATAAAAATAGTCTCACGAGTAACAAGTACAGTAGTAGGAGGTATGGTATCAGCTTCTGTTGATAGAAATAGATGTGTGACCAACATTTTATCTAAACACACACACACACCCAAATTAATTTGGACTTACTATAGTCTTATTAGATTAATCCAGAAAGACTTGAAAATTGAAAACTAAATCCTTTATATACATATTCGTATCTCCTAATAACATTTAATCCTTTTTCGTATACATAATTTTCAAACGAAAGGATGTTATCGTATCGAGTGACCAACCCAACATGGATGGTCGTTTTCGTTTTTATATTTCTCTATTTTACAAGGAGAAAAAAAAATGTTGGGGCACGTGACTTGTTTCTTTTCAATGTTTTTTTATGTTTTATGTTTTTAATTTAATTTCTTGATGAATGGACATAATATAATATGGTAATACTTTTCTAAGGATTATATTTTGAAAATTATTGTATTGTTTCACTAATGTAAATTTTTGCTTTTGTTTTGAAGGGTTATTTAATCAACTTTTGTAACAAGTTTATATTCAAAAAATCGTTTAAAGCTTAAAGCTGATAAGACGCAAAAAAAAAGGGATTTTTGGAAAAGATATTGTTGAGGGTAAATATTGTTGGATTTTGATTAACGAATTGGCAAAATTTTACAGTTTACGAGATTTAAAAACGTGAGCGAAATTACGAAATCTTTAACAATTCCATTGAATATTCTGTGCTCAATTTACCCGATGGTTTTGGAGGTATACGAGTATCGATTTAGGCAAATTTAAAGTGACTCACATCTGAAATGTTATTCGAACACCTGATGTCCATCTGAATAGTAAACGTATAAGAAGAACATTGAATAAATCAATAATTCAGGAAGATACTCATGTCAGCCATCAACAGAGAAACGAATAAATAAGTTTTGGAAAGATGACATAAATTCCGGACAATCCGAAACAAAAGGATTAAGATCGATTTCGGGCTGAAATCTGAATATTTCATGTTAGTAAAAAGAACTGGGTAAGGAATAGGGCTGATAAATCACACTCTGCGGATTTGTCTTGTAGAACTTATAGTTATCAGAAGTTAAATGATAGTAAAGCAAACATTTAATAGCAAGCTTCAAATCATTTAACACTCTCCTGATAAAAAGACTAGTAACATGAATAAATCAGGATTGAAGCAAACAAAATTCCGCACTATAGTATGTAATCGAAAACGAATCCAATTTCGAAATTATTTAAAATCATTTAACTTTCAAAATTTGGTTTACATTTCGCGAGTTCGGTGACTTTCAAGTCAATCAAACTTCTAAACTTCAAACATTTTAATTCATATGACTTTTCAGAGCTATTCAAAACAATTTCAAAGATATCGATAATCGAAATTCTTTGTGACTTTTGAACTTGCGATATTGCATCGCTATTATTCAAGATTTTCCAGTTAAAGCTTAACTAAATTTCCAATCGTCAGGAGGATTTTAAAAATCTCAAATAGGGTAACAAAACATTTAAGAATTTTTATTAATGTCGAAGTTTAATAAAAATGGAATTAGGCTTCCATTTTTTAAGGTTGTATAGCTCACATCATCCATGTGGCGCCCCTAAAATTCTAGGAAGTAGAAGAATTACACTCGACACAAATTTTTTCAGGAGCAAAAAACTCTTGGATTAGGTTGTTTAATATTGTTATCTGCCATGCTTTCATGGTGTTTGGAGTATCTGAGCCAAGGTTTCTTTCGTTTATGTTACCCGAGAACCTGGAAAAAGAAGGCTCAATACGGAAAAAAAGAAACAAGCTTATTTTGTACGAAAATAGTTGCTCCTGGACAATAATGATCATTATCTTTCTAACTTTCTGGACAGATTGGGTGCCTGAGTGACCAGACAGCTTGAACTTTGATTTGTTTGGCTTCTTTGGACTGACATGATTTGAGAGGCCTTTCTATTGACGATTATTGATTGATGATGAATAATGATTTCAGATGATTACAATGTTTATAACAAGATGCTCGATTCGAACATCTTCAAGATTCTCCGCGTTTCAAGTTTTTTATACATATAACAAAATAATTACGGAATCTTGGTTCTGTGATGATTGTTCTAATGCTATTAGTCGCTGAAGAATTTAAACAGGTGTATGGCACTGGTGTTTCAGCTGATCCCCAGGCAATTAATTTAGGATACCATTTTTAATGAGAGTCCACGGTTCTTTTAACCAAAAAAACTGGAGAAGGCTTAAGAAATCGAATAACGCACAGTGCACACTCATTTCTGTCGTTTAATTTCTGCTTTACTAAATCTCTTACTATAGTTATAATTCCCAATTTAACCCCGTGCAACAAATCTTCTCCGCATTTTACGCTTTACCGAAAAAGTGCGACACAATTAATCGAGCGTATTACTCCGCAATTCGTTTGACTTTAACAGAAATTTATCTCAGATTTGTTTCTGTTAGCAACTCGTATTTGATCGCCACATAGCATAGTTGAAAACAAAATCACGTTAATTATATCAACATAAGTAACTTCCTAAGACGGTTGAGTCTGAAATTTGGAGAAGAAATTTGGAGTTTGGGATTTGGAATTTGGAACTTAGAGTTTGGGATTTGAAATTTGAAGGAATTTGAGATTTAAAATTTGAATTTAGAAATATGAAATTTTGGATTTTGGAATTTGAAATTTAAAATTTGGAAATTGAAATGTGGGATTTGGAATTTGAAATGTGGAATTTGGAATTAGAAATTTGAAATTTAAAATTGAGAATTTAAAATTTAAGATTTAAGATTTAAAATTTTGAATTTTGCATTTGAAATTTTAAATTTGCAGTTTGGAATTTCGAATTTGAAATTTTGAATTTTGAGTTTGAAATTTGGAATTCGGAATTTAAAATTTGTAGTGTGGGTTTTGAAATTTAAAGTTTGGAATATGAAATTTGGAATTAGAATTTGAAATTTGAGGTTTGGAATTTAGAAGTTAAAAATTGGAATTTGTAATTTAAAATTTAGAAATTTCTAATATGAAATTTTGAATTTTGAAATTTGGGATTTGGAATTTGAAATTTGAAATTTATAATTTGAAATTTGGAATTTAGAATTTGAAATTTGGAATTTAAACTTTGGAATTTTAAATTTAAGATTTGAAATTTAAAATTTAAAATTTGAAATTTATATTTGAAATTTGAAATTTATAATTTGAATTTTAGAATTTGGAACTTAAAATTTGGAGTGTGGGGTTTGAAATTTTAAGTTTTAAATTTGAAATTAAAAAGTTAGGATATAAAATTTGGAATTTAGAATTTTAAGTATGAAGTTAAAAATTTGGAATTTAGAATTTAAAGTTAAAAGTTAAAAATTTGAAATTTAAGGTTTGGAATTTGAAAGTTGAAATTTGGAATTTGTTATTTAAAATTTGAAATTTCAAATATGTAATTTAGAATTTTGGAATTTGGGATTTTAAATTTGGAATTTGGAATGTCACATTTGAAATTTGGATTCTGAAATTTGAGATTTGAAATTTAAAATTTAGAATTTGAAATTTACAATTTGGAATTTATATTTGAAAATTGAAATTTGCAATTAAGAATCTGAATTTTGGATTTTAAAATTTAAAATTTGGAGTGTGGGATTTTAAATTTTAAATTAAAAATTTGTAATGTTTAATTTGGATTGTAAAATTTAGAATTTAATGTTTGCAATTTGAAAATTAAAATTTGAAATTTAAGATTTGAATTTGGAATTTGAAATTTGGAATTTGGATTTTTAAAATTTGAAATTTGGAATATGAAATTTTGGAATTTGCGATTTGAAATTTAAAATTTGGAAATTGGAATGTGGGATTTGGAATTTGAAATGTGGAATTTGGAATTAGAAATTTGAAATTTGAAATTTAAAATTTCGAGTTTGAAATTTAAAATTTAAGGTATAAAATTTTGAATTTTGAATTTGAAATATGGAATTTTCAGTGTGGAATTTGAAATTTGAAATTTAGACTTTGAAATTTGGATTTGGAAATTTGGAATTTTAAACTTGAGATTGAAATTTAAAATTAAGAAATTGAAATTACAATTTGAAATTTATATTTGAAATTTGAAATTTAGAATTAGAATTTTGGAATGTGGAATTTAAAATTTGAAGTTTGAAATTTGAAATTAAAAATTTAGGATATGAAATTGGAATTTAAAATTTAGAATTTAACGTTTGAAGTTTGGAATTTGAAATTTGAGGTTTGGAATTTGAAATTTAGAATTTGTAATTTAAAATTTTAAATTTGGAATATGAAATTTTAAATTTGAATTTGTAATTTGTAATTTAAAATTTGGCAATTGGAAATTTGGAATTTTGAATCAGAAACTTAAAATTTGAAATTTCGAGTTTGAAATTTAAAATTTAGAATTTAAAATTTAAGATTTGAAATTTAGAATTTTGAATTTGAAATTTAGAATTTGAATTTTGGAATTTGGAATTTAAAATTTGAAGTTTGAAAATTGAAATTAAAAATTTAGGATATGAAATTGGAATTTAAAATTTAGAATTTAACGTTTGAAGTTTGGAACTTGAAATTTGAGGTATGGAATTTGAAATTTGGAATTTTGAATTAGAACCTTAAAATTTGAAATTTCGTGTTTGAAATTTAAAATTTAGAATTTAAAATTTCAGATTTAAGATTTAAAATTTAGAATTTGAAATTTAGAATTTGAAGTTTGGAATTTTGTATTTAAAATTTAAAATTTGGAATTTAAAATTTGAAATTTGGAATTGGAAATTGGAAAATTGGAATTTTTAATTTGAGATTTAAAATTGAAAATTTACAATTTGAAATTTGGAATTTGAAATTTAGAATTTGAAGTGTGAGGTTTGAAATTTGAAGTTTAAAATTTGAAAATTAAAATTAAAAATTTAGGATATGAAATTTAAAATTTAGAATTTAAAGTTTAAAATTTGGAATTTTAAATTTGAGGTTTAAAAATTGGAATTTGGAATTTGAAATTTGGAATATGAAATTTTGGATTTTGGAATTTGTGATTTGGAATTTGGAATTTGAAATTTAAAATTTGGAATTTGGAATGTGGGATTTGGAATTTTAAATTTGGAATTTGGAAATAGAACTTTGGAATTTGAAATTTAAAATTTTGAATTTGGAATTTGAAATTTAAAATTTTGAATTTGAAATTTAAGATTTAAAATTTAAAATTTGGAATTTTACATTTTGAATTTGAAATTTGGAATTTGAAGTTTGAAATTTGGAATTTGAAATTTGGAATTTAGAATTTGAAAATTGGAATTAGAAATTTTTAAATTAAAATTTGCGATTTGAAATTTAAAATTTAAAATTTACAATTTGAAATTTATATTTGAAATTTAGAATTTGAATTTTGGAATTTAAAATTTGAAGTTTGAAATTGGAAATTAAAAATTTAGGATATGAAATTGGAATTTAAAATTTAACGTTTGAAGCCTGGAATTTGAAATTTGAGGTTTGGAATTTGAAATTTAGAATTTGCAATTTAAAATTTGAAATTTGGAATATGAAATTTGGGATTTTAAATTTGGGATTTGGGATTTGGGATTTGAAATTTGGAATATGAAATTTTGGATTTTGGAATTTGTGATTTGGAATTTGAAATTTTTAATTTAGAATGTGGTATTTGGAATTTGAAATTTGGAATTTGGAAATAGAAATTTGAAATTTCGAGTTTGAAATATAAAATTTTAGAATTTGAAATTTAAGATTAAAAATTTAAAATTTTTAATTTTACATTTTGAATTTGAAATTTGGAATTTAAAGTTTCGAATTTGGAATTTGATATTTCGAATTTAGAATTTGAAATTTGTAATTTGGAATTAGGAATTTGGAAATTTGGAAATTTGAAATTTAGAATTTGAATTTTAGAATTTAGAATTTAAAATTAGGAGTGTGGGGTTTGAAATTTGTAATTAAAAATTTAGGATATAAAATTTGGAATTTAAAATTTAGATTTTAAAGTTAGAAATTTGAAATTTAAGGTTTGGAATTGGAAGTTTGAAATTTGGAATTTGAAATTTGAAATTAAGAATTTAAAATTTGGAATTTGGAATTGAAAATTTCGAATTTTAAATTTAAGATTTGAAATTTAAAATTTAGAATTTGAAATTTAGAATTTGAATTTTGGAATTTGGAATTTAAAATTTGGTGTGCGGGGTTTAAAATTTGAAATTTGGAATTGGAAATTTGAAATTAAAAATTTAGGATATGACATTTGGAATTACAAATTTAAAATTTAAAGTTTGAAGTTTGGAATTTGAAATTTGAAATTTTTGGTTTGGAATTTGTAATTTGATATTTGCAATATGAAATTTTATATTTTGGAATTTGGGATTTGGAATTTGAAATTAGAAATTTAAAATTTGAAATTTGGGATTTGAAATTTGGAATTAGAAATTTAAAATTTGTTATCTAAAATTTGGGATTTGTAATTTAAAATTTGGAATTTAGAATTTGAAATTTTGTATTTGGAATTGGAAATTTGGAATTTGACAATTGGAGTTTGAAATTTGGAATTTGAGATTTAATATTTAGAATTTATTTTTTATTCGTCCACGGTGAAGAACTTTGGATTCAAATAGTTTGTTCATATCATTGTTGGTTGGGGCAAGGTTAATAAAGTTTCAGATTTCTAAATCAAAATGATTCTGAATTTTTAGATGTATATATCTTATTCTAGCGGGAATTTTGTTTAGCAGATTGTGCGTCTAAAATTAAAATAAAGTTTATTAGCCAAATCATATATTTGTCCTAATTGTTTGTCCATAATAATAATAAATTCCTGACGAAATTTTAAAGAAAACCATTTAGGATTTAATTAGCGCCTTCAAATATTCTGAAATTCTTAATGAAATTTCTTATGCATTCATTGAGTCCGCATCAGTGATGAATTTTCTTAGAATATTCATTAATGAGTCCATTTGTTCTGTGGTGAAATTCCTAATAAAATCAAGTGAGATCTCACTAAATCCATCAGTGATTTTCCAAAACAACTCATTAATGACTTCATCAGTTTTTTAAAACTGAAATTCCTAATGGAACTTACACGGTCTTCACCGGAGTAGTGATGTGCTAAATCGGTTCTTTTTGTTCTGTTTTGCTTATTTTCTCTTATGTTTTTAACAAAAAAGCACCGACTTAGCACATCAATACACCGGAGCGGTCACCGCAAGAGAAGATTATAGATATACAAAAGTAAATAAGTGAATTTATATTCCCGGGCCCATACGTCGTTTATTGACCGTGTATTCAATATTTTCTTAATGCTTTAATCGATGAATTCATCGAGCCTATCTTACCAGGGTAGTTAGCAGAAGGGCAACAAAGTATCGTTATTTTTTTTTTTTTCAAACGCGTGCAATTATTATTATTTTTGAATGCAGCGTAATACACGCAATATAGTAGGTAGTTTACGTAATTTTTACACATTTAGGGCCAAGAAAAATAATTGTGCAGGACCTAAAATTAAAAGAATCCCATTGTATGATGATCTATTGATCAATAATAAATAGAATTCTTATTGGTGGTTGAATAGTATAAATTGTTTTAAGGTAAATATACTTATTACATATTTTAAATTACAGTCACAGATACAGCCTGGTAGAAATAATTATATTTAACCACAAGTTTATAGTTTCTCGTATTTTAGTCAATCATTTTAAACAAATAAGCAGACTGTTTCTAGTCGTGTTCAAAAGGATCTCAATAAAAAACCAAAACATTCTCCGACAAATAGAAACCTATACCGATATTTCGATGATCACAAAATTTCCTTCATTCACGTACATATTGCTTGCAGCAAATTTGTTGATGCCCGGTTAAATTGTCTAAGTGTTGATATTAAATTATTAAAATTGAAAGTTCTTTGACAAATACGTCGAATGCGTCGGGTATTAACGTGGAATTTGGAAGAATTCGGAGAATTAACTGTGAATTATGTGACAACAAGCACCCCTCTGGTGTTAAACACCAATTTCAATATTTTTTATTTAACAGTATGTAATAAACTTTATTAATTAATTTTTTTTTTTTCTATTAAATCTAATAATTAATTAAATATTTCATATATACAATTGATTAGAACGTTGAGAAAAAATTTACATATTTTATTTTTTCGAGAATTTATGTTTTTTTTTTCTAAATCCATATGACAGCATAATTTATGTATCTTTATGGTTTCGTTAAATTTTGCTATGCTACTACCAGTTTCCAATTAAATTTGAGATTTTTTTTTTTTATAATTTTTACGATTTAGTTGGTAAAGACTTAAAACTTAATAGAGCGGACAGAAAAGATCTCGATTTTGTTAAACAAAAAACAAATTTTGGGTACATATATTAAATTTCATGATTATCATGCTTCTATATCAAACCATAATGATGTTGAGTAATTCTTAGTGATAGTATAGTTTTAGGTCAATTCGGGCATGTGCGTATCTTAAAAAAAATATTACAATAATAGAGATGCTAAATTATATCAGTCATCTTCAAATTATTCACGGATATATAAAACGCGGAGATAATACCTTGAACTAATATATATTAAATCTTCACAATTATTTGCTTTTGTTCTGCTTATTCACCATATGGCATACCTCTTGATACACTTTAATGTTATTTCTTTATACATAGTTTCTAAAATATCTTGTGTGACAACTGCGGGATATCCCGCTGAATAATTTTCATCTATTTGATATAAATGCGCTTCAATTTTTTTTTGTTTTTTTTTGTTTGCTTCATTTGTACCCCTCCGATTTCTTAAAAATTGTATATACACACGACATAATAGTTGTCATGCTGTTTATGTTGAGATTTTTGATTTTATGTAACAAAATTACGATTCAAAATCCCCTTAATCATAAAAATGTATGTTTTGTGTTTGAATAATATGGAAACTACTTTTATGCTCATCGTTTGAATTCGAGTGTTTAACCTCTTGCGTGTCGCGGTCTTTTGGTTTAGGTGGGATGCCAGATAGCATTGGTATATCAAATAAAACCGTTAAATTAATGATTTTATATGAAATTCATTACATATTCCAAAAATATATTTTCTCCAGCTCAAGAATAAAAACTTCGATCTTAAAACAAATTAAAGCGAAATTTAAAGTTCCTCCGGTTCACTAAATCATTTTAGAATCCCATTTTCCATCCTGAATGGCGAATTTCATCATAATTAGTTAAGGTACAACACCAAAGAAACAGGTGCAGCAACACAAATCATATCCTAATTGGACACATTCCTGGACTTCATCATTTTATAAAATCAACTCATTTTATAATCCCAAATCCTAAATAATAAAATCGGTTAAGAACTAGTCTTTGCACGCACTTTACTAGCACAAGCACTTGTGTTTCCTGTTTACTACTTAATTTATACCAAACATTTAATTTGTTTAGAGTCTGATTAAATGCACATAAACTTAACTGTTTGACTTCACAACTAAATAATTAAATACATCAAACCACCTGGCAATTATTACTCCAGTTATGCAATCGTCAAAAAAACCGCCAAGGTCATATTGTCACCAAATACAATATTTTATTTTTTTTTTTTTTGATTCTCTAACCTAACCTTGAAATAATTATTTCCGCTTATAAGCACACTAAACAATAATACTTAACAATTTATTGTTGTTGTTGTTGCGTTTCATTTTGGTAACGTTTTTTGTAGGCCATAATGTAGGTTTTCTAATTAAAAAACGCGAGAAATGTTTTTTTTTTGCATAAAAACCAAAATGAACTGAATTGGAAAATTTATTTAAATTTAAAATATTTTGTTTTGATAATTAAAGTTTTTTTTTGTTTCGTTTTTTGAAGGTGATTTTCGTTTTAAATTTAATAATTTATTTTATGCAAATATAAAATTGAATTGATAACTTAAATAAATATAAATAAACAGGAACGCAAGCGAAAAAAAAATTAGGTCAATCCGACTCCTGGGTCGGCACTTTTTCACAGGTACAAATTTATTTATGGTATACATTACCAACCGGTAGTGTTATATGGTATTTTACAATACTGCAATACAATTTACAAACCAACCATTTACTCCTGAGAGGTACTCCTTATCTTCTCTACTGCATGTAAGTGGCACTGATGGACAATACTCAAAATGAGAAGCAGTTATTGCCTTATATATACTATTTTTGCTTAAATAGCTCACATTTCTATGACATCTCTTCAGTACATCAATCTTCTGATTTATTTTGCTTCTTATCAATTATTACCCCTAAATATTTGATAGTGTCTACTTGCTCAATCTTTCTCTCTCGATTCCTTCTATTTACTCAATACTAAGTTTAATGCAAATTCACATGAATATCGCTTACGATATCCCGAATGTTGCTGTATTTATATCCTTTCCACATTTAAAAATTCAATTAGTTGTCCATTTACGATAGTTTCTAAGATTTTCTCACAGCAGTCCAGCATATTAATTGATCTAAAATCTTCTGGATATTTTGCGTTTTTTATTTTTGGAATAAGAATAATATTCGCTTCTTTCATACATTTAGGGAATTGACCCACCATTGCATTGAATATTGATAACAATTTTTCGCCAATAACATCCATAGCTTTTAAAATCATGCTTGGCTTCAATCCGTTTTCATCTCGCTTATCACACATTTTTATGATTATATCCTTTAATTCTGCTAATGTAATCTGGTTCAAAGCGAATTTTCTTTTCACTGATGCACTAATCTCGACTAAATCATCTTGTACGCTTGAAATTTGTCCATTTAAGATCTTGATACTATCGACATTAAATTTGTTTAGAACATTTGCAATTTCTTTCAGTATTTATGGTTATCAACTATGATGCGATCTATTGTACTATCTCGTTTTCCTTTCATTATTTCCTTTAAAACGCTCCATACTCATTGCGAATTATACGAAGCAGTTTCTATTTTTCTAATGAAATAGTTTTTCTTAATTTTTCGTATTGATGAAAGATATCGATTTCGTGTTGTTCTATATTCATTCCAATGTTCCTCATTTCCAGTTTGCTTTGCTAATTTGTTCGCTGCAATCATTTTAATTTTAAAAGCCGCAGATTATAATTTTTGTGAAACCATTCATTTGACTTTGGTTTTATCTCTACTTTCCTGTAAAATACACTTAGGGCCTTATAAAAATTGTTTACATATATTTTCGCATACTTCATCAATATCACCAGTCGTATCCCACTTTGAATCTTGTAACAGCTTATTGAATATACATATATACATACTTGAATCGTCTCATTCATGATCACTAATTTTCTATTATATATACATAATATATATATAAATAACTACACCCCCAGTAAACCGTGAATGTGAATCACATCGAACACATGAGTAGCCCTGACATGTAATTTCAAAATCGTGTATGTCACATGTAACACATGTTTCGCTAGCACATATAACATGTGGTTGCCTTCTGTTTGCTAGATCTCTAATTTCATCTACATATATGGGCTAATAAACTACTGGTATTTAAATAAATGATTCGAAATGGGACAGCTTGAGATGTTGATTGCTATTCGTAACAAATTCTCCTCTTCAATAAATTTAATGTTCTTAGGTAACTAGGACATGCATTATCAGTTGCTTCATGATTCACATCGATGTTCAACTTATTATTTTCCACAACTTTTTTACAATTGACACATAATTTAATTTGCTCCGCACAATCCTTTGATACATGATCACTTTTACTACATTGCTTACAAATGGATTTAGCTTCATTATAATTATTATGAGGACATTGAGGATGAAGCTAAATTATTGTACTAATTAAAGAAATAATTATTTTAGATCGATAAACTTTTGTGACCGCTACCACCCCCTCCTCTCCTCCCCCCCTCCCCCCCCCCACCCATCTCCTTGTCACATATCACATATATTTTCATTTTCACTATTTTATACTGACTCTCCCCAACCTCCACCAGCCTAATACCGTCATATCATTTCAAAAGAAATACTTCATTAATTTTATATGATATGAAGACTGTTACAGCAAAACCTCACTACAACGGACATCAACTGGACCAAAAAAGTTGTCCGTTGTAGTGACTTAGTGAGGTGTCCCTTGAACTAAGGATTTGTGATTTTTTTTTTATAAACATTTTCTTGGGATTCTATTTCTCTCTCGATAAGGGATTTTCAAATGATTTTTAGACGAAATTCGGGAATATGGCCAATTAGGAAGGAACTTGGCCATTTCTTTTCAGATGTTCATGAAATTGAGCAAATATGATGGAAATGCGATTCTAAAATGATTGTTAGATGTAGACATTAGGATAGAACTTGGCTATGTTTTAAACGGTTTCAGTGAAATTGGGCACATGCAATGGAAATGGGATTCTAACATGATTTTTGGATGAACTCTGGAATATGGCCAAGTATGATGGAACTAATCGGGCAAGAAACAGCGAAGTTTCATCTTAATTGACCATATTCCAAAACTTTATCTAAAAAACATTTTAGAATCCCATTTATATTGTCCATGTGAAATTTCATAATAATCAGTCAAGAAACAGCGGGGTTCTATCTAAATCGGCTATATTCCAGAAGTTCATCTAAAATTCGTTTTAACAACTTATTTGTAACGCACATGTCGAATTCTATAATAATCGGTTGAGAAATAGACAAGTTTCATCATATTTTGCCATATTCCAGAACTTCATGCAAAAACCAATTTCATCAAAATCAAACAAGAATGGACGAGTTGTTTCCTAATTTGGCATATTCCAGAACTTTATCTAAAAATTATTTTAGAATTATTGTATTATTACTAGAATTCCTCAATGTACATTTTCGAGTAACGTACCTGAAACATGTGAAGCATCCTACGAAGCTTTAAAAGATGAATTTTTTAAGAGTGGAGGTCAGTTAGCAGGGAATGGCAAGCATATCCGTATTTAAGTCTCAGTTCGTATCAAGTATTCAGTGTCCACCTGCTGGTGGCGCAGATTTCTGAGTTTTAACAGCATTATTTTATTTGCGTTAGCCGATACAAATGATAAATTTACTTTTATTGATGTCGGGTACAAACGGCCGAGTTGGTTATGCTAGAGTATTTGCCAAAAGTAAATTGACACAATGTCTTATCAACACAATAATTTTAAATATCCAACCAGAAAATGAACTAACAAATAACATTTCCACACCTTATGTTGGTCTGGCTGACAACACCTTTCCGCTAGCATATAACGTTTTTAATTATAGACTTTCCCGAAGCAGAAAAATCATTGAGAATTTGTTTGGAATTATGGTTGCTCGTTTTGGAGCGTTTCTCACAACAATTAATCTTTCGCCGGTGAAAGTGAAATGTTTGCATGCTATACCCTGCACACAGGACCACAAAAATAAATGAGTGGAGGGTTCCTTAAATCAAACCAAGTGGATTTTATGTGTTTTGGGTGGCTGAAACCGAATCCGAAACCTGCTTTCCGCCATCGCATCGGCGTTCTTTTCTAACCGCAAAAAACAGATTGAAACTATAAAACCCAACAATATCAATCCATAAACCTTATAACCCTATACCTTCAACCTTGAGATCGATACCTAAAATCCATAACCTCAAGATCTATAACCTCCAAAACTCATAAATCTCAAATTCCAATAAAGTAATGCAGCAAAAAAATAAAAAAAACTTACATGCAAAACTCAAACCTCAGTCTCGAAGAGTTTTAGTTTTATAACTCCATACGTCCATCACTTCATAACCTCAAAAGCCATAAACCCCACAATCCTGAAGTGTAACATAAGAAAATTGAATGTCACAATATAACTCCGAATCATGTAGAATTAAATTTCATAACTCCATACAACCTAATACCTCAAAACTCCATAACCCTATAAGTCCATAATCCTAAAACCCCATAACACCATAGCCATATAATCCAGAAATTCCATAACCTTATAGCCCCATAACCGTAACAACAAAAAGACTTACAAGTGAGCCTTCGAGAGCCTATAATCTCAGAAAGCTACAATCAAAACTTATGCTCTAGACTTAATTCTTGTTTTGCAGAAAGTTTGAACCAGAACTTTAATCTTATTTCTCATAAACGTTGCGTCTCCAAAACTATAATTCGAATACTTAATAAGGTCAAGACTTCCTTTATTGTAATAACCTAGAATTAGCGATACCCATGAACAACGACGTGGACGTAGCAGGCTTCTGTTCCCTTTAGGCTGCTTGATTTACGTGAGTCCTCTCGCCTCTCTCGATTCGCAAAGAGCTTTATTACTTTGTAAGTAGCCATTTCAGGTGTTTTCAGTTTTAGAGTGATAACGCGTTCGTTTATTTGTAAATGACCTTCGTGTACTTCTCTTTTGTGTTGATTTGTCGTGTCTCTCTTCAATGACCAACAGTAGTCTGCCAACATATGGCTATCCCAAACACATATCTCTTTTCAATATCATTTAAATCCTGGTGGAACCTTTCATCCTGCTCTTCACTAAAATTCCCTAAATTTTCAGGAAAGTACCCAATATGAGAAGAAGAAAGTGCAGCTTTAGGCATCCCATATTTTCAGCTATAGTCACGTAATTGGGATCTTTCCTGTTTCCTAGAACTTCTTTGCGTAACGTCTCTAAAACTTTGCCAAGCTGCTTTCTCCACCTTAATCATTCTTTTCTGGAACTCATTAGCCTTCAAAAGTTATCTAATTTGTGGTCTATCAAAAACACCATCTCTTATTTTCCCATCAGACAATTTAGGAAATTTTTCAAATATGTACATAAACGCTTTGCTCTCCGAAGTTTTCATTGCTTTGACGAGATGTTTTACAAGTTTCAGCTTTATATGTAATGGTGGAAGGATTACTTTATCTGTTGGTATTCGACTCTGTTTTATGATATTTTTAGATCCTGGAGTTAAATTGTTTCTAGTTGGCCAAACCTTTTTCACATAATGTTCGGCAGAAGCTCGGCTATCCCATTCACATTGAAAAGATGGGTGTCTAGTGAAACCGCTTTGTTGTTGTTTTTAATCTAATTTTTCGAGTATAGGAAGCAAAGGTTGTGGTACTGCATTTAACATAACCGAATGACCAACAGGTAGCGGAGCAAGATGGTTGCCATTATGTAGGAAGACTGCTTTTAAACTACTTGTTGAAGAATGTATATGAATATACGCCAGTCATTAGCTTCATAAGAAACATTATACTCATTTATTAGTCCTTCAATATTTTTAGAGTCAATTAAATTTTTTACGTCTGTAAAATATTTTCTAAATTGGATATCTCTTTCGCGTTAAACGGTTATATACTAGTTCCTGGAGGTAGGCAATTTTTCTCTTTTAGTCTTGACGCCATTAGTTCGGAAATTTCTTTTGAAAGTATAACATCTCGGAACAAGTCATTAAGCTCTTCTTTAGAGAATTCATCGGGCTTTTGATTAGTCTCGTGTTCTGATTCTTCTGATGTTTCATTGTTCATCTGTATATCCTGTACCCAAAAACTTTCGTTAACAAAAACAGCAATCCTTCCCATGATTTTATGGTTCCCGCCAGATAATTGTATAAGCAAATGTCCGTTTCTTTTGTTTATTAAGTTGCAAGGAGCATCTTAAGCGTATCGTTTTTGGAGTCCAATGATTGATCATTTCACTTGTTTCGATACCAAAAAAGTACTGTGAATAACTTTCAAAGTTTACTCACAACATATTCTCCACAAACAATGAAGAAAGAGTCTACGCAATTATTTTGATATTGATTGCATCATGTCGTTCTTGTAACATTATACTCTCCAAAGGCCAAGTTACCCACCGATGTAAAGCTGCGGTCGTTTGATGACGATTCCTGCGGGCTCATGAGCGCCGCGATTCAGGGACTTTGCCGGATGGCGAAACAACTCCGTTGCCCACCACCACCGCGTTAAGGTGCTCAGGATGCTGACACACAGCAAAACTGTCAGATTCAGAACTCAAGTCTGAAGTGCAGGTACATTTACTGTTGTCTTTTAGGGTTATAGGGTTATGCGGTTATAGGGTTAGAAATTGAAAGGTGCTGGAGTTATAGAGATGTGGTGTCGTGGAGTTTTAACTGTCCACCTGAAGAGTTGTAGGGTTATGGGGTTTTGGGTTTATAGGGTTTTGATGTTTTGTACTTCAGGATTATGGAGCTTATGGGTTTTGAGGTAATGAAGTGATGGACGTATGGAATTATAAAGCTAAAACTCTTCGAGGTTGAGGTTTCAGTTTTGCGTGTAAGTTTTTTTGTTTTTTGCTGCATTTTTGGGTTTGTAATTTACTAGGGATGTGAGATTTATGCGTTTAAAGGTTATAGATTTTGAGGTTATGAGTTTATGGGTTATCGATCTCAAGGTTATTGAGCTATGAATGTGTAGGGTTATAACTTTTGGGTTTATAGCTTTAAGGTGTTTTTTGAGGTTACAAACAATGACCCAAAAAACTTTTTGTGGTTCTGTGTAATCAATGGGGGGGAAAAACATAGTAAAATGGGTGAATAGTACAAAAGGACGGAAGGTAACCTAATCTGTCGGGAAATGTGACAATCTCGCACATTTTTTTTTTTGCGCGATTACAATACTTACCCATTTTAACTTGGTTATAGTTAGGACAAGTAAAATCAAATACCTTCTTTGGAGCCGCGTGCGGTTTATATTTCTTTCAACTTCTTACGAATGTATGAGCACAAAATACGAATATTGACATGAAGTACATGAGTAGATTATAGAATTGTTTTTTTTTTTTTAATAAAAGCGATCCGAATTACATCGTACCGAATACAAAAATTCCTATGAACCTTGAAAATTATTTAATTTCAAATTTGTTGCAAAATTGGCAACAACAGCTAGGGTACATAGACATTTCAATTTATTAATAATTTTATAATTTAAAATAAAATTGTAAATTTATCCAAAACACCTTACATACGATTACACACCAAGTATTTATAATCGATGGCCAAATTTTAATTCTATGAATATAATTAGACGTGACTAACTTATAACGCTGTGTGAATAATTTAAAAATAATACATACAAACAAAAAACGTTGTCATTTTTTATGACAATATGCAATCGTCGTGGGTTGGCCATTTATTTAATTAATTTACCATTTAGTGTCAATTTCGTAATTTATTTGCATTTTAAATGTTGTTATCATTTCATTACGCTTCGTTGAATGACGTTTTGTTGTTTTATACCAAATTCTTAAATATACATACGTACATCACATAAGCCTTAATGGCAAGTTAGAAGTGTGACTTATTTTAGAGCGTTCTTCATATTAAAGTAAATTGGATACATCAACAGATTATACAAACAATAGGGCTAGGATTAGGTAACCAAGATATTGGTCACGAAAATTATCGAATTCTTGATTTTTGTGGACATTTTGAGACGGAAAAAGTGATACGAAATTTCATTGGCATTTGACCGAAATCGGCCAACCAGAGTTGTACCGCGTAGTCTACGTAAAGTAATTACTCGAATGTACTAGTGTAGACAATGTATGTAGACAGTTTAAAAATGACGTCTACAATGTAGACAATATCGACAATGTAGATAATGCGTTCATAATTCCCAGTAGATGTTCTACGTGGATATGGCGGATTACAGGACAAACACCCACCCGCTTATTGCAACAATCGATGCTCTAAAAATCTTTTGCATTGCAATAATTAGAAAAATTATTTGATCTTTATTATTTATGACGCGGAATCAATTCATAATTAAAAATGAATTAATTTCGCGTCGGAAATGTCGTGAAATTACTTAATTTTTGGCCGCAAAATTAATACCCGCGGACTTAATTCATAGCGCCATAGGATTTCAACGAAATATCGGAAAATATAAGAAAAGTAATTATTACGTTCCTTTCTGAGGATATTCTTTTCGACTTTTGGTTATGCGTAAGATGATTTAACTAAATTTTTTTGTCAATCATGAATTAATGAATCGAACAGGAATCATTTGTAACGTAATACTGAGCCATTTAACAAATTTAAAACTACGAATAAGAATACCTATATTCTAAAATGCATTCATTGCCCGCACTTGGTAAGAAATCTAGCCCAGGCACCTCATGAAATTTTCTTAAGAAAGAAACTCGAGTAATTGGGATACCCCAATTGGAATATATTCAGTTCAAATTTTGAGACAAATATCATACTCATCAAATACTAAGCCAATTTCTCCAGCAATTGTCGAGTTCAATTTAAATTCGCGTTCAAGTAATCCGGATTTCATTCACATCTGCTGTATAACTAATTTATTGGTTTGTAAAATTCAGAGTAAAAGTATTTTTGCACCATTGGGTTTTGCAAATCTTAATCAAATTTAATTTGATTTATTCTTAAAATAAAATTAAATTTTAAGTATAAAAAAACCGTTAAACTATCATTTCAGACAGTAGACAGTCGAGTTCAACATCAACATGTTATTTAAATTCTAATCAAATTTTTATCAAGTTGTTGAGTTCTACTTAAGCCACAAATCAAAACTGTTTTCAAACCAATTGAATAAATTCCGCTCAAAAATAAGTAAATATCATAAATAAGTCGGAATAAATTCTGTTTAACTGTTGAGATAGACATCCTAATAATCAAATTTTAACCCAATGTCTGGTTGGCTTTATCTCAACGCAAATTTGATTTCAAATCAATTCGGATTTTATTCAAATTTTCTGTATGCCACTGGTTTAAAATTCAGTGTCTAAGAATTTTTTAAAAACTTCGATTTACTTAAATCACTGTGTTGATCAAATTTAATTCGATTTCTTTATAAAATCAAATTCAATTTCAAGTGTAAAACCCAGTTAAACTACAATTTCAAACAGTAATCAATCTGTCGTAATTCTACTAAATTTTGCTTAATTTTCCAAAATTTAGTATTAAAAAATAAAATTTCAAAGTCTAATCAAATTGTAATCAAATATTTTGAGTTTCACGTATGTCCGAAATCAAAATTATTTCCAAACCAATTGTGTAAATTATGCTCATTCAAAATTGTGTTCAAGCCATCGGAACTTCTGATCAATTTTCGAGTTTAATTTAAATTCGATTTCAAAACAACTTGGATTTCATTCAAATCTTCTGTTTTGTAAATTTCATATAAATTTAATTCGATTTTTTCTTTAAATAAAATCAACTTTCAAGTATAGAACTTGTTAAAATAATATTCAAAAACGTAATCAATTTATTGAACTTCAATAAATTATTTTGTTTTTAATTTTTTATTAATCAAATTTAAATCAAAATATATTCAAATAATAAATTTCGATTGATATCAATCTCAAAATTTTATTCAAATTCTAACCAAATTTTAGACAAGTTGTGTGAGTTTAGGTGGATGGGTGGTCGCAAAATCAAAACTGTTTTTAAACGATCTGAATCAATTTTACTCAAAGTTCAAATTTAGATCCACATGTTTTAGTTCCACTCAAAATTGCTCTCAAGTCATTGGAATAAATGCTGTTCAAATATTGATATATGTAAATATCCCATTCATCAAATTATTCTACCCTAATTTCTGGTTGGCTTGGCTTCTGATTAAATTTCGAGTTCGATTTCAAATCAACTCGGATTACATTCAAATCTTCTGTAAACCTAAGCCGGTTTAAAATTCAGTGCCTAAGATTTTTTGAAAACTTCGTTAATTAAATTTAATTCGATTTCTTCAGAAAAAAGAATGAAGCGTAAAACCTGTTAAACCACTATTTCAAACATTAATCAAACTGTTGGAATTCTTCAAAATTTCTTTAATTATAATTTTATTTGAGATAATAAAATTTCGATCGATGTCGGTTTCAATATTTTATTCAAAATATAATCAAACTAATTTACTGAATTTCTAAAATTTAGGATTTATCTAATGTCATTGATTGATTTTTCGGCTTTATTATATAGCCAATATATTAGTAGTAATGAGAATGATATTCACATCACAATATTTTCGATTTGGCAAATCAGAAAAATACAGAGGCTAATCACTCATAATATATCTACTGGAAAAAGTAGAAATATAGTTACCCCCTCCCCCTCTACTTTACTTTACCCCAGAGCCAAGCCAATGTTTTGACTCTCAAAAATGATACCTCTCCTTGAAATTGCACTGAAAAGTAAGGTTTACTCATCAAAATTACAATTCTCGCTTAATCAAGCAAGAACGTATTGATGTAGCGAATTACCTTATTAGTGTGTTACTCGTATTACTACTAATATATTGTCTATAATAAAGTCGAAAAATATAAAGGGCTGAAACCTCACGAGGGGATCAGAACTTCGGTCTTTGGTATCTTCAATAATGTCATAAAGTTGGTGTGACAGTTTTGACATTATTGATTTCTATTTTAACCAACATATATTTACTTATACAACAACAGCCAAACAGGTCAAAAGCTTCAGTAACATGGGTACAGGCATCCAATTTAAAACGAAAAATCATATTCTTGAACTTTATACCGAAAGTAGTATAAAAAATTATACTGATACTTCTAACCGTTTAACTGACCATATTCCAGAAATTTATCCAAAAACTCATTTTAGAATCTTCCAACACACATATCCAATTTCATTATAATCGGTTAAGAAATAGCCATATTCCTGAACTACGTCCAAAAATCATTTTAGAATTCCATTTCCAATACACATGTCGAATTTCATAATAATCGGTTGAGAAATGAGCAAGTTCCATCATACTTGGCCAAATTCTAGAACCTGATACAAAACTTATTTTAGAATCCCATTTCCATTACACATGTCGAATTTCAACATAATCGGTTGAGAAATAGCCAAGTTCCATCATACTTGACCATATTCCAGAACTTCATCCAAAAAACATGTTAGAATCCCATTTTCAACACTCTTGTCGAATTTCAACGTAATCGGTTGAGAAATTGGCAAGTTCCATCATACTTGGCCATATTCCAGAACTTCATCCAGAAATCGTTTCAAAATCCCAGAACTTCATCCAAAAAACATTTTAGAATCCCATTTCCAATACAAATGTCGAATTTCAACGTAATCGGTTGAGAAATGGGCAAGTTCCATCCTACTTGACCATATTCCAGAACTTCATCCAAAACTCATTTTAGAATCCCATTTCTAACACACAAATCAAATTTCATAATAATCGGTTGAGAAATAGACAAGTTCCATCATACTTGGCCATATTCCAGAACTTCATCCAGAGGTCATTTTAAAATCCCAGAAGTTCATCCAAAAAACATTTTAGAATCCCATTTCCAATACAAATGTCGAATTTCATCGTAATCGGTTGAGAAATGGGAAAGTTCCATCCTGCTTGGCCATATTCTAGAACTTCATCCAAGACTCATTTTAGAATCCCATTTTCAACACTCATGTCAAATTTCATAATAATCGGTTGATAAATAGGGAAGTTCCATCATATAAAAAATGTGTCAACTATTCACTACACCCAAATCCAACCCCAACTCAACTCCAACTCAACTTTAACTCAACGCACAAATTGACCCCTAGTTTAACCTTCAAATCAATTCCCAATTCAATGCCCAATCCAATAATCAAATAAGCATATATAAAAAATCGTAAATAAAAGCAGGTATTTTGGGTCAATTCGTATGGCAGGTACCCCACCGCCTTGACGTACAGTCTCCAAAAGCTTTTCAAATCTGTGCCTTGACCATAGAAACAGATTGGCGAAAAAAAAATCCAAATCGGACAAGCCGTTCTCGAGATACCATGGGTCCAGACATCCAGACATCCAGACAGACGGACGGACATTTTTTTTTTTTTGCATTTTCAGACTCAGGGACTTTCAAAACGTCGAGAAAAGTGGTTTTGGACCAACCAAATTATTCGTCATTTTTGACAGGATTTCAGTACTTTGGTCTTTTTAGACCGAAGTAAATCAAGTGATTAACAGACAATTTTTAACTCCTTAATTATTCGTGTGGGCATAAATACACACAAAAAAAAGGTTTCTCCTTGGGTCTTCTGATTTTAGTGAATATAATTCCATTGTTTTTAAAATTCATTGCCTAATTATTTTTTTAAAACTTCGATTTACAAATCTTAATCAAAATTAAATCGATTTCTTCTTAGAATATATTTCAATTTCAATAATAAAATTGTATTCAAATTCTAATGCAATTGTCTCAAGTCCCAAATCAAAGTTTCTTTCAAACAAAATATTTTGTTCAAATTTAGATACAATTATTTCGATTGCAGTAAAAATTGTTCTCAAGCCATTGGAATAAATTCTGTTCAAATTTTGATTTCTCGTGTGGAGCTGCTAGTCTCCCATCGGGCGCGTCTCCAGGTGGCGGATAGGGGGAAACCCTAACCGACTTGTCGGAGGGTAAATGGGAAATAAAATACCATTCGTGGACCAAAACTAGCTAGGGGTGGTTCCCTGAATATAATAACCAATATGGGGGACTCTAATGGAGAAAACCTTACGGCGCAGGGAAACGGATACCCAGTGCCGGCGACTTTGAGGGGTGAGCAAGCGGGCTCCCAGTCGTCGTTATCCAATGACCGCAATACTTCAGAGGTGATAAGTTCTGTAAATCCATTTGGAAGAAGTTCCATAGTGCCACGATCACCAGCAAGACTCTATGCAATGCATAAGTCCGAGAAAGTTATTACCCCAAGTGGTACTCTAATCAGTCGACTGGACAATACATCCGGGGGGATCGATCCTCTTCGAAGGCTGGCCCAATGGATTTTGAGGAGGGCCAAACACTACATGAAAGAAGTGATGCCAGCGGAAATTTTACAATGCGAGCAGTAGGATTCAGTGAAAGAACTGTTGACCTAGAAAAGGAAAATATGGATCTCTTTGAGAGGCTACAGAAGATGGAGCAATCATTTGCCAAGCTAAGCGAAGAAATTGAGTATCTAAAGCGAGAAAATGAACTTCTAAAAATGAATCGGGATGCTAAAGAACAAAGCGAATTAGAGAGTATTGAACCAAAGAAAGTCAACTATCTCACTGATGAGGATGAATTAGAAAGGGAGACGAACTGGATCCTAAAGAAGAAAAAAAAACATTCCAGGAAGGGTAGGAAAAGAAAAGCTGAATCGTCACCTGAGGTTGAACAACTAAATGTTAGTGGAACTACAAGTACCGAACCGGAAGTTGCCCAACCTGAGGCCAATCAACCGAAAGGTAGTAAATCTACCAAGAACATTGCACCAAAACTGATGCAACCGAAACCCCCCCCCCCTACCAATAAGTATCGTGGGAGTAACCAGTTACCCAATAATTCAGTCACTGATGAAATCGGTTACTGACAAAGAATATAAGGTAACAGCGCTAAACAATGACGTTTGGAAAATTAATACTCTGGACTCAGAAACCTATGGAACATTATCTATGAAGCTGAATGCTGAAAAGTATCAGTGGTTTACCTATGAGGACAAACAGGCTCGACCGATAAAAGTTATGGCAAGAGGTTTGCATCACACTTGCTCAAGCGAAGAAATAATGGAAGACTTAAAAAATAAAGGTCTTAAAATACTAGATGCTGTGAATATGATTAAAAAAGAGAGAATAGAAAACCAAGAAGGAAACCCAACTTTCAATAAAAGGGGACTCCCTCTTTTTATGCTAGTATTTGATAACTCAGAAAATGTTCAAAATATTTATGGTATAAAAGCAATTCTTCACATGAAGGTAAAAATTGAACCAATGAGGAGAACCACTACACGCATACCACAATGCAAGAAATGTCAGGGATTTAATCACACCCAAAAATATTGCAGCCGGGATCCGAGATGTGTAAAATGCTCAGGTAAACATTTTACCCAGGCATGTACAATAGGGAGAGATGTACCAGCTAAGTGTATAAATTGTAAAGGCCAACATCCGGCCAATTATCGGGGCTGTGAGGTTGCTAAACACCTACAAAAATTAAGAGATAAATCACGAAGTCAATCGCAAAATCATGAAATTCGAAGGATTCAACCATCAAATCAGATGGATCAAAATCCACAACCAAGCAACGCAGGGCAAAGAAGAACATTTGCTCAGGTAGTGAAAGGCTCGGGTTCAACCAAATATATGGGCTCTGAAAATAATCGAATTATGGAAAACATTATGAACAGCATCGAAGCTATTACAAAGCGGCTAGATGACCAAAGTAACCTGAACAACATGATATTTGATCAACTGATTAAGTAAGAACACAACTTTCAGAATAGCAATCTGGAATGCGAATGGACTTATGCAACATATTCCAGAAATAGAAATATTTTTAAATACAGAAAAAATCGACATTTTTCTAATATCCGAAAGTCATTTTGTTAAATCTTCGTTTGTTAAAATCCGGGGTTAAAACTTATATCATTCCATTCATCCAGCGGAAAGAGCAAGAGGTGGTTCAGCATTACTAATAAAAGAAAATATAAAACACCATGTAGAAACAGAAATCGAAGAAGAAACAATGCAAGTCACCACTGTTAGGATTCACATTAAACATAGACAGCTTACTGTCTCTGCAATATACTGTCCTCCCCGGCATAACTTGAAAAGGGAGGACTACATTAAACTATTTAAATCATTAAGACGTGATTTTATTATTGGAGGAGACTTTAATGCAAAAAACACCTATTGGGGATCTAGACTTACGCCGTCAAAGGGTAAAGAATTGTTTCAAGCAGCCCAGACATCAAAATGTGAATTTTACTCTGGTGGTTCCCCAACATACTGGCCCAGTGACGAAGCTAAGATACCGGACCTAATCGACTTTTATGTAGCAAGAGGTATATCTCAGAACTATATTCACATTGAAAACAGCAATTCTCTAGTATCGGTTCACTCACCGGTTATCATGACAGTCAGTGAAACTGTAATTCAAAGGGAAAGTGCACCCAGATTAACAAATTCAAAAACAAACTGGGATCTCTTTCGTGAAATAATGGAGGACAAAATCAATCTCCAGGTACCGATAAGAAATTCTCGACAGTTGGAAGACGAATTGGAGCAACTCAATGAAATAATTCATTATGCTGCATTGGCAAGCACTCCCATTTTACAAAATAAGAAGACGCTTAACATATCCTACCCAATGGAAGTTAGAGAGTTGGTAAGAGAAAAACGACGAGCTCGTAAAACCTGGCAAATTAATCGAACACCGGAGAACAAAACAATTCTTAACAATTTATGTAACAGCCTCAAATCCCTTCTTAAAGAAGTTAAAAATGAATCAATCAACAGATATCTAGTTAGCCTAACTGATGAAAAAAATTCTGATTAATCACTGTGGAAGGCGACGAAGGAACTCAAAAGACCCAAAATGCAAGTGCCTCCACTTAAAAAGGATGATGGAACCTGGGCAAAAGGCCACAAAGAGAAGGCTGATCTATTTGCGGAGTATCTCCAGGAAACCTTCCAACAACTACCAAGATAAACTGCCAATGAAAATATGATATCTATTCTCACAAGCTGGATGAGTTTGAAATACGGCCAGTAACTCTCAAAGAATTAAAAGAAGAAGTGAAAAGTAACATGAATGTTAAAAAAGCTGCAGGGTATGATTTGATTACTTGCCAAATTATCAAAGCTCTACCTAACAAAGGATTTCGTAAGCTACTACACATAATCAATGCGAGCTTTCGGTTAAAATATGTTCCGAATCAATGGAAAGTAGCAGAAGTAATCATGATACCAAAACCTGATAAACCACCTAACGATAAAAAATCATACAGGCCAATTTCTCTGCTGCCAATTATGTCAAAACTCTTTGAAAAATTATTACTAAAGAGACTTAAACCAATAATTGAGGACCGACAACTAATTCCTCCACATCAATTTGGATTCAGAGAAAAGCATTCTACAATTGAACAGGTCCATAGAATCACCAACATAATTGAAAGAACGTTAGAACGTAAAAAAGTATGCTCAAGCATATTCCTGGACGTCGCGCAAGCATTCGATAAAGTCTGGCACAGTGGTCTGGAATACAAGCTGTATAGAGATCTACCGAGACAATTCTATGCCATACTAAGATCTTATTTATCCAATAGACACTTTCGAGTGAAATATGAGGATGAATACTCTGAGCTAAAGAAAATATCTGCCGGTGTCCCACAGGGGAGTGTCTTAGGACCAATCCTGTATTTACTATATACAAGGGACATACCAACCACAAATGAAGGAACCATAGCCACCTTTGCAGATGACACAGCAATTATGGCAGTTGGAAATAATGTCGCTGATGCAACGAGCAAACTCCAGAGGATGACCAATGCGGTTTGTAACTGGACAAAGCGTTGGCGAATCAAACTTAATGAGACAAAATCCACGCATATTAACTTTACTTATCAAAAGGCTTACCACCTACCTATAGAAATTAACTCGCGACTCGTGCCATATGCAAATACAGCTAAATACCTTGGCATAACCCTCGATGCCAAGCTTAAGTGGAGAGAGCATGTCAAAAAGAAAAAAGAAGAACTTAACATAAAGTTCAGAAAAATGTATTGGCTCATAGGTAGAGGCTCTGAGCTTACAATTCACAATAAGCTGCTGCTATATCGGCAAATTTTAGAGCCGATATGGACCTACGGTATACAACTCTGGGGATGTACCAAGCAAACAAACGCCAAAATGATACAGACGTTTCAAAACAAGGTTCTTCGTAGCATCGTCAATGCTCCGTGGTACGCAAGAAATGAAGACCTTCACAGGGACCTACGGATGGAATACATCAAAGAGGAAATAAAAATGCATGCCGCAAAACACGAAATAAGGCTCCAGGAACATGGAAACCCCTATATTCGCCATATGATAGATAACCCTGTCGTTGAAAGAAGACTCCAAAGAACGAGGCCACTTGACCTAGTGAACTTACCAAACTAAAATTAGTAAATAGGTTTAATTGATTATGGGGCTAACCAGTGGGTTACACCCCAACAAACGTGAATTTTACTAGATATGTATATTAAAATTTGTATTTGAAAGAAAAATTGCTAGATGAGCGCAGTCTCAGTCGTAATAAAATAAAATGAAAAAAAAAAAAAAAAATTTTGATTTAGATACCATACTCTTCAAATTCTAATCCAATTTCTGGTATTGGATTAGCCAGCATCTAATCAAACTTCGTGGTCAATTTATATTCGGTTACAATCAATCCGACTCAACTTTTTATGGAAATTCTAATCAAATTTATGTCCATTTGTTTGAGTTCCACTTTAACTCCAAATCTAAATTTTTCCAAACGAATTGTATAAATTCGGTTCAAATTTAGATTCAACTGTTTTAGTTCCAATCAAAATCACAATAAAGCCATCGGAATAAATTCTGTATTTATTTTGGTAATTATTCGATACGTAATTTAATATCAATCAAAAATGTTTTGTTCACGTTCATGTTCACGAGAGGTGTAAACTGATCTAAAGTAAAGGTTTTAATTTACGATCCCTTATTGGTGACAAAATTTTACGACTTTCTGTTGTACAACGGCATCTGTGGTGCTGGCAGACCACCTGATAATATATCGAGTACATCTACCTTTGTAACTGGTCGTGTGTATATTCCCTTTGACATTATCACTGCTACAGTATGCATTTGTTTATCTGGCCCCTCTTTTGACTCTAAGACAATTCCTCGTTTCCAATCATTTCGACGATCATCCTCGGCTTGTAAGTGCGGCTTGGCAGATGCTCGTTGATCCAACGTTTCCAGAACTTCTAAGAGACCATTTAGAATAGTCTCCTTGCCTTTCAAAGAAAAAGTTCGTGGTAATAAAATTGTCCGGGAGACGAAACATCAATCCACTTGATGATCCAGTTAAAACATGGCTAGCTGTAAGCTCCTCACCGCATTTGCTGCCCAAGGGAGTTATGTTAGTAGTCCAGCATTTATGATGTTTTCTATCTCGATAAAAATTAAGCACAATTGCTCATTTGACGGCTTTCTGTAAGGTAAAGTATTCTATAATCATAGTTCTTTACCGAACGGATCATTCACCCCTCGGCTTCCACCCATATGCGGCGCGGAAGTCGTGATGAATTTCTCAGGCCTATTTGTTTTCCTTTTTCGGGATATATTTCATGTTATTGTCTTCTTCTCGCTACGAATTTACTGAGCCATATTATGTACGAATCTGTTCTCAATGAGTAAGCCGCTTTTAAATAAAACGCCCCATTGATTTACGCTCATTCGTTGTCTCCAATGGTTCGAATTAACCCAACAAGCAAACTGGTGTAATTCCGTCTGCGCATTCACTAATCTGAGCTTAATGACCCCACTTGGCAACTGAACCCTTTGAATTTTACGCTGATCTTGTGGATTTGCCCAATACAAACCCGCGGATTCGACTTAGCCTATCGCACCGACCGCGACGAAATCTATTGCCATCTGGTAGGGTTACAAACATTGGAGTTACAATTCGATGCATCATTGCATATCGGATTTGTTCGGTAGGTTCAACAATGTTCAGTGTTAGTTACACTGTTCGATTTTATTGTACTTGAACCTCTCCATTTCGTTGTTTCATCTGCTTCGGATGAATTCAGCAGCTTTGCAACACGCAGTGCAACATATGGCTTATACTTTCTACGAATCAGCATCTGTTGATTTTATTAGTATGTTCTGTAACTATTGTGTTATTCAAACGAATAGCAAGTACTGCGGCCTGAACTCCAATTTTGGATTTGACACAGCCTTAAGAGGAGATACCTTTGTTTCTGCGCCGACCAGAGAAAGTTGCAATTTTTAGTGGTGATGAAGGTAACGATTCCCCCTCGTAGGATTCCGACCTTTTCAATCTCCGGCAATAACTTTATCCATACGTCACACATTTCTCATATTCCTTGTCGAGAATCGCTTCATTCAAATTTATTTTTGCTTAAACCAAGAAGTTTTCAATCAGCCCCAAAGGAGTCTTGCTCCCGACAGTATTTCTTTAAAGATTCGATTTCGATTTAGTGAAAAACGGAAATGATCCCTTGTTGTGTCACCACATTCCCAATACCTTTTCTGTGTCTAGTTCACATTCTTCTTCGAACATTGGAAATAATCATCCACTAAGTGATTCTTCAATTTATCACTCTTGGAATTTATGTTTTTTACGTATTGACCAGAAGATGGTGAACAATCTTGGTTCTTCGTCGTCATCAGAATCTCTCCAGAGGAAACCCTGTTAATCTTGATCTTGCCGATTAATAAGAATTTGATGAAACATCTCTCGGATATCCGTGCATATCGCCACTGGTTTTTCTCTGGCTCGATATAGAATTCCGAAGAGGGACGATAACTGGTTCGGACTTTAAAAGAAGCATCGTATATTGGTTCGCTGATTAACCCTTCTCGTATATCCAATAGCACTGCCATATGCCAATTGTCTAAAAAAATCAGAATTTTTGCTTCTACCCTATCGTAGGATTTGAGAGGAATATTTCTCAAATGTGGTACATCTTTGTAATGCTTTCCATATCCGCACATTCTGTTTTGTAAGTCCCAAGCTCTGTTCGGCACGCACTCCGAATAAATTATTGTATCTTCGGTTTGATGTTAGGGCTGCAATTTCTAGGTTGACATTCTGGGAACCCTTCTCTAGTCGAGCTGAGTTAACAGTCCATTTCAGGTATAACGTTTCCTTTACGCTATTCAGATTTAGTGCATCAGCTATATTATCATCCATTAATGTTAGAGATGAACCATTGTATAGAAACGCATATTTGATAGCGTTACTGGAATAATAAGGAACAATAATTTCGATGTACACCTAAATTAGCACTACTGGGGCTATTGTTTGCTGTCATTTCTACCGGCCTTTTCAGGGTTTCTGTATTCTGTTATTTGAGTTTGGATTGTGCAACAAGTAGTGATGTCGTGCGTGGTTGGCAATCATGCATCAACGCTCCACTTTAGACTCGACCGGCACTGCATAAACTGTGTGAATCTGTTAAGCGGCGTTTGCATAATAAATACATTATCTTTAACCAGTGTCCATTTCATTGAGATGAGCCGAACCGCACTGATAGGGCAAAATTAAAGATTTGATATGTTAATTATCTGATGTGATTATGAGCTCAGATCTAATTTTGTTCACTAATGTCAGAATTATATACTCAAGATGACCAAATCTCATCCGTAACGAACTTATCGTCCATCTCCATTGTCTTCAACAGCAAACATCGTATACGGCTTAAATACAACACACAAATTAAACTTGTGGAAAGATTGCAACCGCAATAGAACAGAATGATAACTAGCTCAGCAAACTCGAAAACGGTTAGAGTTTCGCAATCTCTTCTTTTAAAGATTTTATGCATAGCAGTAAAGGCAAAATATCGAGCGTTGATTTTGCCTAGATGATTGCCTAGATGTCTAGAGACCAAAATTTCTTTAAACTTAAGCTTAGAATATTTATACCAGAACAAACCCAATAAATCAAGTTAAACTTCATATTAAATTTTCACATGTCAATTTCAGATTTTGTTTTGTGATCTTCCAGCCGCATATGTATACAACTTTAAACCATGTTACATAATATTTAAATACCACAAAACCTGTTTCTTCCAGTTACTTAATCAAATCGTTATTTAAGTTTTTTTTTATATAAAAAATTGGCCCAGATGCAATCCAAAACAAAAATCGCAAAATAAGACATAATAAAAATTATAAACAGACTTTCTTGTGTCGAGTGTTGATTTATAGTGATAAAACTAAAAACCACTCGCGGTTAATTTCATCTTTTCGTCTGGATGCGGTAATTTAATCTCTACTTTGCACACTACACAAAATGTAAAACAGTTCTAAATATAATAAATCTGCTTGCTGTGTCCTTCTGATTATTTCTGGATACATTACTTCAAGGATTTTTGATGTATGTAATTCCTATATATCAGCAAGTTATAATCTAGATCAAACATTTACATTTTCCATTTTATTATTAATTTGCGAATTTAATTAAACGAAAAAATCAAAATCTGTTTCACATAACTCAAGGCTAAACGCAAGAACTATTTTATTATTTTATAAGTAAGAGCGAAAAATAAATTAAATTATGGAATTTGACCATATAAAATGCAAGACAATAAATAAAATTCTTGAATCTTGAACGAAATAGTACAAAAACATAAGTGTTTTATTTGTGGTGGACATAAAGTTATACATTGTGTGGCATAATAATTTGTATCGCGGATGTAATGTATCTAAACTCGGGCAAAAACTTGTGCACCGATTTAATAAATACGCGCGCGAGCATACATAATAGAGTATATTCATTAATGTTGCGTTTTATTCTGAACGCATACAATTTTTTTAAGAATATTTTGATGAATATAAAAACTAATAAGATGACTGTAAGAAGAAGAATTAGAGATCTATTTTGGTTTCGTGGAAGATAGATCATGTTATTCCTTTTAAGTTAAAAAAAAGTGTAAGCGTATGGTTCTACACGAATATGAAATAATTAAGCATCGCTATCTTAACAGATCGGTTTAGAATAGTTTGTAATTTCAAGGGTACATGTGTGGCACAATATAAGTACTTTGATATCCTTTGATATTTTTTATGATATGTAAGGTGGTTTAGCATAACAAAAATGTTTATCACGCAATTCAAAATTCAACCTTTGCCAGTAGATATTTAAAATTATCCCAGAATCTGATATGCTCGATCGAAATTCTGAAAATAACGGATTTGACTGATGGAAATACAAATATTATTTACAAACTAGTGAGAATCCGTCGAAAATTACGAAATTAACTTTTTTTCGCTTGAGTCCCAATATATGTATAAATGACTCACTCGGGAACGCTCGCTTTCCTGAACATTTGATTAAATTTTTGTTTGTTTATTTCTGTCTCTGCAATATTTTCTGGGGCTCAATGCACTCCCAACTCTTTTTGCATTCGCTTTTTACGTCCTAACATTCGCAGTATGGTAATCAGATGATGAAAAATCCCTTTTGTATCCCGCCCCTATCGGAATTCGAACCCGGTACCTCCCGATACAAAGGCCGCAAAAAAAATTGTGTAATTTATTTTCTGCTTTCTTGTTAAGCTTATAGCATTGAAATTTCTGTAATTGCGTTTTACAACTAATGGCTGATAGCGATGGCTACAAAAATATGATAGTTGTTTGTGCCAAACAGATTCATGCGACACTTCAGGGAGTCAGTTTTAGATTTTACAAGCTGCGCCTAGCCGAGATACATACAAATCTGTCTTTTACCTAAACAAATTTGGATGCAATTTTGCGGTCCTTAACAGGTAAATTGTATCCGTCCTAGGAAAGGCTGTACCCCCTAGTTTTAAAGATAAATAAATATTTGTTTAGGATAAAAGTAATTTCAAAAGGCAATAGGCATACTTATTTATTTAGTTCAGGATTTCTTTAATAACAATGTTTCTATTTCTAAGGAAATTTTTCTATCAGTATTTTTGACTAACACTTTAAAATTTTCATGATATCTTCCCCGAGTTAAAGTGACATATAACTGTCCATGAGCGATAACAGACTCAGGAAGATATACACCGGCATGATCAAAAGACTGGCCTTGACTCTTGTTGGTTTTTATTGTAAAACACGCTGCAATGGAAAAGTACTCTCGCTCGGCTCCAATCAATTCTATAGGAATACAAATTTCTTCTCCCTTATTACTTCCTATGATAATTTCTGCTTTTATGCAGTTCCGATGAAAACTTCTGGCTACTAATCCAGTTTCATTCAACAAACCCTTTTTTGGGTTTTGATTTCGAAGAAGCAAAATAAATGGGCCAACTTTAAATTTCAGAATATATGGCGGCATTACCGATCGACGTTGTGGTATATAATTAGGGGCGGATTAACGCATATTCAAACTATAGGCACGTACTTAGGGCCCGTAAATTACGTGAAGACACAAATTTTTTGCCGGTTTCTTAAACAACAAAATTCAAATTGTATATTAAATAAATCCATTTTGAATGACACAATTTCAGGACAAAAATTAATTGTGAACTATGCCAGCATTAAAAAGTCAACGGATTTTGTCAAGCGCAGGCCTATTAACACTCATAAGCAACTATTTCGAAGTTCATGTAAAAAGAATGACTGCAGACCTCGCAAAATTATTATCACCACATTGTGGAAAAATTCCCACCAGAAGAAATTGTAAGAATTTAATTTTAACTAAGTATGACACCAAATTAGTATAATTTTGCTGCGTTATTGCAAAGACAACCTGTTAATTTCTTACATTTAAAAGTGGTGGTTGTTTATGTGAATTTAGGCATAAACATTTCATTTTTTTGGGAATTAGTTAAAATTGGGAAACATTTAAATTAAACGTAGTTCATCTAAAATTATGCCGACCACTATCGATGACCAGTTTGTGTACCTTTACCTTTATATTTAGAAAAATAAGCCGAAAAAAAAATGGTTTAAAAAATTTACAATAAGTACTTCAATTCACAAAGAAATTCAAAAGAATCCGGAATTATCGAGAATTGGCAACAGTCATCTTTTGCAAATGCGAAAAATTGTATAAAAGCTACTGAAATATTAAGTTTTAGGTTTTGCATTTTGTTCTGAAGTTCTCAACTAAAGACATTTACAATAAATGCCATTAATTTTCTAAAACTAAAAATACAATAATATTCAGAATTTGAAACCGAAATAGACGAAAATTTAGAAGCGATTAGATCAGATAATTGTAGTTTCTCAGAAATAGAAGCCCATTAGACCCAGACTAGAGGTTAGAGAATCAGAGACATAAACAATATGTGTTTAAATGGAAAAACGACCACCACAGACATCTTAAACGCTTGGCCTAAATATAAAACTATACGTTAGATACTATATTAAATATATACATACTGTTTAATAAAAACAACGGGCGAGTTCACGCTCAACTCGCAAAAGATTTATGTGAAAACCTTCAACTATTGAATCATTTCAAGTCTTTTCGATGGGCCTGAGAACTATTCGCTCAGTATTTAAATTACGGTACAATTTTGGTTTTAAAAGTCAATAAGTTATTCTATTTTGGATTTGGAGAACGAACCTTACCAACATTAATTGTTTAATTTAAAATTGAAATTTACAACCAACAACATTTCAGTATAGCGATGTCTTGGTGAGTGGTGATCTAAACCTACCCTGAACGCTTTAAAATTCATCATTACTCATACATGGCAATTGTTGAAGATTACATATTTCGACTTTTGTGAATGGTCACGGCAAACCAGGTGAACAAATCAAAGTGCGGCATCGCTAATTTGATTGAATTTATTGAACTAAATTAAATAGGGCGGTTCTATTCGACAAAGACGCTATTTTGACTGTAAAATCATAGCAGCTGGAAAGCTGCGGCTCCTTCCTTGTGCGTATCTTTAGAAAATTGCATTCGAATCTGTTTACTACTATTATAGTTTTTGTTTCCTATATGCCCCGCATAACCAAACTCAGCAGCAGCATGAGCAATACTAAACATAGCACACCGATTAAACAATAAAGGCGCAAACACACTGATGTCACGTCATATGAGCTCACATGCAGTCACGAAGACAAATTTAAACCGTAATATCATGCTTAGAAATATACTGCTGTCACGTCTTATTACACAACATTGTAATTTGTATGATCTCTATGCCAGTTTGTCATTGGGCATATCCAGCGCAGATAGATCTCTGCGCTGGATACAAATATCTCAGTCAAAAATGTAGATTAATCTCACTGTTTTAGTGAGATTAAAAATTCTTGTCTATACATTTGAAAAACATTTCATTTGTAGATCTAACTGCACTCGATACGCCCATTGTTTTTAACGATGGAAAATTGTAGTTCAACTAGTTCTTCAAATTTAGACCAATTGCAATGCCAGAGCCAACGGAAGATATGTGGAAATCCATTGCAGAACGATACAAACAAATGTGCCATTTTCCAAACTGCATTGGTGCTATCACAGCAGCATAGAGACGGGAGTTGCAGGAGGTTGAACATCCCCCCCCCCCCCCCACCTCCCTAAGTTTCACATATCATAAAATCATTACATGGTGATGAGTCGATCCACACAAAACCATTTATAATTCAATTAAGGGAAATAATCATTACTACCTGTTATATAGGAACAATACATGTAACCTATTTTTGCTTCTTCACATAAAAGAAATGTTTACAAAGCGGCATACTATTAGCCGTGGTTTTTATGGATCTGTGTAAGCCTTTTCTAGATTTAGTCGAAATTAGATTATCTAAGCGAAATTAATTAAAATGTTTAAAAGACGGTCAGGTAGATCCTGAAGGCTTCTACCTATAATAACAAAATTAGCACAAAATATTTGTCAGATTTTCCTAGGACTTTTAGCCTGGATAATTTCTCCAATTAGAAACGCCTTAAGCATTAGCTTCGAAACTGACGCCTTAAGAATTACCTTCGAAACACAATCGGTGAGGAGCGACTAAATGGATAGAGATATGGTTATATAAATAGACTGTGTCCTCGATGAATTGGCATTAGTGTCGAACAAATCAATATAAAATTATAAAAAAACGAATAAAAAATTAAATTCAAATAAATTCGAATGCATTATTTCCTTATAGAAATTAGTTTTTATTTAAGGAACCCCCCATTCGACGAATTTCTGGCTACGCACCGGAGTGAAGTTTCTAGCGTTAATTTAAAGTGTAGTTTGACACTAAAAAAAAATGTAAGAAATAAATGGTAGAAAAAGTGTCAAAAAAATTTACTAACGTTAAAAAGTGTAGCTACACAAAAAAGCATCAAATGAGAAATAAACAAAAAATCATTTTCTAGAATTTTAATTTAAAATTAATAATACAAAATGGTTTTACAAAATTGTTGAAACTTACCTAATTTGGAATTAATCGTTAAAACGTTATTATGTTATTTCAACTAATTTAATAAACCACTAAAGTTTTGAATGCTAAAATGAGGGCGAACGTACAGTATTAAACCAAATAACACAAATATCAGGGATGTGCTCATGTACTCACTATATTCGATGGATTGGGAATATAATAAGCTGGTCAGACATGTCACACAATGTTAATTGACTTAGTGTGGTACCGCTTACAAATAATTTCCGTAAAATTTGTTAAGTTTTGAAAATTTGTTATTTGAGCCCAACTCATCATAACAGAATATCATAGGCATGTCTGACCAGCTTTTTATATTCCCAATCCATCGAATATAGTGAGTACATGAGCACATCCCTGATATTTGTGTTATTTGGTTTAATACTGTACGTTCGCCCTCATTTTAGCATTCAAAACTTTAGTGGTTTATTAAATTAGTTGAAATAACATAATAACGTTTTAACGATTAATTCCAAATTAGGTAAGTTTCAACAATTTTGTAAAACCATTTTGCATTATTAATTTTAAATTAAAATTCTAGAAAATTTTCTACCACTTATTTCTTACATTTTGTTTTCTAGTGTCAAACTACACTTTAAATTAACATTAGAAACTTCACTCCGGTTGGCTACGCCACTGCTATCGACGGCAATATTAACATACAATGCCCTATTAATGCTGCATCTACGTAATACAACTACAAAGGAAGCTATTCTATTGTACTTTTAGCTTTAGTTGATGCTGATTATAAGTTTATTGCGATTGATGTCGACTCATATGGAAGAAATAGTGAGGGTGGGATTTTTTCTAATTCATTAATTGGTAAAAAATTACACAGTAATAGTTTCAGTGTGCCACCACCAGCACCTCTAATTGAAACCGGAGAACCATAACCATATACATATATTCGTTGGAAATGAAGCGTTTACACTGAAAACTTAGCTTCTTCGCCCATATAGTAGAATTAGCTTAAAATACAATGAGCCGAATAAAATATTTAATTACAGATTGTCAAGAGCAAGACGTGTTGTAGAAAATACTTTTGGCATTCTAGTCACGCGTTGGAGATGTTTTCGGAGGTATTTGGAAGTACAATCAGAATTTGTTGACAAAATAGTGCGTGCATCGTGCTGCCAACATAATATGTTATGCATGGACGAATTGAAGAAATTGCACTTGCGAATCTGTTCAAGTTCGAGAGAAATTTAAAGAATATTTTAATTATTAAGCCGGTAGTGTAGTTTGGCAACTTAAGTATGTGCGTAAGGGAAGAATTCATCCATAAATAATCAAAAATGATGCACGGTAAAATTATATGATTTATAAAATAAAAATATTTTTTTAAATACCTGATATTTATAGTTCACTTCCAATTTCCTCCCAAGCTGCTTGTCGAATATGTTGACCGAGATAACTAGGCGATCCATGGTTATAAATAACCTCATGTTCCCTGACATTTTCTATGAAATTCTCGTCCATTTTTAAATATAACTAGAACTAATATTCCATTTAAGAAGTTAAAGTTCTGTTGTAAATTCAATTTTGTTTTGCCACAAATTTAAAATAACGGCAACTTTACGAGCAAACACACGCACAGTCAATGATTTCGCAGATTACCACCTATTATTAATTTTTTTTTTAATTTACGTGAGGTAACGTGACTCAGAAATATGTAAATTTACAGAAAATAGAAGCGTGCTGTCACACATGAGTTTGATAACATGACGTGATACACGTGAGGTGATATCAGTGTGTTTTTGATCCATTAAAATACTATGTAAAACGATAATGTGCACTTTTTACCCGTGATGTGAATTTGCGTGACAGCACGTGAGCTCACGTGACGTGATAACAGTGTGTTTGTGGCTTAAGTGTCATTTTCACAGCTCGCTAAGATGTATAATATTTAATATTTAAAGTATGGGTGCATTTGTCTCTGTTTAACGTACTTCCATTTCAGTTTTTTTGAATAACTTACACTACACATGCATACTTTTTGTGCCTTTTTATTTTAATCTGACTGAAATTGAATTCGAATTAAATAGTACGCAATTTCGGTGTATTTTGTGTTCGTGTTTCTCGTATATAATTTGGAATTTCGGTCGTACCGGATTTTCCGTTCCTTTCTTTATATGAAATTTTTGACTTAAAGATGTTTTCACATCAATAATTAAATGTTATAAATAGTTTATAAATGTTATAAAATAATTTCGCCGCTGCCTTTCAGCAATACCGAGATATTTTATTGGATTTAATAAAACCAAAACTAAAAGACGAGAAAACTAAAAGTATCGTACACCAACTAGAAACGCCTGACGTCACAGAAAGTAAGTTAGGTGGCGGTCCACTAAGACTGGGCATAGATACAAGAAGGTCCGTAGCCATACAACAATTTATTATTTTTCCTCCAACTCATTGAAACCATTTTGAGCTTTTGACGAAATGCTGAAAGTAAGTAATTACAGTGAAACCTCTATATATTGGACAGCGAAGGGACTGTCCAATTTATGGATAATTTTTTAAAAAATTACTAAAAACTAATTGATTGTTATTTGAAATAAAAATACATTTTGGCAGAATAATAATTTAAAAATAAAAAATTTGGTTTTTTAATATGTATTAACATTAAATTATTATTTTTAAATTTAGTATTAGTGAAATTTTGTAATTTATGATTTAAGAAAATCTTTTGATAATTATTAAAAAATAATGTTAAAAGTTAAGGTTTATTTAATTTTCTGAGTTTTATTTAATTATAATAAAATTGTTTACATTAAAGACGCTTTGACATATTTCAAATAATAAAGTTGGTATATCTTTCAATTATTTAGCTTTTTAGATAGTAGAAGATAATTTATTGATATTAAAAACAACAACTTTATTTAAAATAAATTTTTCATACAATTAGAATTTTTATAATCAAAAATTAAATAAATCCTATAAATAATTTCATTTTTTGGAAATTGAAAGACGATTTTAGCGTTACTATCGGAGGAAAAGCGAAACAAATTTTATTTGATGAAATATATTTCTACATAATTGACGTATTAAAAAGAAAAGTTTGTCTGTATTAAAATCAATAAGATTGTTCCGGCTTGCTTTAAACAAAATATATTAACAATAATGGCATTCATTTATAATATATCTACCAAAAAGTAGAAATATCAAAATCCCCCATACTATAACCCAAGAGTCATACGAAGTGTATCGAACCGAAAAAATGAAACATTTTCTATGTGGTAGTTTGGTTTCGTACGGGAAACCTCGCACGAACAAACTACAAAAATCTAAAAACTACTCTATCTAAAAAAAACTACAAAAATACAATTTTAGCTTCATATATTAATAAAGTATGAGGCAAGAATGTACTGACTTAGCGAATTATATTCACTAAATCAAAAACTGAAGGAAAACCCACATTTCAAACTCAACAAGGGTTTCAATTTTTTGGAGTCGATACACTTTGTATGACTCTTGGGTTAAAGTACGGTGGGGGGAGGGGGATTTAAATATTTCTACTTTTTTCGTAGATATATTTTAAATGATTGCTCTCTTCATTAGTTCTGATTAGCAGAATAAGAAGTGTATTAAAAATATTTGTGATTTGAACGAGATATGCGGCAAAAACCACAAAACAAATTATGGGAAATTTACCAGCAGCGAAGGGCTACTCTGGCGAGACCATTTGAGAATTGTGGCATTGATTCTGAGAGGCGAAAATACATAACAGCGAGAATGGGGAGAGAACGCACAAATCTAACAAGTGGCTATATTTGAAAGTGTGACCGACTTTACTAGTGAGGATTTATTGGCAGTTTTAAAACGATTTACAGCCAAAAGAGAGATTCCTAAGGGAATTTACAACAACAATGGTTCTAATTTTATTAATGCAAGGCGTATTCTTGAATAGACTTGTCAGCTGATCAAAGGTATTAATAACGATTATTAAATGGTATAATTAGCATTTTATTCCAGCCACATCTTTGGTGGATTGTGAGAAGCCGCGGTGGACGGTCTCTACTATGGCGACTATCTGCCAACTCATGACGACTATAAAGTCTTGAGAATGGCACATTTTTTTTTATCGGAACATCCGATGATTTCAGAACCAAATTTCTTCGGTGTAAAAAGACCAAAGTATTGAAATCATTTCAAAAATGTCTTGAATTAGGGCTGAGTTGGGGTTGGATTAGGATTTAGTGAGCAGCTAAACTCAGGATTTGTGATTTTTTTTATAAAAATTTTAGTGGGATTCTATATCTTATCCGATTTTGATGAAATTCAATATTTCCAATGGAAATGGGATTCTCAAATTATTTTTGGAAAAAGCTTTGGAATATGGCCAAGTAGGATGTAACTTGCCTATTTCTCAACCGATTATTTTGAAATTTGACATGTGGGTTGGAAATGGTATTCTAAAATATTTCTGGATGAAGATCTGTAAGATGGCAAAGTATGTTGGAACTTACCGATTTCTCAACCGATTATGATGAAATTCCACATGTGTATTGGAAATGGGTTTCTAAAATGTTTTTTGAATGGAGTTCTGGAGTAAGGTAAAGTATGATGAAATTCGATTATGATGTAATTCGATATTTGGAAAAATTTCTGGAATATAGCTAATAGATAAGGAATTTGGTTACTTATTAACCGATTTTAGTGAAATATGACAACCTTGATGAAAATGGGATTCTAAAATAATTGTCGGATAAAGTTCTGGAATATGGCCAAGTATGATGGAATTTCGCTATTCTTTAACCGATTATTATGAAATTTGATATGTATATGTCTTGGAAATGAGATTTTAAAATAATTTTTAGATATAGTTCTGTGATTTGGCTAAGTATGATGAAACTTCCCTATTTCTTAACCAATTTGGAGGAAATACGACAAATGGGTTATGGAAACTGCATTCTTAAATGATTCTAAGATTAAATTCTGCTGTATGGGCAATTAGGATATACCTTAGCTATTTTTAACCGATCATGATGAATTTTGACGTTTCCAACTAATAAAAGGAAATGTGACACAAAAATTATTTTTGGATGAGGTTTTGAGGAATATGTCAATATGGCTTTTAAATCATTGTCTGATGAAGTTGCTGTATCATGCAGCTATTGAAGTTTGTTTGAGGCAGCGTAAACTTCTATATCAATTATTTATAGCGATCGAGATTATCTTCGAAATAATATTCAAGTTCGCCTACAAACTTTTCTTGCCAATCCTTTAATTTAAAAATTGGGTAGGTTTCCTGAGTATTTACTCTCACAGCTGTAAGTTTGGCCATGCTTAAAACAACGAAGTGTGTCGCGATCACGCGCTGAAGAATTAAAATTATTAATAGTATTATTAGTAGAGTCTCAGAATTAGCAGTATTACTTTAGAATCACCTTTCTATCGCAAATCTTGAATTTCATCATAATCGATTAAGGAATAGCCAAGTGCTATCCTAATTGACCATATTCCAGATTTTCTTTCCAAAAATCATTTTGGAATCCTATTTTCAAAACACAAGTCGAATTTCCTTATAATCGGATGAGGATTGGGCCAGTTCAATCATATTTGGCCATATTCCGGAACTTCATCAAAAATCCTTTTAGAACCCATTTTCAATGCATATTCCAAATTTCATAATCTTTGGGAAATAGGCAAGTTCCATCCCACTTTGCCATAGGATCCTATTTCTATCGCGGATGTCAAATTTCCCTAAAATCCGTTATGAAATAGGTAAGTTTTACCATAATTAGCCATTGTGAAACCTGTATATGTGCAAGTCATTTAAACAAATCCACACGCCTTTACCAGTTTGAACCAAACTTTACACAAATATTGTGGTTGGAGATTGAGCTGAAGACTGACTTAAGAAATTAGGTTTGGTATTGATTTGGGAGTAGACTTAATTTTAACGATCGAAGTTCTGATCACCTAATGAGGTTTCAGCCCTTTATATTTTATTCTCATTGGTAACAGTTTGTTCACAACTAATTAAAATTGCAGACGATTAAATATTTCATGTCTTTGTAAAATTCGCATCTCACATATGTACATATATGACTCATTTGTTGTGATGTACACATATATGTACGAAGGTTGCAATGTTGTTATTATGCTGTTTTTAATTAACTGAAACGCCATGCAGACTGGGTGTTCAAATATTATTAGGACAAACATGATCTTTATACTAATTAATGATGGCAGTGACAAATATTTCATAATATAATTGTAAATTATATTGTTGTACTCACATATTCGATGTATATAACAATAAAGACGGTTGTCTTGTTTCAAAAAGGCATAAAATAAGAATCGCCACCAGACAAAAGACTGTATTTAATTATTTACAACTCAAAAAGTAAAACAAAAATAAATAATAATAATACAAGAGAACAATTAACAATAAAAATGTTATTTATTTATTAATTTATTTAATTGAATAAGCTGGTTGTTGTTTTTGTTATACGCGAGTAAGTGTTGATGGAGCAATCATATCGCAAAACGTTTTTGTTGTGTTGCATTGTATTTTGGCCAAATCGTGAGCTGAAATTTTATATTGATAAATAGTTATAATCATAATTTATTAATTGATCCAAAAATAACTGCAATAAAAAAATTTACTGTCGATTTAAAACATCGAAAGATATGTTCGCTGATAGAAGATTATTACAAAATTTGTACAGTCGATGTATCGACGAGCTTATCCTCTTTTTTTAATATTTTAAACAATCAACGATTACAAAACATTTTTTATTTCAATGCTAAGTAATGTATAAGCAAATCACTTTCGTTTTTTTTTTAAATACATTTTGACGCTCAATACAATTTATGGTCATTTTTTTAATTATAATAAATTTTGGGGGGCGCGTGAGAACGCTTGGTGGAATTTTATTAAATTTCTTAATCTTATTGTCTGGCTTAAGTTTATTTTCAAAAAACCATAAGCGGGGGAGGACATATACTTAGGCAAAAACTGCATGTATATAATATTTAAATTATGTTTAGAGGTAGCTGCGGGTCCACAGGTTAATGGTGCGAGCCAAATAATAGAATTATTTAGAATTTTAGAGTGTACACGGTAACGACATCAATAAGTCTATTGAAAGTGAGTAACACCTCTTTCTGGACTTAGGTATGTACATATATAGCGATCGGAATCTATTTTCTAACAGCACATGTAAATGTTGGTTAGGAATTTTCCTATTTCGGCAAATTTAATTTGGTACAGTATACTGTTCATTTTGATTTCTCCCGAGTGAAATTCTAAGTAAAAAAAACAAGTAAACCACAGTTGAGTGGATTGTTACAAAGTTGAATATTGTTTATATTAAAATAAGAAATACTATTTAGGCCTACATATATACGAATAACAATATTAATCTTTAAATAAACAAATAATATGATGACAGTTAAATTATTTAGAAACAAATATTTTATTTAGCTTATGTTTGTTTAAGTAGTAACTATGTAATTTAAACCCCCTTTCAATGTAAGCGTTCAATTATTTTATCGGTATTTTGATGAACTTCGTTTAGCGCCTTTATCAAAAACTGGAATGTGATTAGAGAACAGTTTTTTACATTATTCCTAGCTGGCATATTATGAGCTCAACAATTCATGTTAACATCAACAATGTTGATCCATTAGAGTTTAGATTTTAATTTATGGCCTTGAAACTGATTGTAAGAAATCGTTTCCCATTCAAGAAATGTATACAAAAAAAAATGCCTGACTGACTGGTGTAAAAATATATTTTTTTGCTCCAATGTTCGTAGAACTAAACATTTTAAAGGTAATTATGGAGTGCTGTTTCCTGAAAGATATTTTATTAAAACACATTTTGATTGTGGAACCCAAGATAACAAAACATCAAATTGAATAATTTTAGACTTTTAACCAATTTTATTTCTTCATTCTTTATGTTTCGGTATGTTATAATTTCGTGGGTGTGATTATCTGTACGGTGTAATAATATCGCGTCACACATCGGTAACTGTTTATTGCACGATTGAACGAATGAAGATGCAGTATCCAAACGCGGTGATTGATGCATCCGAAAATCCATATATCTGCACAATATAATAATTTGGCGACAACACGAAACCAGGAATTATGACGTGATTGATCAGTGGTAATTGCCTTCGAAATTTGGCCCATTGTGTGGTATAAATCTCCGGTACAGACACACCCCACTCGATTTTCAATCTTCACATGTGTTGCAAGAATGTTTTCGCCGGGCAATTATTTCCAGTTGGCGTTTGGTAATTTTCACGTCGAGTTGTTTTTGCGTGAAAACAAAGTGAAATGCATCTGCGTTGGGTTTCACTTTCCACGAAAAGCCCCAAAGGCTTAATTATTTTGTCTTCGTTGATAATTATGAACGTCTTGCAATGCTTTTCATGAACGCTCCTCAGCAAAAGTTCATCGTTTAATGCCCATTTGCGTAATTCAAAAAACGTCAGATATTTTATTCTGTATTTTCAAGATTTCTTCGACCGTATCACTTCCATTGAGCATTTCGCTAATCTAGAAATCATTTAGAAATTAGAACTACGCTTGAATCGACAGGGCGACTTAAAGATTTATCTTGATCTATTTGATGCAGACAACGGATTGCTAGAAACGAGACGGCAGCCGTACCATATGTAACGGTTTTAAGGCGAATTTTGTATGGTAAGTACGAATCTGCCTCCTCGACGAAAACGAATTATTATCGGGAATAGATGATTTAATTCAGCTAACTTTCCAGAAGACGTTTTGTACGAAGCATGAACACAACTCGCAATTTTGTTGTCGAGCTTTGCGGCTTAATAACTCAGTATGTGGCATAAAACACTTGTATTTTCATAACCTCGCAGCAGGAACGGCTTCCCATGTGGTTTAACGAAACATACTCACAAATGAAATATTTGTATAGGCATTTGAGGTCCGAAAATTTTGACACACGTATGAATCTCCAAGTAATGAAATATTTTCATTGAGCAGCAACTCCGAAATCTTCCGGTGTCCAGTTGCTTGCAATTTTGACTGAAATGAGCTTCACATTCAGCCTGTTTCATGCTAAACATTAACTTATGTTCACCATAAGTTTCGACAGTCCAAAACCGTTCAAGGGATTCGTTTAATGATACTGTATCTTCATCGTGGTTAGGCTCTGCAAATAAAGTGCAAAAATTGTATTTATTTGTAAATTTATCACTCTTACCAGCAACGATTCTCCCGAACTTTGTCTTCCTCAACGATAGTAGATTCTCAGGCAGCTTAATCTGAGCGGTTCCACAAAATTCAAAAAAGATTTCAGCTCCGATAAGCATACCAATATGATGTGGTTAGTTGGTTCTTCCTTCAATTGGTTGGTTCTATCTTCAATTTCTATACATCTGGGAGGTTGATTCGATGCTAGGCAATACTAATATATCGACACAATTCGCATAATCACTTGAATACGATTTAATAACAACATTGGCTTTTTGTTTGACTTGCGTGCTAACGTCGTTTATACTATTGATCGACAGTATCCAATAACGCACGACACTTAAAGAATTGATGGATTGGGTTCGGGGGGCTTGGTCTGAGAGATTGCTTCTGGATTCGGCGCGGCGGCAACAATTAATTCATAATTAATGTTGTTTCACATCGCTAAAACGAGATAAGGGTGATAATTAAAGAAATGTAGGGCATTTATAAAACAAATGGTTGGATTGATCACAAAAAACACAACACACATTATCTTGGTTATTGACAATTGATGTCAACGAAGTATTTCGAAAATTTCATTTAAATTGAGTAGTGCTGTCTAATTTTCAGAATATGATTTGCAGCAGTAAAGCATTCGTACGCTGTTCATGGTTCCCTAATGCCAGTTATAGGCTCGCAGATTCTGATTGATTGTATCGGCAGCCCATTGTAGAGATGATACCGATTTGCCAGCGGCTAAAATTTCATTAGTTTCTCGAAAGTGAGCCTGATAAACGAGCCATTGGTTGTCATAATGGTTCTTCAGTAGATTTAACGTCTTAGCATAACTTCAACGATAACATTCTTTCAGCCTCTCTGCCTTTCAGAGCTTTACGAAGGTAGCTAAATTTTTCTAACGAATTGAGATTTTTATCGGAATCAATAAGGTTATTGAATTAATTTTAAAATCGGTTCAATATTTGTACTCCCTGATGTAGAACCGAAGTAATTCGATTTTTGGCAACTTCGCTAAATTAGAACGATTGCCCGTACGGTTGAGTTCCAACATATCGGCACTGCTTTCTAACATGCCTAGCTTTTCGAGCTCCTTTTGGATTTCCTCAAACTTTGCGAAATTAATTTTAAACATGTCTAACCACGTGTGGCTGCTTCAGCTTCAGTCGAAGTAGTTTTATCGATATAGGTTTTAATTCGAGTTTGAGATTTTGTGTAGTCATATGTTGCCCCGTCTGGGTCCAATGGCATTAAACACCAAAACTATTTTTTCTCAACTCTTTTTTTAATTCTCATTGCAGTGGCCGATTCTTAAAATCCAAAATTTGATTTTCAATATTCCTATCGAAAATCGGCCTGATGGGACACATCAGGATAACCAGTAGCTCGAGAAGTAAATGAATATTACTATTTCTTTGGGTTTAATTGAATAAAAATATTCTTCAGAACGCTGTCCAACCTGAAAACCAACTCTCAGTTCTCTCGTAAAATTCAAACAAATGCAAAAGCTGTTAGCAAGTAAGAAATCGAAGTAAGGAATGGATTCAAAGTAATAATTAAAATTATTTTGAGTTCATTCTTCACTTGGATATTGCCCAACTTCTTCGATAGAGCAGTACTACCACAACCACTAGACCTGCAGTTTTATACATCCTGCCCAATTTATCAGATGAGCGTTACATGCGCACCTCACAAACTTCTTTCTAAGCGAGATTTTTGGTAAAATAACACCTGCTCATCTATACTAATAAAAGTGAAAATTTTTATATCTGTATGAATGCACCTTTGAATGTTTCCACACCGTTCATCGAATCACATTCAAATTTTGCATAGGGGTTTCTTATAAAAATGAGCAGTCTTTCTTATTTTAGGACTCCAGCACCTGGATGTAGGTGCCTCTGAACAATTTTGAAAATCTCAATTTTTTTTAAAAAAAACTTCACGTGACTGAGCTTAGATAAATGGCTAAATTAAATTAATTGTATACATGGTCTCGGGAGGTCTGTCGTCGGTGTATCTAGGGGAGTTATTTTTTGTTTACCACATTTTGAAGGGTACACTGGAAAAACGTATACACATAAGTTTATTAAAGAAAAAAAACAGATTTTGGTACCACCTTTTATTCATCAACAGGTTTTCATATCATAATATTTTTGGAGGGACCGGAAAACGGTTATGCGTGTCGCCGTTGAACTGCCGCCATTTTGGGAAGTCGTCCCGAAATGCGGTTCCACTCTGCTGCTGCACAATTTTAAATCATAGGTGGTTGCTGTTGATGTCGAACCGACCAGGTCGGTGACATTCTTGCTAAGCCTCCACCAACAAATAAATATTCGCTGCAAGATACGCTGAATCGGAGCAACAGAAACACAAAACGTTGCTGGAGGAAATCGAATTGGCTGACAGAACACCAATATTAAATAATAATTGTTAACAGAAACACGAAAATATGCAAGGTTTCTGACAAATTTTTTACAACTATGTTGTTACACTCTTTGCCCAAACGAGCCAGAAAAATTGTATCTACAGTGGACGATGATTTAGAAAAATTAGCAAGAACAGCCGATCGAATCATTGAATACGGTGGGACTAACGAAGTCACCGCTGTCTCACAAACTGATTCCGATCTTGAAACAAAAATCGTTTCGTTGGAAACAACAATGGAAGAGTGTCAAAAAATTTTGAGCAAATTACTTTCTCGTAGTCATTCCAAATCAAAGTCATCATAAAACTAAATCTGCAATCTCAGACGGCTACGGTACCAATCAACGTCGACACAATTTTTAATAGACACTGGAGCTATTATTTCGGTTTAGCCCTCTTATAAAAGTGATGTCAAGCGTCCATCGAGCCGTAATTTTTTTTGCCGCTAATATGTTACCCGCATTACATCATTCAGTGAGAAATGTATTAAACTAAATTTTGGCTTCGTTGAGATTTCGTATGGAAATTCTTCGTTGCAGGTGTAAATGTACCGATTTTGGGAGCTGATTTCCTTCAACATTTTGTTTTATCGGTTGGTACGCAACGAAAGTGTTGACACCATTTCAATCGATTAGGTTTCGATAAAGACGTGTTTTGTTTCTGATGATTTCAAGCGAATATCATCAGATTTCCCAGATATCTTGGAAGAATCTTCAAATAATAACTTTTCATCACATTGAAACACATGGTCTACCTGTTGATTCCAGGGCTAGAAGTCTAATGCATGAAAAACTGAATGCAGCTAGGGAACAGTTCAGTTACTTCATGAAAAGGGAATTTGTCGTCCATCCAAAACACATTGGGCTATGCCATTACACTTGGTCAAAAAACAAGATGACTCGACGGTATAAATCGACGATGACAACAAGACGAAATTTCAGACACTAATTATTGGAAACCAGAAAAATGATACTACAGAATTAATTTGGACTGAAGAAATTATTGGCTAATCCATCGCCTATAATGCACCACTTTCATTAATCATTAACGCTTCTGACACATCATTGGGTGCAGAATTACACCAGAAAGTGGCGGATACATTACAGCCAGCTCCTTTTTTTTTTGTTTAATTGTCGTCAGCAGAAACAAAGTATAGCACCTATGATTGAGAATTGTTGGCGATTTTCAAGGGTATAAAACATTTTCGTCACCTACATCAAGGCAGAGAATTGCATGTCAACAATGATCACAAGCCACTCATTTTCCCTTAAACATGGTCGTCAGTTAGAATTCATCAGACAATTCACTACAGATATTCGCCACATTAAGGGTGAAGCCAATATTGTTGATAATTTTTTGTTACGCATATGTTCGATAACTGGTGGATCAACTACTCAGAAATCGGTGAGGAGGAACGAAACGATCCACAATTACAACAATTTTTGGGGGAACCGGATAAACAAATGAGTAACGGTATTGCTTGACCGAATCTTTTAAATGAAACTATTTTCACTGCACGAGGACTCTTACAAAGAAACAAACAAATCAATCAAATGTCATAAAAATTTGACAGCTTTTGTTTAAAAGAACATATATCACAACAAACAAAATAAGTTTTTACTAGTGACGCATGGCATTAGTCTAAAGACTTATCAATCCACCATATACTATAGTGTATCCCCTAACCACCCTCGAACTTTAGATTGATAAACAGCAGTGTTTTGACTTTATATCCAAAATCAAGCAAGAAGCTGGCAGGTTTACCACAATAGAATTAATTTGGTTATTTTAGTTAAGGACAAGTATTTGTTTCTGTTGAAGTACAATATACAGCCTTTGTGAAATAATCGTAAAAGAATCGCGACAAGCAAAACAATTTGCTAGGAAGTTTTACTCGAACAATACTGAAGTGTGGCTCAGAGTAATGATTGCTAAATGTCATCTCTGTGATGACTTTAATTTAAAGTGTGAACCTTTCGGTGTTCCGAGGAAAAACACTCTTCTACCACTAGCAGTTGGAAGTAGCGAATGGCGTGATGACTTCAGTAATGAACTTCGGTTCTATTCCGGCGTTCAATAAAGCAACAGATTCGGGTTTCTTATTCCATTTGAAATCAGTTGAGCCACTTAACGAAGTCCTACTTTCGTTGGTGCCGACTCCAAGGCCTGTTTAGTGGTTCGATTGCCGACAGCCTTTTATCGAGATCATTTCTAATCTCGTGATTGATTAGCATTCTGTAAGTGGCTCCCTCTTTAATGGGACCGTTCAGTTACAGCAATTTTCTTGATGTGTCTGCCAGTATCCTAGACTCCCATAAAAAGGTGATAACTGGTCTTAATCAGCACTTTGTAGATGTCCAGTTTTATTTTGCGCGATAAATGTAGAGACTCGAATATTTTGATATTGGCATAAAATGCTCGGTAGCCTGCTGCAACCCTATATGAATGTCCTCAGAAACGAAGTTTTGCTCTTGTGCATCAGTGATCCTTGGTATTTAGACTAATTTGCCTTTTCATATTTGGAATCTCCTGAAATAAAGGCTCCATGTGTCTGCCTTCTCGCGGTATTTTCGTATTTAATCTTCCCTTCATTGATCTGAAGGCCGTCAATTTAAACGGATGGAGGACTTCTTTCACGGAGAGTTGATGGTGTCATCTCGACATTCATAGCGCGTTAAAGCAAGGGACGTAAAAAGAAATGAGGGAAATAATTCTGACACACTTCGAGGACGGTTCTAGAGTACATAAATCACCGGATTCTTTGCAAACTGCTCTGCTACGTAGACGAAAAATCCTTAAGTATTTCTCTTATGCAACGATATCTATGTATCTCTCAGGTTAGAATTTTGGATGTTGCGTGCTCGTTGCTCATGCCATTCTTGTTCTTCCATCTTCATAGTCGATTGGAGATTTTCCTCGCAGTCATGTAGGTGTTATGGGATTATCTTGTTCTCAACGATAGATTTAATTGTGCGCGATCTTTCTCCCGAATAGCACCAAGGCAATCATCATCCAATCAAAGATTTTTAGGTCTAGATGAATTTTGGCCTGAGCCCAACCTTGACCTCTCCTATTTACATTTTTGGGTTGTAATCGTGTACCTTATTTGGTTGGCCCGTTATTTGATTTTTTAATTTTGACAGTTTTCAAATTCTAATTTTTGACTTTTACATAAATGGTTGTGTCTTCGGTTCTAACAAGAGTATTTTCAAAAGGGATACCATTTTGGAATGGTATTAATTTATCCTAAATTCAATCATAATTTATTTTTAAAAAGTACCGTTATCTAAGGAGTCATGAGCAGATAAATCTATGTTTATATTTTAGCCACTAGAGGGCCCAGCCACCAAAGTATCGAAAAACGTAATATAGCATTTGATAGATAATAGTTCAACCTTTCAAACAAGTGGTAAATCGATTTTGGGCGGGTACCTAGTTTAGCCGCTAGGTAACTCCAAAGTTGAAAAAATTCACTTTGTTATTCTTCCGTTAGATGGCTTAAAAATTATACTAAATGTATTCTTACGAGTGTGGAAGCTAACACGAGAAATTGTTGCCTGTCTTCAGTAGATAATGATCTGAATTCTCTAGCTAGTATAGCAGCTTAAATGTTTAACTCATATTTAGATCACTTTGGTTACATAATCGAAACGAATAGATATTATACCACTTTTATCTTTACACCAATCAAAATACTCTTTATAATTATTGAAAAGGATCTCATCTACGCTTCTCAAAAAAGCTGCTCTAGCTAACCTCTTAATGGTACCGCCAACTCCATCTGATGGCCCATTTGCCGTGGCTTGTAGCGAAGAAGTTCTATTCGCAGTCAACTTTAAAATCCATTTCATGATGATTGATGTTGGTAAAATTTTTGTTATTCTTGAAATTTTATACAGCACCATCCGAAAAATAATAAATTTTTTTTGGAGCTGGATATTCAGGCTTTTTGCTTTCTAGAAATTCAATAAATTTCTTTCGAACACCATTTACAGCTACAATATCATGTGTTTCTCCTTCTGATATTATGGCTTAAGAAATTATATTTGGTTTATGCTGATTTGTAGTAATTAACGATTGGAAATAATGTAGATTGTTGTGTATAGTAGTGTGCTGCTTGTATTTCATTTTGTGTGACAAACTTATAGTTCTCCGAAAAATCCAAAATCAATTCCCCATCTTGAAGATTACTTTTTACTATATGTAGATAGTTTGATTATTGTCTAGCAATGTAATCGTGTTAACGTAATGCTGCTAAACAAAACTTTAAGGACTCTGATAAAATTTCCATAATTTCTTCAACATCAATCGGTATTTATAGATTTGGTAAAATTTGCATTTCTTTCAAATAGTAAAATTTTCGGCTGCACTTTTCACAAACTCTTTCGCCAGTTATTTCGCGGTTTACGAAATGTTAACAGCTCTAGATTTATTTTTAAGGTTTTTGTGATTTGTTATAAGGATTACAACACTGCGGAGTAACCATCTTGTATTTTCTCTTTAATATTATTCGAAACTCGCATCACTCATAAACAAGTTTCATTTTCAATAACACTTTCAAATTGTGACTAACGAGTGGTTAAATGTGTACCACTATTTATATGAGAAGTACACAAAACTGGCAGTAATACATCCATACAGTAAAATTTTTTATTTGGTTTTTGTGGGTAAACAGGTTAACATACTTTGCAACTCAGATCATAAAACACGTACAGGTTCTCTTTAAAACTTTAGTATGAAAATAAACTATATAACGCAGGTCATAGAGGACATTAAATGAATCACCAAAGCAAGTGCCGGGTCATTAATTTCTCATTAGGTTTAGTCAAAACCCTGGCCAGTAATGTAAGGGGCGAAGCTACACTGTTGCACACCTAATCATTTCCAGTAATTTAAAAAATTTCTAATATTTTCTTGCTTTACTATGAACAACTACTAAAAATCTACTTATTTGAATTTTGAAAAAACTCAACAATATTCTCATTTTTGTATCATCAAATGATAAAAATATCAGCTCATTGTCTACTAAAGTCAGTACCAAAAATTGCACTGATTTTAATGCACCAAAAATGCATTTCCCACTTTCCCATTTTGAATTCCTATTTTGAATTGTAATTTTTAAGCCATCTAACGGAAATATAAGAAATATGTTAGCAGTATTCACTAGAGATATGTAGCCTGTCAAATTCAGAACTGAAAATTCCACTGGTAGCATTATCTACTCATTTAACACAAATTGTAATGTAAAAAAAAATGATCAAAATTAAATTTTTTCAACTTTGGAGTTACCTAGCGGCTAAACTAGGTACCAGCCCAAAAACGATTTACCACTTGTTTGAAAGGTTGAACTATTATCTATCAAAGACTACATTACGTTTTTCGATACTTTGGTGGCTGGGCCCTCTAGCGGCAGAAATATAAACATATATTTATCTGCTCACAACTCCTTAGATAACGGTAATTTTCAAAAATAAATTATGACAGAATTTAGAATAAATTAATACCGTTCCAAAATGGTATCTCTTTTGAAAATACTCCTCTTAGAACCGAAGATACAACCATTTATGTAGAAGTCAAAAATTAGAATTTGAAAACTTTCAAAATTAAAAAATCAAATAACTGGCCAACCAAAGGTCAAAAAAAAAGGAAAAGAAACGGTCTTCTTATTTTTAATAAGGAATACGATTACAACAAAAAAATTGAAATAGGATAGGTCAAGGTTGGGCTCCATTTGAAATACCGTGGAATGAGTCATATATTATGGTCCCGATCCTTCATCTTATCATTAGAAGAATTTTCCTGTTATTACTTTAAGTTAATTGTATTAATTAGACCTAACCATCATAAGGGTGCATTGTTAACCTTTTTAGAGAAGAATATCGACTTTGCGCGCTAAAGGTATGTTACAAAATTGTTTCATTTATTTTATAAAATTATTTATCATAAATGTTCTAATTAGATTCAAAAGAGATGCAGGTGCAGACACTTGTCAATTAAAATGGGCAGAATTATCCTCTATCTTAGATGGTTTGGGCGGAGCCAAAAAATTGCTGAAAAGTGGAAGCAGTATTGGTGAGATTTGAAGTAAGATAAATATAAATGAATAAAATGCCTATACAATTCCCAAATTTCAGAAGAAACACGAAAGCGAAAGCAAGCGCTTAAAAACGGCTCCAAGAAGAATCGGGAATAATTGGATTCAAAAAAATTAAGACGCTCGACGATTATGAGATGACGGTTGTCACCATTAGTTCTCTATCAGTCATTGATGGCGACGGTGAGAGCCAACAAAGGAGTATCGGGGATATACGGGTAAGTTTTCTTTAGGTTATGGGAAACAACTAATAATAACCAAACCATTGTTATACATTATATTACAGACTTTGAGTTACTCTTAACTGAACGATAAGGATCCTCCAATGCATCGATAAAGTATCGGTAGAATTTATCGATGCCGAGCAGGAGCTACAACCCGAAATTAGTTCTTAGGCGACGGAGGGTTGTTAAACCTCAGCTTTATTTCTTCAAGGACATAGGTTTAAAAAGCTTGAATTAGATAAAAGATACACAACTGCTTTTGAGTTGATTGCAGAAAATTTTCGTTCAAATTAATTGTTAAACAAAATGAAAAAAAACACTGAAATATTGGTATATTTAGATACGCTTCTTATTGTTTTTTTAACTAATTATGTAGGGAAATATTTTTTCAAAATTCTTCTTCCTTAATTACAATATTCTTGCGCGAAGTTTTCCGCGCAACTATTCCTCTTTGCAGCGTCATACTAGAAAGATTTGTCGTTTTTTTTAATATTCTGAACCTATTCTTTAAGACGCCCTTGCACCGCTCGATACGCTTTTGTTCCTTTCAATCGCCAACCGCATTTCTGATTGATGTCATTAGCCAGGATCGCTGCTCGTACTCGCTGTCACCTAAATTGAAAAAGGAAACACATGTACTCGTATATAATTATTTTGATCAAAGTAGATTTTTATAAAAATTAACCTATTCACCAGCTATGGGTATCTCCATTACTAAATATACGCTCCATATAGCATTTTATTTGGCTCTTTGTGCCAAAAAATAAGTATAATGGAATGTTCCTCCATAACCTGCATTAATGCTTAACATTTTAGGTCATAACTGCAAATCTATAAATATATATTTATATGTAAGTATTTATTTCTACCGTTACATATTTATGGTGTTTACAGCATTACTTACTATCTCAACGTTTTTAGTATGAGCCTTCATTCGTCCATTTTAATAAGCATGCTACACATCAGAGCTAGGCTTTTGGATGGTGATATGGGTATAATCAATTGCTCCAATTATTCCGGAAAACCCAAATTTATCGTAAAACCTGAAAATATTTATTTATTTAGTTTATTACAATGATTTTGGTACACCTCTTTTTGAGCAAAGGCTCATTCTCAACAAAGCGTACAATTTATAACAGGCTATTGGTCCTTTTTTAGTTAGAAACCTACGTTATCTTGATTTCATTGCGCGGTGCAAGGATTTCATCGATAACCGAATCAATGTACCTTGATATCGACGTTTGCGAGTGAGTTATATCCAGTTGGTGTTTTATTATTTGCACTCAGTACTTTATCTTGCGAGCCATACATCGGCTTCACAACATCGATAAATTTTGGTTTTTTAGTAGTTTGTTTCACAAAATACTTTTCCTAAGATAAACACTTGGGGTAAACTTTTGACAAAAGTTTTACTTGAATATTTACAACTAATCATTTTCAAATTTCAGAGAATCGGAAATAGTGTGATAAATTATAAACGGTCGGGCAGGGTGCAGATATCTTAAATACTAGAAAAATGTTGTCTTTTTTAAGTGTATTTAATGCCACATCCTCAAATTACCACGCCAATTATTTTACATTTTTTTCAAGCTGACCTCCTTCAATTGACGAGTGACGATTTTGTTTTGAAGAAGGTCGAACTCAGTTTTTTGTTCATCATTTTCATTTAATATCTCGAAAAATAGGACAATCTCATTCGAGTAAATCAAGAACGCTAAAAGGTGTTGGCCATAATTTCGTAACTTATATAGAAAAGAAATCCACATATCATCAAATTAAATTAATTATAAAAAAAAATTCAATAATTTAATTCTCAAAATTGTTACTATTTTTATACACTACCATACATTAAAATAACAGGAAATTCAATTCTGGCTATATACATTACATACATAACTATGTACAAACAACAGGAAATACAAAATTATAAATTCTTAAAATATAAAATAATTTAAAATTGTTAAATTATGGACTTTAGAATAATAGTAAATTATTATTTTAATATGCGCGCGTTCATCAGTTCATCAGACACACAGACGAACAAATCGAAAAACAAATCGAAAGTGAAATCTACATTATACAAAGGGTTATTAATAATTTCGATATTATATTTTACAACCAAATCACTATAAATTATACAATAAATATACTTTCTTAGTAATTAATGTTAACAACAATCAAATGTAATCCCTAATAAATCTTAATATTATTTTTAGGCCCGCGCAATAAGAAAAGAAATGCTGGGACTATAAATTATACATTTTACGAGGCCTAAAATATGACATAAACCAAAAAAAAAACTGACCATCAACCTCGCTCATTTTAATAATGCGGAAATTTTCTCATAATATGTTTTTGGGACATCATTCTATCAGATATATACAATAAGGAAGGGATTTCGATGAAATACAGAACAAAAAATAAATAAAAAATTATTACGCCAAATTGGATACATAAAAAATGGCATTTTTTTTTGTTTTTTGATTAAGACCGACATAAATAAGATAAATTTTTAATTTGATTTCTAAAAAGTATGGATCTTGCGTTTGAATATATTTTTGGGTATAAGGTCAATTTCGACAACCGAAACCAAACCATTTTTAAATTTTTTTTTTCATAACTCTTTCTGGTTTTAAAACAAAGAGCCAGTATTGTTTGACTATTTGGTAATGTGTGGTTTAGTTATGTGTTTTCAGAAAAAAATAAGTCTCATAAATTAAAATACAATAAAAAAGTGACGGGTTTTAAAATAAAATGTGTTTGATCTAATATTTATGTACATAATAATAATGCGTATGCTTGAGATTTATAGCGGATTCAAACTAGTATGAAGTCAAATTTATCGAATACATAAAAAAATATTCTTGAGCTATCATCAGAGCAGAGCGCTAACAGAAAAAATCATTAAGTTCCTTCGTGTGTTTGTATGTGCTCTCAAAACTCAAGAACGCCTTGCGCCAATTTAAGATTTTATACCTGTATATAAGGGTATATATGTATATCACATCCGGGATCCGCTCGAAACGCGATATTGCAAAACGCGATATGACGAAAGGAGATAAAGTATGAAACGCGATATTTCAAACGCGATATTTTTTTTGATAGATTAATTGATTGATACGGATGTACGACCAAGCCTTAGCAAGATTCCCGAATACGCCGGATCCACCGTACACCCTTTAGCTATAACAAGACCGCAGGATAGGAAAGGAATGTTAGCATTATAGAATCGACCCGGTTTCAGCCACCTATACAGTCGATAGTTAGTAAATTTTGTTAGTTAGTTATTTTTTTTTATGACAAGTTGTTAGTCACAAAACAAAATAATTCCCCTATTAGTGTTGCAGGTTTTTCTTAGTAGTCACCTATTGAAATTTTTCTTCAGTTATCAGGATTTTCTTTCGGGAGCGTACCGAAATTTTAATTTTCAAAATCTTACTTTTTGATGAATCTTACTTTCTTGAAATCTAAGATTTCGATACGCTCTCATTTCCCAGTTTTGAATTTTATTTTACTTTAAATTAAAATTCTCCTTCGCCAAAAAGGGCCGGCCCTTCGTATTCCCCATGAAAATTTCGAATTTTGAAGAAAGTCAGATTCGTCAAAAAGTAAGATTTTGAAAAGTAAGATTTTGTAAAGTGAGATTTAGTACCCAACCTTTTTCTTTCGCTTAACAGAATTTCCCGTCACTTAAAAAAATTAAATCTATATACACTCCCGAGCAACTGAATCGACTAGACCATCAAAACGCATATTTTTTTAAAATGGCTGGATCGATTTTCGAAAAACAACCTTCTTTTGACAGCCTAGTATTTTATCTTTTCAAGGATACTTTTATCATTAAAATCCATACAGTACTTTTCAAATTAAAGCAGTCTTAGCAAAATGCGATGTTTCGGTGAAAACAATTGTCGTGATGCAATCTCCTGTATAATGCCACGTTGACCGATATTTGTCGTCACTTATGAGTCAGACGTTGACCTGAACAAATCTCTACCAGTTTAATTCATTGTTTCCTTAAAATCATGGATACCACTCCAGAAAAATCCGCACAAGATGTTGCTTTATTGCAAGAAGGACGCAATCAACAAGAAGTCGCTCGTCAGCTTAACATGAGCCAATCTGCTGTCTCAAGAGTATTCAGAAGGTTTCACGAAACTGGTACCTTCAATAGAAGACCACAAACCAGCCGGTTTCGGTGTACATCAGAGAGGGACGATCGATTTATCGTCCTAAGCTAAGACAAGTTCAAGATGTAGCTGTTGAAAGGAAGCCAACCTCACTCCAAGACGGCCCGCTAGAGGCCCAAAATTGAGAACACGCCACCGCAAACAGCGACTCGAATTTGCTCGCGAACACATCAATTGGAACATCGAGCAATGGACGTCCGTTCTATTTACTGACGAGTGCAGAATGTCTCCATGGTAGTGATATGAGAGACCGGGTCTACCGGCGTCCAGGAGAGCGATTTTCGCAGTGCTGTTTTGCTGAAACAGTCTCATACGGCGGCGGTTCGTGTATGATGTGGGCTGGCATATCGTTTGAGGGAAAAACAGATCTTGTTTTCGTACCTGGTGGAGGCCGTGCAGGAGGCCTGACCGCCGAACGATATATCGAGGGCATTCTCTTGGATCATGTAGTGCCCTATGCAGGATATATAGGGGAAGATTTCATATTGATGCATGACAATGCCCGGTGTCACACAGCAGGAACCACTCGACAGTTCTTGGATGAGGTCGGACTCGAGCCGATGAGGTGGCCAGCACTCAGTCCAGACATGAATCCAATTGAGCAGTTATGGGACGAACTAAAACGGAGGGTCCGAGCTAGAAATCCAGTACCATCTAACATCAGTGACCTGAAGATGGCGTTAGAGGAGGAGTGGGGTGCGATCCCCCAAGTATTTGTCAAAACCTTATTAAGGTCAATGGGGAACCGCATGCGAACCGTTGTAGACGCAAGGGGGGCCATACTTATTATTAACCAATTTTCAATAAAACAAATTTCATAAAAATAGTGTCATTTTAAAGCAAAAATATCAGGCTTTCAAAAAAATAATGTCTTATGAAAATCGGTTTGACCGTTCTAACAAAAATCGCCCTTATGTGAGCGCTTAAGGTTTTAATCGATTCAGTTGCTCGGGAGTGTATATAAAAATGGTGTAAAAAATGTATGTGCGCACATCAGTTGAGAACGGCTGAACCGATTTGGCTCAATCATTTTCTATTATGTTTGAAATTGCCAGGAGATGGTTCTTAGGAAAGAAAATTTTGGGAAAATCCTTCGGAAAAATCGGAAAATTCGGAAAATCGAAAAATTATGTTTTTGTATAGGATTTAGCGCGTAGCCAACCAGATGGTAAAAACCAGATGTTTTGTAGAAGAGAAAAACTGGAAAATCTGAGTGGAAAACTCGGAAACTTCCGGAAAAATTCGAAGAAAATTGAATTTTATTTTTTCAATGAAATTTTAAATTTTTTGTATGTTTTGATGACCGATTGGGCTTAATATTTTTTTATTATGTTTGAAATTGCCAGGAGATGGTTCTTACGAAAGAAAATTTTGGGAAAATCCTTCGGAAAAGTCGGAAAATTCGGAAAATCGAAAAATTATGTTTTTGTATAGGATTTGGCGCGTAGCCAACCAGATGGTAAAAACCAGATGTTTTGTAGAAGAGAAAAATTGGAAAATCTGAGTGGAAAACTCGGAAACTTCCGGAAAAATCCGAAGAAAATTGAATTTTATTTTTTCAATGAAATTTTAAATTTTTTGTATGTTTTGATGACCGATTGGGCTTAATTTTTTTTTATTGTGTTTCAAATTGCCAGGAGATGGTTCTTACAAAAGAAAATTTTTGGAAAATCCTTTGGAAAAGTCGGAAAATTCGGCAAATCAAAAAATTATTTTTTTGTACGAGATTTGGCGCGCAACCAAACCAGATTGTGTTTTAGAAGAGAAAAATTCGGAAAACGAAGTGGAAAATTCGGAAACTTCCGGAAAAACCCGAAGAAAATTGATTTTTTTTTCAATGAATATTTGAATTTTTTGTATGTTTTGATGACGGATTAGGCTCAATAAGGCTCAATATTTTTCTATTGTGTTTGAAATTGCCAGGAGATGGTTCTTACGATAGAAAATTTTGGGAAAAGCCTTCGGAAAAGTCGGACCACCGCATAACTTGATGCTCAAGGTTGGATCTGTAGTAATCATGCTGCGCAATCTGAACCATCCGAAATTGTGTAACGGAACGCGATTGAGTGTGAAGAAACTGATGAACAACGTGATTCAAGCGACGATCATCAAGGGCAAATTCAAAGGAGAAGATGTTCTAATTCCGAGAATTCCTATGATTCCAACTGACACACCGTTCGACTTCAAGCGCATTCAGTTCCCCGTTCGTTTCGCGTTTACTATGACGATTAACAAATCGCAAGGTCAATCGTTGGAAGTGTGCGGAATAAATCTAGAATTTCCGTGTTTTTCTCGAATAAAATACATTGAATTCTTTTGAATTCCAACTGACTCCAGACGCCTGAGTTTGAATCGACATTTCATTCACTTTTCAATACATTAGTGTTGAATTCGATGAAAGTGGAATGGAATGTCCACTCAACTGAATCATCTATTGAGAATAGAGTTGAGTTGTTTGATTTTTTCTATCATCAAAATCAATTTTCGTGAAGGACAAAAGTATTTGCTCGAAACGAAGTAATTTGGGGCGGGACGAAGTTCGCCGGGTCAGCTAGTTTATTATGTAACAAGAGCGTTGGGTGTAAAATAAATTAAAGTGTAAATACGTAACAAAATAAAAGTTTGCTCTGGTTGAACAAAATTATTTATGAAGGGACCTCTCGCGGTAACTTTTAGCCGACTAAAGCTTAGGGTTAGGGTGGGGTGTGAGGGGTTTTCATAAACCTGTAATTTATCGCATATAAAAAAAAAACTATAAGGAAATACACCTAATAAAAAATATACAAAGATACAGGTTTGGCAACATTAATTTAGCCGGAATATACTCTACAAAAATACATTACTTTACCTTCATTTATTCTGATCTCACCCCTTATCTAGAAATTTACTGGCTCATCACTACACACATTTAATTAAGCAACAAAATCCAACAGGAATATTTACAAATTATTTACAATGGCTTTATTAAAAAAATGAATTAACGGAATTGAGGGGGGGGGGGGGGGGGAAGAAAACGAACCCAACAAATTTATGTATATATTTAATATATATAAAAAAAAATGTTTATAAACTTATCGGTGGTGCGGCGGCCAGGCGGGAAGTTGCTCGGGGGATGCAAGCCGATAGGCTCCGTAACTTGCAGCTTTCCGCAAGTGCTCGTATTACCTCCTCGTGGTGGCTGCTGGTAACTAGATTGCTTTTTCGGCTTCTAGGCCAAAACACGGCGCTAAAGGAGTCAACCTTAAACAAATCACTGGGCTGGGTTAAGGTGTTATTCGGAACGTGCCGATAACCGGCCAGGCTGAGGGCCCAGTTTAAAAACTAGCTCAGTCGCAAACGGTGGATCCGGATACCTGGCGCCCTCCGGATTAAGTAGCCTTGTCTGTGTATTGCGGATCTCTGCACAGATGGACACTCTTTTCTCCGCTACTCGTAGGACCAAATATGGGAGACCAAAAAACAAAACAAACAAAAGAGTCCGGTTCTCTTACAAAACCGGAAAAGGTAGAGAAGGAGACTCGGGTCTTTAGGCCTATCTCTAAACCTGCCAATAAACAACGGGACAAAAGCTTAGATGAGGCTGGTCCCTCCACTCGGGTCACCAGGCCTGAGCAAAGAAGTATAATTCGGAACCAAAGCACCAATGAAGCTGGTTCCTCAAAACCAACATATAAAACTAGGAGAAAGGCATGGAGGGCCCTGGAGAAGATAAATAATATCCCTCCAGAAGACAGGTCGGAGAAAGACAAAGCTACGCTTGTGTGGGCGAAAAAAGTCACCGAACAGATGTCGGAAGGTCCTTCAGCTGGCTTAAAGATTAAAAGGAACAGATCTCAGGAGGAAAGTCCTAAGATCGCAAAACGAACTAAGCTCCATGCTACCGAAATGAGGCCTTTTAACGAGGTACTCAAGGATCAGCTGGTTGTGGCAGTTGTTGACCAGTCCCAGGAGGATGGCAGTATCACGCCCGCCAATTGGAGAAAGGTGGAAAGGGCCTTAACCACCATTTACCTGGATATCCTTGCAGAAAACCCAGGACCTGCTCCGACTTGTCGGGATGCGGGTTGGCACAGGAACCAGGTGAAACTGACTGCATGTGTGGATCAGAGATCTCTTCTGCTCTACAAAAAGGCAGTGGAAAGACTAGGCGAGGTATGGCCCGGAGCCAGCCTTGCTGTTAAAACTAGAGAAGAAATCCCCTGTAGGCCAAGAGCCAGGGTGTGGATTCCTTCGGAGCCTAGCGATCCAAAGGTGATACTCCAGTTGTTGCAGGTTGGCAACCCAGATTTGCCAACGCACAACTGGAAAGTTGCTAAGTTCGAGGAGCCACGGGCCGACTACAGGTCGGCCGTCATAATTCTAAACAGAGAGTCACTGACTGCGCTGGAAAAAACAAATGGTATGGTAAGCTATGGTTTCAGTGCAGTCACACTCAAAATCTACAAGAAGGATGCGGACAAGCCGGATGCTCCGGAATCTGAAGAAGCTGCAGGAAGCTCATCTGGGCTCCTTCAAGAGGGGAACAGCCTGGTGGAAACCATCTCTACGGATACGGAGTTGACAATGTCCTTGGAGTCATTAAGAAGAATCTCAGAGGACTTCACATCATCAGGGGAGAACTCTGATGATACAGTGGTAGAGAAGGAAGTCTAAGAATGGTGACGTTCTTGCAGATTAATCTACATCACTCAAAGGCAGCATCAGCTGCTCTACTTTTAAAAATTGGAAAAGAAGGGACGGATATTGTCTTGATCCAAGAACCTTGGGTCGCTGGTGACCGGGTACTTGGACTCAAGACACCCTGTTATAGATTAATGCACACGGAACAAGAAGGTAGGGTTCGGTCGTGCATTCTCGTTAAAAATAATATAAATTGTTTTCTGCTATCAAATTTCAGCAATGAAGATGTGGCATCGGTCAGCATTGAGGTCAATAAACGAAGCCTCTGGCTAATATCAGCCTACCTAGCCTATGATGCAGTGAACATTCCACCAGTCATTCTGGGTGAGGCAATTTTGGAGGCTCAGAAGCGCAAGGTTGGAGTCATCCTGGGGAGTGATGTAAATTCTCATCACACAATCTGGGGAAGTACGGACACAAATGAACGAGGTGAGTTACTCCTTGATTACATTCTAAGTACTAACCTTCATATATGTAACATAGGCAATAAGCCGACTTTTATAAATAGAAATAGACAGGAGGTATTGGATATTACACTTGTCTCAAACTTTTTGAGACTAAACTATTAAATTGGAAAGTGTCGGAAGACCACTCTTTTTCTGATCACTGTTATCTTCAATTTAAAATGAGCTTGGTCTTTCCGAACAGCCCTCTCTACAGGAACAGGAGGAAAACCGACTGGGAGGCTCTTGTCCTCTTAGCAGGCCTAGGGGCAAATCTCGGCCGCCTTGGTGGACAAAGGAGATTCAACAAATACGTCAACGGTGTAAGAGACTCTTCAAAACAGCAAGGAAAACAAAAGCCGCTGTAGACTGGGACTCCTATAAGGAAGTCCTCAAAATTTACAAATATCAGCTAAGAAGCGCAAAGAACAGATCTTGGAGACTATACTGTGGTAAAATTCAGGAGTCTTCAGAGATGTCCAGGCTTCGCAAAGTACTATCTACTAGTCCATCCATCCCAAGCTTCCTTCAAAGGCCGGATGGAGCATGGACCACAAATAGTATGTAATCGCTGGAACTACTATTGGAGACTCACTTTCCTGGTTGTTCAGAATCTGCACCTACTATATCAGTAGGTAAAAGGGCAAGCAGCCTCGTAGGTCAAATTATTAGCAGAAGAAAGATTCTGTGGGCTATAAGCAGTTTTAAACCATACAAGTCGCCAGGACCTGATGGTATTATCCCTGCAGATATACAAAAAACTACGGATCCAACCATTCCCTGGTTAGAGGTAATTTTTAGAGGCAGCCTAGAACTATGTCACATTCCCAGTAAATGGACGGAAGTGAAGGTTGTCTTCATACCTAAGGCGGGAAAACGCTCACATTGCAGTCCCAAAGACCTTAGACCCATCAGCTTGTCTTCTTTCCTTTTCAAAATACTGGAAAGACAAATAGAAGCTCATATTAGAGGCACGATTGTGCCGGAAAAGCTGTCCAAATCTCAACATGCTTATTGCAAGGGGAGATCTGTAGAAACTGCTCTTCATTCTCTCACATATTTTATTGAAAAATCCTTCGAATATGGAGACTACGCGATGGTAACCTTTTTGGACATTGAGGGAGCCTTTAACAACGTGCTAACAGGGGCTATAACTCGGGCACTTCCGAATCTAGGAGTGGAGGATTCTCTTAAGGACTGGATAGATCAGATGCTAAGAGGCAGAATCATAAATGCCAGTCTGGGGAAATCCTCCGCCAGAAGATTTGCAAGCAGAGGCACGCCGCAGGGTGGCGTACTGTCCTCCCTTCTCTGGAACTTGGACATAAATGATCTGTTGCTGAGGCTGGAGGATACTGGCTTCAAGGTGGTTGCCTATGCGGATGATGTCGCTATTGGGGTTCGGGGAAAATATCCCGGGACACTTAGCGAGCTTATTCAAAATGCTCTGGGCATTCTTTCATTATGGACCAATAGTTGTGGGCTAGATGTAAACCCACAGAAAACCGAATTGGTTCTCTTCTCTAGGAAATATAAAATTCCTCATGTCGATCCTCCTACTTTAAATGGTTTCAACTTGGCTTTTACAGGTGAAGCAAAGTTCTTGGGTCTCGTCTTAGACAGTAAATTAAACTGGAAACCGAATATTATGGAAAGGGTAAAGAAAGCTACGGTAGCGCTATACTCCTGCAAAAATGCAATTGGGAAAGGTTGGGGGCTGGAGCCCCACATGGTCCTTTGGCTATACACAGCAGTAGTTAGACCCATTCTTCTGTATGGGGTAACAGTTTGGTGGCCTGCTCTGGACAAAACTGTCAACCTAAAGTTGTTGACAAAAGTTCAGAGAACAATCTCTCTGTGGATCAGTGGTGCAATGAGGAGCACATCCACTCAGGCACTGGAGACTCTGCTATTTCTAACTCCTCTAGATATCATGGGAAAACAGTGGGCAGCTAGCACTGCCATACGACTGAAATCCACGTTAATGTGGACCTGCAATAACACAGGGCACTCATCTATACTTTGTAACAAAGGGCTTCCCAAGACCACCGACTATACTGTCCCGTCACTATCTTTTGATAGAAAGTTCCGGACTATTATCCCATCTAGAGAGGACTGGATGATGGATACAGTTTTGGAACCAGGAGTTTTGAACTTCTTCACTGATGGTTCAAAACGGGATAGAGGAGTAGGGGCTGGGGTGTTCTGCGAGGAACTCATGTTAAACCTCTCATTTCGTCTCCCTGACTACTGCAGCATTTTTCAAGCTGAGGTAACTGCGATAAAGGAAGTCGTGGACTGGTTGAGGTATAATGTAATATCGACTAGTGATATTCGCATATATACGGACAGTCAGGCAGCCATTAAAGCGCTTCAATCACACCTTCTCACGTCGAAAGTAGTCCAGAGCTGTCTCTCATCTCTTAACGAGATGACAGATCAGTTCAACATCCATATCATATGGGTGCCAGGACATTTCGTTAGTACGGGGAACATGAAAGCCGATGAACTGGCTCGACGTGGTACAACGGACCACATTTCAAACAGCAAAAAGGATATTGAAATTCCTCTTGCGGTATGTAAACTGCTGCTTCAGGAGGAAGCCAGTAAGTTGACGAATGACAGATGGTCAAATAGTACCTCATGCGTAATAACTCGGCAGATCTGGCCAAAGTTGAACTTGGCGAGATCCAAACAGCTGATCTCACTTCAGCGGAGTCAGATCAGTGTGGTTGTTGGAGTGATTACGGGGCACTGTCTCATAGGCAGACATGCAAGTAGACTAGGTTTCTACTCACATGACTACTGTCGTAGCTGCGAGGACGAAGAGGAGGAAGAGACAGTACTTCATCTTCTTTGCACCTGTACTCGTCTGGCACGAAACAGACTGAATTTTCTAGGGGCACCCCTTTTCAATGACCTGGCGGAGCTCAGCGAGAAGGACGTCAGGAGTATCCAGCGCTTCATAGCAAGCTCAAAGTGGTTTCAATGAGTTGGAGGAATAATTTTTAATTTGTGGTATGGCTATACGGACCTTTTTTTGTGTCTATGCCTGGTCCTGGTGGACCGCCACCCAAACCTAACCTAACCTATCGGTGGTGCACTGGTAAGTGGTTGACCCTCCGTCTGGCTTCTTCTTATGGTATAGCTGTGGGGTAACTATTCTGGTTACTCGTATCCAGGTGTCGTACTTCCGACGGGTATTAAGGGTTTTTTTTATTTTTGTTTGGTACCAATATGGTGGTTATACACTAGTACACACTCACACACCTGATTTTAGTTTTTTTTTTAGAACCAGTGTTTTGGTTTTGGTTTTAAACTAACATTATTAAATGCCCTTTTTTTTGTGTCTTTATGATACATATATGGTATAAAAGATTTGAGTGTTATATTTATTGAGATTGTTTTTTTTTTTGTTTCTGCAATGTGCAGTGAAGAGGCACTACTTCCTCTCAAGTTCTACTTTACATCGGTAATTTTTATTTTTATTTTTTTTTTGATTTTTTTACTATGGCACACACCGGTTCAGCTTATCGATCATTCGGTTGAGTTAATCGATTATTGGTGTAGGATTATTATAAATTATAATTGTCGTGACCACTGACCACTTTCTTTGCACGGTTAATGCAATCCTATTTTATTATTAGAAGTGGTTGACAGAACCAAATTCATTTGTTTTCTCCAACCTTAGGATTGTTGCCAGTTCATTTACCCAAATTAATTTTATTGGTTTAACTGAATAAAATTGCAGTCAGTTGATTTAACTAAGTTAGTTCGTACGAAAAATTCTGATTGAAAATGATTTTCTAGCTTTATTATAGATAATATTAATTAGTAATGACATTCACAGTATTGACAACGAATATCTACGAAATTATCATCAACGGAGTTGAAGATTTGGAAACGAAGTTGTTGCAACTATATGTGCATTAGTAACTACTGTAGTTTGTTTGTACCAATCTCATGTCAATTGGTGCTATCGAAATTATATTTTAGCAACTACAATTCGTTCATCGCAATGTAAAGTATTTTCCCGCGACCTCATGCCATCGAATCATTTCTCTCACGTGTAGCATGATAAATTAGCTGAAAATAGTTTAGCTGAAATTTTGTTGGCAGCATTACTGTGATAAATTAATGTTCTTCCATAAACTTTCTGACCAATATGAAAATTTCTGATGCGTGACCGCAAATTGAAGGTTTTTGAACTAAGTTCATAGGCCTTTCGTAAATTTTACAATGTTTCCTTTTGGGTGGATGTGAGTCGATCCGAATTGGACATTTGTATTTCTCGGTCGTCTAGATTTTTCAAAATTTGAAGTAACTCGTATTCGGACCCGTGAGTAATATGATGTTGAATGACTGTGCATGACATTTCTCAATGCAGATCCTATTGAGTTTAAATTTAAATCCCAATTAGCATGATTTTCGCTGACATACGATCTTATGGCCGCCACAATTGATCTGTTGACTCTTTCCAAAGTATTTGATTGTGGATGGTATTTGGGTGTGAAAATATGTTTGGTACCATATTTACTTAAAAACTCCTTAAAAATATTACTGGTGAATTGTTTACCGTTGTCACTGACCACAAATTCCGGAACAGAGAAAACGTGAAAAACGCGATTTTCCAAAAATAGGCTCAGCGAAAACAAACCGTGACATTTGATCCAAAACCACAAAAATAAATGCATTACCATTGCGAGATCGAGGAAAAGGTCCAATAAAATCAATAAATATCTTTTGCCAAGGTCTACCCACTTCATGGTAATTTCCCATTAGTGGTCGCGTTAATCTATTTGTCGCCTTACATTCTTTACAAATGTCACACGAATTAATGAACGTATGAATGTCTTTTGATAAACCAGGCCAATGATAATACCGACGAATTTTCTCTAAACATTTGGCAATGCCTAAATGTGCTGACGTAGGGGAACAATGGGCTTGTGTCTCTCTTAGAGGCTCTGGCACATACAGTTTCCAGCTTAGAATATCGGCATTTAAATTAAATTTATCTAGCCCAGAAGTATTTATAAAAAGTCGGTTATCAACAATTTTCAGATTAGTCTTGATTTCAGGATTATCTGTTGAATTTTGAATTAATAATTGATAATTTTGATCAACAAAAGCCTCCGATTCTAAATTTACCATAAATGGATTAGATTCTACCATTTCATTAATGTCAGCACTATCGTCCGACTAATTTCATGATAACGCATCCGGAACACGATTATCTCTGCCTTTGCGGTACTCTATGGAAAAATTAAACGATTGTAACTTACGGCTGTAACGAGCTAAACGTTCTGCTTCTGGCAGATCTCTTTGCCCCATTAACCACTTAAGACTCGCGTGATCTGTGATAACGGTAAACGGAAGACCTTCGACGTATTGCCTAAATATTTCACGCTTAACACAGCTGCTAAACATTCTAACTCAGTAATGCTATAATTTCGTTGAGCAGCGTTAAGTTTTTGGAAAAAATAGGCGACCGGACGCTCATCGTCGCTATAGTAGATTTTTGAAATAATACTCCCCCACACCGGTATTAGACGCATCGCTCTGAATATAAAAATGCTGAGTATGATGATATGGCGATTTTCAGCTCATTGAATGATTTATCCGCCGCCACAGTCCATACAAACTTTTTATTTTTCCTCAGCAAACCTGCCAATGGTTCTGCAATATCTGAATAGCGAGATACGAATCGTGGGTACCAACCGGCCATTCCTAAAACCTGCGAATCTGACGAACTGTTTTAGGTTGAGAATAATCAGTTATTGCTGAAACTTTATCTGGGTTTACTATCAGTATCCCATCTCCCTTTATATAACCCAAGTAAGGTATTTCTTTTATAAGGAACTTGCTTTTCTCAACATTTATGGTAAGTTTGGCTCGGTTTAAGAATCCGGATTTGTAATCCCTAAAATCAATACCGAGATACAATTGTTGATTTAAATTTGGTGCCAAATGTACGGTTATGACTGATGTCTTACCTAAAAATGTAATGGGTACCCGCATGTGGCCTAAGATAGACTCCATATTACCATTGGCAGTCTTTACACCAGAAGGTAAGTGTCTAAACTGTACCTGAGGTGCCTGATTCAAAAAATGTTCACAACCCTTACCCAACACGGAAAAGTTAGCCCCACTGTCGAGTAAACCGGAAAACAAATTGCCACATATCTCTACTTCCGCATATGGTCTACCATCGCCCCCCTCAGATATTAACGACTCAGCTATTTGTTTCTTAATTTCTCTACGTGTTTTCCAATATCGAATATTTCTACTACATGATTTATACTTCAAATTTGTCTCCTTAGCTAGATCAAACAATTTGGCTTTATCGGGATATTTACAAAAATTATTTAACGAAAATTCTTTTGTCGTGCGTATAATTCCGGGTCCGTATAGCTAGCTGAATCTTCCAACAGGATTGGTATTTGGGGGATGATATTCTTGGAATTTACCCCCCTCTGGAAGTTTTCCGAATTCTTCATTTTACATGTAAAACACTGTGGTTTCAACACTCCATTATCCCCACAACCAAAACAGAATTTCCTAGTGATTGAATAGGTACATTCTTTAAAAATGTCATCATTCCTACCACAATTCCAACAATAAGGTTTTATAGAACATTTTTCGGTTAAAATTCGTGGTGCTGATTGTGACGATACGTTGTTAAAACTAGAGCAATTAAAATTTAAAGCGGATATTTGATCGTCTTTTACTGTCTGGGTTGATAATTTTGACTCAATTTCGTTGACATATTTTCGTGGTTGCTGGCACAAAACTTTGGGAGAAAACCCGGTTCTTTTCCATGTATCTTCGTATGCTATGCAAGAACATACCATTTCCTCCATCGTGTTGAAATTTACATTCGTAATTTTGTCCTGCAGGCCAGCACGCATATTTTGCCGCATGAAATAAATTAATTCCGAATCTGGAATCGTATGTTCCAATTGTAAAGATATTGACAATATGTCATTATAAAACTCAATAAAACTTTTATTGGACCTTTGCTTGCGATTATCAATAATTCGCCTTACATCCATGTCTGTTAGCCGATCCTGAAAACGTTTAATAAATTCGTCCTTGAGCGAAGCTTGAGTCCTTCTTTTATGGAATGGTATCTAAATTCATATTGTTACTCAAAATAAAGTAAGGAGGTCGCATGCAGAATATATTGCTCAGTTCGTAAGTGGGTAGTTTAAATGAAAATCTGCAATGTTCCAAGCACCTAACACCAATACTGTTAAAATTAGCCGAAAGTTTCCAGCCGAAAGTAAAAAAAACGGAAATGCAGATTACGTTATCCCAGCCGAAAGTAAACAAAAATCGGTATTGCAGATTGTGTTATCCCAGCCGAAAATAAAAAATTAAGTTAATATCGATCGGTAATGATAAGCCTAAAACATAATAAGGAATGTAAAGATGCATGATTATCATTGAATACCTTTGTTATTATTGTTATATGACGAAACCTGGTTGCAGTTCCTCGTGGAAAATTATGGAAAACTCGAGAAACCCAAAAAAATATTTTAATTGGAATAAAAACCGCCTCTTTCCCGTCACAAATCGCGGAACACATAACACTCTAGAGGCTGATTTTATATAAATTTTCTAATAATTTTTGGAAAATCGAATTTTCCGCGATTTCTGACGGGAAACTTCAACTGAATTTTTGTCCTGCGATGGCTATTGACAAATCCAATAAAAACGATTCAACTTCAGATACACACTCTACAGGTTGATTTTATTCCAATTTTGTGAATTCTTCTGATTTTCAAATGTTTTCCGCGATTAGATTAAACGAAGTTTTCCACGTAAGACTATTTACAAAATTGTTTGTTACAAGCGTATCATATTTACTTTCGGCTAAACATTTTTTTATTTTCGGCTGGAATGTTAATAAGGTAATCTGCATTATCGACTTTTTACTTTCGGCTGGAAACTTTTGGCTAGCTTTAACAGGGTTTAACACCAAACTGTTGAAAATGTACAATTGTCTATTTAAATCACTCTAATTTATAGTGGATTTGTTCTAAATTGCTGATAAGTTAGAGCAAGTAACTTAATGCATTTTTTACAAGTTGCTCATTTTATAAATATGTTATTCAGTTTTATATTTTGATATCTTACACACCAAACAAAATTCTATTTTTAATAATTAAAACTATGTAGCTCATGAAGTTGCTGGCTGCATAATTTTATATTGAATATTAAACTGGTTAAAGCTCCCTTAAGGGTTTATTTAAATTATCGAAAACCAACACAACAGCAATAACGGTAGCTCAATGTCGTAAACTAAAAGTTCACACAGATAAAAGCTTGTTTTTAGGCTCAGCTGGACAGATAAAATCGACTTTACATCATTTAAGAATAATACAACAGGTTTTGCTAAGCCAAAGGTTGCCTTAAGAGTTCGTGCGTGTTGCTCAATTTTAAGATTTTTGACATACGCATTCATAAAAATAATAATATAGAAAACGATAAGGACGATCAAGACGAGGTAGTTACGTCGAAACAATATTATTAAACTAAATAACTATTTTCAATGTAAACTTTAGTTTGATTAGTTTTGCTCAAAATTAATATTCCTATTAATCGGCTTATCTGACCGCAAAATCTGGGCTTTTACATTTTTATTATTCTCAAAAATCTTGATTGGATGTTACGGTAGTATTGAGCTTTTATTATCTTTTGACTGATTTGAACACCAATTTTTAATGGGGTATTAAATCAGTAGCTCAATTTTGCGATAGTTTGGTTTAATTCTGTAGATAGACTGTTGACTATACACGTTCAGCTATTCTTTTGACTGAATTCTATTTCTTTGTTTGCTTTGAATGGTAATAGCATTAACAGGCCATTTCGGAGATGAACTCATTCCAAACGCAGCAGCCATACTTTCGATCTTGGACGAATTTTTTTAACGAGGCAACATCTTTATTTCTTCTAATGGCTAATTTTAGAAGTTTTAACGTCTATGGTCAATAATAGTTACCTGTTGTATTAATTGTTTAACAATAATGCTGAAGTCGCTACAGCTTTGGGTATTTAAAGTTTAAAGTTAAAGGTACAATTTCAACGTAATCTCTAAAAAACTACAGCGGATATGGCTATCTGACATAATATTCAGTTCTTTACACTCTATCTAACTCTATAATGTGTCTGTATTTTTAATAGCGTTGTACCCATCATCAGCGACTTTCTGATTAATTCCCAGAAGTTAAAAAATAGCACGATAGAGTCTTGCAATTGGATTTTGCACTCCCGGGAAATATTCACAACATTCCCGGGAAGCGGGAATACTTTTAATTTCCTAAATTAACGGGAATTCCATCCCGGGATTCTATCGAATAAGCCAAACCCATTTTTAAGTAGCCTAATTCCAATCAAACAACAATAATATTTCCAAATTCTACCGTTTTCTTCAAACAGTGGAATTCGTTCATAAAGAAAATTAATTGCAAGAGAAATATAACCTTAAAATTCGTTGACGTAAGAATTCCTAATGCATTTTAATACCAAATACTACGAAACCAAAAAAAAACACACATTTCCCACAGGTGAATTTGCACAAATAACACGTAACATAAACAAACATCTGCATCCTAACATCGCATATTGAAAGAATGTGTGTTATTATATTACGTCTTCCCTAAACTTGAACAGCAACAAAAAAACAAAAAAAAAAACTTGATTGAAAAATATTATGTAATACCCAGGATAAAAGGCAGTCATTGAGTATAATTAAAAATTCTTCCTGACCCAAAAACGGAATTCTGCTTTTCGTTTTTTTTTTTTTTTTTGTTGTTCATTTCCAGCAGTAAAATGTATTTCAAGTTCAACTTAACAACATGAAAATTATATAGAGCTGGCACATACATATACATGCAAGCACATAACTATCAAAATCTAAAGAAAATGTATAATAATTATAGCGAAGCAGTGTGCAGATAAAAAACTTGTTATTTATATGCATGAGACATGAGTGTATATATATAGACATGTAGACAATAAACGGGTTGCAGGAAAATAATCCAAACTTGAAATTTTAACGTTGTGTACATGTAGAACCTGCATATAGTGGCTGAGTACATAAAAATACAGTTACAAAAAGGAAAAAGGTCACCTATAACTCTTCCTGATAAAATTACATATGTACACTGGAATCCATCTGCCCTTCCTAGTCCTCTGTTGTATATAGTAACACACATATAAAACGACGTTATTGTTGTTGTCAGTATTTTGTTATTCGCGATGTTCTAGAATATTAAAATTAAATACAAAATGGCTGATATATATTATACATATATGTGTATATACATAAATTTTTGGCTTGGTTGTTAATTCCCTGATCGTACATATATGGATAGATATTATAATATATGAACAATAGTGTACAGGGTAAATAATATAAAAATTGAAGTCGCCGATAAATTTATGAGGCGACTATTTATTGAAGTATTCCAAAATGGAAAGTGATTGGAAGTAAAAAAATAAAAATTCTCGTGGGCTAAAAGCAATCTTCTTCGCATAATTTATTACTACGAGGTGCACCCTTTCAAAACTTATTAGATATTGTTAACAAAATTCGAACTTATATACACACACAGAGACGCACCAGCTCATACTCTCTGCCCTGCTAGCCCATATTTGTTATTTCATTTTAATTTGATTTCACTGTTGGCATGAAAACAAACGTTCAGATTTTTGTTGTAGTATGTACTCGTACTGTGTGTACAATCATATTATATTCTTTTATAACATGGATGAGTATTTTTGGGGTATAATACACACAATACTTTTTACCAGGAATTGGATATTATGCAATTTTAAAAGACTTGAATAACATTTTTATTATGCTGCTGCTTGTTTGTTTTTAAATTTTTATTTTTTTTTTTTGGTTAGGTTGGGTTTTGGGTTCTCGTTTTCTATATACTGTACATATATGTATTTATACATATATATCTATACATATTATGCATGTTGTGAAGTTTTATGTACATAATAAAAGTGAAATATGTATGTACATAAAATGTAAAAACTGACGAAAAACAAAATGGATGGATAACGATAAAAATAAACATACAACATCATCAAAAATAATAATAAAAAAAAAACTTTACAAATGGTTTCTGTCTTTTGATCAATATTATTTTTACTACGACTGTGTAATTTCAAGAAATATTGCGTTCAATAAATCACAATGTCCAGAGAATAATCCATTTCGGGTAATTGTTTATTGAAATAAACAACACATGATTATTGAATTTCTTGCAAAATTGGTAGTCCAAGGTGAACCTATCCTTTGCACTCCACTCTTACAATATTGAGTGTACTACATAATCGGATACCAATCTGGCAGTCGATTTACGACATATCTTTTCAAAAGCTATTCGTATGAAACCGCAATCCTCTAATCGTTTAAACAAAACCTTATAAGAGGACCCCATATGAACAAGAAGGGCTCAGAACCATAGTGGCGTAACCCACATATTTGATTTTTTTTACTATTTTCCGTTTAATCGGCCATGGAAACGGAATCTAATCTCCAATTCCAAGATATTTATTGTAACATTTGCTTTAAATTTTCCCCCGATTAAACGAAAAAAAGTCCAAATTTTAAATATTGGTTAGGCCACTGTGATTCTGAGCCCCTCAAATATCCCACACTTTGTATTTCTTTGTTCTAAATCAACTATTATAAGTAATTAGAGTAAAGAGAGTTTGGAAGTATCATAATTAAATTGAAGTGCAATAGAACGGGTGCATACTTTTATTAATAATAAAAGAAACTTAAGTCCGATTTAGATGTAGAAAAAATATTTGCTTTGCAAAAAAAAAACCAGATTAGTACATTACAATTCTCGTTTGGATAACAAGAACGACAATATAAATATGCAAAATTGGTCAAAATGGGTCAAAAGGGTTTTTTGTTGTTTCTAGAGCAATTGTTTCTACGGATATGAAAATTTAACTATAAAATATATTCGAACCGACCTGATAGCTTCTTCTGCAGGTTTCTTGTAACAAAAAATTTTACATTGAAGGTCTTTATGGTCAAAAATGACCAATCAAGAATTTAGAATTTATTTGCATATTTTGAATAGGTATTTCCTCAATTATTGCATTAGTTCACAAATATTACACATTATTTTTACCTCTAGAGAAGGACAAAGAGTGCTAACATTACGTGCTTACATTGGACTTTTAATTCTTGCTGGCGTATTTAGATCCCACATGGGATGGTGGAAACAACACCAACCTCTCAAGAAATTCAAAAAAATTTAACACTTTTTTCTGAGTGGGTTTAGGTATAGGCATTGGTTTAGAAAAAAGGAAGCTAATATAATTCCCTTCAAAATGGTGTCCGTCAAAAAAAAGTATTTTTCATTAACATTAGCTGAGATACAGTCATTCAAAGTTACCTACTACCATTTTTATACAATGTGATTTTAATTTTTTCACGCAATTTTTTTTTTTTTATTCAATACAAAAATTATTTTCGGTTTATCAATGAAATACCATTATCATTATCATTAGTGGACCGAAAATAATTTTTGTATTGAGTAAAAAAAAATTTTTGCGCGAAAAAATTAAAATCACATTGTATAAAAATGGTAGTAGGTAACTTTGAATGACTGTTTCTCAGCTAATGTTAATGAAAAATACTTTTGACAGACACCATTTTGACGGGAATTATATCAGCTTCCTTTTTTCTAAACCAATGCCTATACCTAAACCCACTCAAGAAAAAGTTCTACACAAAAACTTAAAAAAAAAAACAAAAAATTGACATTTTTCGATTTTTTTTTGACTATTTTTGTTTTTGTTTTTAGACTTATGTATATTGTTTAAAACAAAAGTTTTTTGACTTTTTAAAGTGCCATTTCGGTAGGAAATTTGATTCTCTACTACTTACTCTCTCTCTATGAAAATTGTATGACGTGTACCTACTAAAAATGCATAGTTTTTGAGTTATAGTTAAAAAACTATAAGGTGTCCAAATTTACTCAGTTATCAAAAGTCCAAGCCTAAATTTAATAGCACTTTGTAGATTTATAATATTGTTCGAGTACCAACCAACATTTGAAACAATAAAATGCCTTTAAAGAATTAGTTCCTTATTGAATGACATAGACAATAGCCTATATTTTAAATGAATCTAACCAAAACAAGTTGAAGGCCATTTTGAAAATTTTATTCCAGATTTGATTTATAATATGGATTATACCCTATATGAAGGATACCCTAGATATTATATTATTAAAATTTATTTTATCAAAAATCTCCTAACGGCTGGATATATTATATTTTATGCTACCTTCGGGTTTACAGCCTTGCTGTAAACCCGAAGGCAGCATAAAATTTATTTTAGCTTCTTTATGCTACGCTTCTAAACGGATAGCGCAAATATATTTTAACGGGCCACTTTTTTACTTTCTTTTACGTAAGTAAAATAAAGTATAGTTTTCGTCATTGAGATTATTGAAGATTTATCTGTTTTGAGGTCCCCTGAGTCCGAAAAAGTGGGTTTCGAAATGATTTCTGTCTGTCAGTCTGTATCTTCTCTACAGCCCAGATGGCTTAACCAATCAAACTGAAACTTCAGATTTAAGCTTTCTTGATAAATTGGGAGGTCCCAGTGAATTTTACTCCAAATAGGTCAACCGGAAGTGGCTACTCCCTTGGGCCCGAAAATTTATTTTGCAAATATCGTAAAAAGTATAAGGTTTACAAACAACTACTTAACACAAAATGTTTCCAAAAAAAAAAACAAATCAAAATAAAAAAAATAAAAATTTAAAATTTTAAACATTAAAAAAAAAATTAAAAAATTATAAAAAAAAATATGAAAAAAACAAAAAAAATTTGTAAATAAATTTACATAATAAGTTTCTCAAAATACGCTATTCGTAAAAGAAAGTCGTGTGTTGGCCACACCCCAATTTTTGTATTGCAGTGACACAATGTACCAAAAAATCGGTGTTTATTCTTCTAGGCTGAAGAACCAAAGACTTTTATATATAATTCGTGGCGTTCTTCAATTAAAATGTTTAAGTTATTTAGCTTAACGGTATAATTTGACTTAGCAAAATATCTATATATCTATAATTTTAATAAGAATCCCCCGATCATTAATGGTATGTCATTTTAAGGTTACATTTATTCAGTTTGTGCTGAACGTATGCGAGAAAATGTTAATTCTGAATCTGACCACAACAAGACCTTGTTGTAGTTAATTTTCATGGATTGCGGCACCTGTCCGTATGGACCTGGTATTGTCTGACTTTTAAGTGGTACAATACGTGATTTAGTGCAATGCATGCGTACCTAATATTGGTTGTTCGTATCTAGAATGCGAATATGAATGCAGCAATCGTAATCGATCTGGAAAGCATCGCCGAATCCATGCACTTGTATTATTTTATTAGAAATCGAACTCATAATCGATCTTGACATTTTGATAACATTCAAAAAAAAATTTCTGATTATAAAATTCAAACCATTCCGACTTGAAATGATCATTATCAATTACATATACACCTTCGTTCGTTTTCTAAAATTTACTTCCCAGTTATCCTTAATTATTCAAATTATAATAGAGATCTTATCTTGACAGTCACATTTTATTCCCAAAATCGTAACATTAAAATCCGTTGGATAAGGAACTACTTCCTTACTATTGGTTGGCCATTTAGTTAATTCAAACCCCCCTTTAGCGAGGGGCGAGGTAATATGAAATCTTAAATAGTTTCCCAAGTATACAATTCACAACAATGGTTGCCAAATAACCTAAGATATAGAATAACAAGCTGGGTTCAGCGAGGTGACGAATCTTTACTTTTCGGTTGAATTTAAACTGCTTTAAAAACAATTCTTGGGCCTATGAAACTTGCTATTTTCATCAAAACGTTGTTTTAACGTATTATAGCAACAATAATTTTATTTTTCATTTATTGTTGCAATTTTACTACCACCGAGTAAATATTTAAAATAATTTACTTATTACTTGTGTGAAAAGTTGAATCAGCAGTTTTAAATTTTTTTTTATTTTTAAAAAAAATTTTGTGATGTGAAAAGTAGGTGAAATCGTGATGTTCAATTCTCCGCCTCAAGTAAAAAAGGCTGGGCTAAATCAGCAGACAGCGATATCCGCAAGCGATTTGCCACCGAACGTCACGACCTCAATTATTAATATAAGTGGAAATGTGCGGCATAGTCCAAAGCGACAACAAATTTTAAATGCTCAAAAAATTGCTTTACCAGGTAATTTAAATCAAAATGAACTAGAAATTAATTTAAATAACTTTGGTGTGTTGAACCATAAAGAAAATAAAAGTGCATCGTCGACAAATATTGACGATAATATAAACAATGGAAGTGCATTAACAACAAATGAAAAAAAATGAACAGTGATGTAGGTCAGTGTTTAGTGCAAACGGGAATTGACCGGTATATTACTATCCGATCAAAGCGAAGGAGAAGCCCTAGATCAGCGGCCAGTGCAAGCGCGAACAAATTCACTAAGTTAGCTTCCGTTGAATTAACACATGGCAATAGGTATTCTTGCTTGGTTGTTGAAGATCTGCCGTCCGAAAAAACTCCAAAAATTGAGAAGCCGCCACCAATCTATTTGAGGGAAGAATCACATAGAGAACTTGCAAAAACCATCGAGTTTATTACGGAAGGTGCATTTTATATTTCCGTTACCAAAAGAGGAGATATAAAAGAAACAAAAATTCAACCGCTCAATATTGATGCTTACAGAGCGTTAATCAAGCATTTTGATCAAGTTGGTAAACATTACTACACGTACCAACTAAAGAGTCAAAAAGGATTAGTTGTAGTGTTGAAAGGAATAGAGAGCTACGTAGATGCAAACGAAATTCAAGCTGCTCTCGCTGAGAAAGGTTTCCAATGTAAATCTATTACCAATATTATTAATCGGGAGAAGGCGCCGCAGCCATTGTTCCGCCTGGAATTAGAACCAGATAATAAAAAGATCAAAGGCAAACATGCAATATATGACCTAAAATATCTACTGCACAGATGGGTTATCATCGAAGAACCCAGGAAAAGAAATGGGCCGGTACAGTATGTTAAGTGCCAAGAATATGGACTCACTAGAGCATATTGCACTTTGAACGATGTTTGTGTTATATGTGGTGAACTCCATAACGCAAAGGTTTGCAATAAAGCCAAAACGGAAGCATCAGTGAGAAAATGCAGCAACTGCAATGGAAATCACACAGCTAATTATAGAGGGTGCCCAATTTATCTTGAATTGAAAAGAAGAATCAATCCAAAGCAGCGAGCTGAACAACGAATGCTTAATCTCCATTCTTCAGCTAAAAAACAAGCACGCCCAGAAATTGTAAACCCAAACGCTCAAAATGGAAATCAGTACGCAACTGTCAACGGTAGTGTGCACCAAGGGGTTTCATACGCAAGTGTTCTTAAAGGTACGGCTCCTAAAGTGTAAGCAAGTGAAGAGGGAAACATCTCAAAAGGTTTAAACAAATTGACTAATATGATGCAAAGCCTCATCGCGAGAGAACCATGGATCTAATGATGCAGAATATGAACACGCTGATGCAAATAGTCGTAAAAAGTCAAAAATGACCATCATCAAAATAGCTATATGGAATGCAAACGGCCTAGCACAACATAAAGCGGAGGTTCAAGCATTCCTCACTGAGCACAATATTGACATAATGTTAATATCCGAAACACGCTTCACCAAAAATAGCTATTTCAAAATTAATGGGTACTCTATTTATGACACCAAGCACCCAGATGGGAAAGCACATGGAGGCACAGCTGTATTGATTAAAAGAAGATTAAAGCACTATGAGCTTACGAAATATGAGAAATAACATAAACAATCAACGAGCATCTGTCTTCAGGAGTGGTCTGGAAACTGTGTCATATCGGCAGTGTACTGTCCTCCAAAACATGCTATAAAAAAACTCCAGTTCTTGGATTATTTCAGCCAGCTGGGTAATAAATTTCTTGCGGGAGGTGATTACAATGCCAAACATATACTCATTGGGGCTCCAGATTAACATCGCCGAAAGGCAAACAACTTTATCAAGCTATAGAGGAACAGTCCCTGGATTATTTATCTGCCGGTAATACAACTTACTGGCCGACGGATAAAAAGAAAATTCCTGATTTAATCGACTTTTGTGTAACTAAGGGCATTCCACGTACATATGCTAAGGCCATCGATTGTTATGATCTGTCTTCTGATCACTCACCGGTAATAGTAACAGTGAGTACCGATGTCTTAAGTAACGAAACACCCAACCGTCTTACAAACAAGCAAACTAATTGGGATCAATATAGGAGGCTAGTCGAACAAAATTGCCTACTTAATATTCCTCTGACCACACCAGCTGATATTGATGCGGCGGCCGAAAATTTAAAAGACGTCATGGCATTATCAGCTGAAAGGTCTACACCTGTCATAAGTAGTTCTGAAAAAGTTAATAAGCTGTCACATAATATACAGGAACTAATCCAGGAAAAACGGAAAATTCACCGGCTATGGCAGCAAACAAAATCACCGTTATTGAAATGGAAATTAAATCGAGCTATCAAAGCCTTGAGATTTGCCTTGCGGGAAGAAAAAAATCAGAACGTCCAGAACTATTTAAGTGATCTCTCGGCAACCGAGAGGACAGATTACTCTTTGTGGAAGGCAACAAAACATTTAAAAAGGCCAACAAATTCGAATCCACCGATTAGACTACCAACTGGAAATTGGGCGAGAAGTAATGAAGAAAAAGCCAATGCTTTTGCTGATCATCTAACAACAGTATTCGCACCACACGAAGAAGATAATAATTTCGTGCTACCCCAGCAAATGGATGTTGGTTTATCCTACAAACCTATAAAGTATAATTGGAAGAAAGTTAAGAATACAATTAAAAATTGCATAAGCCCGAAAAAGGCACCAGGACATGATCTCATTACTTGAAAAATGATAAGGGAATTGCCAGACAAATGCATAAAACTAATAACATTCATATTCAACGCGATCATACGAACCAGTTATATTCCTCAAAAATGGAAAATATCTTTGATCACAATGATACATAAGCCTGGAAAAAATGAAACGCAGATCTCATCAATAAGCATGCTGCCCACAATATCAAAGCTATTTGAAAAAATATTACTAACAAAATTGAAACCGAGACCATCAATTTGGGTTCCGAAACCAACATGGTACCACAGAGCAAATTCACAGAATTGTAAACGCAATCAAAACCACCTTCGAGGAAAAGAAATATTGTTCTGCTGCTTTCTAACAACTAGGTTATTTTGCATTTTATTATTTCTATACAAAATGGCAAAGTTAAGTACACTCAGCGCTGTCATTTTAAAAATAAAATCAGCTCTAAATTTACCTGTATAAATAACAGAATTTTTAATGGCAAAAAAAAATTTAAACAAGCAAAAGATAAACGCTCAACAAAATTGAAAATGTATAATATTGCACAATATAATTGATAAAATTATTGTGCGTCTTTTGGGGCTTAAACATTTGTCCTTCAGTTAAACATTTAATTGAACAAAATTTGAATTTTTTTTTGGAAATATTGTTTTCCTGACTGTTAGCTCTTTGGTGTGCTATGTTATTTTAAAATTATAATTCTATAATTTGCCATTCTCATTATTTTCACTTCTTCTTGGTTCTTGCGTCGCAGAAATGTTGCTTTACCAGAAAACACAATCCAGAATTTACCGTTGAACTCTTCTTTAGGTATTTTATAAACATGTTAGGCTTAGCACCCTTGTGATTGTGACAGAAAAAAATTATCTTTCTCCATTTTCCAAATCCAAACACATTTTGTAAGATAATCCATTTTAATTTAGAAATTGAAAGTTTACGAAACGAAGTAAAAGAGCTTAAAGCAGAATTGCAGAAGCACGACGCAAAAACGGAGGTTCTCTTAAATTTAATTTTAACGAAGATGTTCCAAAGGAATATAAAGAAACAGTCGGCTATATTTTCAAAGAATTTCCTAATAAAATTAGCGGAGAACTCGAAAATTTAGAAAAAAAAACTAAGATCTGATGCCGGTTACAAATCTAGTTTGGTCAGTGACATTTTACAGCAAATTTAAAATTTCTAAAATAGAATTTGTTTAAATTTTTATAGTTGCAAAACGTGTCTAAGTTCGGAGGAACGGAGGGTATTAATACAGCAAGAACTAGTAGATTATTACCCATAGGGTGGTAGAGCAAAAAAAAAGTTCAGTTGATTTATTGAAATAAACGAGTATACTCTGATAGCCAACATAGTTCGTAAAGTATTCAATAAGTTTACGGCATGTGACAATGCGAGGATTTTTTTAAAGAGCATCTAAAACAGGCAAAACCGAGACTAGGCAGATGTCCAAGGTATGTTCAATTTTTATATACATTTAATAATTTATTGGTTAGAAATGCACATTTTTATTCAAGTATCTACTCGTAGATCATATAGCGTTCTTTTTATTTCTATTTTCAGGCATATTGAAAGTTCCGAGCATGAGCATCTGAGTGATGTCACTGAAAAAAGTGACTTAAATAATAATAATTAATAATTTGCAGGACACGGCATTATGCTCATAATCGGTTTTGAATCTGAATTTGAACAATAAAATGGATATTTGGGTTAAGCAAATTGTTTTTATTTAAAACTCCAAATAAGTAATAATTTGTCAGATATCAAAGAGCTGCTAAGATATTCAAAGTTATTAAAAAACACAACGTCGGAGGGAAATGTAAATTGTCAGCCTATAAACAAGGAGGGAATAATATGATATGAAAATTACGTTTAATTTTTGTTGTAATAGATTTCATTTTTTTGTTGGAACTACCAAGAAAATACGCTAAACGATGTTTTCAATCAAATTAAATTAAATTTAAGCGTGAAACTTATTTTTAAAAATCTTAATTTGCGAATTGTACATACATTTAGTTGTACTTCTGTATTAATTGTTTTGCTTCGAATTTTGAAGTGATTTTAGATCTCACTCACATCTCTCACAGTATAATTTATATGGAGGCCAATTAGTATATAAGTCTTGTTTATAAAATATATTAGGCAAGCTTGGTGTGATCTTAATCTATAAAGTTGAGAACTAATGAGAAAAAGACGTTGTGTTGTAACGTTTAAATAGGGTTACAACGTAACGTTTATACAGCGTTACAACGTAACGTTTATAAATACAACGCCTAAACGTAACGTTCCTACTTAGTTGTAACTAAATGACCCGCCGAGAAACAAAGTTGCAGAATAACTGGGCACTTACAGTTGCAGAAACGTATCCTGGAAGGAATAGCTACGTTGATACAACTAATTAGCAACCTCTTTCTCAATGATTAAAAAACTATGAAATTTTACTTGGATTGCCTCTAGAACGCTATTTGCACGTCTATACGGTTAGGAATGAAGAATTTAGGATCGGCTAGTTCTATCGATTTGGGAAGTTTAATTTTGTATTTTAACTTTGTTTTGTATTATCGGAGACGCGATTCCACTGATAACTCGTCCTCATGTTTTATCTCAGTTCTGTTTTGATTTATTCCAGTAACTGGAAGATGGATTGATTTTGTGCTGGCTTTTAATTGTTGGTATGCATATGTCCTGTCACAAAGTTTGATTGTGAACCCGACTCCAAAATATTCCAGCCTTACCTTCAACCTAAATTGCAACTAACAACAGTACTACCTAAAATCAGGATATATGAAATGAACTAGTCTGATACATATGCTAGCATGAACCGATGAACTAGCCTGATTCTCTGAATTAAATGTTGCGTTAGGTGGAGCTGCATTTATAGAACAATTTTCGGACCTTGTAACCGAAACAGATGCACCTGGTGCTGATTTATTAGGGTTTACGATTAACTGCTTTTCTTTAGATTCCTCAACGTAAAATCGGAACGCAACGAAACCGAAAGATCTAGTAGGGAACCTTTCTCGGCACTTGCGATATGCATGAAGGTGTGATGTTTTCTTTTATATTTGTGCCACGTGAATTTGGATCTACAGTTCGCTATGTGATGTGCTCCAAAACAAGTTGGGCACAGTTTATTGTCGTAGACCCATTGACGTTTTTTTTGCAAGATAATAAAATGAAGTTTTATCATTTATAAATACGATTGTCTTTGCAAATATTAAGTCGACTTCTGTGACTTTTATATATTAGGTTCAGAACTTCTAATAAATAATTCAATGAATTTTATTCCGAAAGGGAAGGGTATCGACACCAATTTGATAGAAGCCAATTTTACTTCCGTTCCAATATTTTTTGGAATAGAAACTAGATTCGCGGACAGCTCACGTAATATATTTCTAACGCGAGCCTCCACATATCTGCAACAGGGCTCGAAATCGTCACAGGCGGTGTTTTCATATTCTGGAGGATCAAGCTCATCCAAATTAGTCTGAACATCATCAGATTTAACATATTAAGCTTTGATGCGATCCAGCATCGATCTATATTTAACCTGTGAAAAGGTGATATATAGAATCATCTATATGTCCTGATAATATGTTACGCGATCTTTTACACCACCGACAGAATTTTTGCACTTTGCGATGCCCATTTCTATTTCGGAAACACAATCGCAGGTAAACCCTAACCGACTTGTCGGCGAGTAGCTAGGGATGGTTCTCTGATTATAATAACCAATATAGAGAATCCGAAAGAATTATACATTTCGACTCATGGAAACGGATACGAGTGCCGGCGGCTTTGAGGAAGTTAGCAAGAGCACTCCCAGTCATCGATTACTAATGACAGCAACACATCAGAAATAATGAACTATGAAAGCCCATTTGGGAGAAGTTCCATAATGCAAAGATCACCAACATCCAAACAAGTAATGTTGAGATAGGAAATGAAAAACTCCGTAGGCAACTGAGTAATATTGAAAAAATTACATCTGAGTTAATTAACGAAGTAAAAACTCTTAAGATAGGAAATGAGAAACTGGAAAATTCATTACAAGTGAAGGAACTTGAGGAAAAGGCTGCTTTAGAGTTCAGTAGCAAAAATGTTTTGCAAGCCAAGAAAACAGAGGAGCAGTGTGCTACAGAGTTCCACACTGAAAGAAAAGACCTGCAAAAAAAAGGCAGAATCTTTTCCAGAAATTGTAGCTCCAAACCAAATTTCAAAATCAGGTGTATTAAATCAAAATCAGCCTAGATGTGTGAAACATGCGGCGTAATACCTCGCCCTCCCTAAGCTTATGATTTGACAAAAAATACGCCCCTCAAAATGCTTAAATTGTAACGGACAGCATACCGCTAACTATAGATAATGTGAAGTAGCAAGCGAATTGCAAAAAAAAAAAAAAAAATGGCAGGGCCCGTTAAACCGTGGGGCCTGGCATATAAACTATATAGACAGAGATCTGCTGCTTCTGGGGGCAATACTCTACATACTTTATACGCGAGACGTGTCAAGCACAAAAGGAACAAGTATTGCTACATTTGCGGATGATAAGGAGTCAACCAGTAAATTACAAAACGCCGCTAATTCATTAAGTAATTGGACGAAAAAATGGCGCCTTTAACTCAACGAAACTAAATTTGAGCATATAAACTTTACCAACAGAAATGTTAATTGGTTATCTGTTCGATTCAATTTGCAACCAATTCCAGATACAAAAACGGCAAAATATTTAAGAATGACCCTTCATGCTAAACTCAAGTGGAAAAAGAGCATGTTAAAAAGAAATAAGAAGAATTAAACATCAAATATAGAAAAATGTATTGGCTCATAGGAAGGAACTCTGAACTAACATTACATCTGCTATTATATCGGCAGATATTGAAACCTGCATGGACGTATACTATGGGGCTGTATTAAGGAAACTATCGTAAAAGTAATTCAAACTTTTCAAAATAAAATCTTGTGCAGCATGGTGACAAAATTTGTTGGCACCATGGTACATAAGGAATAATAACCTTAATAAGGATCTAACAACGTACAGCGCCTTAGCCAACATAAATCGCAGTTTTTCAGCATACGACGCTGATCAACACAAACCCAGTTAAACGAAGCACTTAGAACTAGAGCAGTTAAATTAATGATGTAACCAACGTGGAGCTGACCAATCGGTTACATTTCACAACCAATTAACATCATTGAATAAATGTAGATAAATTACCAGATGAATTATATTCAGTTGTAATATTTATTAAATAATAAAATATTCCCTTCCTTTGCATAATAACGGTTTCCACATAGCAATTCTTTTGTACAAACCAGCTTGGCGTAAACGCCTCTTTACTGTGGTTACGACTGGCGCTAACTGGTTTCATGCGTGAAATATTGATTTCGGCAGCAAATTTCGCCTATTTACCACTTGTTTGATACTTCCTACCACTATAACCTATGGTCCTACGGTTAATTTCAGTAATTTAGCAATTCTCGGTATCTTTTACCGATGTTATTGTATGCCGAGATTACTTTAACGTTAGTCACCGTTTTAAAATGTTGCACAAACTCTTCAATATTTACTGCTTGCAATACGAAAGCTGAATGCAAACTAAATTTTTCATTATATTGAAAATGCCTGTATCGTCCATTATCATATTTTAAGGCAATCATAATAAACATTTCGGAAGAAACCGTCTAGCCGGCTACCTGAATGTACTTAGGGTAAGTTCCGATATTTTAATTTCAATCATCTCATTACGTACAAACAGAACATTAACACATTCGACACTCACTTATTTTTTTGGTGTTAAAAAAAAACTCACGTGCTAACATAAAATGCCACTAACATGGGCAACGGCTGGGCTCCCAGTCAAACTACTTAACACAAGTATGTGTTAGATACTTCTAGAAACACAGCCGCATCGCAAATAATCGTAATCGTAACAAAAATTACTTCAAAATTATTATTTTATTTCGTGAAATTTTGCGTCACAAATGTGTGACATGAGTGTTTTTTTTAAACTAGCATATCACATATACGTAACGTTTAGTGGCGAAAATGTTAAAGAGGGATTATAACCAATCTCGTATTTACTGTGTAATAATACACATATATTTGCATAGCGATATAATATCGTTTATTTGAATAATCGCCAATTATGCAGGTGGGTAAACATTTATGTCCGGTAGTGTATGTAGGGCGCCCAGGTTTTCAAAAAACTATATGTAATATTTTTTATGAAAAGAGGTTATAGTTCATCAAGGGATTTGTAAATTTTTACGTCAAAACTTTCCTCAGATGAGATGATCAGAAAAGGAGATGTCAGAGAAGTATTTCGTTGCAAATCATTAATTCTTAAATTTTCAAAAGAAGACATTGATAATAATTTAATAAATAATAATTGGAAAATTTCATGTTATTATGACATTTTGAATGCGTATAGTAAATACACAAACAACCGAGAAAGAGCATTGTAATCGATATAATCTTCATTTTGCAGTCCATGAATACAAATTAAATTGTTCATAATTATAATTAAACTTCGGAACGGTCAAAAAAAAAAAAAAAAATGTTGGTCGATTTTATTGATATCAAACACGCGATTTTCATGTATAATCTCACACTGCCGTTTTCTCGTAGGTATATGTAAATCATACATATCATACTATGTATAAATTACATACATCATACAGTCGGTTATTTTATCGTCCGTTCATTAAATCCTAAATTATATTTATTACAACGATTTATTATTTTGTATGTAACGTTGGCCACTTATATAATTTAGTATAGAGCTCACTCCCCAGAAACTATACACCATTAAAACACATAATTATCATAAATTTTAATGACCCAAATATCGATAAACACATATAAACTCGAACATACATAGCCATACATATAATAAATAGAAACATAAACACAAATCAATATTCAACCATTTATAATTTTTTTGTGTTCCAAACTAATAAAAAAAAAACTTATTAATTCAACCGCACAAACCGTAAAATAATAAAAACCAAAAAAAAAAATTTTGTATCTCATTAGATTTTTTAATAATTTCAACCTTCGTCGAATGCTTAAAATAATTAATTTTTCCAAACCAACTACAAAAAAAAAAAATTTTTTTTTAACCCATAAAAAATGCCTATAAAATTTGTCAATTTTTCAACAAAAACTTATAATTTTCAGTTTTTATTTTAATTTGAAGGCGGTGTTATTTAACAGCGAACAAGCATAAAAAATGGTCTTCAAGAAGTATATGTTTATGTACTACGTATAACGTCTATAAGAAAATATAAAATCACAAATAATTAAAATCATAAAAATATAAATTTTAATTATTTTTTATTTTAATTTGCAACCCCTTTTTATCCCAAGTACATGAAATGTTAATTTAAAATTTCGACAATCGACATAAAAGAGGATCTTTACAAAAATTGTTTATATTGACGGTTGGCTCGTTTGTTGTTGGTGGGTTACCGGTATTGAAAATTATTTTATGTGAAAAGTAATACTTAACTCTGTTAATACCATTTCGTCTATCTTGCTCATTTTAATTTTTAATTAGACCGCTATTGTGGTTCTCACATCACCGACTTTCTCGTCGTGACTTCAAAAGTCGTGTGAATCTAGGGGTAGGGCTACCAACTCGAACCTTTTACTCTGGAGTCTTCGATTTTGTTCGTTACAATTTTTGCAAACGAGTTCAAATTAGAATTAAATATACACAACCAAATTGCACAACATATCGCTTTTTCAACACGGAACGGTTTTAAAATTCATTTTCTAATAATTTATCTGCTTATTGTTTATTAAAAAAATTTGTTATAGTCAGTGGCGGCTGTTGATTTAATTTTTCACGTTATCAATAAATCAAATTAATTTTAACTTTTACTATTAGGGAGAATTTTTATTTTTTGATTCAAAAACCACCAAAGGTTCCGGGACTTCCGCTATTATAAAATAGTTATACAAACAAGTTATTTGATAGTTTTAAATAGCTCGCTTAGAACACGTAGCATAGAAAAACTGGTTAAGGTTAACCGATATATCTAAAAATGTTGGTTCATCGAACCGGCTTTAACCGATTTATGGTGATGCACTACAAATTCACAGCAAGTTACATAAACATTTTGTTGTAATCCATCCACATTTCAATTTTAGGGATTACATCTGGACGTCGTTTCGAGTTACGAGTTTCGAGAACAAACAATTCATTAAGTCGCGAGAACTTATCGCACATAATTGCGTTTAGCTAAATTTCAATAAAATTCTCGAAATTCATTCTCGAAAGGTTTCTCTTTATAAATTTGTAAAATAAAGTTTAATTTTTTACATTGGAAATGTCTTAATATATCATTGAGATTTCTGAAAAACACGATACTAAGTTTATTAACGCCTAGCACTTAAAGAATGGAGATCCAGAAAACGGCATCGGTCTACATATGGTGATAGTCTGAAATTATTGTACCGCTCGAAAGACGGTAATTTTCTGAGAACAAATAACAAAAACTGTTTCTGAATACTTTCAATTCTGTTCGAATGAGACTCGTAGAACGGGGACCATATGAAAGTCGCGTATACTCAAGCTGTGAACAAACAAATGAGGTTTACAGTATCTTGAAAGTAAATGTGTCGTGAAAACCCCTCGAATTTCTTTTAATAAACCACAACATCGATGTGAGAGTTAAACGCTAAATGCGAGCTAAAGATAACACCAAAATCAGTAACCATATTAAACTATCTTCAAGCTAACGACGTTTAGAAAGCAGTCATACAGTAGACTTAGACCTGGAATAGGTGTTCACATGATACTTATCAACATTCAGAAACATAAGGTTATAGCAACACACCAACCGCAATTCACATAATATGTTTGCATATATTTTCATGTCGACAGCAAATAGAATACAGTCTGGACCAATGATAGTGGACCTAAGTGGCTAACTTGAGGCACCCCAGATGTCGCAATAAAATATTCTGAGAATGTATCGTTAATCTTGACAAACAATTTACGATCCGATAAATAAGACATAAGCCAACTTAATGGAATAATGTCGCAATTAAGTTCACTGAGCTTATTCACTAATATCCTGTGATTAAGTTTATCGAAAGCTTTAGAGAAGTCAGTATAAACTACTTCGACTTGAACTTTTGAGGCAACAGAGCTAATTAAATTATTTTGAAAGGCTGCTAAATTAGTGACCATTGATCGGCTAGAAAAAAATCCATGCTGACGTGTCGTAATGCGTTGCTTAGAGTGGAAGTAGATCACATTGTTAACCATTGATTCGAATAATTTAGGAATGCAAGATATTATTGTAATTCCACGATAATTAGTTACATTACTGCACTAGCTACTTCAAGTATCATACTGATCCACATATACTTGTGGATCGGTATGATATCAAGTATTTTCCAAAGATCAGGAAATTTACCTTGGCTGAGGCTCAAATTAAATGAAAGGTATAAAGAAGCGGCAAAACTAACTGCACGCAGCTTCAATAGAGACACTGGTAACAATCTGGGCCAGGACCCTTAGAAACATCACGTCAAATTCTGAAAAAACTGTTTTTGAATTATTGGAGTTAGCTAATATAGGAGAGTGTGAGCCTTAACAAAAACACTGCTAAAGTATTCAGCGAAGAAACGGCAGATTGTCTCTGGATTATCTGATTTTTGGCCACGGAATTCTAAAACTGACGGTAAGCCGTTATTATGGTTCTTAAATTTGACAAATCTCCAGAAATTCTTTGGATTACATCGCAAATCGTCTTCAATGGGAATTATGTAATTGTAATACAGGAATCGGTTGAGATAGAAAAACTGTTTGCGCAGAGACTTAAACTGGATATAGTCATTGGCCAACCCTGTACGCCTATACTTCCTGTGACATTTATTACGCGGGACTTCTGGTTGTTTGAGTTCCTTAGTAAACCATGGGAACTTCCGGGTATGAGACTTTTTAATTAATTTTTTAGGAACAAATTTTTCAAAAGCAAAACTTTTGATATCAATGTTTGATAGAGTATCAGCCCAATCCACTTCAGCTAAAAATCATTTAATGCGCTGTTATTGGCGTGCGAATAATGAAATACGGTTCAATTTTTAGTAAAGTTTAAATTATTAGAAGTTTTATAGAAAAACTGAAATGAAACCGGCAAAGTCGTCGCATGATTCTAGTTTAAAAGACCTATTATTAGTGTAGAAAACCAAATCCAGATAAGTGCCGCGGTTGTTTGGTACACTATTAAATTATCAAGTACCCATGTTTGCCATAAAATGACAAATTAAGGCTGCTGAATCGTTCGTATTAGAAGGAATGGATTTATTGTCAACCACCATCCAAATTAGATCTGGAATTGAAATCGCCGAAAATAACAAAGTCAGTGTTATCAGAAATAAAAGGTAATAAATTACATGGGATCTAGCAAATTCACAAGAATAAATTTTCCGAACTGCAATAAGTACACCACCACCTTTACAAAAATAAATCATTGAAATCCACTGTAAGCCATGTTTCGGTCAGAATTATTACGTCGTAATTAGATTCCAAAATTCCAAAATAGACATTTTATGATTTTGATCGCATGACGCATTGGCGAAATTGTTAGATCCATTGATGATATTGCTCGAATTAGATAAATATCAATTTAGAATGTTAGGATGAACTGTGATGAGATATTGTGAGAATTTGGTAGATTAGTATTTAAAATATTAGAATTTATTGTATTGAATGAAATTAAATTGGTACTTTGCTGCGAGCTCCTTCCCCGTGTTTTAACCGGCGTCTTTCTTCAAAATCGCGAACTAGAACCCAGGTGAGCAAAAACCAGGATTTTTTAAGGCACCATGCAAGCTTTCGTTATACAATAGATGTTGAAATGGGTATTGGAATGTTCATAATAACATCATCGGATGACAACAGCGGGAAGTGTGATGATAGGCCAACAGTGACTTGAACGTGACGCTGTAAATTGATCAAACTTTACAATTCATCCATTTTGATTTCCAGTACAACGTTATCGTTGGTGACCAAGTTGAGTAAATCTTCGCACTTCACCTTAATATCGTGAATCTCCTGGTTTAACAAATCGTCTTCATTTGATTGACAGCTGTTGCAAACGAATTTCGCATACGGTCAATATTTGGACAATTTGGTCCATTTTCCAAAATTCCAGTTGACGCAACAAGGCTGGAATGCTTGTTTGCAATTTCCAAAACAAGATACGGCTTCACGGCTGGTTACTGGTTCTGTGAAGCTTAAACAGTTTACACCCATGTTGAATCACACTATGGTTGTAGGAACGGTTTATTTATTAAATTTTGTATTAAATTTACTGTATGCTGTTATATTATGCATCCGTGCAAAGTTTCACACACAGAGGTCTTTATACATATTTTTGCTTTTAATGATTTTATAATTTGTGTTTATTTACACACAACGATTTTTGGATAAATTAAATCGTTTTTTTTACACAACCCAACGAAAGGCATAGAATACACGAATGATTCACTATTTTTGCATACAACACCTGGAACTGTTGTGGTTAATTATAACTATCACTATAACTATTTATGTTTAATTATATTTCGCACCAAAAAATCGAATTTTTCACTCGTGCGCCATTCAAAAAAAAAATATTGATTCAATTATCTCTAAATATTGGCAAAGTTCCGTAGTTGCGTGATGTTACAGAATTAAGCTTACCTCGGGATAATTTATGGGGTTTTCGAGGTTCTCAAGCTTATTTCAAATTTGCATGGTGAGTATTGATCATTATACCTATATTAGAAATTGTTCGAGATTTTGTTAGTTTTCGATATTATTCGCTTTGAACCATACTACTCGAGCTAAGCTTGGAGTTGAATTAAGCTGCGCACTGAGTTATTTGATCTAATTTAAAGATGGACTCTAAGTTTCTCCGAAGTTTTTCAGGTGTGGGGGGATTTATCATAGAATTTGTAAAATGTCGGTATTTAGAATAAAGTGCATTTCGGATGTTATAGTGTATTATGGTTGCTCTATAATCCCTTTGGGGAACTGAATTTCATTTTATTTACAACCTTTCTAAAGCTAATCAGAAAATATAAAATTTATGTTAATCTAAAAGAGAAACTTTCTGTAATATTCTAAATATGTAATGCTAAAATCAGATTTTGGTCGAAGAAATACGAATAAAAACATTTTCTCTCAAATAATATTCTCGCTCGCATGCACAATTCACATTGCTTCTTCTCCATTTAAACAGCGAAAAGATGTATTTGATTATGGTAGTTTGCTGTATGAAAACCCCAACGAGAAATGTGTGTTGCCTAAAAGTTGTTGGGGATTATTATAATTGGAAATTACATAAAAAGAAAAAGACGATAAGAATAAGGCTAATTGGCGATTGGTTATGGTTCGACCCAAGAATCTTCGACCCAAGAATCTACTTCGTTGATATTTTTATTCATCAATTATTGCAGAGTCTAAAAATCTCTCGGGAATATTAATATTATAAATGCGTGTAGTCCAACCCATAAACCATACAAGTAATTATAAGGGCTCAGCAGCCCAACATTCTTCTCTTAGATTTACAAAAAACAATAGTGATTCGAAACGGACTGATGTCGAGTAGTGTTCACAAGAAAACACGAGTAATAAATCCTCACTTAAATATAATCCGTTGTTTCAGAATGAGAAAAATAATGGCTGGAATACATAAAAATGAGTAAATAATTTCTCTTTAGCATAATTCTAGTAAAGTAAGTGCCTGTTATCTATACGCAATTGTGGAAGTGAAAGCATTTATATACTTTTATGCATTCTAGCAGAGCCTTCTAGAGTATAGAGCCATAATCATTATGACGTATTTTTTAGAACCTTTTTTAGTGGTATAACTTTTCACTGATTTCCATAGGAATACATAGTAAAAACGGTGTTTTTTAGCTTCAAGTTTTTCAATGAAAACAGCAAAAATGTTACAAAATATTTATACAAAATTATTCTACATATCTTTAGCAGCAATATACAAGAAGGGTATATTGGTATTAAGTAAATATTAATTGCAGAAATTTTTAAATTAAATTATTTCTAAAATATATTTTTCGAACTTTCATTTTGAAAAATACATCAAAGTTGGCTTTGACAAATTAAAATAATACTTGCTAAATTTATCTTTAGTTTTACTAGTGTACGTTAGATGTCCTTAATTGTTAGCAGAGAAATACGAAAAAAAAATTATTTAATCACCCAATTACGATACGTTCTTAATATTTTCTGAATTTGTTTTGCTTTTCCTACAATTTTTGAACTCAAATTTCCCCAGGTCGCAAGTTTTGCTACGATTTTTCAAAATGTTTACTACCCACTGCCATCTATGTATATTGACTTTAATGCACACGATTTATAGTAAGCTTTTCTTTTTAATTTGACCAGAAAGCTGTTGTTATGAACTTTTTTTTATATTTTAGTTTAAATAAATCAATTATTACAAGAAAATGAAAACGATTTACTTAAACGAGATTTATATATGTTTAAATTCAAACATTTATGCAAATATTTCAGAAATCATAATTAAGAATTTGCAACGTTTTCATTTACAAATTTGTCTTAGGAAAAAAAGTGATTTCCCATATGTTTTATGTGTTTTACTATGGAAATTTTGGTTTTTAATCGTTTCTAATTCCCTTATAAAAGCTTCGTTTTTTAGATTATGGCTTGTATAATCAAGGTTGCTTTGATTCTAGCCAATAATACCTCGTAAATGTATATCTTTTTTTTTTGTTAACTTGGTAGCAGATACAAACATAAAATTCTAAATCATAGCCAACAAAGAGTTAGGACTATAATCAAAGCAACCTAGATTATACAAGACGTAGTCTAAAAAAAGCTTTTATTAAGGAATTAGCCACGAGGAAAAAACAGACTTTCCATAATATAACCAGAGCCTTCTAGAGTACGCCATAATTTTTTAGAAGCTGTTTTAGTAGTACAACTTTTCATTGTTCGCCTTAGGAATACACCAATAGGAAAATTATGTTTTTCAGCTTCAAATTTTTCAATTAAAAAAACAAAATTATTATAAAACGTTTTAAATTATGTCTAAAATATATTTTTCGAACTTTCATTTTGCAAAATACATCAAATTGGCTCTGACGAAGTAAAATAGTGATCTTTAGTTTGACTAGTGTACGATAGATGTCTATGGTTGTTTACAGAAAAATACGAAACAAAATTATTTAATCACAAAATTATCACGTTCTGAATATTTTGAAAGGTCGCCAAATTTTACGTCCGAATATGTATTTTCCATGACCTCCAAGGTCATCTAAAGGTTAAAAATCGATTCGGTATAATGAACGGTATTTCACAAAGACCGATATTTTTAAATATAAACTCTTATTTTTAACCCCGGAAATGGAGAGAAAGGAAAATTCTAGATTCTCGAATTATTTGTTTTTCATATGGTCAATTTTTTCCTCCCAAAGTCACCAGAAGGTCAAAACTGCTTGTTTTGTGAAAAGCACTAAAATAAAAGGTAGTTTAACCAACATTTGTTTAAATGACACTGTAAACTTAGAAGGGAGAATGATTTTTCCAATGACATTTAGCTTATCCTGAAACTAAATATCAAGGAATTTACAGGTCAAGTACCTTTCTTGTTAGAAATACATATTAGGGATCCAGGTATAGAAAACAAGTGACGCGCTCAAACCTTTATCCCCTATATGTACATCGTCCCAACCTTTAATCCTATGCTGGTTGAGCTCATTAAACCTTTAACCCCCGTAGGTATGCCTTAAGTCTTTCACGACCATTTAGAGGCCATTTATCACATACCTAAATTTTAAGGTGATTAACTGATGCCCCCATCCAACCATACAACTTTTGTACAAAACTTTTATTCGGATAAGGTTCTTCTGAAGAGTTATTTCCGTGAATGGATTAAAATCAAAACAAATAAAAACTAATAAAGTAAGTTAATTGAGTTAACAATAATATTAATTAATTAAATACTAATATTCGAATATTTATTTTTAGCAATATAGGTATACAAAGTTGATCGTGATACGCCATAGCTCACCACTTTTGTTTTAGGAAACGGTTTAAGGCTCCAATTTTCATTGAACGGCAAATTACTTTTCTAGGCCGCTTACTTAAACCATAATTCCAATTTTTCCGAAGTATTATGTGATTTTAGGAATAGTCATAATTTCTTACTGATTCAGCAAAAGTGTTTTGCTTTGTTCGCAGGATTCTTAGTAATTCTGGAATTGGATCAAAATTTGAGTTTATTTTTTGGGTTTGCAATACTAACTAATACTAACACTAAATTGACGCACATAACTGAAAACTCCGGCATATTTCAGTACGGTATATGGCACAAAACGGTAGAAGACTTGGCAATTTCTTAACGGAGTATGAGTATAAACCATTTATACTAACATTATTTTTTTTTGGATTCTAACATTATTTTTTTGATGAAATTCTGGAGTATGACCAATTAAGATGGAACTTGGCTATTTTTTAACTGATTGATTATACTGAAATTCATTCACTTAATAGAATTTTCTTTCACCTTTTGAAATTTTCCTTGATTTAATATAATTTTCCTTGACTTAACTATATCAAACTGTCCTTAACACAATTTTCCTTCAATTAATAGAATCATCCTTTACTTAAGAAAATGTTCTTCTTCTTCTTCTTCTTCCGCTGGTGCTACATCCCATGAAGGGATTTGGCCGCCTCAACGATGCTCCTCCAAATAATTCGGTCCGCCACAAGAGAACGCCAGACACGGTGACCGAGTTTGTATAGGTCCCTTTCAACATCGTCCATCCATCGGGTAGGTGGTCTTCCACGAGGTCCTACTTTCGTTGGTGCGGACTCCAAGGCCTGTTTGGTGGTCCGATTTTGTGAACGAAGTATGTGCCCAAGCCATATTAGCCTTGACGATTTTATGAATCCAATGAAGTGAACTTTATCGAGATCATTTCTGATCTCGTGATTCATTCGCATTCTGTACGTGTCTGTTCCGTTCACTTAATTCCATACCATTCCCTTTTATTCAGCGCACAATATAGCGGATTCTCAAAAAAGCTGGCCAAAAGTCAACAAACTCAAGTAAATTATCTTAAAATCTGTACTCAGTGGTTGTTTGGGTCGCTGATTACGAATCTGAAGTCAAAACGCAACAATAACCTTGTAATTAGTACATACCTTCAGAAGTTGATTTCAGTTTATCCGATAAGAATTGGTTGTGCTTTCGATTTTCTGTATTATTTTTAACAAGGGCGTTGTTTACCAATTCCGTAACAATGCTGGTACTATTCGAACAAAGGTGACTAATATTCTAGAGCAGGTAGAAGGAAATCTAATCTTATATGCGTGATTCCTGAACGTTATACATGTACTTTAGCCAACCCAATCGAAAACAAACCCATCTAGAAACTTTTTTTTTTGGACTTTTGGCCAGCTTTTTTCGATTTGGCCGCACTATACAGCGGCCCATCGACACATGCGGCCTTTCGACATTCGTCCCTTCGATATTAGACCTTTCGGCTTTTCAGCCTTTCGACAGTCGGCTTTTCAACCCTATTCGAAAATTTTGCGAGTTTGTATAAAATATCCATTTCTTTTTAAAAAGTGTCAGTATTTAAATAAAATTTCCAATTTTAATTCTACTGTGTTTGCTTTGCGACTTTTTTCTCATTTACAGCAATAATTGAATATTGAAATTTATACATTGAAATTTTAAACATTAGAGCATCATATAAACATAAAACATATGTGTATGTTTGTATATGTATTATGTGTGTCCAATATTTATATAGACATAAAAGCAAAATAAAACAGAAATCTAGCAACCAAATCAAATCAAACCAAACTCAAACAAGCAGATATACTTATTCCATCACAAATTCATAATCGAAATAAAAAATATTCTTCCAGAAATAACAACCATTGCCAAAGAAGTGTGTATATAGAAAATTAAAAAGAAACCCCTCTATGGTTCTTACTACTACGATTATTATTATTTAAGAATTGACCTACAAAGAACCTTTGAAGAGCATAATAATGTTTTTTAAAAATACACCAACAACAAAAGCCCATATAATAAAATTCTGAAACTCGTTTCTTGTTTGGTTTCGCTATACTATATAGTATGTAGAGTTTTTCAGCAAAAAGATTTTTTTGTGTGCAGTTGTTGAAAATAAAAAAAAAAACATTTCCATCACCACACACATAAACATAAATATGTATATTATGTATTGTACATAATATACATATGTATGTAAAAAGAAAATAAAAGTGATGAGGCGGCGGGGTAGAGTGTGTGGAAATTCATTTTTTTTTATTTTATTTATTTTGGCAATGCAATTTTTATGTTTTGTGTGTGCTGTTGTTATGCTGTTTTCAGTTCGTTTTCTTGGTGTTTGTTTTTTATGGGAATATTTATGGATATATGTATACATAAATATAATTTTGGTAAATTTTTATTTTATTTTATTTTATGAATAATGAATAGCGATGAGGTAATACTTTTTTTGGTGTGGTTACATTTTACAAAAGCCCAATGAAACAATAAACAAAAATAAAGTCAGATTAAATTATTTCAAAAATACATGAAAGAGGCTTTATTAATTCTGCCTTATTGTATGTTTTTCATGTTTTAAAGATGTTGGCTATTTATTCTCTTTACTTATAAGGATTGAAAGATGGTAATTTAAGATTTATTATTGTGGAATGTGACCTTTTTAGGCATTAAAATTATTTAAATTTGATAACAACATCAAATAATTGCTGTTAAAGCTGTTATAGAAAGCTATTTTTAGGAAATAATTTTAAAAATCGAACCACTAAATTTCCATAACGGTCACAAATTTAGTATTCTCCTCCTGCATGTAACGATATGCTTATGCTCAAACAACATTTTATCCATTGAATTTCTAAAATGGTCCACATCTCTCCTTGCAAGTAAAATATGGCTGGCAAAAGCTAGCAATATTATAACGGGGCATCATACAAAAAATTGGCGTGAACACATCAACATTACAAACAAAATCAGAGCTTTCTTGGCATTTTTGATAAAGAATGTAACACAACGAGAAACCTAAGGCTTTTATAAATACTAACTAAAAATATACCTTCTACTTCAAAAACATTCTTAACACCAAACGAAAAAATAATATCAGTTATTTTCAGATAAAATTTAAATACAAATTCAAGCTCAAGAGACTTAAGCTTTTGTAATACGGTTGAAACTTGGTGTTGTGATACAAAAATAAAACCCCAAAATTTTACCAAGAAGGTTACATTCACAAATACACTGTTTAGTCCATGATAAAATTTGAGATAAATTACATATAATGAAACACAAAGTCACCGATACCTTTAAGAGCCCAATTTCCCAACCATTATAATCCCAACCACTAAACCTAAACAGTTATATTTCATAAATCAAAACTTCGAAAGCCTTTGAATACAAAAAATTAAAATTAAGTTCTATTTCGGGTAATAAGAACGCACACTTGTGTGTTATATATACTGAGCGGTGCATTCATCTTGGGTACCATCATCTTCTCACTCTACTAACAGCATATTTTTTAATTCAATTACATCCAAATTTTTAAGTCAGTGAAGTAATCCCGAACCCGAATTGTTTAGGTTTGTGTCTTGACTAAAGTACAGCTATCCAGAAAAAGTGTATACATTTCTTAAAATGTAGCACTATCCCGAAGAGAAATAATTTTTTTAAAACGGAAGCGATTAGAAAAATTATAAATTAAAAGAAAAAGTTTCTCAAAATTACTTAGAAAATGAAGTTTATTAAAAAATAATTTAATTGAATTTTTAAATTAAATGCTCGTAACTAATACTAGAGATAAATCTCTTATAAGGATTTTATTTGGCCAGTTAGGCAATGGCAATATCAAGAGACCAAGAGCCCCATCAGACCCATATCATGGGGATAAAATATTTTTTTTTTAATTTTTCTAGATCAATTTCTTATCCATAATATTATTATTATTATACAAAATCCTTATAAGATTTATCTCTAGTATTGGCTCCATATAATTTAAGAATTTGTCTTATTATGTATTAGAAATTGATTAGAAAAATATTGAAAAAAAAATATTTTATCCCCATGATATGGGTCTGATGGGGCTATTGGTCTCTTGAGATTGCCATTGCCTAACTGGCCATATAAAATCCTTATAAGATTTATCTCTAGTATTAGCTAGTTACGAGCATTTAATTTAAGAATTTACAAAATTTAAATTTATTCAGAAAAATTCAAATAAATTATTTTTTAATAAACTTCATTTTCTAAGTAATTTTGAAAAACTTTTTCTTTTAATTTATAATTTTTTCTAATCGCTTACGTTTTAAAAAAATTATTTCTCTTCGGGATAGTGCTACATTTTAAGAAATGTATAATTTTTTTCTGGATAGCTACGCTTTAGTCAAGACACAAACCTAAACAATTCGGATTCGGGCTAACTTCACTGACTTAAATTTTTTGATCAAACTCTCGATTAAATTGAAATCGAATTTTTAGTCCAAACTTTGTTCAAATCTTGTTTTACCTCGTTCTAAATACAAATGTTGCTTGAATAATTTTAACTACATCTTGTAAATTCCCTCAAACTGTTATTAAAGGAAGTTCGAATTCCAAACTTAGGTTTTAAGCTATATTAAGCTCATGTATTTATTTGCTTAAATCAAATTGTAATTTAAACTGTATTTCTAATGTAAGTTGCTACTTAAGATTTTATTTAATTACCATTCTATTATAAAATAAAAAGCATTCAGATTTTTGCTCGATTCCTAATTTTCTAGTTGAACTAAAAAATTAGTTGAAATCGTGTTTAGAAATTAAACTCAGTCACATAAAGTGCATTAAATATATTGCTAAAATTGTTTTCAAAATGTGTTTTCAAAATGCAATATAAAGAAGACAATTTCTACTTAAAATTTCACTCAAATTCATTATATCTAGTTAAGATTCAAGGTAATTTTCTCTCTTTAAAATTTCGTTCTCTTAATCAATTTCCTCTCTGTCGAATGCAATTTGACCAATTTAGTTTATATTTAAGTTCAAAATTCCATTTATCATTTTGTTCAACTTCAAAAACAGCTTGGAACTAAGTTTCTGACTAAAAATCGTAATTTTTTTCGAATCCATTTTAATTTTATACTTGGTTGCTAGTCTGAATACCACTCAAATATTAAAAGAACAACTACAATAATCAATTGGTAGAATATCTAAATAATTGTTAAAACGTTAAATTTCATCCAAGTTTTATTTGAATTTAATTCAATGAACCTGAGCAAAATTACGATCAACATTCAAATACAGTTTGGAAGTTTAACTGAATTTTGGATTAAAATGTCACTCAAAGTTTATTCAAATCCAGATGGATGGAATTTTATTCTGGATGCATCCAAGTTTTTATTTGAATCCATTAAAACTATTTTCTTTTCCAGTCGAACTTTTTGATCCAATTCAAATTGGTTTCAAAATATGTATGTTGATGTTCTCTAGACATATCTATTCTTTGCTCCACCTAATTTTGCTCTGATTTTTTTGTTTTCTAATTGAAAATCCACTCAGTGTACATCTATTGTGTAATGTAAATTTATATTTCTATCAAAATATTGTGAAATCAAAATTCGAGTTGTAACTCAATACCTATATTTAATTTTACCACAGATTTTATTTGATTTGGAATGCCAAAACCATTTTTTTTTAATTTAAATTCCTAATTCAAATTTCACTCAAAATTTCCGATACAAATTTCTAAACTAAATTCAATGGAAATTTTGTTGGTTGTTTGAGATCAAATCTCGTATTGCAACCAAATTCTTACCTAATTGCAATTAAAATTATGTTTAAATCTATAGTTTGGAATACCAAATTTAAACTCAAATTTTTGCTCAAACCTAGAGCGAGAAAGATACCTCATATCCCCGCTATTTTGTTCGTTACCAAGTATTAAGTCGAAAAGTATTATACTTATCCGATTTTGATGAAACAAAGACAGACTTATAGACCTTAATCAGATAAGAAAAATGTGGTATGGCTTAGATCTTTAGGTGGTCGGATTCCAATATGCCGGTATTTGAAAATTTTGCTGAATGTGGTTGCTGCTGACATACGATGCTAATTGTATATTCAGCTTGAACTGAAAAAAGTCATCGGCAATCTTTTAGTTGAATCCATATATCAGGAATGTTGTTTGAATTCATTTCAACAATCTTGCACTTGTTGATTACATCTTCAACGAGGTTGTTGTAATAATTGTAATTTACATGTGATCTGCTTGATTTTGTAAAATAGGCATCATTCGCTTACATATGTTAAATTCATTGACACTTAAACAACATGCCGCGTCTCTATCAACAAGTACTCCAAATAATTCTCGTTGCTCGTTTGCTTCTTATTCAATTTGTTTTCTTGTATAGTACCACATACTATTACGCCTCTGTGCGGCTTCCAGTGAAGTTTGTACGGTTCTGTTTTTTTATACTAACAAAAGCTAGTTATTTTCCTTATTTAAAGCTATGTAGCTATATAAGAATTTATCGATTACACGGAGTCCATTCTTTTCGAGTATTTCAGTTTTTGGTCAGATCAGCCTCATCGAAGATATGGATGTGTCCAGCAATGGTACTGGTAGCTTAAATCCGCTTTGTACTGTCCTTCAGTAGCGTTGTGGCGATCCCTATTGTGGCGAATGGCAACACAACTATTCTCTGGCCTCGAATAAACGACATAACGGTGGTGTACAGGAAAGTTTTGCCTGATCTCCCTGGATCATCGTGATAATAGATATAATGGCTACGTTCTCATAGTCTACAGCCGTTATGGTTTTGTTCACCTGTGCGTACTTCAGAATTCTAGTCGTATGTCTTTTCTTCTGGCGAATTTCCTGTAGGTAATCAGGCAAGGCGATCAGGCCTTGTTACTATCAATGATCTCGTGATTTTTCGCAAGTAATCCATGGTCAGATTACCGATGTGGTTTTCCCATAGCTTGTATGGCCGAGCGGGCTGACAAAATGAGCATATTTATGCAAATAACTCACGCAATTGTTTTTACATTAGGCATGTGCCACCATCTAACAGGCATTGTTCCCATCCCTGATCTGTTTCACCAAGCACAAGTAGCAGCAAGATTCGCAGGTAGAAGCGCTCCTCGTCTTGCATACTGATGATGTATAGGGGAGCCACGACTCTGTCACTTCCGCAGTTTCGAATAGATTTCAAATTTGAAAATATCCCCAAAATACTAAACAAATCTTCGCTGCGACATATTTCTTTAATAGCGAAGGGCAGAAAAAAGGGTTAGCTAAACTTATAGTATAGAATTATGGTAGATGTGTAATAATATCATTTATATCTCCGGAAGCTCTATTTAATATTCACCATTATTATTTATTTAGACACACAAAATCCATTCACAATTTTATAAAATTCTACGTGTTGAGAATAAACCTTGATCGCATTAAAGGAATTCTAGCAAAATTGCAATCCAAAAAAAAAATTCTCAGAACAACTCCTTTCACTTGGAAAGAGAAAGTTTACTTTTTTTTGGTATATTAATAAATAGAATTGAAGATCAAAATACACATTTGTTATTGACGATCAAATAATCCAACAAAAACAAAAATTATTTAATTTTCTGCTTCATTAAACACCATTTTGAAATGAATTATGCCGGCGGATTCATTCAACCGGAATCATCTGTGTGCTGTTTATAAAAAATAAAAACAAACGAACGAAATTCTATAAATTGCAATGTTACAGTTTTTAGTTTTTCGTTGCTTACTTCTGTTGTGTGTTGTGTAATTTTCAAATGATACAACCAATAACCTTGAATTTTATGTTTCATAATATGTATATACATACATAATATTCGCAGCTTTTCATTCTCTTATGTTCTTAAAAACTGTTGCAAATATATACACACGTTTCGGTTATGACATTGAAATACTCAAAATTACGCAAAAAACACAAAAACATTATAATTCAAGGTTAAGTTTGTTATTATAATTCAACTTCTTAACCATTTTCTTTTCGTTTGTTTTGATCTCAAAATGTAATTTTATCCACCACCAATTAAATCTTACACAAAAAAAAATAAAAAATACCGAATAATAAAATTCCAAACACCAGTAAGAAAGCAAAAATAAATCACTAGCAACAAACACACATTTGAAATGAAACATTTCCAAAATTTCGTATTTTGGTTTGGTTCACTTTATGATGACAACACCAATAACAAGCCGAGAAATTTTCTTAACATTTTGGCATTACCAATGCAATGTTAAATAATACAACAAAACTGAAATTCAAACCGCATATGTATGTATATAAGTATCTGGAAGTAGAAATATCTGTCCTTGAACAAATATAAATTCGCGTTATTTCTGGTTTTGCTTTTTTCTTTATGTAGTGTGCTGGATTTTACTCCAAGAGTCGCGTTTCTCATTTCATTAAGAATTTTTTTTTAAGAAAACGAAATTGGTATTCTAGTTGTTATATATGTACAATATACATACATACATAGTTTCCTCTTTTGTTTCGTTTTATTTGTCCGTTTTTTTTTGTTGGCAAGCTTTTTATAGCGCTTTTTCTATTTAGGTCAGACATAACTATTTTTGTATTTGAGTACAAAAGTACAAACATATGGATGGATGTTTATTTTAGAGATTTAATATCAAAACTTTTAAATGTGGGAAGTCTTTTATTATTTAAAACCAAAGTTTCAAATATTTGCCTTAAGAAATGAAAAAAAATCTTTTGGTTTGAAATTAAAGAAAGCTGTTGTAATACAAAGTTGGACAAATTCCCGGTATACAACAAAAAATTGGTGAATACTTTGGAATGATGGACGACAGTGGATTAAAGTCCTACCTCTAGTTGAGAACACTCATCACCGAACCGAAATTATTTAAAATCGATGACATTTTGAAACTTATGTCCGTCTATTCTCAAAAAGGTTTTTCAGTTTCGAAATAAACCTGTAAGCTATTGCTATCTGTGTCGTGTTATTATTGTCATTACACAATCAATTCGTAATATGCTAATCAAATACTTTCGTTAAATCTACTCGAAACGGGCATTTTGGGTTTTAATAGTTGACCATTAAGTAACCAACAAGGAGCCAGCAGCATACTTACTACATGGTATAGTATTGTATTCCTAAATTCGATATTGATACTGAGATGTTTCATTATTTTCATAACATCGTTTTAAAATATTCTTTGCTATTGCTATTCCCTTTTTCGCTAAGCCATTGCTCTGCGGCTACCTTGAACTCGAATATTGTCAAAAATCAAATTCATCCGAGTTGAGGGGGTTATTAGCACACTATGATTATTGGATATCCACTGATGTTAAAGTGCTTTCACAGCTTTCGAATAAAGTGACTTGCGGATTTGTATGTTCCAATATGAGAAAACCAGAGTATGCGTTAATGATTGATATGAAGTACATTCCGGAGTACTCTAAAATATCCATCGCAGCGATGTCAAGGGGCAATCAGGCGTTTGTTCTTGTACTAATGGCCGTTACCATGTCCTTAATTTGTTTATTCATTCAGTCTAGCACAAACAACCGTTTTTTTAGTTTCCAAGATGTGGGGCATGCAACCACACAGAAAAAAATTTCTGTTATAGAAATTCGATATATTTTAATTAATATAAAACTGATATTATAGGTTTGTAACATTATAAATTTTGGTAATACGTGGTGCTTAATAACTATATTTAAAACAATTCTTGTTTAAATGGAAATTAACTGATTTGCATTAAACGTATTCGTTTTAATCCGAACCGATTTAATAAAGTTTATCGTAAAGCAAATTTTGATGTTTAAACTAATTTTTTATAAGGTTTAAAAAAACCATAAACTTTTGAAGTAAGTATCACTTATCAGTCCAAATAATTAAGTGTATGAATGTGGAACCATTTTTGAACTACTTTTCTAGCATTTTGTAACCCAGGAGAGTTAGTTTATCCAACTTTATAGCCACAAAATTAATACTCTTTTGTTAATGAGTAAATTGAAATCTTATTAAGATTAGGTCTAGTTTTGGTTTTCTTTTCAAAATTTGACGACATGTTTTTCAGTTTAATCACATATTTTACCACATAATTTGCAAATTTTAGTTACATATTTTAGGTACATATTTTTGAATCCTAAACCTTTTCATCACTATAACCAACATTCAATTTATCAAATGAAAAGGCAATCTCATTACAACTAGAGCTTGCCTATAAATTTCACGACCTACTAAAAGATCTCGAAAAGTTACAGCAGGAAACTGAGGAATGAAAAAAGTGGAATCCTCGGCTAGGTACTCAAATATAACCTCCTATAATGAATAGAAAAATAAAACATATAAGGAGTGGTTACTCCGACAAATAAAGGACGCGCTGGCGTCAGTTAAGCAAAAAACAATCAACACAAGTAACTAAAATAAGAAAAACCGAGACAATTTATTAATTACCATAAAAAATAAACTTAAACTACTGAAAATCAATAGAAAATTAAGAAATACATATTAACAAATCTAAGAAAACAACAACCCAAGAAAATAACAATAAAATGGCGGACACGCAGATAGTAATACATGATGTCGATAAAGCAGAGTCTAAGGGGTTTGCACCAGAAAGCAATAAACATAAAACACAAAATAACCAAGAAACCAAAGTAGATAACGCAGAAAATAGAACCATCGCATATAACAAATACTTACCCGGAGACAACGGCCCTTTTTTTATCATCATAGAGAAAAAAGGAATAGAAGACATAGTAAGAACAGAAAAAATAAATTCGTTAAATGTTGGGAAAATATTACAAGTAAAACGATTTGGCAAAAACAGGGTCAAAATTCGAACAATAGAGATAGAAACGGCCAATAAAATTTTAAAAAGCGTAGATTTACAAAAAATCCTTCACTGTACTGCGTATATACCTAACTTCATGCTGTAGTCCATTGGTTACATAAATAAAATTCCAATTGAATTGGATCTAGAAAACTTAAAAAATTATATCACCACAAACTCAAAAATTACGAAAATTGAAAGAACCAACAGATGGAATAACGCAGAACAAAAAATAGAACCAACAACAGCCATAAAAGTCACATTCCGAACAACCAACTTACCGGAGAATATTCTATTTGAATTAAGTAGAAGAGTAACCTACTATATACCCAAACCCATGATATGTAAGAAATGATTACTATAGATCATTCGCAAAAGCACTGCAGAGGGAAACAAAAATGTACCAATTGCGCAGAATCGGAACATGTTAAAATTACATGTAAAATGCAGCTAAATGTTACTATTGCAGCGAAAACCACGTCACAAACAATTATATCTGTGAAGAATACAAAAATAATAAAACATGTGATGGTGACCAAAAAATTAAGGTATGCAGAGGCAAAAAACTTAATAAAACCAACGAGGCCAAGAGAATTCAATATCAATAATGAATAATTCCGAAAGCTAACAACAAACATCAACAATAATCGGGAAATAGGTCAACGAAAGGAAGAGATGAGAATATTCAAAAATAAAGTTAAAGAAGAAAATCTACAATTAAAAAATACCATAAGAAAAATAATTAAAATAAACCGACAAATCGAAACATACTACGAAAAACTATCTAAACCCATCAACAAATGCACCTCAATCTGATATCATTCTAACAGAAGTATTACAAAGATTAATAGATATGGATAAAATAATAACAACCATGCACAAACCATTCCATTAAATAATAATGATGATGAACAGTTTCAATAAAAAATCAATATACTACAATTAAACATCAGAAACCTTAGAACAAACAAAGATGAACTTGAGCAGTACATTAGAAAGAAAAACATAGACTTGTTTAAGCGAAACCTGGACCAACGTGTTTTCGTAGCATTAAATTCAACAACAACAATTCATATTTCAAGCATAGATCAGAAGGATATGGCGGAGTGGGATTTATGGTCAATAATAAATTACACTCAAAAGAAAAAAAAAGAAAAGCAATAAAAATTCAACTAATAGACACGGAAAACAGCACATTGAATATTTAGGCATTATATTCCACTCAATGCTAATAATGCAATAATACAAAACAAATTCAAGAAGCTAATAAACGATCACAATTTAAATAAGAAAACAATAATAATAGGAGATATAAACGAACACCTCCCGAATTAGGAAAACAACTGCAGAGAAGACAAAAGAGGAAGATTTATAGCTAGTTCTATTTCGGCTTCAAATTACATAATACTTAACAACGAAAATCACAGCTGGATAGGAGGTTCACATGGCCAAAGTTCAACAATAGACATCTCAACGGCAACTCAAGACTTGATAAACAAAACAGAATGGAAAATTGACCGAACCAAAATTGGATATTCCGAAAAAAAAAGTAAGATGATTTTCCTATCCGAATCACCTTAGAAAACGCAAATGCATTTAATGCGCAAACAAGAATGAGAACATATTTTAAAAAAGCAACTGCAAGCATAATCCAATTAAATCCAGCACACACATTCGACATAATAGATTATGAAACCGAACTTCAAACAATAATAGAAAACAACACAAAATAAACAAATAATAATAACAAATATATAACAAAAGCATGGTGGACAGAAAATATAAGAAAACTATGGGAAATCAAAAAACAAAAATTAAAATTATTTAATCAAAACAGAAGAAATAATTATATAGAACTAGAACTAAAGAAAGCATCATCTAAGCTACGTTTGGAGATAAGAAGAGCGAAAAAGAAATCGTGGAATAAATTTATAGAGGAAATCAATCCTAGCCTAAGCACAAGAGAATTATGGACAAAAATTAGAATATTCAACAATAAAAGGTAAGGAACCAATAACATATTTAACAAAAAAAATAATGGAATCTACAATAGAAAGGGAAGAACAACTAAAATTACCTAAAGCATACATTTCTAGATTTGAATTCACAACAGAAGGAATCTTAAGAATCATTATAATAGTAAAAACAGAGCTTCAGGGATCAATTAAATTTTTTTTAAATACTAAAGCAACTACCAGAAAATCACATAAAGCAACTAACAGAATACATCAACAATATTTGGGAAAAACAAGAATACCCAGAAATATGGAAATGTATTAAACTAATACCAGTGGCAAAACCAAGTAAAAACGCAAATGACACAGAAAATTATAGAGGAATTCATCTATATTCCACAATTACCAAAATAACAAGCAAATAAATTAAAAACAGAATAAACAAAATAATAGAGGGCAAACAAATTTTAACAGAGACCTCATACGGATTCAGGAAGGGGAAGGCCACAACAGACTACATAAATCACTTAAGAAATATAATAGAAAATAACAAAAACAAATACACATTAATAATATCAACAGACATAGAGAAGGCCTTTGACAGGGTCAACATAATAGTAAATTATGCAACTAGTGCTATTAAAGGGTAATAATGTGAGAGGTTAATAAATGTCCAAGGGCGCTAGTCCGAGGACTTTGCACCAACAGAAAACATTATTACCCATAAGTAACACAAGTCGGATACTTTATTTTATATAATTCTCGACTATAATGGCACTTTATCAACAAACAAAAAATGTTAACTCTAAATATAAACGCATCATTGCCCCGACAATTAAAGTCTTAATGGTAGAGTTACCAAAAAACCCCTTTATTGGTATAGCATTCTCTTGTCAGTTGAGAATGATATAAAACAATTAATAAGAATAATGAAAAAATTTAAATTGCACACGAATTTACAAATTGGATATACAAATCCCCCATCAATAGAGAAATTATATTTCAAAACAGAAACCACAATCTGGAAATAACAACAAACGACAGCCTACCTCAGGGTGATCCCTTGAGCCCAGACCTGTTTAACATCTATACAAGTGAACTCCACGAAATTAACAACAACAACGTAAATTTACTACAATATGCAGACGATTTTCTGATAATAGTAGCAGGCAGAGAAAAAAAAGAGGCGGAAAAATTAACGAACGAAACAATGGAGAAATTGGATCAAAAGTTAAAAGAGCTAAACTTAAATGTGAACGCCAACAAAGCATCATTCATTAAGATTAATAATAAAAGATATGAACCACAAAATATAAAAAAAATTAATAATATAAACATACAAGAGACAAACCAAATGAAAACACTACTTAAGCTTCATCATTGATAAAAAACTAAACTTCAACCAACATCACAAAATATTAAAAAATAAACAGCAACTTTAAACATTATAAAAATATTCGCGAGAGAAAAAGAGGGAGTCCGTCCATCCACTTTAACGTTCAAAAACCCCTAATTGAAAGTAGGATAAAATACAGCGCGGTTGTTACAACAAGAAAAAAAAAATAATGAAATTATACAAAAAATCATAAATGGCGGACTAAGAACTTCTTTGGGCCTTACCAACAGTATGCCGGTAACGGCCATAATTGCAGAAGCAAGAGGCCTACCAATAGATTATAAAATTGACTTATATAACTATTCGTATGTGGCAAAACACATATAGAATAACACAATACTAGGACAAAAGGTGATAAATAACAAATGCAATGAAACACTAAGGGGAATATACACAAAATATAAAAATCAGCTCGATAAAATACCAAAAATAGACACAAATGAGATAAATGCTAACGATAACGAGATCAGCAAAAGTTTTAAAATTGAAATAGACACCGGTCTACATCACAACATTAAAATAAGAGAAAATCAGTACAACGCACTACAACTCAAACAAATAACCACAAATTCAACAACCACTTCAACAACTATAATAATGAAACCATTAGTCTCAACATCGAAGAATCCCTGTATATTAAAACAATAGAAACTATTGCAATACTAAAAGCCACTAAAATAGCCAGAAAGAATAAAATCAAAGAATTAACCATAATCACAGATTCGTTAGCTGCCTGCAAGAAGTCACTGGAAGGATTTCCAGAAAAATACAAAATATTTCGAAAGGCAAATCTACAAAACCGCACAAGTTAATAACATGAAAATAAAATTAATATGGATACCTAGCCACATTAGAGTACCCGGAAATGAACAAGCAGACATAGCAGCCAAGCAAGGCACAAACACCACAAGAAAAATAGTGAAAAAAACACCTTTGGAGGACTATATCAGAATTTATTGATTGATCGATTTAGTATGTACGACCAAGCCTAAGCCAAGTTTCCCGGATACAATGGATCCACCGTACACCCCCTTTTACGAATAACAAGATGGAATGAAAGGAAAGGTATGTTAGCATTAAAGACTCGACTCGGTTTCAGACACCTAAGTAGTCGATAGTTAGTAAATTTGTTTTTTTGACACTTGTTAATCACAAGACAACACAATTTTTTCTACTGCAGCTCGTTCCCCGGTTGTAACCGCAAGGATCTGAAAAGCCTTAATTTTAATTAATTACTAGTGTCCACTATTATTCCCATCGGCGGTTGTGCGGTGAGAGGGGCGAGATTTCTTTCCATCATCATGTTCCCAAGCGGTCACCCAAATTTGTACTGTTGCGTCTTTTTTCTCTTGTCTACTCGCCCCCCATAGCATTTAGAGGACTATATCAGAATATTTAAAAATTATTTATATGAAAAATGGAACGATGAATTTTTAACAAAAACAATTGACAAGGGAGCACAGCATAGGAAAAATATAAACGAGAGAATAAAGATGATACCATCCTAACCTTGGTTCCACAAGAAAAATGTAGACGGTTGCACAATAAAAAGATTAACAAGATTAAGAACAAATCAGACCTATTTTCAAAAAATATTTCAAATTAATTAATAAAATTGAAAGTGAGAACTGCGAGGCATGCAACACAAGAGAAGATGCAAGACATATAATAGAAGATTGCAAAAAATACGACTTAATCAAAGACACATCATAAAAACTAAGAAATTACAAGAGATACTTGCGCTTAATCAAAAGGAGCACTATTTGGAAACAAACGCTTTCCTGAGGGGAATCAAAGCAAAACTATAAATTTAAAATAGAATTAAAATAATAATAATAAATAATAATAATTATAGTAAGAATTAGAATAATAGTAGATTTAAAAAATTAATAACAATTTAAGATTAGCATCTTAATTAAAAAATTCCATTAATCATTCTGAATTAACAAAAATTATTAAAATTGAAATAGACATAACACATAAGAATTTTTAGGCAAGTTAGCATAACGAATTAAGTTTTAAGTTGAAATTAGACAAAATAATAAATGTATCATTGTCAAATGTAAATAATGGTGATGTGAGCGGCGACGCACGTCTCAAGCCAAACAAATAAATTAAAATACAAAAAAAAAAAAATTTGATTTGAATAACCTATTGTGATTATTTATAAATATGTGATAAAAGTTAATAAAGTTAATTTATAATTATGAAATTGTTTAAATACAAGTTAAGTGTTTTTTATAATACTTTTTGTGTTGTTTTGTGGTGCTATGTAACACATAGTAATAGCATAGACAATCATAATAGATCTCTCATTTGACTAAAAACAGAAAATAAAAACAAAAATTTTCCATTCAAATATTATCGGTGTATTGCATATACGTATTATATTTGCAACGCATTCTAAAATTATTGCCTTATAAAATACACAACACAACGATACATTGGAATTATCAGAAGTTTTTGTTTTTTTCCTTTAGTTACTATGAAATGAGAAATCTAGTATGAATGTCTATGGTAATAGCAATGTTCAAAACGAAAAACAAAAAGGCCGGTATTTACCAATAAGGGAAATCAAACATCAAAGCACACCGCCACAATTGCTGGCGAAGATCAGGGCCGGGGAGCATTTTCAGCAACTATCAGCACAACACTTAATTTACGCAAAGTTATACGTTGATAAAATTAAACAATAAAAAATATGTTTTCACTAGTACGAGCCCGTACGTAAGTAATATACAGGTCAAAAAATTGGATTAATATATTTTAGCTACCTAAGCAATAAGTGTAGTATATATAATCAACTGTAAATGCTAAATAAAATTTACTATCTTTTGAGTAGTTTAAGCGTTATTACCTTCGCAAGCTAGAGTGCCCCATAGAACAATTAACAATAATTCGTCTCAACACAAACTTGGACATCTACAAAAGTTCGAGGCCAAATTTGATATTTAATAATTGTGAGAGAAGAACGAATCTCACGTTTGCAAGAGATATATATCTATGTTGCTATTCTTACATTTCTAAATTTCGATGGGAATGCATACAAAAATTCTGTAAAGATTTGCCAATTTGTAGCTCACTTATTCGATTGATAACTGCAAAATTTTGCTAACGGTTGTTGTATAGCCCTGATTTGGTACAATACAACTTCATTGTTATTAATTAAGAATTATCTTTGTAATAAAAAATGGTAATGTAAGCTATGTATTGGATCGGATAGTCAGTGAGAGATCGAGCACAAAGCTGATAAGTACCAATTATAAAACAAAAAGTGTATAAAATAAATAAATTATAAATAAAAATTATCCTAAAACTATTTAAAAATTAATATATAAAAATTATAAAAAATAAAATCTAGTTAATTAACTGAAAATTCTTAAAATATATTTTATTAATATAAGAAACCACAACAATTTTTGGTGGCAGCGGAGGGATGGTAGCCGTACAAAAATCATCCTCTACCATCTTGTGAAAGAACTCGCGTTATGGTTTTTTTCTTAATTTATTAATAAAATATCGTGATATTGTATATAATTCATAGTGCACTACTAAAATTTTAACTTTATTAAGCACCTACTTAATACGAAAATTAATAATACTATGTAGCATGCACATATAATTAAAAAACGTTACAACGGAACAGTTAAAGTTCAGTTCTCCGTTAATTCATAGACGCTTCAAATAAAATACATATGTGTTCTTGAGAACATTTCGTGTTGTGACAGTGATAATTAAATAGACAATTGCCAATTTTTTTTTCATAAATACAATCTAATTATTTATGATCATTGATGGATTATCGAAATATGTTCAATCGTTTATATTATACGGAATATTAGTGCTATGCTATTCAAATTATACTAATGCATACCAATTAAAATCGATCTTGCTTGTACCTGAAATCCGAACAAGCATAAATTACAAATAAATACGTACGGCATGTATTTATTTTAATCGGAAATTCTACGAGTAGTATAAATCATATCTCAACCAACTTTGAGAACACGTTATCCTGATCAAGGTTAGACGATCATATCAACCGTTTATCATCAATCAACCAACTAATCGCAAATTCATACTTGCCTGCTTATCATCAATAAATGCATTTCACTGTTCATCAAGCCGATCCTCAAAATTAAAAAAAAGACAATTGTATATACATCAGCCGATCATCTTATAAACAAATTTTATCACCTGATCATCAAGACCTTGGTGACAAATCATATTGGTACTCGTACAACAACGTACAACCGTAAGTTTTATTAGCTTTCATTAAAGAAAAAAAAGTTAAAAAATAGAAATCATAAATTCATTAAAATATTACGAACTAAATTATTCAACTTATTATTTCTTTATTATTATTACATTTTATATTGCTTATTATTACATATTTATAATTATTATTTCATTAAATTAATATTATGAATTACATTTAAATCTGTTACATATAATAACTTATTATCAATATTTCTATAGTTATTTTTTATCGATTCTCTAATTTTACTTATTTTGATTATAATATTATAATGACCATTTTAAATTATTCGATCTATATAAATATAATATCCAAATTTTAATCGATATTTTCCAAAACAAATGAATGAAAATTCTAAGGATTATAAACTCTTGCGATATAGAAGTATTAAAGTTGTAAAAAAAGAAAATAACAATAGTAATTCTGAACCAAAGTTAGATAATAAAACTCTATCTAATGTCAGTCCAATAACGTCAATTTTACCGTATTGTGCTGTTAAACTACCGATAATAATCGATAAAAATTTTTTTAGCAAAATACCCGTAGAATCTTCTCCACCTATTATGTCGACTTTTAACTTTGATAGAGCCATTAAGCTAATACCCGAGTTCGATGGAACTCCAGATAAATTACACAGATTTTTGCAATGTTGCAATCTCATTCATAAAGACGTAAAAACCGCAGAGGACATCTCACAGTTTTTAGAATTAGTCCAAATTAAGTTAATCGACAGTGCGTATAACAAAATTGTAGTAACTGGATCATATGCCACGTGGGCTGAATTACAAAAAGAGCTTAAACAAAAATTTTTATCCGTTAAGCTCGTCAACGTTTCGATGAAAGTGTTAAAGATTTTGGAATTCGCATCGAAAACCTCCTCGCTGACCTTAACACTTCATGTATTTCTGCTACGTCCGAGAAAGGGATTCTTGATGAGAATATCAAAAATATAAATAATAAAACAGCTCTACGCGCATTTGAAGACGGACTTAAAGATCCTTTAAAAATTTTAATCAAGGCATGTAGATTCACAAATTTAAAAGATGCAATTGCCAAAAGTATCGAAGAAGAAATTTTAAATCGATCTCATACACCTAAAGCTAACCAAAATTCGTTTCTAAAAAATCAACCAATCAAATGCCAAATTTGCTCTAAAACTGGACACATAGCTTCGCATTGTTTTAATCGTAATTCCAATTTTGTACAATTCCGAAATAATTCATCGAATTCAACCTACAACAACAATAGGCCAATTTCTACACGAACTTTTACACAAACTCCAAACTTTTCTAATAATAATGTTTCTCCACGAGTTAATCAAATCGTTTATCCGTGTGCATATTGCAAAAAATTCGGTCATCACATCAGCGTTTGCCGAACTCGTCAAAGGTCAAATCAAACGAGGAACCAAAATATTGGGAAAATCCATCGACTTCTGAATTACATCAAGCGGAAAACTCAATCGAACTTCACCAAGAAACGAAGGATGTAGGGGTGAAAGTTCAGAATCTTTAAGTCTACATCCAGCGTCTCCTATTGACCAAAATTATACAAACAATTTTGTAAACGACGCCAAAGCAAGCAAAATATTTCGTTTCAGAATTAACTTCCATAATGACAATATAAAATTTGTAAAACTTAACCTTGAGATTTTACACGAACCTCAATTTTTTTTAGTTGATACAGTAGTGGATATTAGTGTTATCAAGAAAGGATTGATCAAGCCGGACACTCCTTGTTTCCCTAACTTAAAATTAACTGTCAAAGGCATTACTGCGCAGAATCTATTGAAACCCTTGCAGTTTGTACTTCTAAAATTTATATTCCGAATCAAATAACATCACATGATTTCCATATTGTACCAAACGAATTTCCTATAAATTGTGCTGGTATTACTGGAAGTGATTACCTTCGAAAAAATAAGTGTAAAATAGATTACTCAAGAAACTTGTTACAATTACCTATAAATATAGATAACACTAAATTCATTGATATAAATCTTTGTTCCAATAATCCCGAAATCGTAATACCAAGTCGAGCAGAGAAAATCGTTAATATGAGATTTAAAACCGATGGTGACTACGAATTCTTATGTCCTTCTCAAATGCTCAAACCAGGCGTTTATCTAGCTAATGCAATCATTCGAACCATAAACTCATTTGCTACAGTAAGTGTAATAAATACGAACGATTATCCAGTCAATTTAGATGATCTATACATTAAACCAAGAACATTAGAAAATTATTATATTTATACATTAAATCCTTGGTCAAATGATTTGCAAAATAGATTAAAAATGTTAGAAAATGAAATTGATACAAATCACATGAACCATGAAGAAAAATCGTCCATAATTAAAGTTTGTCGAGAGTTCAACGATATATTTCATTTACCCGGGGACCAACTTTCCATTACAAATGCTGGACACCATCATATTCAATTAAAACCCGATGCCCAGCCAATACATATCAAACCATATCGTCTTCCCCATTCAACCAAATCTGAAATTAATTCGCAAGTTGCCAAAATGCTTGAAACTGGGGTAATTGAAAACAGTAACAGTCCATTTAACTCTCCTTTACTTATCGTTCCAAAAAAATCAAGCGATGGATGCAAACGTTGGCGCGTCGTTGTTGATTTTCGTCGTTTAAATGGCATAACCATAAATGATGTTTTTCCCTTGCCAAACATAACTGAGATTCTGGAACAGTTGGCTGATTCCGTTTATTTTACAACTCTGGATTTGGCAGAAGCATACCATCAAATTCCACTTAGTGACAACGATAAAGAGAAAACTGCATTTAGCACCCAAACGGGACACTACCACTTTACAAGAATGCGTTTTGGCCTGAAGAGTGCACCCGCAACATTTCAGCGTATAATGAATAACGTTCTGTCAGGTTTAAACGGGCTGAAATGCTTTGTGTACTTGGACGATGTGGTAATCTACGGTTACAATCTTATGGACCATAATAAAAAGCTAATTGAAGTTTTCCAAACTTTTCGTAAATTTAACTTAAAACTGCAGCCGAAAAAATGTCACTTTGTTCGTAAAGAAATTTGTTACTTAACCAAAACCAATTTTAAAAAACAATTTTTCGTCACCACTGATGCTAGCGATACAGCACTTGGGGCCATTCTTTCACAGCGGGATAACGATGATGATGATTTGCCCGTGGCTTATGCTAGCCGGGTACTTAATAAATCTGAGAAAAACTATTCCACTGTCGAGAAAGAGTTGCTCGCAATTGTTTTTGCTGTAAAACGTTTCCGTCCGTATTTGTATGGCGTTAAATTTACCATAATAACGGATCACAAACCCCTAGTGTGGCTTAACAAAGCCATCCCGGTTAATACGCTGGAGGATAGAGCTAGACGACTTCGATTTTGATATCATTTACAAACCTGGTAAATATAACACTAATGCTGATACCCTGAGCAGAATTGAATTCCAACCTGCCGATCAGAGTAACAACATTAACATTATAACTCGCTCGCAGACAAAAAGTTATGATTTGTCATCGAATCCTAACCAATCTTGTAATCCTACGAACTCAAATTTTGAACCTACATCCGATACAAGTTTACATCGACCCGTAAGTTCAGAAACTTCTATTACTTTTCTCGACAATGACGACGATATTATTAACATAATCAACGAATTTCACAATTGCCCGCTTGGAGGACATCAAGGCACACAACGCACATATAAGAGAATTAAATCGTACTACTATTTCCCTAAAATGCTATTAAGAATTAATAAATTTGTACAAAAATGCGAACAGTGTCAGAAAAATATAATATGAAGAATAAATAAACTCCCGATGGTCGTAACAACAACCTCAAAACGACCCTTTGAAAAAATATTTTTGGACGTTGTAGGCCCATTAAACGAATCAAATGATGGAAATCGTTATATACTCACTATGCAGGACGATTTATCAAAATTTTCTTTGGCAATTCCAATTGAAAACCAAGTAACTGAAACAATTGCCAAAGCGTTGGTTGAACATTTTGTATGTAGATTTGGCGCACCATCAATCATTCTCACGGATCAAGGTACAAATTTTGTAAGTGAACTCTTCCACAGTATTTGCAAGTTACTGAAAATCAAGAAACTCTAATCTACGGCTTATCACCCACAGACAAACGGTGCGTTGGAGAGGTCTCATCGTACTCTTGTTGAATATCTACGAAACTATTCTGATAAAGACCCTAATAATTGGGATCATTGGTTACCATTTGCCATGTTTACCTATAATTCGACACCGCACTCTTCAACTAATTTGATGCCATTTGAGATAGTACATGGATTCAAGCCCAATATACCTTCTTCACTTAGACATAATTCTAAAATTTTTTATAATCCTGATAATTACTTGCAAAATTTACGTATGAAGCTCGCAAGCTCATATGAAATGGCAAGACAAAATTTAATTACAACTAAAGAAAAGTCCAAATTTTATTATGATAAGACAAGTAATAGTGTTGAATTTAAAGTTGGTGAAAGAATACTCTTAAGAAACTTAAAATCAAAAGGAAAACTCGAGCCACTTTGGACGGGTCCTTATGAAATTACAGGAATCAACAGCAGTGTTAATTCTTCTATTCGCATAGGCAAACAAATAAAAGTAGTCCATAATAATCGTTTAAAACATTTTATTGATTAAAAATATAAAAAATTCAAATTTAAAAATTGGATATTATTTTATGTATATTTAGTGTGGAAAAAAAAAACACAAATCGTAAAAAAAAAATCTAAAATAAAAAATGTTTTACAAATTTACACTAAAATAATTGTTTCGATAAAAAAATAAAAAATAAAAAAATAAAAATATTAATTATGAATATTTCTTTACTATTATTATTATACTATTATAATTCTTAATTATTTTATGTTTTTGCTATACATACTTATATTCATTATTCATTATATTATATTGTTTTGAAATATTTACTAAATAACATAGAATTTTATATTTAAGTTACTAGATGTAATTAATATCACTTTGTATAATTATAACACAAAATAAATAAATTTATTTTTCTATTATGGGGTAAGGTGTTGTATACCCCTGATTTGGTACAATACAACTTCATTGTTATTAATTAAGAATTATCTTTGTAATAAAAAATGGTAATGTAAGCTATGTATTGGATCGGATAGTCAGTGAGAGATCGAGCACAAAGCTGATAAGTACCAATTATAAAACAAAAAGTGTATAAAATAAATAAATTATAAATAAAAATTATCCTAAAACTATTTAAAAATTAATATATAAAAATTATAAAAAATAAAATCTAGTTAATTAACTGAAAATTCTTAAAATATATTTTATTAATATAAGAAACCACAACACGGTATTCCGCAATATGATGTTGTCTTAAAGAAGGACATAACAGCAAATGATAAATTTTGTTTTAGAATATCCATATAGGTACGCTTTCTATCTAGTTGTATCGAGGAATTTAGAGATATATGATTTATCAGTTTGATAACCGATATAGGAAGATAACTTAATAAAAAAAAAACAGCACATGTTTTCACTACCGTAGTTTGCACAACGGTGTGGGAGTTAGCCTTACTTAACTAAGAATGAATTGTAAAACCCGAACGATTTGTATAAAATAATTTTAAAATTTATGTGCATTTTGTGTTAAATTCAGATTTGCTGTCTTAAACAGAATTTATAATCTATTTTTGTAAGACAATTTCTAATATTATCTTACCTTAGCCCGCTTTCTCTGACGTATTCTCTTACCGTGCTCCCAATGGTTCTGAAAAAATACTTTCTTAGTATCCTGAATTTTTCAATTTAGGATTTTAAAAAAAAATTTATTTTCATCTCAGCTTAAATGTTCCGCTCAAACCAAATTTTTCGACTTATAATTTATTATAAATCTTTCATAAGTAGCAAATTTCCATTAAAATTCTCAAACTCGTTGATGAAGATAATTAAAGTTTTTAATTTTAAGACAATTTTAACATTACACGAATATATTCACCATAATTACACGTAAATCTCGCCAACCATTCATTTTATTTGTAAATTTTGTTTTATCACAAACAATATTAAAACATTTTTCACCAATATAAATTAAACCGAAACAGAGTTTCTTCAATTGCAAACACTCAATACCAACCAATCCACTACGATCTAAACTACGTTTCATTGCACAAATCACATCTCAAATAAGGACTAAACGCGACTGGTAAATGTATCTCAAAAATAATATGTCTTGGTAAATAGTTATCGATTGGAGGAAGAAAAAAAAAGGAAGACAAAAAAAAATTCGTTGAATTTATTTATTAATACACATTTGTTAATTCGCGAACAAATCTTATACGGGTAGGTATCATGCACACATTGTAATTTGCAACCAGTTTTTCACCACATTTTTATATTGTGTGTACAAAACAAAGATCCTTTTTGATGCAAAAATATGCGTAAACTATACCACTATCCTTCAATCAAATTTCTATATAAGAGAGGCTTAGCCCTATATATGTACATGTATGTTGTTCCAGTGTATCCTGCCAGTAATTTAAGAATTATGTATAGTACCTAATTCGGCAAAAACAAATTACCTACATATATGTACTTTGAAATTTTTCACACATAAAAAGTCTCCTTTTGAATACCCCGGTACGTACGACAATAAAAAAAGGAATCACAACTGGGATTTATTAAATTGGGAATAAATCGCGCTCGGTTCATGCGATCGAACACGTTTTATGTGTAGTTAGGAAGTTGTTTTTGCTTTTTATGAATAGAGCAAAAACATATAAGCGATATACATATGTACGTATTTGAAGACGCAATATTCGTACTATGTCTCACACACACAACTAAGACATGGTAGATGTTTAATTCGCGTTTTTTTTTTTTGGTTTTTGGGGATGATATGTCATTTTATGAAATGTTATGTGGGAACTAAAAATGATATGCTTAATAAAGAAAATAACGATGGTATGATGAAGATTCATTTTCATGTTTATTTTTTTTTTTTTGTGTATTGCTGCTGCATTAAATTTTCACACAGGCAATAAACCTTAACCCTCCGTTAGGCACATGTTCGAATAGTCACATTCGTACCTCATGAGTCTGGCCCGAGCCATTTACATTTTTATGTATTTGTATAAGTAAATATTGGGTTTTGGTGATGCAGGTATCTATTTTGTATTTTTTTTTTTGTTTTCAGCGGTTTACGCATATGTTGAACTACCTGCGCAGGTAACAATATTGAAAAAAAACTCGTGGAATGTGGAAAAAAATCTTTTTGTTTTTTTTAAATTTTCAAGTAATTACCTATAACATGAAATACGATACGAATACTTCTACTCAGACTCTGAAGTACAATAAAAAGCAATATAATATGTAGTTAACTTTTGAGTGCTGTTGGCATACAGCGTTTGAGCATTTTGTGCAAAAGAAACGAGTTTTGCGAATGTATCAGCACCGCTAACGCCAGTCACTATACTTCTGGCGTTATCTGAAATAAAAGAGCGAAACGAGAATGAGACCGAGTATCTCTTTGCGCTGAAGTGAAACAAAATGAAATCGCAAGAAATGAAATGAATCGAACTTGAATATTTACATTTATTGGCCTTTCCAAAAACGAACGACTCAATAGCCGAACGTGTACTAAATTGTTTCGTGATGTGAAGGTTTTACAATCGCTCTTCTATGTTTATGTCTAGCGTCACTTGTTTTGTTGGGATCCCAAGCAAGCCCACCCTAATTTGTATGACATTTTCGCTTTTTTTTTGTTATGTTGGTACACATGTCCCTAACATATGTTGACATTATCAGCCATTTTGCATTTTCAGTTTGTTTTTGACACATATAAAGGTTAGACGTGTTTTGGTGTGCTTGGCGATTTTGAATCTGCTTTGAGCAAAAAAAAAATGTTTATAAGTGGTACAAGCTCTTCACAGAGGGCGGAGAATATGCTAAAGACAATGCCCGTCCTGGACGCCCCAGTACGCCAACAACCGATGAAAATGTTGAAGCAATAAAGAAAACTGTTATGGAGAATCGTCAAATCACTATTACAGAAGTTGCTGAGGATGTCGGCATATCGGTTGGCTCATGCCATGCAATTTTTTCGAATGTTTTTTCGCGATTTTTTGACGAAAAACAACACCGTAATCATGCCTCAGCCACCGTATTCACCGGGCTTAGCCCCTTGCGACTTTTTCCTGTTCCGAAAACTGAAAAGATACATGAAAGGACGGAGTTTTGCCACGATTGACGGGATAAAGACCGCACCGTCACGAATTGCTGTGCCTTCGTGTTAATGCACGGAATCGATGATGGAACAAAGCTGCTCTGAATTTGGGTAGGCTATCTGTACGCCAATAAACGTCTGATTATTTCTTGTTATTTTGTGAAACACCAGCTAAAAGTATTTCAATAAATGCAACTAATTCAGTTTCGGTTACATCCTTCCAAACTATTTGTTTTTTATCGGAATTAGCCGCATACATTCCATTTTAGAACTGAATCTTTTCCATAACAGTTCGTTTCGATGATGATAATGACTAATGACCATTTCATTCTGAATATCAGATGTAGCGTCTTCGTTTGTCACATAATCTGTATCTTTATCATTGTTACCGTCAGGGAATGTATCGATTAATATGATGCCCGTCTCATGAAATAAATCGACGAGCGAGACACAACATGACGGAGTTAAAAATTCGTGATCTCGAAATCTAGTACAACTTTTCTAATTTTTTGTTTTTTGCAAAAATAGGTTTTTAGTCCTTTATGTTGATAATTATTAGTTGCTATGGAGTTTTCAATGCGTAGGAACAAATAATTATCAATATAAAGGGCTAAAAACTTATTTTTGCAAAAACAAAAAATAAGAAACGTTGTACTAGATGTCGAGATCACGAATTTTTAACTCCGTCATGTTGTGTCTCGCTCGTCGATTTATTTCATGAGGCGGGCCTGAATGAAATTCCCAGTTCGTAATTTTGTGCGGGCCTATACAATGTTCGTCAAACTTCTGTACAACTTCTGGCTATAATCCTGACTTTTTTTTGTATACTCGTAGCAACAGCATTCCTAGTAGCGCCAAGATAACGATCGACAGTATTTAATTTTTTGTCGCATAATTATTCACTAAGATATTCAATTTCTGGACCCCTATGATCAACACCAAATAATAATCGACTGTTAGACAACGATTGACAACGAAAGACACGATTGACACGTTCCACTTGCCCATTAGCCTGAAGGGATGCTACCGCTACATGTCTAATATATCGAATATTAAGTACCTTTGTCGGTGGTTAAACGAGCGGGTCTACTGTAGTAATCAAAGTACTTATCAAGCGAACAACACACCTCTTTGTTGCTTGTGGAATTAAAAGGATACAATCGGACATGTCAAACAATAATCACCAACAAGTGTTTTGCATAATACAGTTAATATACAATTTTGGAAATATGTAGCTATCAATTTTATCCTTCATGTTTAGGCGAATTTACATTTACCTAATTGCAACTCTAACCCCTGCACAGTAATGCATCGTAAGAATTGCCCCAATAATTTCAGATGATCATCGATTGGTTTCGCTCGCTATCAAAATGTCATCCAGATAAACAACTATTTGCCCACTATCAATAAATTTCCTAAGTAGCTTACTTATAAACCGCTGGAAGACAGAAGTGGTATTCTTAAGGCCAAAAAGCATGCGCAAGTACTCAAATTGTCCCTTAGGTGTCACAAGTGAGGTATAATTAATCTCTGAGACTCTAACCTGATGAAATCCACTTTTCAAATCCAGTAGACTAAACACCCTCTTACTACTCAAGTACTCTAAACAATCATCCATTAGAGGCAAAGGATAATTGTCTCGGACAGTGATCTTATTCAAGGTACGGTAATCCACATACATGCATGTCGCACCATTTTTCTTTTTAACTATCATAATACAATGGGTGAAGGGGACTCACTTGGTCTAATAATTTCTCTATGTAATAAATCACGTACAATTAAACTCAACTTTTGTCCTTCCTTAACTGAAAGACGACGTGGATGGGTGTAAAATGGTACATCATTTTTCAAGTGAATACGCATCTCGTAATCCGGTACATTAATGGACACCTAAATATTTTTTATTAATGAACTCCTCAAAACATCTCATCAAATTAGGTCCTAGCTCTGAATCTATATCTTACTGAATAACAGGAACACTATATACTGAAGCGGCAAATAGACAAAAATCAGAGCCAAGATCAAAACCAGAAGAAGCCATGGGCACAAATGCACTAGAACGATTAATCGATGAATCACCCTTCACCAACCCAGATCGAAATAATGTAGCCAAACAGATGTTTATTGCATCAACCGTATCAAATGCCAATGAATTATCGGCCTGGTTTAATGGTAATGAATTCACTTTAGGTATATGTAGGTTGATTGCCAATGCTAACAATAGCGGATTTACCTAAGGAGCCAACAGACATATTGCCAGGAAGCAAGCCCCTATACGCAGAAAACTGGCCGGACTACAGGTATCCAAAAGAGAACTAATTAAAATAAATTGCGTATACGCTGCTCAAGTTTTCCACCAAAAGCAATACTTACATATGCCATACTGCTCACAGCCTGAGACATCTCCTCGATTTCTTCACCAATCACCTCGGAAGTAGGTTGAGTCACAGCAGAAACAATCTTCTTGCATTTCAGGCAGTTCATATTCTTGTGCTCGGTTGAGCCACACTAAAAACATGATCCTGGTGCACGTCCTATATGCTGGGCAATCAGCAGACATATGACCAAACTTGGAACAGTTGTAGCATCCTAGTTGCCATTGGTCGGAGGTGGCAGTTGAAGCAGGCAATTTTCTAACATCTGAAGTCTTAGGGTTGGACCCAGTTGAATTAGCAGTTGTATTGGTGCGGTTATACAACACCAATTGTTCTTGGTAGGTATAGAATCGATCAATTGCTCCATTGTTCGGGCGCTAGCCAACATGGGGAGGTATCCAGAAGTATCACGCATGCCAGAGACAATAAGAAATATTAAACATTCTTCCGGAATCTCCTGCGTACAAGTGACATAATGCACGATGGTCTCGTCACTACGACGAATACAACGCCTTAATTTTTCGTAAATTTCATATGCTGATACCTCACGGTCAAATCGCTTAAGTAATGCCTTGCGTATAACTCATTCCAAGAAAAGTGACATGAATGGTGCGTAGAAAGAGTTTAGCCGTGCTCTTCAGTAAATGGCGAGACATACGATAATGATCACTGTCATCAGCGCCCAATGAAGTCATCACATAGTCATCTGTACCACTAAACGTAGAAACTAAACTATTCACATCGTAGGTCTTCACTTTCCTTTTGATTACATTACTGAGGTTACTAGTGATGAAGCTGGTGGCTTCGGCTTACATTTTGGCTACTTTGGCTCCTAGCTCTAACAAACGTTCACGAGTTTCCAACCTGATAATTTCATCGGCCATATCATCTAATATTTGTTCGGTGGCTGTGACCGCAAAAGCAATAGTATTAACCATCGGAAACTTAACCATATTCGTAATTGGTGTTGTTGTAATACTTAATGGCAATAAACTACCAACGCCAATACTAGTCAAAACTGCTGAAGTTGCCGTAGTGTGCATTTCGGAAGTCGGAAGGGTGGTTGACTGAGGCTTACAAGTCACACCCGGAACACAATTCGTCATATCTGAAGCATTCGAGTGCATTAAACTGACCTCCGAAGTTGTTTGGTAATTGTTAGCAGTCGAATCGGAATTTCTGGGAATTACTTAAAGACCGATCTGCAATGTGTAGTTATTAAAGAGAACCCAGTTTGGCAGATACAAGCTAATGCTAAGTCGTTCAGGTGGATTCGTGATTTATTTTCCTCGGCGGGTGAGAGGAAGGAGGGAGGGGGAGGGAGGGAGGGAGGGAGGGGGAGGGAGGGAGGGAGGGGGGCGCACACCTTTCGATACCGGAATTTAAAGCTGCAAACTCAGGTTATTGAGCCTACCCTTCTGTTAAACACCGCAATGATTAGAACAGAGGTTTTTGCAACTTGAACACCGACAATCAGGATGTTGAGTAATCAATAAGGCGTAGGATCTCTAACTCCGGTAGTAATTAATTAGTAACTGGGAAAAGGCGTTTAAAGAGATTGACAAAACTGAGCTTCAATTGAGATTTTCTTGTACTTATTCATTACTGAGATCGATTTGTAAAGTTTCAGCTATGACCTATGACTATAATTTACTTTACTAACGTTTACTATCCATATCCTTAATCCACTTTTCTGTAGAAGACGACATTAGTAGACATGTACTGAAGACATTTCATCCGAATGTACATGGTCAAATATTTTATAAAATTTTATGTTTAATATTTTATTTATAAAAAAATTAAATTTGGTCGGCATACTTTAGTTCAGCCTTTATGTTTTTCAATTGCCTCGATAAGATGTTTTCATTGTATATAACCCTTTTAACAACTAATTTACCAATTTTGACACGATCATTTCAAAATCAATCAAGTGGTGAATGAACATATTACAACAATATAAAAGGATTAATATTTGCCCCAGATAAATCTTGATCCAATAAATTATTTGTTGTGAATTGAGAAATCCGTTTTGTATCAATAACGAGAGACACAAGTAAAAAAAAAATGTTTAAATAGAAAGGATATTGTATTACAAACAAAAAGGTTTATCCTTTTTTATTTTGTCGAACAATAACTCTATTGATCGTCTTAACCTAAATATAGATAGCTACCGTATTGTTATATGTTCACTATTGATCGCATACGTTAAAAATATACTTAAGATGCGATGTTATTCTTACGCGTTAGGTTTTAAATTCTCGCATAACATCACAAAGAAAAATGCGTAATGAATTGGGATATGTACTGGGCTGTAATTGACAATTAAACAATGGGATATCAATTATTTTCCGTTGAAATTTAAATCAAGTTTTTCTTTATAAACTCTTCTCTCTGTTCTGTTGTATATAGTTAAAGGATTGAATATTGAATTGAAATGGGAATTGATGAAGAAGAAGAACAAAAAAAATCAATTCAATGCCTTAAGATATAAATTTATATTTTGTTAAATGCGTTACAAATTTATTTATTTAACGATTTCTTAAAGTTTTTTTGTTATTTATATGACACATAGTTAAGTTAATATATGTGTACATATAGCATAACAATGTCGTCTTTAAGTAAATACCAGGTGTAAACAGTTTTGGTTTTGTGTGTATGATAAATGTTTGGTTACGACTGGTTATTTTCACTATTATCTATAATATAATATTGTATTGTAGTTTAGTTAGCGAATTTCTTAAAACTTGATGGTTCATGATATATCATAATTTATTAGAGTACTATGTATTGAGGTTTTGCTTTTACAAATATGCGGTTACGGAACCTTTCTTTAAGCGAAATAAAAAAACACGCTTCAGTTTCTTTTTCTTGAAATCTGATTCAGTATTTGTAAAATGATTGTGGGGACACAACAACAAGAAAAGGATTTTTTTTTTAAATAAATATAAGGCTCGGCTAAAATGTAAGAAAACTTTAATATCGTCCAGAAAAATATTTCGAAACATTAAAAAACGGGTTTCATCCCATTCTAGTTTTACAAAAATAACGGTTTATTAACAATATTTTAGTAAATTAATTATTTATTGCCCTAGAAAAAAAAATTGTGGGGAAATCATTGATTTAAAATATGTTGTATCCTAAAAATGGCAAATGGTTGCCGACATCCTAACCCTTAGCTTAGACAATTTAAAACCTGACAATTAAGAAACTACAGAGAATTAAGGATAAAAGCGTCTGGCTTAATATGAAATTACGCCATTTTCAAAATTTCTTTCTATTCTCCCTAAAATGGGAGATGGCTGTTGTGTAAAGCAAAAATGTTTTTGTTTAATTTTACCATCAAATTTTTAAGGTAACTAATCGGCGAACGGCATTGTGGTTTTCTTCCATACTTTTAAATAATCCATTATTCTTTCTTTACTTGTCACCACCAACATTTGCAAAAAAGTATATTCGCTGTTTAGCCTCATAAAAAGATCCATACATACATTAGGATAAGAAATTTGGAATTTAAAGTTCGAAGTTTGGAATTTGGAATTTGAAATTTGAAGTTTGAGGTTTGAAATTTGGAATTTAAAATATGAAATTTGGAATTTGTAGTTTGGAATTTGAAATTTGGAATTTTTAGTTTGGAATTTGAAATTTAAAATCAAAATTTCGAATTTGAATTTTAAGATTTAAGATTTAAAATTTGGAATTTGGCATATGAAATTTTGGATTTTGAAATTTGGGATTTAGAATTCAAAATTTGGAATGTAGAATTTGAAATTTGGAATTTGGAATTTGAAATTTGAAATTTAGAATTTGGAATTTGGAATTCATGATTTGGGATTTGGAAATTGGAATTTGAAATTTGGAATTTGAAATTAGGAATTTGGAGTTTGGAATTTGGAATTTGAAATTTGGAGTTTGGGGTTTCAAATTTGAAGTTTGGAATTTGAAATTTAGAATTGGAAATTTACAATTTAGAATAAGAAATTTGAAATTTGAAATTTGGAATTTGGAGTTTGGAATTTGAAATTTGAAATTTAAAATTAAAATTTGGAATTTAAAATTAAAATTTGGAATTTAAAATTTGAAATTTGAGTTTTAAGATTTAAGATTTAAGATTTAAAATTTGGAATTTGGCATATGAAATTTTGCATTTTGAAATTTGGGATTTAGAATTCAAAATTTGGAATTTAGAATTTGAAATTTAGAATTTGGAATTTGAAATTTAAAAATTGTGATTTCAAATTTGGAATGAAATTTTGGATTTTGGATTTTGGGATTTAGAATTTAAAATTTGAAAATTAAAATTAGGAATTTAGAGTTTGAAATTTGGAATTTGGGATTTTAAATTTGAAATTTAGAATTTCGAATTAGAAATTTTAAATTTAGAATTTGTTATTTGAAATTTGGGAGTTGGAATTTGGAATTTAAAATTTGGAGTTTGAAATTTGGAATTTCGAGTTTGAAATTTGAAATTTACAATTAAAATTAAAAAATTGGAATTTATAATTTGGAATTTGGAATTTGAAATTTAAAATTTAAGATTTATTAAAATTTGGAATTTGAAATTTGGAATTTAAAGTTTGAAATTTGGAATTTGGGATTGAAATTTGAAATTTAGAATTTGTTATTTAAAATTTGAAATTTGGGGTTTGGAATTTGGAATTTAAAATTTGGAATTTTAAATTTGGAATTTCGAGTTTGGAATTTGAAATTTAAAAATAAAATTTGGAATTTAAAATTTGGAATTTGAAATTTCAAATTTAAAATTTGGAATTTGGAATTTGAAATTTGTAATCTAAAATTTGGGATTTGAAATTTAAAATTTGGAATTTGAAATTGGGAATTTGGAATTGGAAATTTGGAATTTAACATTTGAACTTTGAAATTTGAAATTTGAAATTTGGAATTTGAAATTTAAAATTTAAAATTAAAGATATGAAATATAGAATTTAAAATTTGAAATTTGGAATTTGAAGTTTGGAATTTGGAATTTATAATTTGAAATTTAAAATTTTAAAATTGAAATTTACAATTTTAAAATTGAATTAGAAATTTAAAATTTTTAATTTAAAATTGTAAATTTGGAATATGAAATTTTGGATTTTAGAATTTGGGATTTGGAATATTATTTTATTTATTTATTTTTATTTTTTTTTATTTATTTCATATAAAACATTTGAAACTCAAAGTTTGAAATTTGGAAATTGAGATTTGAAAATTGAAATTTAAAATTTGGAGTTTGGAGTTTGGAATTTGAAATTTGGAGTTTGGGGTTTCAAATTTGAAGTTTGGAATTTGAAATTTGGAATTGGAAATTTGTAATTTAGGATATGAATTTTGTAATTTAAAATTTGGAATTTAAAGTTTGAAGTTTGGAATTTGAAATTTGAAGTTTGAGGTTGGAATTTGGAATTTAAAATATGAAATTTGGGATTTGGAATTTGAAGTTTGGAATTTGAAATTTGGAATTTGGAGTTTGGAATTTGAAATTTAAAATTAAAATTTGGAATTTAAAATTTGTAATTTGAATTTTAAGATTTAAGATTAAAATTTGGAATTTTGGCATATGAAATTTTGGATTTTAAAATTTGGGATTTAGAATTCAAAATTTGGAATGTAGAATTTGAAATTTGGAATTTGGAATTTGAAATTTGAAATTTGAAATTTAGAATTTGGAATTTGGAATTCATGATTTGGGATTTGGAAATTGGAATTTGAAATTTGGAATTTGAAATTTGGAATTTGGAGTTTGGAATTTGGAATTTGGAATTTGAAATTTGGAGTTTGGGGTTTCAAATTTGAAGTTTAGAATTTGAAATTTAGAATTGGAAATTTATAATTTAGAATATGAAATTTGAAATTTGGAATTTGGAGTTTGGAATTTGAAATTTAAAATTAAAATTTGGAATTTAAAATTTGGAATTTGAGTTTTAAGATTTAAGATTTAAGATTTAAAATTTGGAATTTGGCATATGAAATTTTGCATTTTGAAATTTGGGATTTAGAATTCAAAATTTGGAATTTAGAATTTGAAATTTAAAATTTGGAATTTGAAATTTAAAAATTGTGATTTCAAATTTGGAATATGAAATTTTGGATTTTGGGATTTAGAATTTAAAATTTGAAAACTAAAATTAGAAATTTAGAGTTTGAAATTTGATTTTTTGGGATTTTAAATTTGAAATTTAGAATTTCGAATTAGAAATTTTAAATTTAGAATTTGTTATTTGAAATTTGGGAGTTGGAATTTGGAATTTAAAATTTGGAGTTTGAAATTTGGAATATCGAGTTTGAAATTTGAAATTTACAATTAAAATTAAAAAATTGGAATTTATAATTTGGAATTTGAAATTTAGAATTTAAGATTTATTAAAATTTGGAATTTGAAATTTGGAATTTAAAGTTTGAAATTTGGAATTTGGGATTGAAATTTGAAATTTAGAATTTGTTATTTAAAATTTGAAATTTGGGGTTTGGAATTTGGAATTTAAAATTTGGAATTTTAAATTTGGAATTTCGAGTTTGGAATTTGAAATTTAAAAATAAAATTTGGAATTTAAAATTTGGAATTTGAAATTTCAAATTTAAAATTTGGAATTTGGAATTTGAAATTTGTAATCTAAAATTTGGGATTTGAAATTTAAAATTTGGAATTTGGAATTTGGAATTTGAAATTTGGAATTTGGAATTGGAAATTTGGAATTTAACATTTGAACTTTGAAGTTTGAAATTTGAAATTTGGAATTTGAAATTTGAAATTTAAAATTAAAGATATGAAATATAGAATTTAAAATTTGAAATTTGGAATTTGAAGTTTGGAATTTGGAATTTATAATTTGAAATTTAAAATTTTAAAATTGAAATTTACAATTTTAAAATTGAATTAGAAATTTAAAATTTTTAATTTAAAATTGTAAATTTGGAATATGAAATTTTGGATTTTAGAATTTGGGATTTGGAATATTATTTTATTTATTTATTTTTATTTTTTTTTATTTATTTCATATAAAACATTTGAAACTCAAAGTTTGAAATTTGGAAATTGAGATTTGAAAATTGAAATTTAAAATTTGGAGTTTGGAGTTTGGAATTTGAAATTTGGAGTTTGGGGTTTCAAATTTGAAATTTGGAATTTGAAATTTGGAATTGGAAATTTGTAATTTAGGATATGAAATTTGTAATTTAAAATTTGGAATTTAAAGTTTGAAGTTTCGAATTTGGAATTTGAAGTTTGAGGTTGGAATTTGGAATTTAAAATATGAAATTGGGAATTTCGAATTTGAAGTTTGGAATTTGAAATTTGGAATTTGGAGTTTGGAATTTGAAATTAAAATTAAAATTTGGAATTTAAAATTTGCAATTTGAATTTTAAGATTTAAGATTAAAATTTGGAATTTGGCATATGAAATTTTGGATTTTGAAATTTGGGATTTAGAATTCAAAATTTGGAATTTAGAATTTGAAATTTGAAATTTAAAATTTGTGATTTCAAATTTGGAATATGAAATTTTGGATTTTGGAATTTGGGATTTAGAATTTAAAATTTGAAAATAAAAATTTGGAAATTTAGAGTTTGAAATTTGGAATTTGGGATTTGAAATTTGAAATTTTGAATTTGGAATTAGGAATCTGAAATTAAGAATTTGTTATTTGAAATTTGGAATTTTGATTTAAAATTTTGAATTTGAAATTTGGAATTTCGAGTTTGAAAATTGAAATTTAGAATATATTATTTGAAGTTGAAATTTAAGATTTAAGATTTATTAAAATTTGGAATTTGAAATTTGTAATTTAAAGTTTGAAATTTAAAATTTGGGATTGAAATTTGAAATTTAGAATTTTTAGACTTTCACTTTGTTTTATATTTTGTTAAATGTAAACCGCTTCATTAATTTTATAAATAATTTTTGTCTTAGATTAAGTTAATTAGTTTGTAATTATTTATTCATTAATAACATAAGTTTTAATTTATTTTTTGTGAATCCATTTAATTTATTTAATATAAATTGTTTATTATTTTCGTACAACGTGTTTATAAATACTTCGATATTTTAATCGTCAACTGAGCGCGCGTGCGCTCTACACCAATGTCCGAGACGAGACTGACATATCTAATTATTGATTTTATTTTGCTTTGTCATCTTGTATGGAAGAGTTCGTCTCTTCCATACAAAATGATAAAACATTCTCCGTTCTATTGTATTGTGTTTGTGTAACAGGTGTGTTTGTTTGCGTTTTTACAGTTCGCGTTGGAATTCCATTGTGGTGGCGAACGCATAAATGTTGATGCAGATGCGTGAACCACCACAAATTTGTTATTTGAAATTTAGGATATGGAATTTGGAATTTAAAATTTGGAATTTCAAATTTGGAATTTCGAGTTTGGAATTTTAAATTTAAAATTAAAATTTGGAATTTAAAATTTGGAATTTGAAATTTAAGATTTGGAATTTAGAATTTGAAATTTGGAATTGGAATTGGAAATTTGGAATTTAACATTTGAAGTTTGAAATTTGGAATTTGAGATTTCAAATTTAGAATTTATTTTTTTAACCGTCCAATGTGAAGAGTTTTTGGATTCAAATAGTTTATTCATAACATTGTAGGTTAGGGCAAGGTTAACAAAGTTTCAGATTTCTAAATCAAAATGATTCTGAATTTAAATTTATACATATATATTCTTCTAGCGGAAATTTTGTTTAGCAGATTGTGAGTTTAAAATTAAAATAAAGTTGTTTAGCCAAATCACATATTTGGTACCAATAAGAATATACTAATATTGGTACTTAAATTATTTTATTTAATTTAGTATTATTTTAGTTAACGATTTTATTATTTAATGAATGCCACATTTAATTTAAATTATTAGCAGTGGGGTTTTAAGTCGAATCATAAGCAATTATTTATTTTAATTTTGATTTTGGAGGTAATATTTAGAGTCAATAGCTATAGATTAGCAGGCTACCGAACTAAGTTGACGTTTTATGTTTTTGCTGTGTGAAAATAAAAAAAAAATAAAAAAAAATTTTTTTTTTCCAATGAATTGTATTTTAATTAATATAAATAATATAAAATTAACATATGTACATAAATATACCATAAGTCTGGTTGGTGTTTAAAATAATTTTTAATATTAACATTTAATATAGTTTGGTTTAAGTTTTTGTTTGTTGTGTGTGTATTAATTTGTAACCATTTGCAATCTTCAATTGTACACATAAATTAACTTTTTGGTTATTATCATACAATTGTTCATAAACGGTGTACATAGTATGATTTCCATCAATTGTATGATGTGTGAAACCGCCATTAACGAAAATGGTTTAGTTTGCAGTGGTTTTTGCTCAAATGTGGCACACTACAAATGTGTGGGGATAAAAAAAGCAGCATTTGACTGCATAAAAAACTCTAAAAATTTATGTTGGTTTTGTGACAATTGTAATGACGTCTATAAAATGCACGTCAATAATATGAGTGAAATAAAAAGTATGCTGAAAAATATCGAATCATCTGTGATTCCTATTAAGAAAGCTCAACCAGAAGCGGATTATGAATTGGAAACTAATTTACGCCAATCTAGTGTAGCGCCACAGGAATCAGTATTAGCTGTTCCTGGTAATTTAAATAATAGCATAACAAATAATATTTCTTCACCGATATGTCAACCTGATTCTGATGGTATTGAATCAAATGGTTTGCCAATTGGTTATCATCTACCTGACAGTAGTTCTTTGTCGACAATTCAGCCTGTAACAATACGCAAGAAAATTATTAGTGCTCCTACGAGCAGGAATACTCCGGCTCAGAAGTCTACATCTTCATCTTCAAAATCGGTTGTAAACAACTATATTATTGGCACTGGTAGTGGTGGTATCTTACGTGCTGTGGAACCTCGAAAGCTGATTTTTGTCTCCAGACTTCACCAGGATGTTACTGAAGCAAATATCAGCCAATATTTGCTAGACAATTTCAATTTGTCTGAAGCATTGGTTCATCGTTTTACTCAAAAATTAAGTGATAATTTCAAGCAGGATTACTCATCATTTAAAATAAAAATTTCCGTTACTATGTTTGATAAATTGATGGATCCAACTTCTTGGCCAGCTGGTGTTCTAGTGAAGGAATTCCAAAATAAAACGAAGAGTCATCCTTTTTTAGGGCTACGCCAATCCAATCCACAAGGTTTTTAGATTGTTCTTTGAACTGTGGTAAGGCTGTTCCAGGTGATAGTCTACAGGTAAGTGCTAGTTCTTGTTTATGGTTTGGTCATTTAAATGTTCGTAGTTTAGTTAAACATTTAAATGACATTACTATACTGTTGGATGTTTACAAATTTGATTTCCTTGCATTGTCGGAAACTCTACTTAACGATAAAATTTCAAACAAGTCACTCCATATTAATAATTATAAATTAATACGTTTCGATCGTATAAATAATACACGATGGGGTGGGGTTGGTATTTATTTCAGGGATACTTTAAAAGTATGTAAACTATTTTCTGGCACATTTGGAAAAGTTGAAATTTTGGCTGCTGAACTTATTGGACGGTTTGGAAAAATTCTTATTTTGATTGTTTATAACCCGCCTCCGGCTTGTACGGAGGATATTAATAATTTACAAATAATTTTTTCTCAATATGTGTTACAGTATGAAAAAGTTATTTGCTGCGGTGATTTTAATTTTAACATGTTGGCTAACAATAAACTTAGTGATTGCTTGAGTTTGTACAATTTATATTATCTACCTTTTAAACCGACTAGATTGGATAACAGCCTGTTGGATTTGATAATTTTGTATGAGCCTGATAGGCATAATATTGTTTCTTTTGGGCAACATGCGGTTCCTGCTATTTCTGATCACGACTTGGTTTTTGCGTGCTATAAATTCTGTCGTGTCAGGGATAAAATTTCCTATACTGTTGTTCCGGATTTTAAAGCGATTGATCGTGAGAGTTTTGTGAGTTGTTTCTTTTCGTTGGACTGGTTGAATTTTTGGTTTTATCCGGATGTGAATGATATAGTTGAGGAATTCAACTTAAACATTTTACATTTAGATAATATTTGTGTGCCTCGTAAGAGGGTTATAAATAGGTGTCCTACTGCTCCGTGGTTAAATACTTACATTTTGGATTTAATGGAGCGTAGAGATTTGGTTTATAAAAAATATAAAAAATATGGACTGGAGCATGATTTGGTTTCCTTTAAGTTCTATAGAAATAAAACCAACAAATGCATTAATGAAGCTAAGCATTCATTTTATTTTGGGAATGTATACAATTCTAAAAGAACATGGATCAATTTAAGAAAACTTGGAGTTTTAGGTACATCAAATGAGGCAGTCATTATGTTTTCTGCCGAGGAAATTTTGAATGGAATTTGTAAGTTTAGTGATTCTTTTGGTGTTTTACCTTTACCTGATTCGAATTTTATTAGTTCGGTAAGCTACGCGTTTGTATTTGATTGTGTTGATGAGCTTATGGTGCTGAATGCGATTCGTGCTGTTAAATCGGATTTGATGGCATATGATAATGTAAACTTTAAAGTACTGAAATTGTTTATTGAATTATTTTTGCCTCATATCACATTTATTATTAACCAATGTTTAACGAAATCGGTGTTTCCTGATTTGTGGAAGGTTGCTTCTATCATTCCTCTACCTAAAAAGGATATGGTTTCTGGTATTGGTGATATTCGTCCGATAAGTATTTTGCCGGCCCTATCAAAGGTACTAGAGAAAATCATTCAACTCCAAATTACCGAGCACCTTATCCGGTTTGATTTTTTAAGCAAATTCCAATCAGGATATAAGCCTGGTCATAGCACTACCACTGCATTGGTGCATATAGTTGATGATCTATCAGCTATTCTAGACAAGGGTAATTCATTCGGTATTTTAGTCCTTTTAGACTTTTCTAAAGCTTTTGATTGTGTTAACCATATCCACTTGCTTCAGAAGTTACATTTGTATTATAAATTTTCGAGTTCTGCTATTATGTTGCTTCATTCTTATTTGAGCGACCGCAAACATTTCGTAAAGCATGGAGAAGCTCAATCTAGTATTCGAGGAGTATTTACTGGGGTGCCTCAGGGTTCTATATTGGGGCCTTTACTTTTCTCCATTTATATTAATGATCTGCTTTGGCATATTCGGAATTGTCGATATCACCTTTATGCTGATGATTTGCAATTATATATTGGTGGCGACTTTTCAGAGTTGGATGCGATTGTCATGCGCCTTAATGCTGATCTTAAAAATGTTTCCTTATGGGCCAAGAATAATTCACTTGCTATTAATCCCACTAAAAGTAAAGCATTATTGCTTTCTAGAAATAATTCTCATAATATAGCACCTCTGATTTATTTAGACAATGATATTATCTCATTTGTGCCGACAGTTAATAACTTAGGACTAATATTAAACCCAAAACTCACTTGGATTGATCATATAAAATCCCTATGCCAGCGTGTTAATTATAGTTTATACTCGCTAAGGTTAATAAAAAAGTTTTGTCCAGTGAATTTACGCATATATCTCGTTAAAAGTCTGATTATACCAATTTTCACCTATTGTGATGTAATATTTAATAACTGTGATAGTACTTCAAGGCGTTTACTTGAGGTTACGTTTAATAACTGCATTCGGTATGTTTATGACCTTAGGAAGTTTGACCATGTCTCTGAATTTAAGGTTTCTATTATTGGATGTGACTTATTTGAATTTTATTGTTATAGAACTGCGGTTTTTATTTTCCGTATTATTAAATCGGGTATACCATTGTATTTGCATGAGAAATTAGATTTTTCTACATCTTTGTGAACAAGAAATGTCAACTTGCCTATCAATAGGACAAAGGTTTACAATAACTCCTGTTTGGTGAACATGATTGTCATCTGGAACAGCCTACCACTGGTACTAAAAAATATTGATTCTTTGAATATTTTCAAAGGATTAATGTTAAAATTGGTAAAAGAAAACCAAAATTTTTGATTGATTGGGTTGTAAATAGTATGTATATAATGTATATATGTTTATGTGTATATTTTGTATATCTATTATGTTTCAGTGTTATTTCTTGTTATATTCTAAATGTTAATTGTAAATTTTGTGTGTTATTCTTTACTTTAATAATTGTATATATTCATGTTGTACAAAAACATTGTTTAAACAGCATTGGCTTATGGATAAGTAAATAAATAAATAAATAAATAAATAAATAGATTTGGAAATGAAATTTTATGGGGTTTCAGATTTTTTAGTTACTGATTTTAGAATTTTCAAACAATTATGAAAATATTAAGTTTTGGAATCGAATTTTCGTGGCATTTTTGGATCACGACTTCCTTTATTGGGTGTATGAGTTACCTGATAAAATATTTTGTACTGAGATTTTTTATCGTGACTTTAAAAACATTAACCGTCCCGGTCTCTTATTTCAAATGGTAGATCTTGCGTGGGGTACTATAAACAATACGTCTAGTATTGATAATCAAGTTGAAAAGTTTGATTTCCATATAAATCATTTAAATGAGAAGTTTGCTCCTTTGCGTAAAAAGCAAATTAGGGAAGACAAACCTTTTTGGTGTACAATGGAAAATGAAAATTTAATTATCCGTAGAGAGTAAGCATTGAGGAATTGGCGACTTCGAAGGACGATTGCACAATACAATTTATTAAAAAGTTAAAATTTGAGTTAAACACTTTATTAAAGAAATATTTTTTTTTTTTTGTATATTTATTGTTAATTATTGACATTTAATTTAGTAAAAAATAAAAATTAAATAAAATCAAAAAACAATGGACAAAATCATTTGTGCAACATCACAAAGTTGAGTAAAAATAACAAAATTAACCTTAATTTATTCACTTTTCCCTGTAAACTTAGAAGGATCAACTGCCACCATTGTTGTTAATCATTTCTTGAAGGCATTGCGGCATAATTTGAACCAAGTTTTCTAGGATTTCTTGAGGGATTTCATCCCATATACGTTTTATTTCACCAAACGCTTCAATCGGCGTTCTTCCAATACTTGCTGTTATTATTTGTTGAATGTAATGCCATAGATTCGTTGCGAGATTAAGGTCTGGGCTTTGTGGTGGCCAGTCTATAGTTTCTTGGCCCACATTTTTAAGAAATTACTTTATAAATTTGCTTTTGTGGATTGGCGCATTATCTTGCTGCAATACGAAGTCTGCTTGTGTCAATTTACACCCGGAAACCATCGCATATTTAATAAGATCCTCCAAATATTTGTGCTTGAGGTAATTTATCCCAGCAGCATTATGAGATCTTGTAGGCCATTATAGCTAAAACACCCCCAAACAAGTTCTTTGCCTCTTCCGCCGTGCTGAGTTGGCGTTGTTATATTACGAAATTTTCTTTGTTGAATTGTCGAATTAAAACTATCTCTTAACGTAGCTTCCATCTAAAGAGAAGCACGATTCTACGGTCCATAATATCCTGCGCCAAAATGCGACATGTTTCGCTAAATAGGTATAAGCAAAGTTTATTATTATTTTTTATACTAAATACATAAGCTTTTATATTTGCATCACGAACCGTGTGTGAACAGTTTTTATCGCTATTATCACTGTTTAGGTCACACTGAACAGATTTTACTGTGTAGGCAGGGTTTTTTACATAAGCATAGGCATCCTTCTGCCATCCTTAGGATTGTCGTTCTTGGGTATTTGCTTACTACATCACCGAATTTTTGTGGCTGTGAAATGTTTTTGATTTCTGTACTTGACATTTATCAACTATAGTCTAGTAAAATTTTAAACATGGAGCCATGTACGTTGAAACATCAGGTGACTATTCAAAGTGTTTCCAAATTGAACGCGACCTTCTCATTCATTATTCATGGGTGAACGTCGTAAATTGAAATTTTTACAATTGGAATTAACCAGTTTTGCTACAAATAAAATTAAGCTTTCTGTAGGTTTTGTAAAATTTAAAGAAAGTTTAATTTCATTTGGAAAACGTTGGTTCTAATTTTGAAAAGTTTGATTTATGCTTGTCCATGATTTAACATGAAAAAGGTATAATTTAACCTGGAAAGCTTTATTTGAATTTTGTTAATTTTTAATCAAATATTTTCAAATTTTTTAATTAGATAAGTTAGATATTGTAGATGTCGTCGATTAATAAAAGTAAACATAAAAAGTATTTTTTAGGTATTTAGTTCTGGATAAACTCTCTAATTAGAGAGATCTTTGAGAGGACACAGAACAAGAACAACGCAATTAGCTAACGAATTTTCCGAATGGAATTTTTTATTTATTGTAGAAGAGTAATCCAAAAAATTGACAACACTTAATATTTATAAAACTAAAATTTGAGTAATTGCTGTGGCGATCTAGAGCACACACGAATTCTAAAATACGTCTCTCTTGTTATTTTGTTTCCGTTAAACTTTTCAAATATTTCAGGATAACTTTAGTTTACAAGCCCTTCCTTATCAAAACAAGTACATATGTATGTATCTGGAGTTAAGAAAATCCTAAAGAAATTTAAAAAAACCCTTAGAATGAAATCCTCCAGGAGGAGTAAAGTTTAAAATTATAGTATATTAAAAGTTTAATTCACTTATTTAAGGGTATTTAATTTAATATTTTATTTTTTATTAATTATTTAATAAAATCCCGACGTTTCGACGGTACATTCCGTCATTCTCAGGGGCACAATTTTTACTACAATTTTAAAGAAAATTTTTATTTTTTAATAACGAATGTTTTCCTAATGTAACTAGAGTTTAAATTAAAATTTACAAATTACTCTGTTTAACCGAAAAAATTTTAAGTTATACAATTTGAGTGACAAAAAATTGTTTTAAGAAAATCTACAAAATGTTGTCGTAATAATTTAACAAATATTTTGAAACTTCCTGGATATTTAATAAATTTTGAGATAAATTTTGTTGTTTTTTAATGTAAATGCTTTCCAAAATTAACCTTTTATTGAGATTTTGCTCCTTATCAAGTATCTCAGCGTCATCTATAGATAAGGAGTGGTTATTTCCACGTAGATGATTCGACAAAGCACTGTGTGATAGTTTAAACTCATACGTAGAATCATAAATATGTTGACGAATTCGTTTTTTAAAATTTTGTTTAGTTTGACCGATATACTCTTTTCCCCACGAACATTTTAATTTATACATATATTAGATTTGATTGTAACTCTATGGGAATTTTGTCTTATAATTTAGTGAATAAAGTCATGTCCAAACTGTAATAATTTGATCTCCATTAGTAAGCTTTAAACTATATTGGAAAAAATTGTCAAAGCTAAATATAGAAAAATTCAAGGAATAATAGGCAATTTTCATGCTGGGGTCTAAAAGACCCCAGTGTGGCATTTATGTGATTTTTCTTAAGTGTGTCATTTAAGGGTTAAGTAAGTTTTTAACAAGTATAAATTCGGGAATTCCATCAATGTACCAATCAATATGAATTACAGATCCTTTCTTTATTAAAATATTTCCGAACTGAACGAAACTATAGTGCTAAACAATTTCTCTTGGCAGGTAAACCTGAATTTGTGGGCCAGTTCTAGACTTTTGACCTAACATACGAAACTATTTGCTTGACTAAAATTCATTAGATCGTTAGCCAATACTATTTGATTTTTAGCTGCAATGGTTTAAATAATATTTACTGTATTTTTCGATGTTGATACGATATTTTTTAAATTTTGGTGAAAAGACTCAAATCTGCTAGCAGAAAACTGATTTAAAGGGCCAATTTTGTTCATAACCCTAGGATAGTGTGAAAGAAAGTGATGGTTTTGACGTAAATATGATTTTGAAATTTTAATAAATTGCAAATTATGCTCTTCGACTATTCTTTTCAAATAAAGATGTTCACGAGCTGAGCAATTTTGCGGAATTAGATATCCCACAAGAACCCCAAAAACTTTGGTAAAATGTGTGCATCTCTGCGGCAGACATTTTACATTTTTCTTTTGTTAATATGTCAGAAGCTAATAATGTTGGCTTATTTACATTGGAAATCCCATAATTTTTATGTTGAACATGGTAATTCAAGCTTTCGATTGTAAAAAGTTTTTTTTGTATAATATAATATTTTAATATTACCATGAAATGCATAGTGGCATACACCCTCAAGGAGATCGTGTATGATATCTACACTCCAGTTCTCGGTAACATGAAACATGCCTAATGTATTAAAAATGCACGACTCTTTGATACCAGTTAACTTTGGATTGTTTAGATTTACGTCGGACCTATAATTCTCAACATTCCTTAGTTGCAATTCATCATCAATACAGGCATATTTATTATAGTCCTTATTACTTTTACATAACCGACAATAATACGATGCCAAAAAACTTTATGTAAAACCTACAATGGAGTTAAGCCCCTGATTGTCCCCTAAGGTACCGGTCAAGATAAACTTTATTTTAATATTTCGTTTTGTGCCAGATCACTCAATTGTTCTATTATAGGTTGGAATATGCGTTCCTTTCCAAACTTCTTTCTATCTTTCGAGTACACCAAGCCTCCTAGAATTATGGACGACAATTTTGAAGTTAAGTGATTAGGCAAAGTAGCAATTTTGATATATACTCCGCCAATTTTCTTATCTTCAGATCGAGATCCTAGCACATTATTATAGGTTCAAAGTCATCGTAAAAGAGATACATCGGTAAGTGTAATACTCCGGGCTCTTGACTTAAAGTTTCACAAATATTCATCCATCCAATGCTTTGCCAGTAATTTTTTATTGTTCCATCCCGAGCGTTAACTAAATAACTGATATACTTTAAAATAACATCTAAATAATTTGTGTTATTTGTAACGAATTAGCGGACTGTATGATTTTGTTTCACTTTCACTATTATTAATTTCACTGCACTACAAATAGTTTATAGATTCTGCGCTAAGCAACACAGTTCAGTTGATTTTTGCACACAATTTATTTTTTATATGATTCACCAAACACAATAATGAAATTTTTAACAATAAAATATTTATTACAATATAAATTATGATTTTTACAAATTTGACCTTGTTCGTTGATTGCCAAAAGATTTCTACTAAACGACTGACTTGATTATTCGCGGTAACACGGAAAGCATTACAACCTTGATTTTGATTGGCTGAATATTTAAAATACGTGTCATCATTTTATTGGACAAAAACTGGAAATTTAATTTTATAGTAAATTTTCCGGTAAGTTTGAATTTTAGTTGGGACACATTATTATCTATAAAATTTGAGTTATGAAACGAACCATTATTGAGCGCAATCAATAAAGTCAATTCGTTTCATTTACGTTAGGTGGCAATATGATTAATTTGCAATTTAAGTGATCTTTTACAATGTTTGTTTTGATAATAAATATGACATTTACAAAAATAATAAACAATAACATAACCTTCGATTACAAAGATGAGTATAAATTATTTGTTTTAAGATTTATGTTTTAAATAATTTTTAATTAAATAATATTTTTTTTAGATGCGGCTGATTTACCGATTGTGGGCTACAACATCCCGCCCGCCTTGAATCTGTTGATTCAATTCGCCTTTTGTAAGTTTACATATTTTATAAACCGGTCTCTTCAGATGTCCAGCTTGAGTTTTGATTGTTACCACTCGAACAACTCCATTCGCTCCAGGATGAACTTTTTCTATTCGGCCGATTAACCATCTTGTTGGTGGTAAATTGTCTTCCCGAATTAAGACAATGTCATCTAGATTAATCGGTTGACCCTTACTTTGCCATTTCGTTCGTCTGTGTAGAGATGTTAAATATTCAAACTTCCATCGTTTGCTAAAGTGTTGAATTGCTTGCTGTAGATGCTGCCATCGCGATAATTTGGACAATTTTACATCCATTAAATTTGGTTGAGGTAACTGCACAATTGGACGTCCGATCAAAAAATGCCCTGGTGTAAGAGCATCAACTTGTTCGTTGGATAGTACGCACAACGGTCTGGAATTCAAGACTGCTTCAATTTGAGTAACTACAGTTGTTAATTCCTCATAGTTGAATACTAATTTTCCCATGACACGTTTAAGATGATGCTTGAACGACTTAACAGCAGCTTCCCATAATCCTCCAAACGAAGGTGCTGCGCTGGGAATAAAATGCCATTTAATTTTTTCTGAAGCGAGAAGGGAAAAAATTTCATTAGAATTTCCTTTTAAAAATAAATAAATATCCGATAAAACGTTGTTAGCGCCGACAAAATTGGAACCATTGTCTGAATATAAATCCGTGCATAATCCTGTGAACGGCTTTTGTGCTCATACAAACGAAAATAGCTAGATATGCCTTCCAAACTTTAGGGGATCTTCCAAATTGTTGCTTGATTTGTAGCGGTCCTGCGAAATTGACCCCAGTTTTCAAAAATGGGCTCTGCAATTGTACTCGATCTAGCGGTAGATTTCCCATCATTTGAAAATTCGGCTTTGCACTAAATCGGCTACATGTGTTGCATTGTTTAATCACATCTCTGATTATTCTGCGGCTGTTTACCAGGAAGTAACTTTGACGAACAGTACTCATTAACAGGGATGTTCCGGCATGGCAGTGCTTGATATGCAGGTTTCTCACCAGCAACGTGGTTATCTTACACTTGGGCAATATTAGTGGGTGTTTGGCTTCGAATTCTGCCAGTGAGTTTTCGATGCGACCGCCAACACGTAAAAGTTCATTTTCGTCCAAAAAAGGGTTTAGGTTATAAATCTTGCTGCTTTTTGCCACTTGTTGCTTCGATTTTAACGAACGAATTTCTGATGATAAATAGTCACTCTGAACCAATTTAATTATCGTATTTTCGCTTTTTCGTAATTCATCAACGGTTAGTTCCTTCATCGGTTCATCTGTTGTGGTTTTGGTCAATATAATTTTAAGTCGTCGAACGTACCTCTGGATCCATGCAAGAACTCGAAAAAAATTTGTAAATGAAGAAATTCTGCTTACCAGCTGGTTTATGATGCAAATTTCATAATTCGTGGATGCCATTGCTGATAGTACCGTGGATTTCCTTTCTTCTTCTCTTATATCGTTAACTTCCCGTTCATTTGATTGTTGAGGCCACTCTGATTCTGCGAGACCTAACCGTGTCGGTCCATGCCACCACAAATCGAAATTAACTAGTTTTGGGGGCGTCATACCTCATGACGCACAGTCTGCTGGGTTTGATAATGAGTCGACATGCCTCCAATGTTGCCGCGGAAACGATGATAATATGTCCGAGGTGCGATTTGCAACAAACGTATTCCATTTCCTTGGTAGAGATGACAGCCAACCCAAAACAATTTTGGAATCCGTCCACAATGTGACTTTTATATTTGGCAATTTAAATGCTTCAATGACCATCTTTGTTAGCTTAGTTGGCAGACTTGCAGCGCAAAGTTCTAGTCGCGGGATAGAAATTTGCTTTATAGGTGAAACCTTTGTTTTTGAAGCTATCATGCTGACTCTCACTGCACCATTTTGATCCACACATCTGCAATAAATGACCGCCGCATACGCCTTTTCTGACGAGTCACTGAATCCATGCAGCTCAAAATTTGAATCATGAGTCCTATGCCATCGCGGAATTCTGATTTGTTCTAATTCTGACAGCTCTTCCTTTATCGTTTGCCACACATTAGCTTCTCTTGTTGGTAATTCATCATCCCAATCTAAACGCAGTAACCAAAGGCTCTGAAATAATATTTTTATAGTTATAATGGCGGGTGCCAACCACCCTAACGGGTCAAAAATTTGAGCTGACTGAGATAGCACCTCTCGCTTCGATCCCCTCGTTGGTTGAATTGCTGCTACCTTAAATTGAAACGTATCCATCACTGGATGCCATTGTACTCCAAGTAATTTGAGATTAGCGTTTGATTCTTCATCGTGAATATTGATTGGTAGCTGCTCCTTACTTTCGGTTGGGATTGCCTCTAGAATCTTCGAATGATTAGAGGACCATTTTCTCAAATTAAAACCGTATGATTTGAGTAATCGTATGACATCTTCCGTAGTTGTTTGCGCTTCCTCTAAGGTATGAGACCCCGACATGAAATCATCCACATAGAAATCATGTAAGATTTTTTCGGCAATTAAAGGATTAGTTTGCAACACACCTTTTCCAATTTCTTGAAGCGCTTTCGTGGCTAAATACGGTGCCGATGCCGTGCCATAAGTGACTGTACGCATTCGATAGTGCGTTGGTTGTTGCTCAGGATTTGATCGCCACACTATTCTATGGTAGTCTCGGTCATCAGGATGTAGAATTATTTGTCGAAACATCTTTTCGATATCTGCTGTAAACACAAATCTATACATACGAAATCGAATTAGTATTGAGGTAAGCGGTTCGTAATTTGTAGGTCCCACCATGAGCGTATCGTTTAGAGAGTTGCCATTAAACGATTTGAAAGAGGCGTCAAAAACTACCCTCAGCTTGGTAGTCGTGCTAGAATCTCGTACTACCCCATGATGTGGAAGATAGTAAACGCCTTCAGATCGATATAATTCTTCAGCTGGTACGACTTCCATGTGGTTTAAGTTAATGTACTCTTTCATAAATAAGTGATATGCTTGCTTAAATTCTGGATCTCGAACGAATCTTCTTTCAACAGATTGCAGTCTTCTAATGGCTCCATTGAGCGTGTTGCTTAGATTTTTTTGTTGTTTCTTGAAAGGAAGTCTTACTATGAACTGTCCATCATCAGAACGAGTTGTGTGCTTTGAAAAATGATCCTCACACATTAATTCTTCTTCTGTGAAGCTTGCTTGCTGATTTGGTGTTGTGATGTCCTCTATTTCCCAAAACTTTCTTAATGTCATGTCAATATTTATCTCGCCATGTAAACCAATTGCAGCTGTAGGTATTCGCTCAGTTTTGGTAAATGGACCGGCAACATTCCAACCAAAAATTGTCTTCTGTGCCACCAGTCCTCGCTTGTCTCCAATAATCCTCCCTGACTTCAATAAATTAAAAAAATGATCACTGCCTATCAAAAGGTCGATTTGATTTGGTTGACTAAAATTGGGATCAGCTAACGGTAAATGTTCTACGTGATTCCAAAGGTGTTTATCAATAACTGTGATTGGTTGGTATGATGTCAATTTAGGTATAATTAGACATTCTAAATTAATAGTGGTTTGATCAAATCGAGATGATATCGAAAATTGGGCTTTGCCCCTAGAGGTTCCCGCTTTGGTTTGGCCTAGTCCAGAAATGGTGATGCGAGCGCTTGTTCGCGGAAGTTGCAGACGTTGAATTAAATTTTCACTTGCAAATGACGCTTGTGACCCAGAATCAAGTAACGCACGACACAATTGCCATTCACCCGTAATATCCTTGATTTTTATTAGTGCCGTTGGTAATAAGGTAAAGCAGGATGGGTTGCTTGATTGATGAAGACTCGTACTGGAACTTGTGCTCTGGGTGTTTTCCCGTAATAAATTCTTTGATGTTGATGGTTGTGATTGATTGGTTGATTCCTATTCTGGTTTGAGGTTTCCAACGAGATGCACCTTCTTCACAGATTGTTCAGATGAAGGTTGGCCAAATGGTGAATCAATGTGTAACAGCGAATGATGTTTTTGGCCACAAACATGACACCTCTTCTTAGTTCGGCAATCATATACTCCATGGGATGTATTTAGGCAATTGAAACAGCGAGCTTCAACCTTGATTAGATCTCGTCTGGCTATGATATCCATAGATTTGAATCTTGAGCACTCATACAATTGGTGGGCATTTGACTGGCAGACTGGACAACTAAATTCTGACTTAAGATGAAATCCCTTTACACTTGTATTTGGTTTAAATGCCTTACAACTTGATTTCATTCCTTCAAGTTCTTCAGAACGATGCGCTAGAAAGTCATAAAAATTCTACAAGGTAGAAAATTTATCTTCAACGGTTTGTCGTTTCCACAGTTGCTTCGACTCCTCATCTAATTTATTGAAGAGCAGATAAATGAGCCATACATCCTTCGATTCTACTTTATTACCCAGAGCCTTTAAACCTCGCGTTGCTTCGTCTGATGTGTCAAGAAGCTTTCTAATATGTGTTGCATTAGCTAGCTGAATATTTGGCTGATCTATAAATAATTTAATAAATGCGTTGGCAGTGACGCTTTTTCGATCATAACGCTTACATAATGTTTGATAAGCCTCAATGTAGTTAGCTTCGGTTATCGAATGCCTCAACAGATTACTAGCATCACCCTTTAGGAAACCTTTCAAATATTGCAGCTTCTGAGCTGCTGATAAGTTTAAATTTCTATGGACAGTAGTATCAAATAGATCAACGAAACTTTGCCAATCGCGATAGTCACCAGAAAAACATGGTATGTTAAGCCTTGGTAATTTGATATCATTACTAATTAAATTTTGAGAGGTACTATTATCGGATTGATTTAACGAATGGTCGGTGATGGTGGTGGACATGGACTGTTTTCGTAACCACGTGTTTAGTTTGGCGCTTATACGATAATATTGTTCTTCAACTTCTTCGGCTTCACTAGATTGAGAGGCATCTAAGATAAACATTTCTTCTTCGATATTTGAGAATATTTGAAGAAGTTCCTTCGCACGTTGTGCACGCTCTTTAACCTCTTCTTCATTCGAGTCTGCGGAAAGTGCGTTTGCAAACTTATCGGCTCTGGTTAATAAACCCTTGAGAGTGCTTCGACGCTTAATTAATGCTTCCATAATTAATTAAACAATTGGTAAATTAACGGTTGTTTCAGTTAACGGTATCACATGTAATACGTAATTTGTAAAATTTTATGACCGATCTTATGATGTACCACGTGTAACAATTTATCGTACAAATAATTTGATTTAGTATAAATTATTTTGTTTCACTTTCACTATTATTAATTTCACTGCACTACAAATAGTTTATAGATTCTGCGCTAAGCAACACAGTTCAGTTGATTTTTGCACACAATTTATTTTTTATATGATTCACCAAACACAATAATGAAATTTTTAACAATAAAATATTTATTACAATATAAATTATGATTTTTACAAATTTGACCTTGTTCGTTGATTGCCAAAAGATTTCTACTAAACGACTGACTTGATTATTCGCGGTAACACGGAAAGCATTACAACCTTGATTTTGATTGGCTGAATATTTAAAATACGTGTCATCATTTTATTGGACAAAAACTGGAAATTTAATTTTATAGTAAATTTTCCGGTAAGTTTGAATTTTAGTTGGGACACATTATTATCTATAAAATTTGAGTTATGAAACGAACCATTATTGAGCGCAATCAATCAAGTCAATTCGTTTCATTTACGTTAGGTGGCAATATGATTAATTTGCAATTTAAGTGATCTTTTACAATGTTTGTTTTGATAATAAATATGACATTTACAAAAATAATAAACAATAACATAACCTTCGATTACAAAGATGAGTATAAATTATTTGTTTTAAGATTTATGTTTTAAATAATTTTTAATTAAATAATATTTTTTTTAGATGCGGCTGATTTACCGATTGTGGGCTACAACATTATTAAATAAAATTTCGTAAACTTTTTGTAATTTAATTATCTCCATCGTAAATTCAATACGTCGTAGAGATGCCTGATTATTGGAATTAGTAAATGTTTGATTTTCTATATGAATAATGTGACGCTGACTTGGTATAAAATAGTTTGTGGTCTCTAACTCCTTTATTAAATGGTACTGTGGCCTAAGGAGTTTATTGTTAAAGTATTGATCATAAAATTTAAATTTAGAGTCAGTAATTTCCACAAAATTTGAAAATATATTTTTAAAAAAATTTATTAAATTTTTCATAATTTCAAACGCCTTTTTGCGGGAAATGTTTTTATCACAATAAATTTTAACAATGATTTTTAAAAATTCTTTGTGTACTTTATCATTTTGAGGGATATTGTCAACTTGGATTATATCATCAGCGATACTCGATGTAAAAGAGCTTTGGGAAGTATGTTCTATTTGTGTATGTTCTTTACAATTTTTTAAATGCGATTTTACGTGTTTTCGAAACGAATTGTAAATACTAAATGTTCGGTCACATTGCTTATAAATACACTGATAGAACTCAACATCGACTTGGTGTAAACTAATACGACTAAGAATTTCTTTTAGGCTTTGAGCATCAGCACTAATGTTACAAGATTTACAAATAAACATTTTAGATATAAGAATTATACAATAACAATAAAATTATTATTAGTTACTTGTACAAGTTACATCGTTGATCAATGTTGCTACAGCTGGAATTAATCTATCATGTTCAGCAACAATATTATATATGGCTTTCTGAATAAATCACAATTTGGAGGATATTTAATATTCACTCCGATAAATATATTGAAGCATGTGTCCAAAGCTTCTAAAATATTCTTAAAAATATATAAGTATGTTTCACCCGCAACACAAACTTGGACCAATTCTAATGGATCACCAATATAAGTAATTTTGGAAATTTTCTGAGCTGATTCTGCTTCCGTAGCTTCAACTGAAGTCTGTAATGAAAACTTATTATTATTTCCTTGTAATTTATAATTAAATTGAAATAACCTTACTTTGTATAATGATATAAATGAATTTTGTATTTCCTTCTTGGAAAGACGAGAGTTTCAAGGAAACGTTTTTTCCCACCGGCAGATTAATTCATCACTATCGTCAAAGTATGATGATTTCAAATAATCAATGTCGCCATCATAATCTGAATCAATTAAATCTGTAATAAAATATTATTATTATTAAGTATTTGATGAATATTTATTTAACAATTTACCAAGATTAGTTAACTCGCTAGTATTAGAACAAACGGTTAAGCTGATTGTTGACGATCTTGAACGCCTTTTAATAACTCCACTTCGACTAAGTTCTGCTCTATAGTTGTTGTATACATTAAATAGTTTTCCTGAAATTAATTAAACAAAGTGGAACATTTTTGGATCTGTAAGGTATTTTTAGGTTAAGAATGAATTCAAAATTTATTGTACTTATGTTATAATTGGGGTATTAATATGTATATAAATGGCATGATTCCTAAGAAAGAACATGGTAACTCCAAAAACTAATTCTCTGTCTTTTCAGACAACGATATTTATACAAATATAATTCACATGTAATATAAAAATTATTTACCTTTAGTTATAATCAATAAGTAGCTATAATTTTTAAAGGCAAGAATAAAATACTGATTTATTAAATACTGTAATAATTAATTTTATTCTTTTAAATACTGATTTATTTGGATCATGATTGATAATAGTTTTAATTATCAAAGCCAATAAATCGTTTCTTTCTTTCGTTGTAAGTGCAGTATTTTTATTAATTTTAGTGGATATGGTTGGACTTTGTTCCACTAAAATTTTCACTAAGTCCTGTAAAAAAATATACTTGGATTATATTTGAATATCTAAAAATATATTTAAGCCGTCTTACTTCTTTTGAATTAATTAAATAAGAAAGAGATTGCGTAGAATTCGCCTCTGCCTGGAATATGACTACGCTTCCTAGGCTAGAATTACCATCGTTGCCAGCCGAAAATTCAATGTTCGTCGTTAAAATGTTTCAGGTTCATTAATCTTGTGTATACTGAGATTTGTAATATTCCAGTTTCGTGGAGTTTTCGTCAATAAATGTCGAATAATGTAGGTCGTATTGCGCAATTACTTGAATTGTCGAATAGCTCAAGGTCTGTCGTAATAGGCAATTCAAATTCCAAGCGTGCTAAATAAAAATAATTTATTTAAATATAATTAAATACATTTAAATGGCCCTTCTAATATTCTTATTTGATATCGAATGTTCTAATGAAAGAGATTAACTTTAGTATTTATAACTTCGGTGTATTCTAAATTAGAATTGGTATGTTCAACTAATAACATTTTTTTTTCTATTTTCAAAATGAAGCACCATTATAGTGGAATTGGAGTTGGACATCTTGAAAGGCTGCTAATTAAATAAAATTATAAAGCACAATAGAATAAGATAAGAATAAAATGTTCATGAAAAATAAAATAAATGGAAAAAATGTTTCACTACGGTGAACTAGAACTTAATACTGTTTAGTAACTGTTTAAAAGTATTGCCAGAAAGCGAAAACAGTTGCTTCTACAAATTTGAGTAAAATGGATTGAATTCACTAAAGGCACTAAATTATTAAAAATGAAGGATTATTTCTTGCAAAGAACCCACCAACCACTATTATATTTTAGAATATTCACATATACACCCAAGCACAAATTTACAATATAATATATTTTTATATTTAAATTTTTATATTTTATTTTAATTTTGAATTTTTTAGAATATTTGCACAACAATGCTTTTCAAATGCGTACTCAAATTGAAATGATCCGCAAAGTGTGAGACGATACCAAAACATGAGGCAGTATATTTTGATAAATCTATTAATATTATAATTGCTGCAATTGTAACTAATTTCTGTTGATAATAAGCAAAATCATAATTTTGCTTGTGGCAATCATGAATTATGGTTATCCTTATCATTAAAATTGGATATGATTACAAGTACCGTTATGTTATAAAGTGTACCTTGAATGATTGAAAAAATTATTTTATTATGATTTTTTAAATTATATTATTATAGTTGCAATCATGCATGTATCATAGTTTTTTTCTGAGTGTAGATATCAACAACAAAGGTGTCTGTAACCGGGTCGATTCCATCCTAATTAACATTCCTTTCCAATCCTTCCTTATGTGTTATATGTAATGGTGTACGGTGAGCCCGGCGTCATCCAGGAACAGGTCTAGGCTTGATCGCATACTCCAATCAATCAACCAATCAAACAAATTTGCAAATTTGTTATGTAATTTTAGTCTAAAATTATATAAACATATTAAAAATAAGCACTATACCTTGAATATGTATATTGAATAAATAAATAAGTTCCAATTAATTTAAGTCATTAATTAATGACCTTCAGGAAAAACGAGTTACACGAATTAAGCAAGCGGCGAACATTTTTGTAAGGCAAAATTAATTCATTTTTATTATGAATTAAATCCGCGGCTTCTCTATGTTGCCTCTGATTTAATTCTTATTGAAAATGTATAGAAACATGAATTCCTGCTGAATTATTTATCGTGGCGCGTCCTCCATTTTTATGACAGCTACTTGCTCCTTTCTGTTGACTGCTGAATTCACTATGAAGCCTAGAAACCAATCGCATTCTAACCATATTAAATCAATTATAATACACACAAAAATTATTTTAGATAACCGAAAAGTTCTATATTTTCCCATAAATATTCAACTTTAATTTTTATCTAAATGAAAATACCAAATTTAATTAATTCCCATCAATTATCATACATCATTCCCATGCTATTTTCCGAAAGCTTTATTTTAAAACGCAAAATCAAAATAAAACAAAACTTTTATGCTACCCCAAATACACCAACCAAAACCGCACACACACACACACACACATTGCCATATAAAATTCATCCCTAAGGATATTAATAAAATGAAAATTTTAATCAATTTTCTCAAAACTTCCAAACAATAAATAATTGACATTTAAAGATAAAAAAAACAAATTTTTTTTTTCTTTAAGTGAGCTGCTATTTTGCAATAAAAATAACAGTTTTGGGCTTATTTGCTATATAGTAAGGAGGAATAATGTCGACGCCGCAATACACATGCCTCATCCTTACGCGTCTATTTATATACGAGTATGTCGAATGAATTCCTAGATTTCCCAGAAACAATATAAATTTACATTATTCCTGTTTCGTTTTCGTATCTGCGTATATACAAAACGAGTCTACTCATTTTTATTGCAAAAAATGCAACAAAAACAATTTCATTTTCGGTTGGAAAATCAATAAAATGCTTTTCATTTTAACTTTCGCTCCTATAACCTCATACTTTCGTTTTCACTTTTTTTTGTGTTGTTTGTGTCCTATATGTATGTACTATATATGTGTACAGGAATATTCTAGAAAATTGTGAAGATCACCGATTTTTCCCTTGTACCTAAGTATAGTGTTTTTCAATTTTTGTTGCCAAGGTCAATGTATATAATGTGTGTGTAGCTTACTTACATTATGCTGTAGCGCAAAAAAAAATCAACCCTAATTTTTCGTTTATATACTATATAACAAGCATTGTTTTTGTTGCCTGCTCGCTTGTTATGAATTATCCTGAAAAATATCTGGGAATAGCTATTTTAGGCGAAATATATAAAATTTCATAATATAAGCTCGATATGTACATGTATTTGTATGTGTGTGGATTTATATAATTTTTAAGGTATGCATGTACATACTTTAATATGGTTGCTATATAACTAGTAATCTATATACACAATAAAAACTACTCTAATATTTTGTCCTTGACAGTCAGAAAAACTAGAGCGTCCCTTTTTTTTTTTTGTTATATACAAATACAGAGAGACAACTGAAAACGAAATTTTCTAAATAGACTTTTGTTGATTTTCGTCCTCCCAAACATTTCGATATTACGCAATCTCGAGTTTTCGTTTAAGAAAATCCATGATTGGTTGGAAATTTTAACAGACATCAGCATTAACAACAACAATACTGCATAAATATGTACATAGCATAAAATTTATGTTATATAACAGTTTTTTTGTTTGGTGTATAAAGAGGATAAATGGAAAAAGTTTATTTAAGCGCCACCTATTTTTTTGTAATTTTCCTACTTTCATATTGCGTATATATTGTTATGTACGTACGTAATCACATCTTGCTCGATTTTTTTTTTGTATAGAAGAAAGTAGGATGATTGCGTAATATATAAAACAAGTTATTCATTCTATGTGTACATAATCATGAATAAAAAGAGATAACAAAATAATAAATCGGGAGCAAAGTATTTTTTTTTTATCGTCAACAATAAATTTTCCCATTTTTGCAAAATAAAAAAAATACGCTGTGAGGTCCACCATACTTAGAACCACGCGCTTTGTATTATTGCGAATGTTTTCACAAAAAATAGGGAGATATTTTTTTGACAAATTCGAATTAGGCGATGGGCATTTATATCTATAAATCTGTATATAGAACAATATATCTACCCTACTTTACTAGATACTTTTAATTTTCGCATTAGAATGATTACGGGGTTGAAGGAAGTTGCTTTTTGTAATTTTATATGATGAGTGCATTTTTAGAAAATTAAATTTTGTTTTGCTGTACATATGTACATATCTAAATTTTCAAAATGGCATCAGATAAGTTAAGTGGGCATATGAACAATTTATTTGGTTATTTTAGATTTATCAAAATTATAGACGAAAAGGGGTTACAAATTGTGCCATTTGTTTAATCTAAATTATTTACTAGATATGTATACTGCCATTTTGAATATTATTATTGTTTCTTGGAAATTGTAGGTATAAAATGTTATAAATTAAGGAAAATGGAAGGTTTCCAAAATCAATATACTTAATTTACTTAACTCATGTAAATTATATTATTACGGGAAAACAGGCAAATAAATTAGTAAGAAAAATATTTGGAAATGATTCATGCCCATGCGTATGCGGAATGTGCCGTCGGGAAATTATCGAACGATAATGAAAATACCAAAACGGTAAAAAATGATTTCGTGTGAATAATCGGTTGAAATTTTGCAGTGGTTGCTGGCATTTGTAATTGATATTTTTTACCCTGTTTTAGGGTTTTGCTTATTCAAATCAGCCATACCAATTTATGATATAATCCTTGCTTCGAAATCTGTTCAAATATTATTTGCTTCGAAAACGGAATTAAGATGCAGTCATTGTATTGAATAAAATTTAATTACCAAGTACATCCAAAAACAGTTTCGATGCACGTTTTGCGACACTATTATTATCAAATATATAGGCAACCAGTGTCCTTGGAAGTGTTGGTGCAATTGCCGCAAAATTTTGAATATCGTAAATTTTTAATTGAATATAAAAATGTTGATATCATTTAAAAATCAATTGTGTTTGTTTCTAATCATATACACATATTTGAAGTGACAAAAACTGCTAATGGTCGTTCATAAATCTCGGCCCGAGAAAAATAAGGTATTAATTCAACAAATTGAACTTATTGAAATAATTATTTGACAAATCATTAACTTAATTAGAGTTACAATACTTATGTTATTAATTTAATAATAAAAATATATAAACTGAATAAAATGAAGAAGTTAAACTGATAAATGCGCTTATTAAAGTAATAAACTTTAAGTAATTAACCTTCCTGTCAACACGACACACCTGTAAATACAGTTAAATGAAATTTTCATTATGATATCGTGTTGGTAAAAGTCGTTTTATTCTCGTGTTGACACGAAGGTTAAGTAGGTATATTACCAAATAGTTATCTTGATTAATTTGTTATCATCAAAACTTAAATAATTGATTGACCGAATAACGCCCAACTAACAATTGACTCGGTAAATTGTCATCACAGCAAAACTGATGTTGTGACAACGTCATCAAACCCGAAAAAACACATAATTTTTCAATAGGTAAATCGCTAGCCATCAAAACGTTGCGGTAATAAAAAAAATAGCTAATTAGATAATTTAGGTAATAGGTATTCACAGCAGGAATATTTCAATATTCGATAAAGCAAAATGATCACAAGAAAAGCCAATTAGCTATGCCAAGTAACTAGACATGTGTAAAAGCAAAAATATTTACTTTCTATTATTTATAAATTTTAAGCAGGATTGCGATTAGTCAAGATAGTTAGTAGGATAGCAAAATTGCAAAAGAAGGTTACTGGATATAAACAAAGGAGTTTTGTAGGTACTAAATGCTGACATTCTTTTTGTACAGTATAAAAGGAAACAATGGCGAATAATGACCTATCAAACTACTTTAAATCATTAAAGTACTATAAACGCAGCTCTACATTTTATAGAAAGTCAACTATTATTAGAAGACAAATGAAAAATGCAAATGGTATTTATAAATTTATTATCAAAGTAACGTTAAGGTTTCATTTTTTTATTACTAAAGGAATAAAAACAATTTATAATGCGAAGCCGCTGACCTGTGTGATTTATTCTGCTGGTAGTCATGTTAATAAAACTTCTAATAAAACAAAACTTCTGGATCCTAGTGTGGTGGTTTCGAAAGTTCTACAAAAAAAATCATTAAATATACGTAAGTTTTTTTTGATTCTCAAATCAATTATGTATATGACAAGTTTTTTCAGATGAATAATCTGAGAGCAATTTACCACAGGATAATACTACTTCAATTCATCAAAATGACGATTCTTACGTCCATGAGCCAACTCAAACGCCAAGTTCAACTTCCGAAAATTTAAATATGGAAAACTCCCAACATCTTGAAGAAACCGAGACAGATTAATATTCTAATGTCAGTGGGGACGAGGAAGATGAAGATTTTGTTAAAATGATAAAAAAATGGGCAGTATCTTTTAACATATCGCAGACTGCATTGAAAGAATTAATAGCGATATACAATTACTCATTCAAAAAAGATATTCTGCAAAAACTGCCAACTGATCCACGGACTTTGTTATGTACACCAAAGAAAATTGAGACCATTGTGCCAATGGATGGAGGTTCATATTGGCATCCTGGAGTAAAATATTGTTTAGAATCGTATTTTAAATCTTTAGACAAATCAATTTCAATTAGTTTAAATATTAACATTGACGGAATTCCCATATATAAGAGCTCAAAAACTCAATTATGGCCTATTCTAATTGCAATAAATGAAATCGATAATTTTATACCAATGGTGGCAGGCATTTACTGTGGAGATAGCAAGCCATCCTCTGCTCAAAATTATTTACAACGCCTTGTAGAAGAATTACAACCGCTTTTAGAATACGGAATTACTATTAAGAATAATAAGATCGATATTAAAATTCGATGCTTTATTTGTGATGCGCCCGCTCGTAGTATGATTAAAGGTAATTTGTTGAAAATTTATTAATAGATATCTGTGGTTTTTTTGAGAAACTAGTTAACTGCATTTTTGTTGATTTTGAGTTATGAATGAAAATATCTGGACAATATGCTAAAGTTTCAAAAATAAATTTCACTTTTCCAATATTTTCCACCATTTCTCCGAAAAATCTAAATTAAAATGAGTAATTACTATTCAAACCTATTGTGACTTTTTCTTTCAAATGCGTTTTCTGAAAAATTTACTTTTTGCAGTTAACTAGTTTTTCAAAAAAAACACAGATATATTCAATAATTGGGTTTTTCTATTTTCATCAGATACGGTAAACTTTAATGCTTATCATGGATGTTTAAAATGTCACGTTATCGGAGAATATGACAAGGACCAACGCAATATGAGCTTTTCACGAACTGACATGCCTCGACGAACAGATTATAGTTTTCGGCAAAAACTTGACACTGATCATCATAAATTAGATTCCCCACTTCTCGGTCTGCCAATTAATATGGTGGATGAGGATGACGTAATTGTATGTGATATGCTTCATCAGTTGCATGTAGGAATCATGAAAAAACTGTTGCTATGTTTTACTGGCCAAGAAAGGAAAATGGGATTTTATTCAAGATAGGATCATAAGCGAATTAAACAAGTATCAGACTATTTGATTCAATTCTTCAGTTAAATAATGTTTCGTCTCTTTCGTCTTTTATTAAATTGCAACTTGTTTCAAAATTCAAAATCAATGCTATCCTGATTATATTTCTTTTTACATAAGCATTGTAACTGAAGAATTAAATATTTATTTGAGCGATATTGAAAAGTCAAATATTTAATTCTACCTTTAAAATGCTCATGTAATAAAGAAATATAATCAGGATAGCATTGATTTTGAATTTTGAAACAAGTTGCAATTTAATAAAAGAAGAAAGAGACGAGATATTATTTAACTGAGGATTTGATGTTTTGTTCTGAAATCGGGCATAAGTGTACTATGCCATCTAATATTAATCGTGCAGTGAGACCACTTGATTGTCTTGCGTTTTGGAAAGCAACGGAATTTCGAACATTCTTGCAATACATTGGTCCAGTTATATTACGAGATTTTTTGCCACATGATGCCTATGAACATTTCCTAGCGTTGTTCTGCGCAGTGACAATTTGTTCCAGACAAAAATATCTAGCACATATTAAAGCCGCCGAAGTTTTATTGAAAAATTTTATTATATATATGGTCATCACACAATTGGTACAAATTTACATAACCTATGCCATTTAACTGAAGAAGTTAGAAGATTTGGACCATTACCTAGTTTTAGCACATATCCGTTCGAGAACAAGCTACTTCAAATAAAGCGAATGCTGAGAAATGGCTCATTGAAACATTGAAAATTCCAGAAGAATTTTTTTCGAAAGCTTCCGAACCCGATCCCACTAATTTTGTTAATATCGTAAGAGAACCAGTCTATCGTATAAAAATCGATAAAGTCAGCACAGGCCTGAATTTTCCTTTTGACGGGCCATTTAAAATTTGAAGGCGACTTCGAAAATATTTGGTGGTTGATATCAAAGGTAACAACACATAAAGGTCAATCGATAGATTGAAACCACCCTACACAACCCAAATCTGTGCCAGTTTGAATGAATCAAAAATGTATCTAAGATGAAATTACTCTATACATTACAATTTTAGATATCAATACTTTGGCAAAAAATCATTCAATAATAATTTTCGTGTAGAAGGCATGTCTGTCAAGCGTTTTGTCAAATTATCCGTAATCATTTGATTGGTATTCTTGTATTGAAGTTGAATTTCCTTGTGATTTATTTTTTCACGAACAAAGTTATGACGTATGTCAATGTATTTGTACGACGGCTGTATATTTGATTTTGTGTCATATTGATCGCAGTTTGATTATCGCAATAAATTTTGATTCGTTTTTCAGATATCTGAGTATGCGTTTCAAAGTATTCCAATAACGTCGACCCGGTTGATGATTGCATCAACTGACATTTCCAATCGCTTACGTAATATCTAAACATTTGCATTGCGACAAATATAGAATGCCAGCTTTTTGACTAAAGCCCTTTGCAACTACCTAGCCTTGCTCCATTTAGTGTCTTAACTAGTTCCCAAGAGATATTGTCTGAAACTATTTGCTATATTCCAAATATGAAATATGTAGCATAATCCGGAGAATGTATCAGCTTGATTGGTTAGTCGAATCATTTTTGTTTGTTGCCCCTGATTTCATAACTACATCGCAACAACTTCATCCTCGTCTATTTCATGTAAAGCAGATAAATTAGTGTTCTAATTTAAAAAATTGCCTGTCTCCAAGAAAATGACATCTCTGCTGTTGATTGCTCGGTTGGTGCATGAACCGTACATAAGATAACTTTTGGTGCTTCACTGTATACTGGATGACGTCTTTCATTCTGGATTTGAGCCACTGCATGCGTTCCAAAAATCCTCAAGTGGCTTAAATTCCGCCTTGATTCAGTTCAAATTTCGATCGCTGTTTTTCTCCCAAGAAAACGAGAGACAGAACGGTTTTTCAAATGCGTTGCTGTTCCAAACGCTTCAGCACAAAATGTCTATGGAAGATTAGCATATTGTAACATGCACCTTGCACGTCAAAATACGAAGCGTTCATTCGGCAAATGCATTTCAGTCCGGCATATATGGTGATGACGTTTGCATTTTGAGACTACATGACTTGAATTTTTTCGAAATGTTGATTCCAAAATTTAGATCCGTTGTCTGACCTGAACTTTGTGACTTGCTTTTCAGTTTGATATTCGGCATATGTTTTGAATTCAGTAAACTTCCTATGTGCTTCATCATTTGATTTCAGAGGGAAGGTAAATGTTATTCCACTGAAATCTGCGAACCAAAACCAAGCGTTTTCTATTGGTCCCGCTAAGTTAGCATGAATCTGCTCCAAAATCTATTCTTCTCTTGGGCTATTTTTGCTGTACGGCTGACGTGAGTGCTTCCTCTTGCAGCATGTAACTAACACAAACATGTTTATCGATTTATGCCACGAGTTGTCATTTGACTTACAGACAATAAATTCGCTGCCAGTTCCGAAATGTACAAAACTTCATTGATGATATCAGAAATAAATGGTTTCTTTTCATTGAAAATCAAATTTCAGTTTCTGGTAAAATATTGCACTTTGCCAGAATCTATATACCAATCGCCGTTACTTAAATTCCCCGTTAAAAATACTGCGCTGAAAGTTGCACCAGATTTGCCACCAGAATCATTGGAATATTTCTGATTTTTTCAGTACATTCGGAAGATTTGTGGCCTTTTTTATTGCAGGTATAGCAACAGACCCTTTTTGTTGCGATTGCTGAAACACATTCCAATTACTTGCCAACGTTATTTGATTCTAAGTAGAATGCTTAATGCATTCTCTGAACAGAATTTCGTAATTTTTCTTCAGAAAATAAATCAAAACTAATCACCATAGAGTTATAGTTCCATATGTTTACTATAAGAGATAACGCATAGAGAATAAACAACATCAAAGAAGCAACATCAGCATGCGTTTAAACAAAAAACCCAATGGAAAGACGAATCGTGAGAAATACAAATTCGTCAAATTGTTTCAATAATTTTCTACTTGCTCGGCTTGTAGTTAGATTCCTTTAAAAAAATACTTAAATAGAACTAATAAAGAAGAATTAAGTTAGTTTTAAGTGAATAATTGAAATTGTAAGGTTAAAATTAATAAAAGAAATAAAAATTGTCTATAATTCTATATATGCATCCTGAGTTACTTTGTGATTTTGTCGTTTCTTGAGCGGTTGCCCTTGAATAACGTAAAAACTTCAATTAAAAGTGTATCGCAAATCAACGGCTTATACAAACTATTTTGTATCAGAAAATTGCTTCATTCAACAGAAATTAAATTTTTTTGTGAAATTTTGTAAAAGTTTACAAAATGGGGTCCACTTTACCAAAGATATTAGTAATTGGTCAAGCTAACTGGAAATTGTGTCAACACAATGTGAACATCCGAACATATTTATATAGGTCCAGTTGTGGTCTACAAATAAGATCCTGGGGCAAAATTATTTTCTCAAAAAAACTTGAAGACGTTTATTATATTTAAATTATATGCAGAATTTAACGTAATAGCTTGACCCAGTTTCTCACACATTGTTTGACTGACAGCACGTAAAAAATTTCCAAAGTAGGGTAAATCATAAAAGGAATTTCATTATGCGACCCTCCTTCCTTATTATATAATATTCAAACAAACAATACGGAACAAAGACCAGGTTGGATACATCGAAATTTATATTTAATTACGAATTTCACTGTACATGTGTGTACTTCCGTCAAGTTCAACAAAAAAAAAAAAAATCTACTAGTGTCCATTATTATAATTTCAAGTGAAGAATGTGCTTTGTAATTTACTTAACTACACGATAACTACCTTTATGAATTTAAATAGGGTAACCCTTGTATTATAAATTATTTTCGATCGCAAGAGATCATTTTTGTTGTTTTTTGGTCACAAGATTAGAAAATTTTGTATAATTCGTCTTTGTTGAACATCTCCTCGCAATACAGCTCCATTCATACATTCGTTCGTTTTGTTAATTTTTTGTGTCATGATTTTGAAATTAGATTACTAATGAATGAAAGAATGGTATAATATCTTAGAATGGAATCTTTGTAAAGAAAAAATTGTTATAATTAAATTGAATAATAAACAAGACTATCTGTTGTGAGCAGTGGTTTTATTTTTTAGTTGAGCGAGTTTTCTTCATACATATGTACATATATTAAATTTGTACTTAGAGTTAATTATCGAGTTGTCTACCGATTTAGTTTATAAATTATTTGATTGAAAGGTGAATTGATGGGAGCGGGTGTGTATGTGTGCTAATGTTTAATTATACATGTTGACACGCATATGTTAATTGTTCTATAAAAATGAAATGAGGGAATATTTATTTATTATAAACTGTTCCATTCATCCTTGGACTAATTCTGGAAAATAATTTTTGTAACGCGCTACTAGTCTTGCGCCCTTGATTTAAAAAGTGAGAAAACTGCATGTCTGCGTGGAGAAAATTACACAACTATTTCTGCATTCACGTTAAAAGTAGCAGACTCATATTTTTATTTTAGTTTAATAGAAATTATTAATTAAATTATCGTACTCGTATATGTATGTATACAAGAAAATTATTTTATGATATACTCAACGTCTTAATGATCTCATCAAATCTTTGCATATTCGCTACATTCAGGTTATCTACTAAAAATGCATGAAGTGAAAGTAGCAAACAAGAAATCACACTTAAGAATTTAATATTTTTCTTAATTAAAACGTTTTTATTAAACGATCGAAATAGATATCAAATTTCTTTGAACATTATGAAGTTGAACTAGATACGGATGTAAATAACATTGTAGGTGTCGATTCGATATAAATCGAAATAATGGTCTAAAAACGGTTTGTTAGATATTTTTTTATAGATGACCCTATGTTCTCAATTTCTGTGTATTTGTATACAGAAATTATAGAATTGGATTCAAACAAAAGAACTTTCGAAATTGAACCCTTTTTAACGTATAACCCATTAAAACAATTTTCTATTAAACTAATAAATAAGCACAATAGCGAGATTAAATTTTTGAATTTTTTATTATATGTGTAACGCCGGATGTTTTAAATTAAATTCGCGCTATACCAAATAATCCTTATATACTATTTTAATTTATTTAAGAATAATAACAAAAAATAAAAAAAATATTGGTCCAGCATGCAGTCAAAAATATATTGTTGTAACAATAATAACGCGCAACAGAATAATAATTCATATATCGTTTGACAGTTCTAATTGAAATTAAATAAAAAATAATTTTTTATAGCTTATGCATACAATACACTTAATATATAAATTGTTCATGAATTGTTTGGTAATTAAAAATAAATTCAAAAAAATATCACGAACCAACTATAAAATAATTTACGATTACCATTTTTGGTGTCAAATTAATTTTTTTTAATTTAAAAAGAAAAAAAAAAACAAATCTCGGTCGATATATTTACTCAAAAAAAAAAAATTTGAGTCTATCCGACTCCCCGAACGACACTTTTCCAATTAATGTAGATCACCAAACCAACCATTTACATTTTATAAATATTTCCCATTATTTTAACGATGTCCCATAAAACGATGTCACGAATTTTGTTAAATTTGGAGACTCGTACAATTGGTCATAACAATTCAAATATTCTACTCTCAATCTACAAAATTACAGACTCACAATTAATGTTAGATTATTTAGAACTGAAACGTGTTGAACAGCAATTAAAATCACATTTGCCATTTTTTATCTTCGACCTTTAACAATTAGGTCCAGTTATACATCTATAGTATACTGGTAAAATTTTCTCAAAAGTTAAACCGTTTGTTCAGATCACAACATTATCTGAGCAACGTGAGAATTGGCTGATATAATTCTTTATTCAGTGCTTCAGTCTGAACGGACCCTCGATGGGGGCATTCAAAAATGCAAAAAACTTAAGCAAAAGCAATAATACAAAATCATAATTAACGTCAATTATTTTTTGTGACCGATATCCCAACTCCTTGTCCTTAATGCGAATTACATTAAATAACATGTAGCTAAATTATTATTTTTTAACTAGATTAATAGATTTTATACTAGAACGTAAAATTTAAACCGGTTTTAAAAAGGGGTTTACAAAGTAGGATTTATGGCATCAAATAATTTTAGGTCATGCTGGATAGTTTTAGATTATTTTATTGTCAAAAACGTGCATCGAGATTATCAGCAAAATTTATAGTGTTACAGTGCTAAATTTATATTTGCGATCCTTGCGTAATTCCGTCTCCGTTCCTTCGAGATTGTCTCCACCTTTAATATCAAGACAATTTATTACTCAGAAATAATGCGATTTTTTAAAAGCAATTCACAAATAATGTGTCGAACACCCTGTTACACGATAGAAATTGAACCGGTTACAGACATTTAAGTATTGCCAATAGTGTATTTGCCAATAGTTAGTAACACAATGACAATATATTACTAATCCACTTTTATGATTTATTAAAAAAGAAAACATCTTTCTGAAATAACATTTATTAATTTGCTGAATCAGATTTCTGAGTGCTTCTGAAAATCGTAATCATCATTAATTTATACTGTTTAGCTTTCAGCTTATAAAACAGCAGCTCAGGGACGACCGTGTCGCAACTTACAACTATTATAAATGTAGACGCTGTTCTGTCATGAATATAGAACGCAATGCCGAAATTCTAATTTCATGAATTCCGGAATTCAAGTCATTTTTGACTGCTTTTCGATTCCGGAATTCAATTATCTAATATCTGAATTTATTATTTATTATTCAAAATATTTAAAAATGGATTAATGCTTTATACGAACGAAAACTTTCGCAAACAACCTTTACCACCTTTGATTAGTTCACAAAAAAAAAAATAAAAATTTTAATAGTTAAACAATTAGTTTTGATTTTAAAAATTGTTATTTATTAAAATTTTCAGTATGCATTTCGGCATAATTACATATATGCCATCTTTAGCTGCTGTCTTTCTTGCGTCTAAAAATGTTTATAAATTTACGTCTAAACTTAAAATTGTTTTCTTTTGTAACCTAAAAACCGGTAACTAAATTTTGGTGAAATGTAAAATCAAAACTAATTGTTTATCTATTAAAATTTTTTTTTTTTTTTTTTTGTGAACTAATCAAAGGTGGTAAAGGTTGTTTGCGAAAGTTTTCGTTTGTATAAAACTGAGTTTCACAGTTAAATGGTTTTTAATTTAAAGTTTTTTAAATTGTGCATAATCTTGATTAATGCTTTCCTTAGTTTGTTCTATATTATTTGTTATTTGGTTTTTACATATTTTTTTAATTTTGTAGAAAGGCTCAAAGAAGATAAAATCGACCTAAATTCTGGATGGGGCATCTGTGAAGCAAAAAGCGACTAATAAAATGTGATCAACAACTCTGTTTCGCTCAAGCGTTCATCTCGCAGTCATGAATGTGTTTTACTGCCGACGACGAGCTGATTCCGTAGTGCTTGGGCAATTTCGATAGATCTACGCTAGATAATGATACTATGATGAACTTTCCATCGATACGAAAGATGATATACCGGATGAACTATCTACAGAAACAGAAGAATTTGGAATATTTAATCTGATTAAAAAGGTACGAAAGGTAGTAATAAAGCTTCATAGTTCGCCGACTATAAATTAAATACTACAGTAATATGTCAACGAAAACGTCGGAGATTTAAAAAATAAAAAAATAAGTTTAAAACCAAACAAATATAATTTGTATTAATATGTCAAACTTGAGATGTGGGGTTAAGAATTTTATTTGCAGCTGGACTCCTAGGCGCACTGGAACAGTATGTTTACGATGTTTAGACGATTTTATATCTTAAGAAGCAGCATTATGAAGCACTTATTGATACAAATTCTGAAATTACGTTTATAAACAGCAAAATGTATTCGGTTCATGGCGACATATTCGTTCTTCTTTCAAACATCCAGAATTTGAAGCCATGGGAAGCATATATTCGGAAAGACAACAGCCACGCTGTCACAAAGAACAATGATCCGTAAGGAGATATTGTTTTGGAAGAAGAAGCCCTTGATGGTGGAATGTGGACGTGGAAATCGATGATAGTGAAGCACAGTCGTAAGATCCGAAATCGATGTTGGAATAGCTAAAAAATGGGCAAAACATTGAAGCATGATTCAGATCGTCAAATCAGAAGTTTTTTGAGGAAGACTGCTCACCGAAATTTACTAAACATACCGCCTACGTGTATTCGGAAACTGCGTTTTTCGTTTGTGGCAATTTCAGCAATAAGGTACGATCGCAATTAGACGATGCGGCTCAAGCGACCTATGCTTTTTAAAAGCATATTTTGCGGGACTACAAATTTAAAAAAATAATTGACAGTAATAAGTATATTAAAAAAGTGCTTATATAGTATATACCTATATTAATTTTATGTATTTTGATCAATATTAATTTTTTTTACTGAATTCTTGAATAAAAATTTGTTCTTCATATTTTAAGTTTTTTTTATAAATACCGGAATGTTCCGAAATCCGAAATTGGAAATTTTTAATTTAATTACTCCGGAATCGGAAATTCAACGAAAAGTTGCAATCCCTAGTCATGAATTATAATTAGTGTTAATTTTACTAAGTAAACAAAATATTATTTATATGTAAAAAATTGTAAGCAAAAGTCTGCAACAGGATATAAATCTAAATTAATATCTCAGTGTAAAGATTAACCAATCAAAATTCACCTGATTCAGTCTCCTGAATACACCTCTGAAAAACCAAGTTTGGAGTCAGATCTCTTTTTCCTTACTTTACAATGCAAAAACCACTAAACCAATCCCATATATACTAAATGAAAGGCTTGTACCCCCCCCCCCCTCCTCCATTCCTCGTACACAAGCCCCGCACGAACGTCTATGCAAATACATATTCATCCATGCATGCAGCTTCACACACAAAAGCTCACACTGATATATACCAAGCCACATCCTCTGATCCACATACCCATGACATTCACATTTCCTCTCCACCCTCTTAACTCCACCTAAGCTACCGAACACCCCTCGCAATACACCCGTCCCCCCCCCAACCTTGCACCCACCAACAATGTTATGAACAAACTATTTGAAACCAAAAACTGTTCACCTTGGACGATTAAAAAAATAAATTATAAATTTTAAATCTTAAATTCCAAATTCCAAATCCCAAATTCCAAATTTCCAGTTCCAAATTCCAAATTTAAAATTCCAATTCCAAACTTCAAAATTTTAATTCTTAAATCTTAAACTTCAAATTTCAAATTTTAAATTCCAAATTCCAAACTTCAAATTCCAAATTTCAAATTTTAAATTCCAAATTCCAAATTTCAAATTCCACATTCCAAATTTCAAATCCAAAATTCCAAATCTCAAATTCCAAAATCCAAAATTTCATATTTCAAAATCCAAAATTTCATATTCCAAATTTTAAATTTTAATTTCCCAACTTCAAACTCCAAATCGCAAATTCCAAATTCAAAACTATAATTCTTAAATTTTAAACTGCCAATTTCAAATACCAAATTTTAAATTTTAATTTTAAATTTCAAATTCCAAATTCAAAACTTCAAATTCCAAATCTCAAATTTTAAATTCCAAATACCAAATTTCAAATCCAAAATTCCAAATTCCAAATCGCAAATTCCAAAATCCAAAATTTCATATTCCAAATTTAAAATTTTAAATTTTAAATTCTAAATTCTAAATTTCAAATTGGAAGTTTCAAATTCCAAATTCCAAACTGCAAACTTCAAATTCTAATTTTCAACTTCCAAATTGCAAATTTCAAATTCCAAATTTCATATACTAATTTTAAATTTGATTGAAATCTCAAAAACTTCAAATTTCAAACCCCAAACTTTCAAACTCAAAATTACAAACTTCAAATTTTAAATTACAAATTACAAATTTTAAATTCCAAACTAAAATTCAAAATATTAAATTTTAAATCTTAAACTTCAAATTCCAAATTTCAAATACCAATTTTAAATTTTAATTTAAAATTCAAATTTTGAATTCCAAATTTCAAACTTCAATCGCCAAATTTCAAATTTTACAATCCAAATTCCAAATTTCAAATCCAAAATTCCAAATCCCAAATTCCAAAATCCAAAATTTCATATTCCAAATTTTAAATTTTAAATTCCACATTCCAAATTTCAAATTCTAAATTTCTAATTCCAAATTCCAAATTTCAAATCTAAATTTCAAATTGTAAATTTCAAATTCAAAATTTCAAACTTCAAATACGAAATTTCAAATTCCAAATTTCATATCCTAAATTTTAAATTTCGTATTTTAAATGTTAAATTTTAAATTTCAAACTTCAAATTTCAAACCCCAAAATCCAAATTTCAAATTCCAAATTCCAAACTTCAAATTCAAAATTTTAAATCTTATATCTTAAACTTCAAATTGCAAATTTCAAATATCAAATTTTAAATTTTAATTTTAAATTTGAAATTTCAAATTCCAAATTCCAAACTTCAAATTCCAAATATTCCAATCAAATTTTAAATTCCAAATCGCAAATCCCAACTTTCAAATTCCAAGTTACAAATTTCAAATTCCAAATTTCAAACTTCAAACTCCAAATTTCAAATTAATTCCACATTCCAAATTTCAAATCCAAAATTCCAAATCCCAAATTCCAAATTCCTAATTCCTAATTCCAAATTTCAAATTCTAAATTTCAAATTCCATATTTCAAATCTGAATTTCAAATTGTAAATTTTCAATTCCAAATTCCAAACCTCAAACCTCGAAGTTCAAATTTCAAAACCCAAACTCCAAATTTCAAATCCCAAACTTCAAATTTTATATTCTGTCAACGCATTTCATCAAAATTGTTGCCAACCCATGTCCAAGAGCCATTTGCATTTAAATCCCACATTTCAATGTTTTCAAGGTGGTTTGGCGTCTATTGGAGGGGGGTACCAAAATTGGTATTAATCTCAGCTCCGTAACCTTCCAATAGGCGCAAGTGTACGTACTGCCTCCTCGCGGCAACCACCGGTAACAGTAACCATTAGGCAGAATGTGGCCTTTTGTGACAGGCTAAAGTACGGCGCTAAAAGAGAAAACCTTGACCAATAACCCTAATCTAAGGTGGAACAGCATATGCCGATGGATGAATGGCTGATAGGTTAATCAGTCTATATATGCGGACTCTGGATACCAGGCACCCTCCAGTTTTATTTAGCCTTCCTGTAGTAAACCTGGGTGACCTACAGGCGACATTTTATTCCCAGCAACTCGCAAGAGTTAAATCAAAACGGTAGACGAGGCACGGGAAGGAATACACGGGAGTTGGTCTGCCCTCTCGAAGTCCTTGAGTTCCAATGCTACCGCTTTTCTAGCAGAAGTAAATGTTATTACATCTAGGAGGGAGAGCAATGAGCCCAGATAGTATGTATCACGTACCGGTCGGCAGTATTATCAGGTTCATTAAGAGCCTGAATATTGGCTGGACGGATAATTAAGTAGGGCTTGATGCACAAAAGATCTTTTAGGTCGCAGTGCGAGGTGGCTTAACGCCCACATCGCCCTCAAGTAATAATAATAATAATGATAATGTTTTCAAATTTCATGCTTTCTGAATATCATGCTTAATAAACGTATTAAAAAAAAATTTAAAATACACTCGCGCAATTAAATATCTCATCAAGAAATTTTTACAATTTTCTTGTCGGTCACATATTTTTTTGAAATTTATAATCAAAGCAAACACTTGTATTTCTATTGTTTCTATGTAACAGTAAACAAAACTGCAATATTTAGAGTGGTTTTTTGGTCAAATTATTTTAAATTATCATTTGAGCTTGAAATTTAGCAAAGTTCTGTTGTGATACAAAAGTTTTATTGAAAATTACATAAAATGAGTTATCGCATATCCAGTCTTGGTAATGTTAGTGCAGTAGAGGCAACGAGAATAGTGACATTACCGCAAGAAGGACATCTGGGAGGAACCAATTAATCAACGGTGTCACGGGTATTTGCTCGTTATCGAGAGAGTGACAACAATCAACAGAGACCAGCATTCGAGGGAGCACATGCAACTTCCCTACCAGATAATCGATATCTCAAGTTATTCGCTCTCAGAAACCGATTTATCACGTGTCCATCGCTGCGATCGGTACTTGCAGAGTTACGGGGTATTTTATTTTAAAGGAGACCACTCAGCGGCCCAGAATAACGGTCGAACATCGAAAACAACGATTGCGATTTGTCCGAGAACACGTCAACTGAGCAATTGATGATGATGATGATGATGATGATGATGATGATGATGATGATGATGATGATGATTGGAGTAACGGCCTGTTCTCAGATGAGTCAAGCTTCTGTTCGATAACGTCAGACAAACGTATTAGGATATATCGACGTGAGGGAGAACGATATGCACCAGTTAACATCGCTCCATATAGAAATTCTGGAGATGGGTCAGTTATGGTTTGGGGAGGAATTCTCTAACTTCTCGTACCGAACTAGTGCCCATAAGTGGAGGCCCACTTACTGCAATAAGGTATAAACAGGAATGCGTAGAACCCCACGTAATGCTTTTTGCTCCATATATTGAAAAAAAAATTATTTGCATTGGCCACACGTCGCAAGTGTAGCAATGGACTACCTTGAAAATATCAATTTACGAACGCTAAAATCGTCAGCTAGGAGCCCGGATCTCAACACGATTGAAAATATGTGGCACATACTTGGGGGAAAGTTATGGCAGAGAAATACCAGCACAGAAAATCTTTTAGAGTTTCAGAAGTCTATGGTTCAGGAGTGGGAAAATATACTTCAAGAAGATATAAGAAATTTGATTTTTGTAGTTTTAAACGAAGCTAAAATCGGCGATATTCGATATCGATTTTCGAATTAATAACTGATTGCTGGAACATTTGTCTAAATTTTTGTTGTAGAGGGAAATTTATGACAGTTATTGTTGTTAAATTAGTCTAGTATAATCCGACATTAAATTTATTCATTTTCTGTTTTTTTTTTTTTTGTGAGGTGTAAAGCCGAATATGGTGCGGATAGTAAAACAGTATTAAACTTTTTTGCTAGTACACCAATAATTACCAATGATGAATTAACCAATGATTAGTTTCCGAAAATGGCAAAAATCGAAATTTATTTTCGCTCTAATGGGAAATTTCATAAATCGAGGGATTGGTGACATGTACATTAATCCCTCGATTTACAAAATTTCCCAATAGAACAAATAGAAGAGAAATTTCGATTTTTGCCTAATTTTTCGAAAACTAATCATTTCGAAGTCGGTATTAGTATATTTTTAGTCAATATAATATACGTAAGTTTTATTTAACATTGCGCACGCATTATTTAAATGTTATTATTTTGCACATTTTCCTAGGTTTTATTAATTTCCCCACCCTCATAGGTGTCTTTATAAAATCTTTATTTTTTCGAGCAATTGCTCCTGAGACTGTATGGATTATATTCCCAGCTGCCCTCTGGCTTACTACCATGTAGCGTAATACCTCAAACATAATAAAATCTGTTGAATTGTGGTAAAAGGATATCCTTCTTTGAGATTGCTGGCCAAATAAAGAACCCCTTCTTTAACCGGAATCGGCGCCGAAATTCTTCCTCATTGTAAAATGCCATGTCTATTCTATCGTGAAACAGTTTAGGATGTTTAGATCGTGGATATAATATTATTTCGTAATCTGATTCACCAGACTCTAATGACGACGACGAAGATTCATTAAATAAATTTTCCATTTTTAACTTAAATTTTCAAATATTAATTTAAATAATTTAAACTTGCAATTCACTATGTTCACTAATCGATGTTTTGGAGTCCTGGTAACCTAGTTCATCGAGAAATGTGACAATCTGGAACAATAATTTTGTTGCGATTACAATAATTACAATACTTACTCAACATAACTTCGTTATAGTGGGAAAAGTAAAAAATTAATTATAAAACTAAATTATTATTAATATTTTATAGTTATATCGGTTTTTATTTGTGTATATTGATGTCGTAACTAAACACCAATCACACTGAGCCCATAAAATAACCGGTCAGATCACAAACTCTTTCGAAAAGTTTGACAACCATTGTCTTTGTGTCACTTTGAATGAAACTAATAAAAGCGTTACTGTTTGATACACACACACTGAACGAAGTACTCTTGTACTCCAATAATATTTACTCAACACTTTATCATATACACATTTCGTTTTCTCTATTACTTAACACTATAATGCGACACTATTATAATGTACAAAGAATTTTAAATAGCTCCATACATAGTAAATCTAAGTACATAATGAGTAATAATTCTTTCTCCAGATCATTTGTTTAAAAAAAAAAGCAACTCTTACGCATACTTATGTGCCGTTAAGTAATTTAATTCTTAACCCAATAAATCTTTCTGGAATGTAATTAGAGCGCTAAAAATAAATATGTTCGAACAAAACAAACAAAAATTGAAAATAAATAAAAATTAAATATTTCTTCTAACAAAGATAAATATATAAATTAAAATTAATTAATTTTTAATTAAATTATTATAAATGGTTAATTAATGCATTTATTATATATAATACAATCGTTTTCATTTAAAACAAAAAAAAAAACTTTAGGTTGTACAAAAGCTAATTACCTCATAAATTGTTTAATTAGTTTTTTCTAATATAAATTAGCACACCTGCAATCTGACTCTAGTCATATGTACTCGTATATGCATTGTTCGCTGAATTTTATTTTAGGTGTTTGCAATGAAGTAAACTCTTACTGGCAATTTAATGGGCATCAATCAGGTATTACAAAATGACATAATATGTAAAGTGGCTTATTTAAATATTAACATATGTTCGGCTGTATAAAGAAATTCTTTTGGTCGTGCAAATTTTCAAATTATGTATGTATTATCAATTAAATAGCGAAATTTAAATTTTTTGTTCGTGTTGTATTTGGTGCATCCATTCAGCCAGGTGTACAGCATTTTTAATTATGACATAACTAAAATGAATTTAAGTAAGCTTAACATGTGTACGAAACATAAAAATTGTCTCACTATTATTGAGAAAATAAATGAAATAATTTGAAGCACATATCATGAAATTCCTTAAAGCCTTGATTGAAGATGAACACGAACGTAAAATCTAATCACAGACTTTTTGCAATCTAAAATTTGATACTACCAGCATAAAGACAGTGGGGCTACACTGGAATCCAGTCCGAGATACATTCACTTAAAGTTTCTCTTGTTGATATAAATGCCCCAAACAGGAGCGTCATGGATATTTCAACCTCTTGGATGAATCTTTTATGGCTTTTTTTATGGCTTCGACAAAATGGCTGGGAATCTGGGATGGCAAACTCCAAAAATACATGAAAAGAAGATTTTTTTAATTTTTTTTCCTATCCATGGGTTGGCTTTTACGCTCGTGTAAAATGTCTGGGATGTAAGTTAGTACTCGAATATGTACTTTAATAGTATATAAAAAAGGTCTAGGACGGAATTTTAGGCTCGGTTGTCGCAGATAAAGTCAAATTTTCCTGGAATGGAAGTCTGGAATAAATTCAAGACGGTAAAGGTTGGAAGGTATTATTCCGACACCATCGATAGGGTCGGTGGATTTTAGGAGCTTGTAATTTTTGTGCTCCTTTAATGGGATAGCCTTTAGTTTGTCAAAATAGCCACACAGTGTCACAGAAGGCTGGCTACTAATGTTTAACGATGTAAAACTGGGCCCACATTTTTGAATTCAATCGGAAACGTCGCTCGTGAATTTAGTAAACAAAACTCCAAGGCTCCATTAAATTTTTTCATAAAATCTTTGAACATATCTTGATTCATTCGCCTACAAATTCTAAATATTTCCCCAAAGCGGCGGTAGGAAAATGCTTCCAGATATAATGTTCTCAACTTTTTATAGTCTTAATAGTGTATCTGAGTTCAATTCTCTATTTTTCGGGCATCCCACGTACACCTTGCCTGTAATTCAAACTTCGATTCGTCGCTCCAGAAAACTTTTTCCTAATCGCCAATGATTTGTGTAGGTGTTGTTTTGTGAAATGTATCCTGAGTTTTAAACTTTGTTAGAAATAATTCACTTTTTGCATTTCACCCATGCAACGATCAAATAAAAAAATCACCTTTAAGCCAACTTTATCTTTTCGTTGTTTTTGGAGCCATTTTTTTCTGCAACCATATCGACCATATTCCCCGAACATTAGAGGTTTTAATGGCACCATAAACCACCACCATTGAATCTGTTGTAATTTCTCGCGTTGCTTCGTTTCATTAAATAAATTTAAAACGTTTAATTATTTATACTGCCGTAGTTCCATCAAGGTTTAATAATTCTCGTGCAACACATTATACAGGAATGTAAAACTATTGCTCCGTTTTGCTCGGTGCGCCCTAAGTGCCGTAGGAGTGAGTCTTCATATAAGCCAAAGAGGGTAACTATTTGTTTCTAATTTAAACTGCACAGGAACTTAATTTATTTATTGTAATTAGGAGCAAAAAACACAGAAAATTCTTTAAGCTACTCAAAATTGAACACTGCTTCTATCGTGAAGGTGACCATATTTGATCAAAATCACATCCCGACAAAGCACGAATTGTTGCCAGGAGTCAAAAACCTAAATCTGTTGCGATTTAGACTACTGCTGTAATGGAAACCGTATTCTGAGGATTTAAACCCTCTCGGCTATTTTGCTTGGGCAACACTAAAGCCTGCGCCAAACCACATACAAGTTTGGAGACATTACATGTTGCCAAGATCTGGGGTGAAATGCCTCTAGAAATGCTTCGAACGGCTGCTGAAAATTTTAGTAAACGTTTAAAGTTATGTGATGATGCTCATGGAGGCTATTTTGAATTTTTTTTAGTTTTCAAATTCTTTTAAAAGATTTGGAATTTAGTTAGTCTCCGTAGTAATGTTAGCATTATTAGTAAATTATGAGCATTTTAAAGATTAAATTGTTTTATGCGTAAGGCCATTTGGGTTAATTTGTCACAATACCTATTCCAATTGTAACCTGGAGACTACGGTTTAGTAAATCCGATTTTGTAAATTTTTAGAGTTTAGTCGCAATATGTCAACCTCAATATTAGCTAATCGCTTTGTTTTGTCTAGAGTACTTGAATAAGTTTAGCTAAATCGGATTTATTAAACCACAGGATATAAAGGGTATATAGAGTTGAAACAGAATTCATCCGCCCCGTTCCGCCCGTTTTTTATCCGCTCCTGTGCGTTTCATACAACATAATGCATCCGTTCCGTTTGTCAAACTATTTTGTAACAAACCATTCCTTCAAATAAAAATATTTTTTTGATTTGAAATAAATATTTTCTTAAAAGTTGTTACAACGGATACATCTAGTGAAATAACGTGCAATTCACCAAACCGTTCTGTATGCATTTGTTCCATTTCTCAGCAAAAAAAATCAATCAAGTCATGAAAGCTGAAATTCGTATTATGACGACTGAAGTAAACTTCTGCCTCTAGTATGGAAAGCACAGAGACAATGGCCACAGGATGGTAATTTTAATTCTAACTCCGAGCGCTTTTGGAAAATGCATTGATTCGTGAATCAATGTCAATCGACGTTAAATTAATTATCACATTATAAATAAAGAAGATGCCATATAAATGTTCTAAATTTAGATGTTGTGGTTGAAACCCTCCGCGTAGAAGATACGCTCAAATTAAAGATATCTGAGCCAGATTGATATTATATTAATTGTATGCGTTACGGAATATCGTCTTCGCCATTCGCCTCCGTCCTTTGTGAATACGATTCCTAGGTAAGAAAACTCCTCTAGATCATCGGAAGAGGTCAGGGTTTGGTACCAATTCTCAGCTGTTTCGTCTATTTACTCATATTTGAAAAACCGAGACCTTCACTTCACTCACTCATCAATACTGATTCTGAAGATATCTCTCTGATCGATACATGATCTACAGCAGTGATCGCAAATACGTAGCACACGTCAAAAAAAATTTAAATTTTAAAAAATCGCTCTTTTTTGCAGTTATTCTTACAAAAAATGGAAAAGACGTTTCTAAAATTTTGATAAAGCCCAAATATGTATTGAAATGGCGGGAAATGGGAACCTGTGAAAGCAATTTGGTCATAACCACCTTTGTAATGAATACCAAATATTTTTGGCAAACACGAAAAGCCCGATAGAAAATTACTTGGTGATAAAATACACATGGATTGATCAAAACCTTGTCAAATTTTTCAATTTCGCAGGTTGGTTAAGTCCAATTGCCACAATCGAACGACCTAAGAACCCATGTTACACTACTTGAGGAGCTTTTTTTGCTCTTGCGTGTTTAGGAAGCTTTCAGTGAGACGATTGTGCCTTAATTGTCGATGTAATATTCGTAAACTCCTGTTTTATCAGTTCTGGATCGTTGTTGACTGAATTCAACAATTTCGGAGGTAGTTTTACTGTCACACGTTTCATACCTGAAACCCATTTGGAATTATTTTTGTTAGATACCGAAATGTTTCAAACCGAGCAGCCACAATAAACCATTGCAAATTTTTATTGCGATACATTTTTATTTTCTTCATATCATCGTAGTTCTATCTTGGTGTAAGTCCAAAATCACGTTTCCGATACATTTTGACGCTTTCCGAGGAAACTGGTAATCGCAGGAAGAAAAACCAAAAACACAAATGTAAAGCTTTCAACTTTAATCAAATTGGTGCACAACTACAAAAGTTCCGTTTAGAGCAGGAATGGAGTTTCTTAAACGAAACGTGGCCAGAATTCAACAAATATTCCAACACATTGCTAATAATACTTTTGTACATAAATACAAGCCATAAATAAAAAATAAAATAAAAATTGATGAGAAATTGGTTTTTTAAATGCATGGCCAATCGCCTTTTTTTGTTTGTCAATAAATTTTAGTAAAATTTTATATCTACGTTATTAAGCGGATTCTGTAAGTAGTCTCTAATATAAAATGGAAATATTGACGCTCTGAAGAATTTCTGGGGTTACATGGACAACCAATCTTTGTGGAAGTATTTTAATAAAATTTTACATCTGAGATTTGATATGTAAAGTCGATTCTTTGAGTAGTTTTGAAGAATTCCTTCGGCCATATATATCTTCATGCTTTAGCCGATATCTTAAATCAAATATTACAATCGTTAAATTTATTTATACATACTGAGCCAATTCAGACTATTTCCTTAACTCTAGCATCACATGGAACAAGCCCATTTGTTGACGGATTTTAGTGAAAATTATGGCCTGAAGGATTTTTTCGGCTGTAAAGTTGGGCTGAGATTAGAACTTATAAACTAAAACATGGCCCAACGGCAAAAAATATTTTGGAACACTACTCGTACTAATGGTGTTACGGTCGATATCATAAATCAAAAATTAGATTTGCCAATTTTGGTTTTCCATAAACAGCCAATGCGGTTAATTTTTGCCACCTCCAGCATCAAATGGAATAAACACATTTATCGATTTACTGATTCTATAAATATTTAGTTCAAAATCTAAAATAGATTAAATCATGCCTTAAAGAATTTTTTGGGCTATATCATTTGGGCTGCTGTTTGATTTTTTAATTAAAATATTTAAATTGTATGGAAATTATTATTTTTCTGTCCTTCCTCTAAACTTTCAGGACAATGTAAGACATTTTCCAGAACAACCGCAGAAGTTTGAAAAACCAGAACATGTCCGGAGCAACTAGGACGTCTGGCCATCGGTAATTGTCATTCCTCTAAAATGAAAGAAATTTATTCATTTGAATTTGTATATCAATTTTTTGAAGAAGCGTTCAACCAAAAGTTCTAAACAAAATACCAGGGAAATGCGATTAGCATAAAGGTTAACTCACATATTATAAAAAAAACGTTTGGCACAAATAATTGCATTGGCACGCCAATAATCAACTACTTGCGAATACTGATCAATAGTATACGGTCTATATCCAGCTTGTTCAGTTAGCAGGAAACTTTCAAAATTGTGTTCAGAGGAGGCATCCTCAAGGAGCAGAATATGAGAAGCAATACATTGTAATCAGCGCTCGGTCTCCACATTAGAAACGATGTCCATGTACCTTTTTCCTTATTCTGCGTTTCGTTTTGACAGAAGCTGGTTACGCTAGAATTTTATTGTGTTCTAAATTCTTCCAATACGTATTGAAAGTTTCTGTTAAAGACTTTTAGTCGAAGTTTAGAAATTTCGGAATTCGCCAAATTTTCAGCTAAAAATGTATGAGTTATAATTTTGGAATCTTGATTATTTGAATCTAAGCTTACATAATTTGTTTTAGGTCAAAGTATTGGAAAATTTTTTAGCACAATTGATGATTCTTGAAAAGTGGAAGAATCTCTGAATTTTAAAACTTTGTCACATTTTTAAAATTATTGAAGTTTCAAAAATTACTGAGTACGATTCTGAAAATTCATTCAACTTTTATTTTTAATGATCTTTAGTAAATTATCGTAACCTTGTGACGCACAAAAATTTAGATAATCGCAATATGGTGAAATAGTTGCAAATAGTTTATCGAAAACCGACGGTTTTGGTAAAGGCTTCAATTGTCAAGATGTTAAATATTAGATAAGTTAATGGTTTGTTGACAAGTAATTCCGAAATGAGCAATCATATGTTTCAGATAAATCACTTAAACTTTTCAAGCAAAAGCCACTTGTTATACGTTGCCAAAAAATTAGAAATCCAGTTTTACAAATAGCCATTTAAAAATAATGATTTTTGCGATTTTTAATCAAGATAAAAGTTCAGTTTTTGTTTTTTATGTCCAATTAACATTCAAATATCGTCACATATTGCCAAATTTGTATTTATATAAAATTCGGTCTCCCAAACTTGTTTTTCACTTTTACTAACTCAAAAATATGTCTGTGCATTAAAATATATCGTGTGAATTATTATACAAATATTATGCAGATGCATGCAATTTATAAATTTTAATGTTTGGGAACTTATATGGGCGCACATATTGCATTCATACATATATTCCTTTTATGACAAATATATGCGTCTTATCTTTCAACGGGGACTATTATTTTTGATAACGAAATTTGCATCATCATAACCGATTTCTTTTGAGACCACACTCGTACATACATATAAATTAAATTATATGTATCAAAAAAAAAAAAAAATCAAATTATGTAGATAAATTAAAAAAAAAATTCTTAAGAAAATCTAATAGAATCTTATTATGAATTCTTTCGCATTCGAATTATACATTTTGAATTGTTCATCTTAATGGAAAACAGATGTTTATTAGATTAAAATAAAAAAATACAAAATATTAAAAATTACGAAAACCACGAATGAAAAATCTGTATTATTATTTTGTCAGTTGAGATAATATCGCATTGTATTAACTCTACAAATCGTCTTGCATTATTACTTAGCAAAATTTGTTCAATTAAATTTTGGACAAACGGTTGTAAAACAGGTGGCATAGATTTATTCACGTAATTCGTGCGATTTAATATATTTCAGCTGCGCACGCCACTTTAATTATAAGAAAATATTCTGTCCACAAATTCTTTGTTTGGGGATTACCACAATGTATGTAGATTTGTTTGCATAGATGACGCGAAATAATTGACATTTATTAGGTTTGACTTTGAACCATGATTTATTACGGTTAACAGACTACATTGCGATAGTATAGAACAGGGTGAGAAATCAATGATACATACTATTTTATCCAAGTGATTAGACTGTTAAGATTATCATTGTCAAATTTCAAATAAGGGAACTGAAAATCTCCAATTTAATTTGTTTAATTCTGAAATAAGGAGCATAAATCATATCCATATTTTGACTGACGAGTTTTTACATCAACAGCAGTCAACATTCTCTGTAACAAAGCAAATTTATATTATTTAGTTGTTTATAGATGACGCCAATTATTATGTAGCAATGAAACGACTGGTCCAAAATTACGATAAGAAGAAGCCCATAGTCGAGACATACATACGTGTTTTCTAGCAACACTGAAATTCAATAAGGCCACAGCTAGAAACATAATGAAGTTTCATGATACCATAAACGAAACAGTACGCGAATTAAAAACGCTTGGTCCAGATGCAACAAATCGGGATCCATGCGGATACTTTTATTATCTACCGATAAACTAGATGAGGAAACATAACGTATTTGGAAGTATGAAAGTGCAAACAATGATTTTTCCACCATTCAAACGCTACTTGAATTTTTAAACAAACGAATGGATGCATCAGCCAAAGACGAAGCGCAATTACAATAAAGGCACACTACTACCAGATCGTACAACACCGAAGTTCATACCTAGCTGCCCATTATGCAATAGTAACCATAAATTACATGATTGTATGAAATTCCGAGAATTATCTGTGACGAAACGTCGAGATTTTATTTCCAAAGCCAACCGATGCTTTAACTGCCTCAGCCAAGGGCATGTTATTATGAATTGAAGAGCTACCAAACATTGTCAGAAGTGCCCAAAACGACATAATACGTTGCTTCATTTTGTACCGGAAGCACCTATTCCAGTGGCTAACCATGTATGTTCATCTCCAGTCGAAAGCGCAGGCACTATAGAAAATGTTTCATCCGCAGTAAATTTGCAATCCAAAAGATGTGTTAGATTTTGAGCCCCATTGTCAGTTAATCCAACGATATCTATTCTGCCAACAGCTTGTGTTGAGGTAGAAGACAAATATGGCAATTGAGTTAAAGGTCGAGCATTGTTGGGCTCAATTGGATTTGCTGATGCATCCTTGGATACATATGCCGCAGTCATATATTCGCGTTCATTCAAAACGGACAACCTAAGGTCAACCTACATATTTCAAAAACTCGAGTTACTCCAATTAAAGCCATAAGTATTCCAAAAATCGAACTAAACGCTGCAACATTATTGGTTCGCCTATATATTAAATATTGTACTAACATCTCTCAATTTGGCGGGAGAACCTAACATTTATCTATATTCAGATTCTACAATCACGCTGCAGTGGCTATTCAAACCGCCAAAATTGTTGAAAACGTTCGAGGCCAACCGCGTCTCTGAAATAATGATGACAACCTTGCTTAGCCAGTGGTATTTTATTCCAACCGAAGACAACCCAGCCGATTATGCTACTCGTGGAGTGAAGCCGCAAGAATTTGTAAATAATTCAACGTGGGTCAATAGACCAAAATTCTTGCACGAACTCCAACTTCAACTTAAATAATTACCAATTACCGAGGCTTTAACCAATTTTGCGGAAGTTCAACCAAATACTCTAATTGTCGCACAATGTCTCATGTTTTATCCTATGTATATTCTGCGGTAGGTACAAAGAGAGGTTAACCACCAAATCAAGACGAATACCGCAGAAGACTTTAACATTAAAGGAGATTTCCAATGCCGAATCCATGATATATCGTTTCATTTAGCAAGAAACATATGATGCAGATATAAACTTATTGTTGAAGGGAAAACCATTACCAAATAATTTCAAAATTTTAACATTTCATCCATTTATAGATGACAAAGGTATTCTCCGAGTGGGAGGACCCTTGAAATATTGCTGCCAAATAATCACCGAGAGAATAGCCATCGAAACTCATTACAAAAATTTGTACTCTGGGCAAAAGATGACCAACACAATCTTGAAGCAAATGTTCGCTATACCGCGGGCTAAGAATATAATAAGACGCATTATCCATTCGTGCCTCATATGTCGACGCTACAAGGCTCAATAGCAGCAGCAGCTAATGGGGCAGCTTCCCTCTTGCAGAGTTAATCCATCTATAAAACCATCCATCGAAGTTGGCATCGACTTAGCAGGGCTATATAAGTATTATAATAGCTGCGTTTTTCTATTATATTGCTCCTCAAGATCGCGATAAATACAGGGAAAAATACTGGGAAATTTTTGCTGTTTTTTTTTAGTACAGAATTGTATACCACTTATTGTCAATAATATGAAAATCAATTTTTGTTGGAATCTGATTCAAATATGTCGGAGTCCAAGGATTGGAAAGAATTTCCCATTATGAAATGTGCGGACATCATTGCTCTATCAATGAAAGAGTTGAAGTCAATGCATGCTGGAAAGCCTTATGACCCGCTGCGATTCTCGAAGCAAATCTCATACCACCCATTTAAAATGAACCACAAGGTGCACCACCAGTACGCCACGATGAAAAACACTCCCAGTTCCAAGTGCACCACCGGTATGTCGCAACAATAATACAACAAGCGGCCAGTGACCACTGGTATATCACACTTTTGGTTAGCACGGTGTTTTGGTGGAACGTAATCACCGTGTTATACGAGTTACTTACGGGTTACCTGCATTTACAAATTATTTTCATTGTATTTCCCTTGTGTCTTCTTTTCTTAAAGAATTTTTGTCAAGATTTTTTGACATTTGAAAAATAAATAGAAATGAACTACTAGATGTGTACTAAAAAAATTTCCCTCTTTCGTCAGTTCATAATTTATTTTCAAATTTCAGGAACTCTGTTGTATCCCACATAAAACCATAGAATTGTTGCGAACTCGTAAATATAAATTTTATCAAAAATTATCATTTAAGTCAATGAATTACTTTATTTAGTTTAACATTAAATCTATCACATTTAATGATTAAATATTTAAATAATTTCAACTTAACTGAAAAAATCGAAAAAAGTTTATCGCGATCTCGAACAGCAATCTATAGAAAAACACAGCTTTAGAGATCCTGAGAAAACGGCCAAGGCTTCCAGAGAAACAAAGTCGTAGTTAAATTGTACATGGTTAAGTTGTGTGGTTGTAGTTTAACTTAGCTAGGTATCGACATATCGACTACAAACGTGTTTATAACCGGGTCGATTCCATCGTGACTAACATTCCTTTCCTAGCTGTTTTGTGCTGGATTTCGTGGAGGTAGTATTGAATGTTTAGTTCTTACTTATCGAATAGGGTACAGAGTGTAAAAATAAATGATTGTGTTAGTCAAAGTCTAGTAATTAATGATAGAGTTCCCTAGGGGTGTGTATTAGCATCATAGTTGTTCTTGATTTATCTAAACTCTTTATTACTTCGGTCTAAAAAGACCAAAGTATTGAAATCCTGTCAAAAATGACGAAAAATTTGGTTGGTCCAAAACCACTTTTCTCGACGTTTTGAAAGTCCCTGAGTCTGAAAAAGCAAAAAAAAAAAAAAAATGTCCGTCCGTCTGTCTGGATGTCTGGATGTCTGGATGTCTGGATGTCTGGATGTCTGGATGTCTGGACCCATGGTATCTCGAGAACGGCTTGTCCGATTTGGATTTTTTTTTTGCCAATCTGTTTCTATGGTCAAGGCGGAGATTTGAAAAGCTTTTGGAGACTGTACGCCAAGGGGGTGGGGTACCTGCCATACGAATTGACCCAAAATAACTGCTTTTACAAATATTTACGATTTTTTTATATATGAGTATTTGATTATTGAATTGGGCATTGAATTTGGCATTGAATTGGGAATTGATTTGAAGATTAAATTAGGGGTCAATTTGCGCGTTGAGTTGAAGTTGAGTTGGAGTTGAGTAGGGGTTGGATTTGGATGTGGTGAATAGTTAACAAATTTTTTATATGATGGAACTTGCCTATTTATCAACCGATTATGATGAAATTCGACATTTGTATTGGAAATAAGATTCTAAAATGATTTATGGATGAAGTTCTGGGATTTTAAAACGATTTCTGGATGAAGTTCTGGAATATGGCCAAGTATGATGGAACTTGCCCATTTCTCAACCGATTACGATGAAATTCGACATTTGTGTTAGAAATGGGATTCTAAAATGATTTATGGATGAAGTTCTGGGATTTTAAAACGATTTCTGGATGAAGTTCTGGAATATGGCCAAGTATGATGGAACTTGTCTATTTATCAACCGATTATTATGAAATTGAATATGTGTGTTAGAAATGGGATTCTAAAATGAATTTTGGATGAAGTTCTGGAATATGGCCAAGTAGGATGGAACTTGCCCATTTCTCAACCGATTACGATGAAATTCGGCATTTCTATTGGAAATGGGATTCTAAAATGATTTATGGATGAAGTTCTGGGATTTTAAAACGATTTCTGGATGAAGTTCTGGAATATGGCCAAGTATGATGGAACTTGCCTATTTATCAACCGATTATTATGAAATTTAATATGTGTGTTAGAAATGGGATTCTAAAATGAGTTTTGGATGAAGTTCTGGAACATGGCAAAGTAGGTTAGAACTTGCCCATTTCTCAACCGATTGCGATGAAATTCGACATTTGTATTGGAAATGGGATTCTAAAATGATTTATGGATGAAGTTCTGGGATTTTAAAACGATTTCTGGATGAAGTTCTGGAATATGGCCAAGTATGATGGAACTTTCCTATTTATCAATCGATTATTATGAAATTTAATATGTGTGTTAGAAATGGGATTCTAAAATGAGTTTTGGATGAAGTTCTGGAATATGGCCAAGTAGGATGGAACTTGCCCATTTCTCAACCGATTACGATGAAATTCGACATTTTTATTGGAAATGGGATTCTAAAATGATTTATGGATGAAGTTCTGGGATTTTAAAACGATTTCTGGATGAAGTTCTGGAATATGACTAAGTATGATGGAACTTGCCCATTTCTCAACCGATTACGATGAAATTCGACATTTGTATTAGAAATGGGAGTCTGAAATGAGGTTTGGGCGAAGTTCAGGAATATGGCCAAGTATGATGGAACTTGGCTATTTCTTAACCGATTATAATGAAATTTGATATCTGCGTTGGAAATGGCAATATTTGATATGTGTGGAATATGGCCAAGTAGGATGGAACTAATTGACTATGCCTTAACCGCGGGTTTCATTGTGTTAGACATGTGCGTTGTAAATGGGATTCTAAAATGAGTTTTCGGATAAATTTCTGGAGTATGGTCAGTTAAACGGTTAGAAGTATCAGTATAATTTGTTATACTACTTTCGGTATAAAGTTCTAGAATACGATTTTTCGTTTTAAATTGGATGCCTGTACCCAGGGCCAATCAGAGGGTGGGCCAGCCGGGCCATATGGCACGGGCCCCCGATTTTTAGGGGCCCCCGAATTTTTTGTTACTATAGATTTCTCATTTGCGCTTGCTCTTCGATAGTATTTTGTCTTTGTAACAAGAACAAGATGTGTGACAATTTAAAATTTGACATTGAAGAGCGTTTTATTTGCTTCGATTCATTCTCTGGAAAAACCGGAGAAGAAATGGTGTGCCAGAATTCTTGAAATTTTGTCGGATATGGAATTAAATTTTAATTTATGTATTGCCCAAGCATATGATAATGGTGCAAATATGGCTGGCAAGCTAAACGGTGTGCAAGCCATTCTTACGAAGCGTAATGCTAATTGTATTTTTTCCGGCTGTGGGAACCACACATTAAATCTTATTGGAGTTGATTCAGCTGAATCGTGTAAAGAAGCTGTACAATTTTTTGGAGTTATACAACAAATGTATAATTTTTTTAGCAGTAGTCCGCGGAGATTGGAGGTATTAAAGAAACATATCCGTATGTCTCTTCACTCGATTTCCAAAACTAGATGGTCTGCTAGAATAGATGCAGTAAAACCAATAGCCAAATGTCTATTATCTATTCGAGATGCTTTAAATGAAATGCATTCCTTTAATTTACCACCACACGCAATCGTTGAATTACACTTAATTGAGAAATATTTAAATAAATTTGAATGTGTTTTGCTCTCTATCATATGGCTCGATATTTTGACAGATTTGCATCAGACAAATTTGGTAATTGAAGCTCGAAATGCTACACTTGATATTGAGCAAAATAATATTGAAAGTCTAGTAATGAGATTTCGCAATTTAAGCGGAATGTGGAATGAAATATTTGCGAAAGCAAAAGCTAAAGCACGTGAATATGGAGTTACATGTGATTTTGCCATTAATAGAACGATACGGACACAATCGGATGCTGAAAAATACTACAGGATAAATGTGTTTAACGTAATAGTTAATTCGTAATAGCTGGCTTACAAAGGCGATTTCAATTTTTACAAAAAATCTGCAATCTTTTCGGATTTCTTTGGTCATTTCCAAATTTGACTGATGAAAAAATTGAAGCTGCAGTAAACCGTTTGCATTCAAAATACACGAGTGAGTTATCAAACGAGATACTAGATGAGGTAAAATTCCTTAAAAAAATGTATGTAACTAATTTCAATGCAGATCCGACATCAACAAATTTATTAGAAAATATTCTCAGTAAAAATTCAGCGGGTTTATTTCCGAATCTTATCATTGTCTTGGATTGACAATGTTAAACATTAACCACGACATCGCAAGAAAAATTAATTTTGAGCAAATCATTAGAGAATTTTCTAATAATAAAGCGAGAAAAGCTTCAATCTAATAAATCCTAATAAATACTAAAATGAATTCATGTGATATAAACATAAGATTGTTTTATTTTATTTTTATGGGGCCCCATTTTAATAATTTGGCCCAGGCCCCCTGCTAGCTCTGAAAGGCCCTGCCTGTACCCATGTTGAAGCTTTTGACCTGTTTGGCTGTTGTTGTATAAGTAAATATATATTGGTTAAAATAGAAATCAATAATGTCAAAACAGTCACACCAACTTTATGATATTATTGAAGATACCAAAGACCGAAGTTCTGATCACCTCGTGAGGTTTCAGCCCTTTATATTTTTTAATATTGAATTTAATTCTGTAGTGGTTGCTTTTGCAGATGACTTAGTATTCATGTAAGATAAACCGACAAAGATTGATACTATTAACCGTATTCATTATGATGGTGACTCATTATGAGATGGTGTGATACGCATTCCATGTTACTGAGTACAAAAACCAAAGCTATGTTTTATTATCTAAATGGTGCTTTTATTAACGGATCACAACATCATTTATCATGAATTGGAATGTAATCAGGCAACATGTGCAAATGCATGTTTTAAAATTGAATGTGTCACAACATTTAAATATCTTGGACTCACTATTGATAACTCTTTAGGTCCGAAATTAAAAAGAATTCCAAGACTAAGTTGAAAAAAGTCCAGTACGTTGAAGCAATGGAGTTAATTCTCCAAAGCTGTGAATTTACATTCAACAATAAGACATACAAACAACTATTTGGTTCCCCCATTGGCTCACCGACTAGTCCGGCCGTTGCGGAGTTGGTTATGGAGTTTGTTGAAAAAAATGCATGTGAAGTTTATCCTAAATATTTCTTAAAAAAAAAAAAAAAAAAAAAAATTAGGAATACTCTAGGATAACTTCATGCGCCTTTTTACCGATATGAAGTTTATACTATAATTTTCCTAAAACAAATAAAACAATATAATTCTTGAATGTATTTGTGTAATGCAAACATTTAGGCGGATTCAAGAAAATACGATCGTTATAGACCGGATCCCTTCTTTATCCATCTTTATAAAATACATTTTGTTAAAATTCGCCAAAGAGTAAAATACGCCAAAATTATCAAACCGAATAATAACTAAAATTTTCAATATTTGACAAAATTGCTACTTCTACAAAACAAATAATTATGAAAGCAATGGTGGTAGGACAAGTTCTTCTCGCACCCGTTGAAAACAGAGGTTATTATGGCTTGAAGTTATAAGCTTAATTTTTCTATAGCTATTTTTATGTTAAATTTGATGAATTTTTACGCAAAGTACGCGGTAGTGCAAGTTGATTGAATTAAAGAATAGGCGATGGTTTAGGTTGTTATGCATAATGTGTGTATGCCTGTACGATAACTAAAATATGGCACTTACATAATTGTTACATTTTAAGTTATTTCAATTTTGTATTGTACAATGAGCAAATGACTATTTTTGTGATCTTTAACATTAATATTAACCCTAATGAACGTGTACAATATATTGTACATCAGCTTTCGTCGCTTCGACCAACAATTATTTTTAATTTTTGTGTCATTTCACTTGTGCGATCGCTTACTTATTTATTTATCATATTACAGTAATATTAGCAATGCCATATCTTAGTAGTGCATAGTTGTGTAGTGCATAGCGTTCGAAAGGGTTAAAGTAACTCGCTAAAATCTTGGATGATGATTTCATTTTTTCAACAATATCTCACAAAAAAATTAGAAGATTGAAATGCGAAAGAGTTAGGAGCGCCCCAAAAAAGATGACATATAGATAAAAACACAAAAAAAATTAAAATTATAATTTCTTCACATAATAAATGAGGGGCTCAGAACCTGAGTGGACTAACCCACATTTTTAAACATTTTCGTTTAATCGGCCATAAATATTGTTGGAAACGGAATCTAATTATACCGACCTCCAATTCAAAAACGGTTATTTTCAGGTTACTTATTATAATATTGGTTTTATAATAAATTACCATTTCAATGAACATTTATGACATTTTGTGGGTAAGGCCACTATGTTTCTGAGCCCCTCAAATATACTACGACACAATATTTAACATTTTTAGAGACCGTGACCATCGGATTCCCTTACAGGGTAGTAAGTAGCCAAATCGCCAGAAATCTATTGAATAATCGGCCACACCATCAGAAATATCTTGAAATAATCGGCCAAATCATCAGAAATCTGCGGAATTAGTTGGCCACGATGTCAGAAATATCTTGAAATAATCGGCCGTTTCCTGAGAAATTTCTTTAAATAATCGGCCTCATAGTAAGAAATTAGCGGAAATATTCAGTCACATCGCCAGAATTCAATTGAAAAAATCAGCGACACTATCAGAAGTATAAAGACAATAATGTCATATGTGACACTCCTATGGTATACGGAGTTAGCACACAAAAAATCCAGTTTCAATCTGCAAGGTCCATGATAAATTTCTGAAAATCACTGATTAGATGAATTAGGGGTGCAACTTACTACCCTGTAAGGGAATCCGATGGTCACGGTCTCTAACCATGTTTAGTATTATTTCATATGTGACACTCCTATGGTATACGGAGTTAGCACACAAAAAATCCAGTTTCAATATGCAAGGTCCATGATAAATTTCTGAAAATCACTGATTAGATGAATTAGGGGTGCAACTTACTACCCTGTAAGGGAATCCGATGGTCACGGTCTCTAACCATGTTTAGTATTATTTCATATGAGACACTCCTATGGTATACGGAGTTAGCACACAAAAAATCCAGTTTCAATATGCAAGGTCCATGATAAATTCTGAAAATCACTGATTAGATGAATTAGGGGTGCAACTTACTATCCATGTTTAGTATTATGTCATATGTGACACTCCTATGGTATACGGAGTTATCACAGAAAAAATCCAGTTTCAATATGCAAAGTCCATGATAAATTTCTGAAAATCACTGATTAGATGAATTAGGGGTGCAACTTACTACCCTGTAAGGGAATCCGATGGTCACGGTCTCTAACCATGTTTAGTATTATTTCATATGTGAAACTCCTGTGGTATACGGAGTTAGCACACAAAAAATCCAGTTTCAATATGCAAGGTCCATGATAAATTTCTGAAAATCACTGATTAGATGAATTAAGGGTGCTACTTACTACCCTGAAAGGGAAACCGATGGTCACGGTCTCTAACCATGTTTAGTATTATTTCATATGTGACACTCCTGTGGTATACGGAGTTAGCACACAAGAAATCCAGTTTCAATATGCAAGGTCCATGATAAATTCTGAAAATCACTGATTAGATGAATTAGGGGTGCAACTTACTATCCATGTTTAGTATTATGTCATATGTGACACTCCTATGGTATACGGAGTTAGCACACAAAAAATCCAGTTTCAATATGCAAGGTCCATGATAAATTTCTGAAAATCACTGATTAGATGAATTAGGGGTGCAACTTACTATCCTGTAAGGGAATCCGATGGTCACGGTCTCTAACCATGTTTAGTATTATTTCATATGTGACACTCCTGTGGTATACGGAGTTAGCACACAAGAAATCCAGTTTCAATATGCAAGGTCCATGATAAATTCTGAAAATCACTGATTAGATGAATTAGGGGTGCAACTTACTATCCTGTAAGGGAATCCGATGGTCACGGTCTCTAACCATGTTTAGTATTATTTCATATGTGACACTCCTATGGTATACGGAGTTATCACACAAAAAATCCAGTTTCAATATGCAAGGTCCATGATAAGTTTCTGAAAATCACTGATTAGATGAATTAGGGGTGCAACTTACTACCCTGAAAGGGAAACCGATGGTCACGGTCTCTAACCATGTTTAGTATTATTTCATATGTGACACTCCTATGGTATACGGAGTTAGCACACAAAAAATCCAGTTTCAATATGCAAGGTCCATGATAAATTTCTGAAAATCACTGATTAGATGAATTAGGGGTGCAACTTACTATCCATGTTTAGTATTATGTCATATGTGACACTCCTATGGTATACGGAGTTAGCACACAAAAAATCCAGTTTCAATATGCAAGGTCCATGATAAATTTCTGAAAATCACTGATTAGATGAATTAGGGGTGCAACTTACTATCCTGTAAGGGAATCCGATGGTCACGGTCTCTAACCATGTTTAGTATTATTTCATATGTGACACTCCTGTGGTATACGGAGTTAGCACACAAAAAATCCAGTTTCAATATGCAAGGTCCATGATAAATTTCTGAAAATCACTGATTAGATGAATTAGGGGTGCAACTTACTATCCATGTTTAGTATTATGTCATATGTGACACTCCTATGGTATACGGAGTTAGCACACAAAAAATCCAGTTTCAATATGCAAGGTCCATGATAAATTTCTGAAAATCACTGATTAGATGAATTAGGGGTGCAACTTACTATCCTGTAAGGGAATCCGATGGTCACGGTCTCTAACCATGTTTAGTATTATTTCATATGTGACACTCCTGTGGTATACGGAGTTAGCACACAAAAAATCCAGTTTCAATATGCAAGGTCCATGATAAATTCTGAAAATCACTGATTAGATGAATTAGGGGTGCAACTTACTATCCATGTTTAGTATTATGTCATATGTGACACTCCTATGGTATACGGAGTTAGCACACAAAAAATCCAGTTTCAATATGCAAGGTCCATGATAAATTTCTGAAAATCACTGATTAGATGAATTAGGGGTGCAACTTACTATCCTGTAAGGGAATCCGATGGTCACGGTCTCTAACCATGTTTAGTATTATTTCATATGTGACACTCCTGTGGTATACGGAGTTAGCACACAAGAAATCCAGTTTCAATATGCAAGGTCCATGATAAATTCTGAAAATCACTGATTAGATGAATTAGGGGTGCAACTTACTATCCATGTTTAGTATTATGTCATATGTGACACTCCTATGGTATACGGAGTTAGCACACAAAAAATCCAGTTTCAATATGCAAGGTCCATGATAAATTCTGAAAATCACTGATTAGATGAATTAGGGGTGCAACTTACTATCCTGTAAGGGAATCCGATGGTCACGGTCTCTAACCATGTTTAGTATTATTTCATATGTGACACTCCTATGGTATACGGAGTTATCACACAAAAAATCCAGTTTCAATATGCAAGGTCCATGATAAGTTTCTGAAAATCACTGATTAGATGAATTAGGGGTGCAACTTACTACCCTGAAAGGGAAACCGATGGTCACGGTCTCTAACCATGTTTAGTATTATTTCATATGTGACACTCCTGTGGTATACGGAGTTAGCACACAAGAAATCCAGTTTCAATATGCAAGGTCCATGATAAATTCTGAAAATCACTGATTAGATGAATTAGGGGTGCAACTTACTACCCTGAAAGGGAAACCGATGGTCACGGTCTCTAACCATGTTTAGTATTATTTCATATGTGACACTCCTATGGTATACGGAGTTAGCACACAAAAAATCCAGTTTCAATATGCAAGGTCCATGATAAATTTCTGAAAATCACTGATTAGATGAATTAGGGGTGCAACTTACTATCCATGTTTAGTATTATGTCATATGTGACACTCCTATGGTATACGGAGTTAGCACACAAAAAATCCAGTTTCAATATGCAAGGTCCATGATAAATTCTGAAAATCACTGATTAGATGAATTAGGGGTGCAACTTACTATCCTGTAAGGGAATCCGATGGTCACGGTCTCTAACCATGTTTAGTATTATTTCATATGTGACACTCCTATGGTATACGGAGTTATCACACAAAAAATCCAGTTTCAATATGCAAGGTCCATGATAAGTTTCTGAAAATCACTGATTAGATGAATTAGGGGTGCAACTTACTACCCTGAAAGGGAAACCGATGGTCACGGTCTCTAACCATGTTTAGTATTATTTCATATGTGACACTCCTATGGTATACGGAGTTAGCACACAAAAAATCCAGTTTCAATATGCAAGGTCCATGATAAATTTCTGAAAATCACTGATTAGATGAATTAGGGGTGCAACTTACTATCCATGTTTAGTATTATGTCATATGTGACACTCCTATGGTATACGGAGTTAGCACACAAAAAATCCAGTTTCAATATGCAAGGTCCATGATAAATTTCTGAAAATCACTGATTAGATGAATTAGGGGTGCAACTTACTATCCTGTAAGGGAATCCGATGGTCACGGTCTCTAACCATGTTTAGTATTATTTCATATGTGACACTCCTGTGGTATACGGAGTTAGCACACAAAAAATCCAGTTTCAATATGCAAGGTCCATGATAAATTTCTGAAAATCACTGATTAGATGAATTAGGGGTGCAACTTACTATCCATGTTTAGTATTATGTCATATGTGACACTCCTATGGTATACGGAGTTAGCACACAAAAAATCCAGTTTCAATATGCAAGGTCCATGATAAATTTCTGAAAATCACTGATTAGATGAATTAGGGGTGCAACTTACTATCCTGTAAGGGAATCCGATGGTCACGGTCTCTAACCATGTTTAGTATTATTTCATATGTGACACTCCTGTGGTATACGGAGTTAGCACACAAAAAATCCAGTTTCAATATGCAAGGTCCATGATAAATTCTGAAAATCACTGATTAGATGAATTAGGGGTGCAACTTACTATCCATGTTTAGTATTATGTCATATGTGACACTCCTATGGTATACGGAGTTAGCACACAAAAAATCCAGTTTCAATATGCAAGGTCCATGATAAATTTCTGAAAATCACTGATTAGATGAATTAGGGGTGCAACTTACTATCCTGTAAGGGAATCCGATGGTCACGGTCTCTAACCATGTTTAGTATTATTTCATATGTGACACTCCTATGGTATACGGAGTTATCACACAAAAAATCCAGTTTCAATATGCAAGGTCCATGATAAGTTTCTGAAAATCACTGATTAGATGAATTAGGGGTGCAACTTACTACCCTGTAAGGGAATCCGATGGTCACGGTCTCTAACCATGTTTAGTATTATTTCATATGTGACACTCCTGTGGTATACGGAGTTAGCACACAAAAAATCCAGTTTCAATATGCAAGGTCCATGATAAATTTCTGAAAATCACTGATTAGATGAATTAGGGGTGCAACTTACTACCCTGAAAGGGAAACCGATGGTCACGGTCTCTAACCATGTTTAGTATTATGTCATATGTGACACTCCTATGGTATACGGAGTTAGCACACAAAAAATCCAGTTTCAATATGCAAGGTCCATGATAAATTCTGAAAATCACTGATTAGATGAATTAGGGGTGCAACTTACTACCCTGTAAGGGAATCCGATTGTCACGGTCTCTAACCATGTTTAGTATTATTTCATATGTGACACTCCTATGGTATACGGAGTTATCACAGAAAAAATCCAGTTTCAATATGCAAGGTCCATGATAAATTTCTGAAAATCACTGATTAGATGATGAATTAGGGGTGCAACTTACTACCATGTAAGGGAAACCGATGGTCACGGTCTCTAACCATGTTTAGTATTATTTCATATGTGACACTCCTATGGTATACGGAGTTATCACACAAAAAATCCAGTTTCAATATGCAAGGTCCATGATAAATTTCTGAAAATCACTGATTAGATGAATTAGCGCTGCAACTTACTATTCTGTAAGGGAATCCGATGGTCACGGTCTCTAACCATGTTTATTATTAGGTATGTCATATGTGACACTCCTATGGTATACGGAGTTAGCACACAAAAAATCCAGTTTCAATAAGCAAGGTCCATGATAAATTTCTGAAAATCACTGATTAGATGAATTAGGGGTGCAACTTACTATCCTGTAAGGGAATCCGATGGTCACGGTCTCCAACCATGTTTAGAATTATGTCATATGTGACACTCCTATGGTATACGGAGTTAGCACACAAAAAATCCAGTTTCAATAAGCAAGGTCCATGATAAATTTCTGAAAATCACTGATTAGATGAATTAGGGGTGCAACTTACTATCCTGTAAGGGAATCCGATGGTCACGGTCTCCAACCATGTTTAGTATTATGTCATATGTGACACTCCTATGGTATACGGAGTTAGCACACAAAAAATCCAGTTTCAATATGCAAGGTCCATGATAAATTTCTGAAAATCACTGATTAGATGAATTAGGGGTGCAACTTACTACCCTGAAAGGGAAACCGATGGTCACGGTCTCTAACCATGTTTAGTATTATTTCATATGTGACACTCCTATGGTATACGGAGTTAGCACACAAAAAATCCAGTTTCAATATGCAAGGTCCATGATAAATTTCTGAAAATCACTGATTAGATGAATTAGGGGTGCAACTTACTATCCATGTTTAGTATTATGTCATATGTGACACTCCTATGGTATACGGAGTTAGCACACAAAAAATCCAGTTTCAATATGCAAGGTCCATGATAAGTTTCTGAAAATCACTGATTAGATGAATTAGGGGTGCAACTTACTATCCTGTAAGGGAATCCGATGGTCACGGTCTCTAACCATGTTTAGTATTATTTCATATGTGACACTCCTATGGTATACGGAGTTAGCACACAAAAAATCCAGTTTCAATATGCAAGGTCCATGATAAATTTCTGAAAATCACTGATTAGATGAATTAGGGGTGCAACTTACTACCCTGTAAGGGAATCCGATGGTCACGGTCTCTAACCATGTTTAGTATTATTTCATATGAGACACTCCTATGGTATACGGAGTTAGCACACAAAAAATCCAGTTTCAATATGCAAGGTCCATGATAAATTCTGAAAATCACTGATTAGATGAATTAGGGGTGCAACTTACTATCCATGTTTAGTATTATGTCATATGTGACACTCCTATGGTATACGGAGTTATCACAGAAAAAATCCAGTTTCAATATGCAAAGTCCATGATAAATTTCTGAAAATCACTGATTAGATGAATTAGGGGTGCAACTTACTACCCTGTAAGGGAATCCGATGGTCACGGTCTCTAACCATGTTTAGTATTATTTCATATGTGAAACTCCTGTGGTATACGGAGTTAGCACACAAAAAATCCAGTTTCAATATGCAAGGTCCATGATAAATTTCTGAAAATCACTGATTAGATGAATTAAGGGTGCTACTTACTACCCTGAAAGGGAAACCGATGGTCACGGTCTCTAACCATGTTTAGTATTATTTCATATGTGACACTCCTGTGGTATACGGAGTTAGCACACAAGAAATCCAGTTTCAATATGCAAGGTCCATGATAAATTCTGAAAATCACTGATTAGATGAATTAGGGGTGCAACTTACTATCCATGTTTAGTATTATGTCATATGTGACACTCCTATGGTATACGGAGTTAGCACACAAAAAATCCAGTTTCAATATGCAAGGTCCATGATAAATTTCTGAAAATCACTGATTAGATGAATTAGGGGTGCAACTTACTATCCTGTAAGGGAATCCGATGGTCACGGTCTCTAACCATGTTTAGTATTATTTCATATGTGACACTCCTGTGGTATACGGAGTTAGCACACAAGAAATCCAGTTTCAATATGCAAGGTCCATGATAAATTCTGAAAATCACTGATTAGATGAATTAGGGGTGCAACTTACTATCCTGTAAGGGAATCCGATGGTCACGGTCTCTAACCATGTTTAGTATTATTTCATATGTGACACTCCTATGGTATACGGAGTTATCACACAAAAAATCCAGTTTCAATATGCAAGGTCCATGATAAGTTTCTGAAAATCACTGATTAGATGAATTAGGGGTGCAACTTACTACCCTGAAAGGGAAACCGATGGTCACGGTCTCTAACCATGTTTAGTATTATTTCATATGTGACACTCCTATGGTATACGGAGTTAGCACACAAAAAATCCAGTTTCAATATGCAAGGTCCATGATAAATTTCTGAAAATCACTGATTAGATGAATTAGGGGTGCAACTTACTATCCATGTTTAGTATTATGTCATATGTGACACTCCTATGGTATACGGAGTTAGCACACAAAAAATCCAGTTTCAATATGCAAGGTCCATGATAAGTTTCTGAAAATCACTGATTAGATGAATTAGGGGTGCAACTTACTATCCTGTAAGGGAATCCGATGGTCACGGTCTCTAACCATGTTTAGTATTATTTCATATGTGACACTCCTGTGGTATACGGAGTTAGCACACAAAAAATCCAGTTTCAATATGCAAGGTCCATGATAAATTTCTGAAAATCACTGATTAGATGAATTAGGGGTGCAACTTACTATCCATGTTTAGTATTATGTCATATGTGACACTCCTATGGTATACGGAGTTAGCACACAAAAAATCCAGTTTCAATATGCAAGGTCCATGATAAGTTTCTGAAAATCACTGATTAGATGAATTAGGGGTGCAACTTACTACCCTGAAAGGGAAACCGATGGTCACGGTCTCTAACCATGTTTAGTATTATTTCATATGAGACACTCCTATGGTATACGGAGTTATCACACAAAAAATCCAGTTTCAATATGCAAGGTCCATGATAAATTTCTGAAAATCACTGATTAGATGAATTAGGGGTGCAACTTACTATCCTGTAAGGGAATCCGATGGTCACGGTCTCTTACCATGTTTAATATTATGTCATATGTGACACTCCTATGGTATACGGAGTTAGCACACAAAAAATCCAGTTTCATTATGCAAGGTCCATGATAAATTTCTGAAAATCACTGATTAGATGAATTAGGGGTGCAACTTACTACTCTGTAAGGGAAACCGATGGTCACGGTCTCTATTTATGTTAATTAAAAATATTATAAATGTAAACATTATTAAAAAAATTCATAAATTCTTATATATGATATCGCCTAAATTTATGCATTTTACTAATACATACAATTTATTTAGTTGGTGTTGTTGTTTTAGGAAAACTTTAGGATAAACTTCACATCGGTTGAAAAAAGTGTACTGAATTCTCTCAACTTTAAACCAGTTTTTTATTATCGTTACGTCGATGATATCGTCACAGCCATTCCTACATATCAAATAGACATTTTATTTGCATTAATCAATAATTTTAACGTCAATATAAATTTACGGTAGAATTAGAGAATAACCACAGTTTGACTTTTTTAGATCTGGTTATAGTACGCAACGATAACGGTCCATTGTCTACGGATTGGTTTCATAAACCAACTTGGTCGGGCAGATATCTAAATTTCCATTCTCATCTTCCATTAGCATATAAAAGAAATACTGTGAGCTTATTATCGAATAAAATTCTTGAACTTTCTGACCCAATATTTTAAAAAATTAATTTTCGGCTCCTCAAAAGTACTCTCATTAATAATGGCTATCCAAATTCATTCATCCGGCCTATCATAAATTCAACGATTCATAAAAATTCCACAGAAAATAGCCAATCCGTAGAGATTGTTTCACTATTAGAAGAAAATCGTCCCAGATGTGTATCGATTCCGTACGTGAAATAATTTTTTGAAAAAATAAAGTTCTGTTTGAGTAAATATAATTTCAAAACAGTTGGAAAGTAGTTTTGGTAATTCACTTTTCACGTCTCTTAAAGACCATACATCGTTATGAAACAACAAGAATGTTGTATACAAAGTTGTGTGTTAATGTACAATAATAAGACTTATATTGGACAAACAAAACAACTTTTAAACACCAGGTTTTGTCAACATAAAAGAGACGCAAAAAGATTGAATCTAAATAAAGTGAGTTCTGATCTTACGAGTGCTTCGCCTACACATTAACATGAAACTAACCACGAAATTTATTTGGAAAATGTTAAAATTCTGGAAAAAGAAGCGAACCATACCACAAGACGAGTTTTAGAGATGATACACATAAAGATGGATACAATAGTATCAATAAACAGCCGGATACAAAATGGGGGGATGTCATTTTCATAGCATTTCTCCAGCAAAATCCTCAGCGTAAAAGTTTAATCGGTCGTTGATCTATTTGGTCGAAAACCACATTGATAATCAGTAATCACCCAAGTTCCTCTCGCTATAAGTTGATAACTTTACTGCGACTACGTTGGCCAAAACCTTGTAGCCTGTGTTCAGCAAAGCTATACCGCGGTAGTTGTTACAGTTCAATCGATCTCCCTTTTTATGAAGTGGACATATAAGAGCCGTCTTCCACTCTACTGGGATACAATCATTGATCGAGGATTAATTTTGTAACAAATACATGTAGGTAAATCAATGTTTTATTAATAATATTTTACGTAATCCACAAACTAAAAAAACATAAAAAAACGGAAACCATCTTGATTTTGTTGTTGTCGTGTGTCAACGAAAAATTAAAAATAATAAATTATGTCAAAGAAAATGTGAAAATAAATAATTTATTTAATTTTTCTACAACAATAACAAAAATAAAAATTTTTCATTTCTGTAATTACATATTTTATGAATTTCGTTGACAAATTTGGCTAAGCGCACAATATAACGTGACGCGCGGCGTCATCTTGTTCACAAGAAAACTACACTCACAAAAAAACGAAACAAAATATGGAAACTCGACAATTATAAATAAAAGTTATAAATAAATTAAACCATTAATTAAACATGATATTATATTAGAAAAAAAAGGTAAGTATATATAAATTAGAAATCACCTGTTGTTTTTTGTGGTTTTTTTTTATTCATTGGGATAGAAATTTGTGTGTTGTGTAAACATATTATGTATACAGCTGATATACGTCTTTAGGAAAACTTAAAGTTAAACACGAATGACTTGAGGGGGAAAGAGTTAGGCAAAACCAAAAAAACAGAAAAAAAAAATTAATTACAACCCAAACAATAGAATGATTAGGACATGTTAAATTGGACATTTGATGACCTAGATTTGATAAAAAAAAAATTATTTCAATTTTTGTTTTTGGTTAATAAAAAATGAATTTTTAATCGGCTTTAATTCATTAGGAAGTGTTTATGATATTACCTATGTACAATATAATATGTTTAGGTGATTAATATACAGGTGGAAATCAAAAAATGAATGTAGTGTTTTATATTTATGTTCGTACAAGTAATATGAGGGCGGTACAAATTTATTTGTTAAGTTATAATATTCTGGTTTCACACGCAATCCATTTTTATGGGATAGATTTTTTTAATGTTTTACCCAATCCAGGTTGCTTCTTATTTAGGTCAAAATAAAATTTTAGTATGTATTATGTAATTACAGCGGATTGTAATGTTTATATCATTGTAGTAAATAAGGAGTTTTAAATCAACAGGATAAAGAGGTCCTGCGTGGCTGTTAGGTTTACAAATTCTGGAATCCGATCAATTTTTTTAAGGTTACAAAAAAAATTCGTGGCTATAATTTAGTTGCGCTAATCGTTGACTGTAGCGCCAATTTTTGTAATGGTAGAAATCTTTTCAACTATAAATTAGCTCCATATTTATTAAAGCGCTATTTTTTTAATTTTGTCGCGCATTTTGGTGGTAGGCGGTAGTATTAAACTTTTTTATTTTCTTAAAAATTTCACCCATAAAGTTTGATACTTGGTCGGTCAAAATCGAAATCGGTGCCCCGTGAATACAATAAAGGAATGGGCCGCAATAGCTTTAACAATCGATTCTGCTTCAGCAATTTTGCTTGCAATCGCTAAAGAATATTTGGTTAGGTCATCTTGGATCGTCAGTATGAATTTATTATTGGAAAAGGTAACTCGAAAAATTGGCCCTACAATGTCTAAACATATTTTTTCGAATGGAAATCTAGACGTATTACTGATTTTCATCGGTATTTTTGTGAGTTGTATAAAGTTTTTAATTATAGACAGCATTTTGTTAAAATAGAATATGATTTTATTCGACGATAAGTGCGTGTAAAACCTTGATGATCCCCACAAGGGCATATGTGAAATTCGTGTAAAATTTGATTAATTTCATTTTTATCAGTAACAGGTTTAATAGTTGGCGTTATTTGCTCTAAACGAATCATTGGCTCTGGATGGTATTGATGTACATATTTACGATATTATTTCTAGAATCAGAACTGTACAGAAAGTAATGTGGGTTAGACGTTGGCGTAACGGATTCGGTTATAGAATTATCAAAAAAATTATCAGCATTATTTGCAGCAGTATAGGATTTTCATTTTGTAGCTTTGGATCACTTGTATCATGTATTTTTATTCTGCTAAGCGCATCTGCATTTTTGTTTAATTTACCAGGCTTGTGAATTATAGAATATTCATACTCGGCTAATTTGAATTTCCATCGCATAAGTCGAGATGGGGGATTTTTCATATTTTTTATCCAAATCAACGGTTTGTGATCCGTTAGTAAACTTTTTTTCATAAATACATGACCGAAATTGATGAACTGCAAATACGATGGCTAAAAAATCCTTTCCGATGTTAAGATATTTATTTTTTTCAGTGGAATTCAGCGTTCTACTTCCATATGCAATACGTAATTCGAGATATTGAAGGATCGGAGGACTTATAAGAGCAGATTTAAGTATAATAAAAGCCTTGTCACAAAACTCATCCCAATGGAAAACTACATTTTGCTTTAGAAGTTTGGTTTGGGGCTTTGCAATCACGAAATTCGCGATTGGGAAGGAGGATATTAAATAATAGTTTTAATTCCGAAACTCTACACTACCGTTAGTAGTTTCAGAACTACGACGCGTGTTTGCCACACGCTATATTTTTCTAAATATGGCCAAACTTAACACTCTGACAGCAAATACTCAGAAAACATACCCCAAAGTTTAAAGCGGAAGGGTTGGCAAAGAAACTTTCTAATAGAACTTGAATATTATTACGGCGATAACCTTGATCGTTTAGCAATTGAAATTTAAGTAGTATGCTTACGCTATCTAAAAAAAAATCTCAACAGCTACATGATTCACAGAAACCTAAACAGACAACATTGTAGAAACCAATAAGGCTTATATTTCTCATAATTGTTGGGTCACATTACCTTCTGTTCGTTGGAAACGTCAAAATTCAACATATTCCGTTGAAAATAGCTAAGTTATATTTTTATTGACCATATTACAGAATTTTATCTCAAACTCATTTTAAAATCATATTTCCAACGCACATGTCTAATATCATCATAATCGATTAAGGAATAGCCATGCTCAATCCTCAGAGTACCCAATGTAAAATTACTACAGTTATCAAGGTCGCAGAAACAGCTTAAACATTTCATTACCAAACGATTGGAAATACACTTCCGATAACTTGGTGAACCTTTAGTATGCCTGAAAATTTTTTTATATATTTTCTACTGATCCTAGTTTTGCTTCTTTGTCCGAAATGTCTACCTCATCAATAGTCAAAACTTAGATGCTCGGGCAACTTTTCTGAAGTACCTGGAATAAGTCTTCTAATGACGAAATATCGGTGTCACTTACAACTAGTCTATGGTATCTGCGGTCCTTTTACAAAAGGTACCCACCCCATCTGGAGCTCCCTTTCCGTGGCCGGCCTCGTGATAATTCTACGTTATAAGTTATTCCACATAATTAAGCAGATTAGGGTAAAACTTTTGTAACATTGTTGCCAACACTTTAAACATAATTTTAATACGGTATTGTATAGCCGGCAAACTGTCAAGTATTGGCTGTAAATGGGCCCAAATCGCTGGAGGTAAGTGCGACAAATTTTTGGATAAAGTGCAGAAACATGTGCTTTTTACCTCTTCTCAAACTTCTTTGGTGTAGACTACCACTATAGGATTGCACTTTTTCAGCATATTTTGTGTTATAATTTTCGATAAAGTCAACGTGTATAATTGTATCATTCTCAGTAAAGGTCTCTTTTTTTTATTTTCAAAGCCTAATATTGGTGCAATATATTGAATTCATGACTCACAAATTTTTTAGAATTACATTCCTAGTATAAAATCAAATCCCGTGGGTATAGGGTGATTTTTCGTTATGATTAAATTTAAAAAAGCTCACATGGTTTGAAACAGATATTAGCTTTGCATTATATAGTGAAAAAAAGCTTCAATCGATATTGCTGGTGTGTTACACACATGCAAGTGTTGCGATTGTCGCAATGTGGTTGGACTACCCAAAATGGTCGAAGCTTACAAAACATCGAATGCGAAATTTTAATTTGTTCCTTCTCACTAAAAAGTTTGTGCAAGTTAAATAAAGTGTCTAGCACAACCCACTTTTGTTTACGCTCACCCTTCATAGTTATGCAATCATCTTTCCCGGCACACACTTCTATTTGAATCTTCTTCCATACAAATAGCATTTCTTTTTTTTTTTTCAAAATGTTGCAGCTTTTTCTGGCGCCTCGTCTTGAGTCCGCCTATCATTCTCCTAAACAATATTTTCTCATTTTCAGTTAAGAGACTTGTAAAATAATCTTTTAGTAGTTAAGATACAACTTCACCAAACAGCAGCTTTTTCGTTATGGTTTCTCTATCACTTGCAGTTGGTGAATGTACTAGTGCATTCACTTTGGTGTTTGGGTGTGTGCGCTGTAGGTTGTTTTGTTATTCGTTGTAGGCATTTTTTCTAACGTTGCACTTTGTTCTTTAATTAAGGTATTTCAGCCGCCTGTGTTTTGATCATCAAGTTTCTCGCCTTCCTCGCACGAATAGACTTCTGCTGTACTGCTCGCGCTCGAATGTTAATCTCTTATTACGGAGCAATTAGTTATGTCTTGAAGTGCTAAATGACATCTACGATTCTTCGCTTTTTCTCTCCACAATTTTCTAGATTTTCGCTGTTCTCGGCTCACAGTCTCGCTTGGCTCACAGTATTAACAATTTCGCTTTTTTCTTTTGATATTTTTCATGTTCTTTTACTTTTGCCTATTTGTCGGGGTCATTTTTTATGCATTGGCACCCTAATCTTTCTGCTACGTTTTTTTCTAGGCGTTCTTCACGTGTCATTTTTTTCTGGCTACCATATTCAAAAGCCACCAAATTAACAGAAGAAAGTAAAGAGGTACAAGTCGCGCAATTGTTGCATATTGCAGGTGAGGAGGCTACTGACGTATTTGGAACATTTAAAATAACCGAGACAGATAAAAAAATATTGAAAAAAGTTGTGACTAAATTTGAGGAATATTGTAATCCTCGTAAAAATGTAGTCTACGAGCGGTATTTGTTTTATACAAGAAGTCTAAAGAATGATGAGCCATTTGACCATTTCGTGACTGATATTACAAAGTTAGTTAAAAGTTGTGATTTTGGTACCACAGAGGATGACATGTTACGGGACCGTATAGTGCTTGGTGTAGCAAATAATGACTTACAAGCCAAGTTATTGCGAATAGATGATCTAACACTTGATAAAGCAAAAGAGATAAGCCGTATAGCCGAATTAACTAATGTCCAAGCAAAGGAAATCCAGCAAGGTGATCCGTCAGCAACACCACGTGGCATGGATAAAATAACCTGAAAACAGGGTCCATCCAAATTCAATGCGTATCAAGAAAATTCATATCATTCAAAATTGCAAATAATGGTAGTAAAATGCAAACTAATCAATTCCAAAGATATTCGAATACACCAAATTCATACTATCATGCTAAAAACAGTCAAACTGGTACTGCTAGTGCAAATAGAACAACGTTCAACTGCAACAATTGTTCTTACAAGCACTTATATGGACAATGCCCAGCGTTTGGAAAGCGGTGTAAGAAATGCAACAAATTTAACTACTTGGTTAAAATCGTTCGGTGATGCAAATTCAAGCCAAAATGAATGACCTTGCAAATGAGGACAATAACGGTCATTCATTGGATACATTCTTTGTGGATTCAGTTAGTGCGGTGAACTGGAAAATAGAAGTGATAAAAGATGTATGAAAATTTAAAAATTGGAAATATGATAATCAAATTCAAATTGGATAGTGGTGCAGATGTCAACATTTTACCTGAAAGCTTATATGAAGCAATTTCACCTAAACCAATTATGCGAAATTCATCATTGTCATTGGAAGCTTTTGGTGGTTTCAAGCTCAATTTAATTGGTGAAATTTCTGTCAACATTCAGTGTAAGGATAAACAATATTTTACAAAGTTTGAGATTCTGTCTAATTCGGAGGCAACACCACTCCTTGGTCTTCAGTCATGCGTTGAAATGGGCTTGATTCAGCGAATTCACAATGTTAATTAATTCGTTGCAACTGCAAAAAGTAAATTCTTTCATTCAGGTAAATAAAGATGTGTTTGAAGGTATGGGTTGTTTTCCTGACAAATGCTCTTCGTCGCATACCATTAGGAATTCGTGAGAAAGTGTTAAAAAAGCTCCAGCAAATGGAGAATGCCAATATAATAACAAAAGTTAACGGTCCATCTGAATGGACACATAATGTGGTACTAATTGAGACACCGGACAAATCCATTCGAATTTGTCTAGATCCTCGAGAATTAAACAACTATTTAGAATTCGAACATTATTTAATACCATGAAATATTTTACAGTATTAGATTTACGTGAAGGATTTTGGCAAATAAGATTAGACGACAAATCAAAAAAATATACTACGTTCTCCACACCATTTGGTTGTTACCAAATTAATGTTCTTCCATTTGGCTTGAAAATAGCACCAGAGGTTTTTCAAAAAATAAATTCAAAACATTTCGGTAATTTGCCGGGATGTTTTATATACATTGATGATATCCTAGTATGTGGCAGTACTAAAGAAGAACATAATAACAACTTAACAAAGGTACTGAACAAAGCACGTGAAATTAATATAAAATTTAATCCAAACAAAATTTAGTATTGTGTTGAAAGCGTAAAATATCTGGGACATATATTTTCAGCAAATGGTATGCAAGCAGATCCTGAACGAATCCGGGCAGTTCAAAATATCAAGGAACCAAAAAATCGCAACGAATTAGAAAAAATTCTAGATACAATCAATTATCTTCGTAATTTTATTCCAAATTATTCACAATTAAATCTATCATTACGGTTCTTACTAAAAAAGGATAATTTGTTCTTGTGGACGGATAAACAAAGTTACCTATTACCTTACAAACAAACTGATGCATCAAAAGATCGTCTAGATAGTTGTTTGATGCAACAAGATAAGCCAGTTTGTTTTGCATCAAAAAGTTTAAACCCAGCTGAATTCAATTATGCACAAATTGAAAAAGAGATGCTTGCTATAGTGTTTGGATGTAAAAAATTCCACAATTTCCTTTATGGGCGAATGGTCAAAGTGGAAACAGATCATAAACCGTTAATATCGATTATGAGAAAGTTAATATCTGAAATTCCCTCTAATAGAGTACAGCGTATGCGAATAAAATTATTGATTTATGATTTGGAAGTTCAGTACGTAGCGGGTAAATATTTACATACATGTTGCTGATTTGTTATCTAGAAATTCTAATTTGGATTCAACGGATATTGAAACATCACTGAAAGACGTCGTACATACTATTAATATTAGCAAGGAAAAACAAGAAATTATCAAAGCAGAACTAATTAAGGACTTTACTTACAAGGAAGGTTGGCCAAAAACAAAAGCCAAAGTTCCAGATGCATTAAAATTTTATTGGCCTATGAAAGACAAATTATATGTGGAAGACGAGTTGCTGTTTTATGAAGATCGAGTGTTTATTCCAATGAAATTACGAGATGAAATCTTAAATACGTTGCACGAACCACATTTTGGAATGTCCAAAACAAAAGCAAGGGCCAAACAAATTCTGTATTGGCCTAACATTAACGCCGAAGTGCCGCATTTGTGAAAAGTATCAATCGTCTAATTATGCTCAACCAATGATAAGCCAGACAATTCCAAATTTACCTTATGAAAAAGTAGGTTGTGATCTAATAGAGTGTTTTGGAACCAATTATTTTGTTATGATGGATTATTATTCCAAATGGTTAGAAATCCATAAGGTACCTGATAAAACGGCTAACAGTATAATTATAGCAATGAAAAAAAATTTTTGTAATCATGGAATTCCAAAATATATTGTTACAGACAACAATCCTTTTAATTCATATAAGATGAATGATTTTGCAAAATCGTGGAGTTTCAAATTTATATTTTTAAGTTCTCGGTATCCACGATCGAACGGCCTATAGCTGAGAAGGCGGTACATACTGCAAAAAGTATCATCAAAAAAGTGACAGAAAGTCAAGGTGATGCATCAAATGCTTTGCTTCGATATTCAAACTCCAGTTGCAAATACAGGGTTATCCCCCTCACAAATGTTGATGAATAGACTATTAAGAACTAAAATTCCAATTCATGATAATCTATTACAGCCTAAACTGGTTAATCCTACTGAACGATTGACCCAAAATCAAATAAATAACAAAATACAATTTGATAATTTGAGACAATTCTATTGAAATAATTCACAAATACTTTATCGATCAATACTTATGTTCTTTAAATTTCAATAAATAAAACTTCACAGAACGAATTTATTTTTTAAAATTTACTAGATGTTTTTTATAATCAACGCCTCTATATTGTCTCGGAAAACGGTACAACCAATTCCAATACAACGGTATTTAATACATTTTACTGTTGTTTTTTGTTAAAAAAAAACCCAAGGAATGCTTCAATTGATCATTTTCTGTAAACAGGTAGATGCTGGTTCGCTTCTATTTTCAACTAGATTGGACCCGAAAGTTAAGACAAACTGGTTGTTACCAAAACCTACCTTTTAGAATGAGTAGAAAACTAAAAATGCATGACTGGAAGGACAAATGGACGGATTTTATAATCGCTGTATTGGACTCCTGGTAACCTAATTCGTCGAGTTATGTGAAAATCTGGAATAAAATTTTTTTCGCGATTACAATATTACCCATTATAACCTCGTTATAGTGGGAAAAGTAATAATTATAGTTCACTTAACAACAAATTCAATACCATTCCAAATATTTATCTCATTTTCCATTTATATTAAATGTTTAAGGTGACTTATGAGAATTATCTTGCTTCACTTCATATAATGGTTGAAGTATCTTGTTAATTTTTGAACTTGAAATAATTTTTTTTTTTTTTTTGTTGAAAAGTCATTTAAAAGTGAAATTCAAAAACAATCTTTAAAGGAATGAAATAATTTAAATTAATGAATAATGGAATGAATATGCATCTTTTCAACATTTTCTTAAAGAAATCATTTAATTATTACGCAAATTGGTTTGGTTGTCTTCTTCTTCATCTTTGTAAGTTCTTTTAAATCGTTATTGTTCTGTTGGCGCCATTTAAATATGCAATTTTAATATTTATTATAATATGGAATGCATTCATGTCTGTAATTTTGTGGAAATTCGATTGAACCCAACAAGTATGGTGTGTTAATTTGATGCATTGTGTGTTGTTTTATTACCCCAAAAAAAACATCATATTATAGGCATAAGCAAGCATATCCTCCCAATATAAGTGTGTGCTATATTTAGTTTAAAGTTCAATAACATCTATTAATTGCATTTACCAAATCGGAATTCATAAATCACTCTGCAACTGTTGCAATTCATATCTATATACCACAGGTGGCAACAGTCTAATAAACTATAAATTAAGCGTAAATAATTAGACAAATCATTACTAAGCCACAAAATTTAATTATTTCCATCCAAAAATTTTAACCTTGTAATAAATACAAACAGACATATTAAACCAAATTATTTTTCATTCATCTAATCTACTTCTAATACTGTTGCTACCACCAAACCTAAAATAATACATGAAAATTACCAAATTTTTTTTTTGCTTTTGATTCTCTCTAATTTAACACTTAAATTCTATTGTTAAACAAAAAAAACGACACCTTTGAAGAATTGTTAACTTGAAAAATAAGTATGTGTATGTATGTGTTGAAATTACATTATGGAGACACTTAAAATTTTGAAGTTTAGACCGAACAATTTGTTTACAATTGGTACCAAAATTATGGTCGTTTATTCTCATGACCACGTAATTTAGGGGTTTCTTGGTGATAAAGGCCAAAAATTGTTTTAATAGTTTTGAGTTGAATTAGAGGTGTCTTAAGATTTTGTAATAACAAAACAAAATAGTTAAAATTTTTGTCTTATTATTTTCTAAGGTCGATAATTTATGGATCCGGCCCGGAAAATATATGGTTAAGGTACGGAAGTGGGTTGAACAGCATTTTAAAATTTGAATAATTTATTGAGCTTATTAAATATACTTCTAAAGGTCGCAGTCCACACCAATTAATAATTTGTTCAGAATTATAAATTCTCTAGAGGCCTAACAAATTTTGAAACAAAAGAAGGGAGAAATTAATGTACAGCAAAAATTGTTATCGCTTAATCTCCATAATCATATATAAACAAGTGTTTTATGAGTGACCATGAATTTTAAGTGTATCAAATGACATATGGTTTACTTATAAATGTTAAAGTGTTTTCAGTTTCTTCAAATTTTTTGATACAACGCACCTCGTTAACCCCACCATTTAAATGTGACGAATTTTAAATTTTATCGTTTACAATTCTAGGATCTTGATTTGGACAATAACTATATAGCATTCAAATCTGACAACACACACCATATGGCTGTGAAACTTTATACTCTTATGTAAATGAATAGAAATTATTGTTAGCCAAAAAAAAAAATGTGTTCCAAATTCTTCTTATATAGACTGAATAAAAATGTCTTACGCAATCTAACAAAAAAAAAAAATTGTGTATTTAACTCTTTCATGGGTCACGCATATATACTTAAAAATAAATAAATAAACAAAATTCAAATACTTTGTACACCAAATACCAGATGATTTCGAATAATTTTGCCTCTATCCTACAATGTACTTTGTTTAATTTTAATAAACCGTCAAATTATTTTTTAAGTATTGATAATTTTATTTGACTCGTATGTACATAAGTATGATCCGTAACAATTAAATTCTTTGTTTACTATAAAGATACACTTCATAAATATAACAAATTCACTCAATTTTCACATCTAATAACTTTTAAATTTTTATTTCTAAAATACAAAATGTTGTTTAATAAATAAATTAAGAATTTTTTGATTTTATTATTTGTATTGCGCCCAAGAGCAAATCTCGCGTTTCGAAAAAATTAGCGGTATTCTGTTATAACGAGGACTAAAGAAGCCCACAAATTTTGAGATTATTTGCCTTACCGAATGTTTCTACGAAAATGTGTGACCAGTTTTTGCAACTAAAAGGATAAAATTCCAATTCATTTTTTCTCAATTAAACCGAGTAAATTCTTTACTTAATCGATTATTAGTTTTTCAAAGGCGAGTATTTTAAATAAACAACAGTATAAACCATCCAGCTCTAACCAGCATTTTTTTTAGAACCCCATTTCCTTCGCACGTACCGAATTTGATCGTAATCGGTTAAAAAATAACTCCAAGATCATTTATGAATGACCGTATTGTAAAAATTGTATAGATAGTTCAATTACAGTTGGTCATATTGCAGACTGGGATATCATTGGATGTGGGGCTTGGCTTATGATGGATTATGAGAAATTAAATCCTCTTCTTTCCAGAACGGGTATCTCAGCAGATCAAGCAACAATCCTCGCAATTGTGCTGAGTTCATATGACATTCATAATCCTTCGAAGGATTATGAATGTCATATGAACCTCATGTAAAATTATGTAGTGCAGCTCAGAAGCGCTATAAAAAGCTACTTGCACAAGATCTACGTGAGAAACAAAACTCTTGAATGAAACTTGAGCTCTCAGGGTGACACGTCACTATCATTGAAAAAACTCAGGAGGTAAGATAGCGTGCCGCTGTTAAGTCTAGACTCAGACAGGCAGCGAATCGGAGATCTTTGGTATCTTACTGCTGAGACAGCAGAACGTAGAACTTAAACCAGTTTCTCGGGAATTAATTCAGACTACGGGAATGTTAAGCCGTGGCACGGAATATAGTTGAAGACTGTCGAGGAAAATAACCTGCCTCGGGATCAAATTGTTTTATGGACCTTCTCTAACAGTGCAGAAGTACCGACTGATCGGGTACTTGGTTTCATCAAGGGCTAAAATGAAAACAACAGGAGGCGAAATGCTCTTCCTAATTCTACACACTCTCAAGAGGTGGAGAGTGAGAGACTAGGCAGTAAAAAGAGCCAACTCGCATCTTCACAGTCGTCGCTAGCCCATGACTGTAGCATGGACAGCCTTATTATGCTTAACCGCAGGTTTACCTGCCAACAACAGCGACCATTTTGGCAAGCTCGCAAATAAATCTTATTCATATTCTAGTGTTCGCCTCCAGGAACCTGGTGGCGGTAATTGGGGTTTACAATCTGCCGATTAATTTTAACAATCGTTAGGCTCATGGTCATCAATTAAACCTCTCAAGTCAATCTTCAGCTCAACCTCCATAAACAATATTTGTGCAAAGTTTGGAACAAATCATTTGTCATCATTAGTCAATCATTAGATTAGTCCGGCGATACTAAATAACTGACGAAAAATAACAGGAACAATGTAAAATGTACCGTCCATTAACCAGACTTGAGATTTTGCCAAATAAATAAAACTTGTGATTGCTCCTAAAATTATAATTTTATCGCCATTAAATGGTTTTTCTGGCAATACAAAAAGCTCTCCCTCTAAATACTTCAACTCATCCGGTATGCGAATCTTTCGCAACGAATTCGGCTCCTTATATTTTTTTGCATGAGAGCGTACACGATCTTTTTTTCTGATCTGTCTTGTTTGGCAAGTACACTCGAGCAGTTTGCTTACAATCAATAGTTCTCAAGCGGTATAGATCTCAAGCGGTAAATAGAGGCATAAATATCTCAATGAGATGGTTTATTTTCCACTTCTGAATAAATGAATCGGTTTAAACATAACGCTAGATTAAAATATTGGTACAAAAATCACCTTACCTCAAGTTTAATTGAAATATTTGTAATATGCATAATGAAATCACATTTCGAAAGCACATAATAAACCTTTAAACTTCCATTACAATTTATTTTCCAAAAAATAGAGAAAACCGAGCTAGATTTTTTCTATTTTCTGGAAAATAAATTGGAATGGAAATTTTGGATTGGGAATTTTGGATTTTAGAATTTTGGATTGGAAATTTTGGATTTTGGAATTTTGGTTTCAGTAATTTTGTTTTTAGGAATTTTGGGTTTGGAATATTGGGTTTTAGAAATTTGTACCCAACCCCTTAAATCTTAAATTTTAAATTTTAAATCAATTTCAAATTTCAAATTCCAAAATTCAAATTTTAAGCTTATTCCAAAATCCAAATTTTAAATTCCAAAATCCAAAATTTCATATTCCAAATTTCAAATTTTAAATTCCAAATTTCAAACTCCAAATTCCAAATTTCAAATCTCAAATTTCCAATCCAAATTCCAAATTTCAAATGTTAATCTTCAATTTTAATTTCAAATTTCAAATTCCAAAATTCAAATTTTAAGCTTATTTCAAAATACAAATTTTAAATTCCAAAATCCAAGATTTCATATTCCAAATTTTAAATTCAAAATTCTAAATTTCAAATTCCAAACTTCAAATTCCAAATGTCAAATCTCAAATTCCAAATTTCAAACTCAAAACTTCAAATTCCAAATTCCAAATTTCATATTCCAAATTCCAAATTCTAAATTTCAAATTCCTAAGTTCAAATTTCAAACCCCAAACTCCAAATTCCAAATTTCAAATTTTAAATTCCAAATTTCAAATTCCAAATTTCAAATTCCAAATTCCAAATTTCAAATCTCAAATTCCAAATTTCAAATCTAAAATTCCAAATTCCAAACTTCAAATTTTAAATTAGAAATCACAAACTCCAAACTTCAAATTCCAAATTCCAAATTTCATATTCCAAATTCGAAATTCTAAATTTCAAATTCCAAAATTCAAATTTCAATCCCCAAACTCCAAACTCCAAATTTCAAATTTAAAATTTAAAATTTCAAATTCCAAATTTCAAATTTCAAATTCCAAACTCCAAACTTCAAATTCCAAATTTCAAATTCCAAATTCTAAATTTCAAATTCCAAACTTCAAATTTAAATCCCCAAGCTACAAATTTCAAATTCCAAATTCCAAATTCCAAATTTCAAATCTCAAACTCCAAATTTCAAATCTCAAATTCCAAACTTCAAATTTTAAATTAGAAATCCCAAACTCCAAACTCCAAACTTCAAATTCCAAATTTCATATTCCAAATTCCAAATTCTAAATTTCAAATTCCAAAATTCAAATTTCAATCCCCAAACTCCAAACTCCAAATTTCAAATTTGGGTTGGGTACGGAATGCCAAAAAAAATATTCCATTTGCAAAATTCCACTTTTACATTCCAAAAATATAAATTCCTCAAACCAAAGATCCACATCTCAAAATTCCACACGCCAGTATTCCAAAAATTAAAATTCTAAAATGCAGTTAGTATCTTTGTTGTTTTTATAGAATAATTTGTCCGCAAATTATTCTATAAAAACAACAAAGATACTAACTGCATTTTAGAATATTAATTGGTTTGTTATTTTCTGTGACAGCTATTAAACGAAATAACGGACATACAATAATTATATAAATTGTATCCGTATCAATTATCATTTAGATCTTGTCTTGCAACTTGATGGTTCAATTTTGCACATAGTGTTATCAGAAAATAACATAAAAAGTATTATGTATCTAAACAAATATGAGTGTGATAAATTTTATTCATAAACTCTTAAATTAATCAGATTTTTCCGAAAACATGAAAATTGATGTTGTTTGCTTTAACAAGGGCGGAGAAAAATTATTCGTCGATGGCTATGGATATTTTAAAGGTAGAAATAATAAGGACCTGGCGATGCGACAAAAGATTAAAATATAAGTGTAAAAGCAAAGTAAGCGCGATTTTTCAAAATGGCCTTCACAAAATACATGTTACACCAACGGATCATGTATGTACATGACCCGTTGGAACATCAGCTACAAACATCTATGACTAATCAAAATATAAAATTGTTAGCACAAAATACTGGACTTGTACCGTCCCAAATTATAATGGAGGGAGTGGTCGCTTGTGAGGAAAATTGCAGAGTCTATTTACCATCAAAACAGGCCCAAAAATCTAAAATATCCCGAGTTAGAGCCTATTCCAATTGTGGAATTAATTCCACCACTTTTGAATTTCAAAACTAGAAATTAAATAATAGGGAATTTTAAAACGTAGAATTTAATGATTTGGAACTTTACTTTTCTCTGATTGGAATATAGAAATTATGGAATTTTTTTTTTTTTGAATTAGGATACCATCCCTTCAAATTTAACATTTCAAATTTCAAATTCCAAATTTCAAATCTCCAATTCCAAATTTCAAATCTCAAATTTCAAATTCCAAATCTCAAATTTTAAATTTCAAATTCCAAACTCCAAACTTCAAATTCCAAATTTAAAATTCCAAATTCTTAATTTCAAATTCCAAACTTCAAATTTAAATCCCCAAACTACAAATTTCAAATTCCAAATTTCAAATCTCAAATTCCAAATTTCAAATCTCAAATTTCAAATTCCAAATCTCAAATTTTAAATTTCAAATTCCAAACTCCAAACTTCAAATTCCAAATTTCAAATTTAAAATTCCAAATTTCAAATTCCAAATTCCAAATTTCAAATCTCAAATTCCAAATTTCAAATCTCAAATTCCAAATTTCAAATTTTAAATTTCAAATTTCAAATTCTAAACTCCAAACTTCAAATTCCAAATTTCAAATTTCAAATTCCAAATTCCAAATTCCAAACTTCAAATTTAAATCCCCAAACTACAAATTTCAAATTCCAAATTCCAAATTTCAAATCTCAAATTCCAAATTTCAAATCTCAAATTTCAAATTCCAAATCTCAAATTTTAAATTTCAAATTCCAAACTCCAAACTTCAAATTCCAAATTTCAAATTTCAAATTCCAAATTTCAAATTTCAAATTCCAAATTTCAAATCTCAAATTCCAAATTTCAAATCTCAAATTCCAAACTTCAAATTTTAAATTTCAAATTCCAAATTCCAAACTCCAAACTTCAAATTCCAAATTCCAAAATCCAAATTTCAAATTCCAAATTCCAAATTTCAAATCTCAAATTCCAAATTTCAAATCTCAAATTTCAAATTAAATTCCAAATTTCAAATGTTAATCTTAAATTTCAATTTCAAATTTCAAATTCCAAAATTCAAATTTTAATCTTATTTCAAAATCCAAATTTTAAATTCCAAAATCCAAGATTTCATATTCCAAATTTCAAATTTTAAATTCAAAATTCTAAATTTCAAATTCCAAATTCCAAACTCCAAACTTCAAATTCCAAATTCCAAATTTCAAATTTCAAATTCCAAATTCCAAATTTCAAATCTCAAATTCCAAATTTCAAATCTCAAATTTCAAATTAAATTCCAAATTCCAAATTTCAAATGTTAATCTTAAATTTCAATTTCAAATTTCAAATTCCAAAATTCAAATTTTAATCTTATTTCAAAATCCAAATTTTAAATTCCAAAATCCAAGATTTCATATTCCAAATTTCAAATTTTAAATTCAAAATTCTAAATTTCAAATTCCAAACTTCAAATTCCAAATTTCAAATCTCAAATTCCAAATTCCAAACTTCAAATTTTAAATTTCAAATTCCAAATTTCAAACTCAAAACTTCAAATTTCAAATTTCATATTCCAAATAGAACTACCATGAGATCCTGCTAAATGCTTGGTCGTACATTCAAAATCAATCAATCAATCAATATCTCTGACAATTGAGATCAAATTTAATCAGTTATTTTTAAGTCATAAACCGAGCAAAAAGTTATTTAAATTTAGACTTTTAAACAAAGTATAAATTAATACTTCAGTATTCCAAGTTTCACAATTCCGGATTCGCGTACTTCTTCAGGTTTAAGGTTCTTATTTCCAGAAATCTCGTGCTAATTCAGATGCTGTTTAATCAATTCATCCAAAGTTATCTCTAAATTTCCATTAACCGCTACTATCAACCACGACCATCTGGTTCATTTCAATCATATTCTCGTAATTAACGCGTCCATTAACTGGAGGGTCACTCTTTTGCGGTCCCTTTATTCGCTTATTTGATCTTTTATTTAACAATGGTATAATCTTAAGCCAGCACTAAACTAGATGGATTATTTATGGTTTCACTTATTAGAATTCCAAGATTCAACTGGTTCGGACACATTTTAATTTACTGGTATACACCACTTTACTTGTACACCAATATTTTATTATCACACGAAATATAACCTTCACAGAATTATTTATTGTAAATTTACATAATTTATTTTAATTTATAACTACTACTTTATGTGAAAACTCTACACAGTTGAGTTTTTTTTTAATGCAAGCTAATTATGTATGTATTTATATTATATGTAATGTGAAATGTACACAATCACTAAAACTCAAAAACATAATTCTTATTTGCCAGCAATATACTAAAACTGATCGAACATACATAAATTGGTACTAGAGTGCCATCGCAAAGAACTTGCAAATTGTGACCAACTTTGTTTATATCTAAGTTAACATTTCGCACTACTATCGCTACTCCTGTCAAAGTAAGCAAATTGTATTTAAACAAAGTTAAGTCAATAAAACACCCGAATGACACTGCAGCAACCCTCCACCGGGACAAGCCAAACACATCTAATCCAGCCCTACACCATTCAATCATATCATATATCACGGGTGCGATTATGTCAGCACTACGAGTAGTATTTTCTTTATAGTATGACGGTTGAAAGAGTTGAGTTCATGTCTGGCTTGGGTATAATTTTCTCTTCTGATCTTTCCTTTACAAAACATATTGATTCAATCATTGCTACTATTATTGCTGTTATTGCACTTTGTTCTTTATTATTGGCGGATTATAGTAAGAATTTCTGACAACTAAAAATGCACCTGAACGTTGTCACAGATTGTTAATCTGTGTTCGTTTTATTGAATTTATTGAAAAAGGATACTATTAGAAATTATAAAATTACGAACAAAATTACGTACATTTAGTTTTAAGTTATTAAATTTATTAATTTTTGATATTCCGACGTTTTAAAGCTTCCACAAATTCACATATGTACAAACAAAGAGGAGAAATTGTCATTAATTTTTATTTTGTTGTATAATATTGCAATAAATCCAAATTCGTAAAGACATAGGTACCTACGTAATCTCCCAAATTTATATCAAAATTATAGAACCTCAATTTTTAAAGCTTCTAGTTCTAATAAAGTCAAAATGTTAAATTTCCAAGTTTTTTAATTCCTAAATATCAATTTTTGTTTAATTCAGCTAAGAATATCAGAATTTTCTTAAATTCGTCAAATTTCTGAATCTAAATTTCTAAATTTTAGAAAACGTTTTGATCTTTAGAGTCAAAGATTTGTCTTACTCTCATTTCAGTTATTTATCAAATTTATAAAATTGTTTAATTGTATAAACTCAACTTAAATGTAATTTCTTAAAAAAATTGTTAAATTTTTACTTTCTTTTATATGTAACTGAAATAAACTATAGTAAAGGGTTAGATTCACAAGACTAATTTTAAATAAAATTAAATTTTCTCTGTAAATTTAGAAAACGCAGTACCTTCTTGTGCTACAAGCCGTTATAACAATGTCTAGAATTTGTTACATGTTCATACAAATTACAAACTCTACAAAAGTCATTTCCAATTAATGTGTGTACCACTTACAAAATATGACTATAAACCTCATATTTTCTCTATCCGCATGCATGCCAAAACCAATAAAATTAACCAACAAATTAAACACAAAAATCATTAAAACATGATGCCAATCGTGCGCACAAACTATCATTTTCCAACATAATTAACATCTCAACTAATAATTATTCTAGTTTTAAACCTAAAACAAAATACCGTAAACAAATGCCAAATAATTACAAAAATGACATCATAAATTAATATTTTTAGTCTAATTACTATTCACAACGTTAAAATTACAGGCGAACTCTCTGTAAAATTAAATGCAAAATCTCTTAAACAAAAAAAACAAAAAAAAAAAAAAAATTATTTCGAGTTCAAACTTTAATTAAAAATAATTAAAATAAATTAATTAGGAGTGAAAGTTAATCTTTGACATTGTCACATAATGTTAACTTTAATATATTCAATATACAAAACAAAGTTCGCCTGTCGCCATATACAAGAATTATTCGAAGTGCATACAGATGTTATATGTATATACTCGTACTTATGGATATAGTGGCACAACATAAAATGTTAGCTTTTCGAATCACCCGCTTCATAAATTTCCATACCAAACATAATTTGGTTGCTGTGTGTGTGTGTTTGGTTGTTTATGTTGTGCAAATAAAAAACTGCTATACATAAAATTTAATTCGCGATTTTTTTTTTTTTCGGCATTTTTTTACGGTCTTATACAATGTGTACTTGCTGTTGCTGGTGTGTTTAGTGTTTTATATGTGCAGCACAAACCAAAAAAAATAAAAAAATAAAAATTTGATTTACATACAAAAGATTAAGATACGAGTTTCGTAAATTTTTATTTTTTTTTATTTTTTCGTTCACAAGACCTTGATGTTAATTAATTTAATTATAAATACAATTTTGATTATTATTATTATTGTTATTAGAATATAGTTTGGTTGTTAGTTTCAAATTTAATGCAGGATAGCCGAAAATGACAATAATAATAACCAAAACCTTTTAAACCGTGAAAATTTATTTTCTGTTTTGGTTGGTATGAGTAATTATTGTTATGGTCATAATAAATATTATATTTGAGCTGGAACTATAGTTTTTAAAAATTATTATTATAGTTATTAATAAATGTTGCTGTTGTTGTAGTTTTGGTTATAAGCCTAATGATCATTATGACCTTACTATTCGTAATTACAAAAATGACAACTTTCTGAACTCAAACAAACTTATACCCTATTTCTGCTATCTTACCAACTAATGATGAATCACTATTTTTGTTTCAACAGAAATAGCAGCAATCAGATTAGTATTTCGGATTTCCAGCTAAATGTGTCTAAAGTACGTATGAACGAACTAGGGCTCAGTCGCAGCAATAAAAGAATTCTTTCCATTGAAATAACGATTGCATCGACAGTAAACCTGTAGGTACAACGCAGGCGTTAATCATCTCGAAAAAAAAATCTACAACTACTGAAGTTAGCCGATCCAGCATTTAATAAACGTGGCCAAGTAGATGTGCTGCTGGGAGTGGACGTCTTCTTCAAAGCAATTGTGTCCGATAAGATTGAGCCTGTCAAGTGGATTAACAGTCGTTAGTACCTACTTTTGGTTGGGTAGTGCCAGCTACTAACAGCTAACAATTTTAACAGATTAGTAGATATTAGCAGGTGTCTCCGCAAGTTCTGGGAGGTGGAAGAAATGCCAAGAATTGACAAAGAAACCTCAGAAGAACTGAAATGCAACGAAATCTTCTAGTCAACTACGAGACATAATAAAGGCAATCGATTCATAGTAAAGCAGCCATTCTAACAACAAGAATCGATTGAAAAAACGTACATTGGTTCAGAAGCAAAACCAACAAATACTATATTCTACAACACGGAGTGTTAAAAGCAGGCTGTGCAATCCTTAGTTATGGCGAAATCCAAATCAACAACCATTTACATATCATTCTAAAAACTATCTACTTATGAAACGTCATCAGCAGCATCCCTGGCAACTCGTTGTTTAAAGGAGAAGTTGGAGTTCAACTACAATTGGCCGAACCAAAAGCAGTACGGATAATATTACAAGATATTTCACTAATCTGATTAAACCCCATAATCATCAGAAAAGATTGTTTCAAACCTGATTGGTTATAGTGACGCGAGTGAATATTTAGTTGAAACTAACGACCTAAAATCAAACATAATTACAGTCAAGTCTCGAGTAGCTCCTATAAATCAAATGAGACTACCTAGACTAGAATTAATGGGTGCCTTGCTGTTAGCAAATTTAATGAAGGTGGTAGAGGGTCGTTAACCATAACAATAACGAAAAGATTTTTATTCTACAGTGATGAAAAAAAGTGTTCTGTTGATTAAAAGGTGAATTACGTGGTGTATGTGAATTGTCCGGGTGCGTTTAACCTTGAAGGTTGAAATCTGAAAGTCATTCATTTGGAGCGTGGCGGACATAGCCTGATAGTGCACCTGATTGCAAGAATTTGCAATAGTTTTGGATCAGGTCCGAGGGCGAGTGAGTATACGTTGTGTTGTTTCTTGTTCATTGAATAAGATTCACATAATGCAAATATGTAAAATATAATCAAATTGAATTGAGACAATGTTGTACAAAGTTTTGGATGGATTTAGTGAAGTGTGTCGTGAACAAATGTCCATTTGTAGTCGCTTTCTAAAAACAGAGATAACCTTACATTTGGCCACATTCAACAACAATTTATTTAAGTATTCAAATCACTTTCTAACTTTAAACAATCAGAAATTGAAGAAGCAACGAGCAAATTCAAAACGCTCCACAACATCATTAATAAATCTATACTCCAGAAGTTACACGAAATAAATAAGAGGCAGAATCATTAATCTTATGACCGGCCAAAAATATAAGATTGCAACCATTTGAAAGGGATGAATTAACAATTTAGTTTCTGTAGCTTGTAGATTAGAATTGAATGATCAATTTTAACAAAAGCTTTTGAAAAGTCAGTGTAAACTACATCTACTTGTTGCAGTCCTCGATCCTGCAGCCAGATGGGTAATTGTAGATCTTCCCGGATAAAATCCATGTTATGCAGGCAAAATAAGAGATTTCACATGAAAAAACAAAAATATCTGTACCATATGGTTTCGAAAAGTTTTTGAATAGCAGAAAGAATAGCAATTCCTCGATTGTTGCTAATTTCACATGTCTTGCCAGATTTAAAAAACGGACGAATGAAGGATATTTTCCAGGGATCAGGAAAAATCCCAGTCCGAATGGTTTCATTAATCATGCCAAACCCGTTTGAAAAGTTATTGGGGTTTACCTAGTTAATCCTAGATTTTACGAAAATGTGAAAAATTTTGCCTGATGCATGTCTAAGAAAATCGATATCTCAAGATTTTTCCCGATCGGCAAACAGCTCACTATGATATTTAGGTAGGCCTAAGTGTCTACTTTAATCATGCAAAACCTACCCAAATATCATAGTGATATTTAGGTAGGCCTAAGTGTCTACTTTAATCATGCCAGGCCTACCCAAATATCATAGTGAGATGTTTGCCGATCGGGGAAAATCTTGAGATATCGATTTTCTTAGACATGCATAAGACAACATTTTTCATTTTTTCGTAAAATCTAGGATTAACCCCAATTTTAGGGTAATTCTAGGGTAAACCCCAATAACTTTTCAAACGGATTGGCATGATTAAAGTACTCACATGGGTCTACCGACGATATGTTTGCCGATCGTTGAAAATCTCGAAATATCGATTTCATTCGCATATTATTATAGAAAAACATTTTTTTTAATTCGCCCGAAAGTATACTTTTTTAAACACATACATACATTACAATTTTGTTATTGTTGTTTAATCTAGTTTTATTTTAAGAAAAACTTCATTCGCATAGGATGACACGCAATAACCTCACTCGAAAGTGAATTTTTCACGTCTGTCTTTTCTATAGACCACGTAATCTGATGGAAAGTATTCTTCAGAATTGAAATTTTTTGTAAGCCATGTTTCACAATTAACTATATGACATCAAAATCGTTGTCGAGTATGCCCAACAGAAACAATTTAGATTTCTCTCGAATACTGGATGCATTATGGTATTATTAGGTGTAGTAAAAAGTCATATCGCATTTTTAAAGAAAAGTTTTAGAATCAGTTGTTTTGTCCTTTTACGAGTCAATACCTGTTATTTTAATGTGTGCTTGTCAAGACACGTCTCCGTTTGTGTTCAATAAAAAAAAAAAAATTTCACTCGACCCAGTCGCAATGGAAAATTTGTCCATTCAGAACACCATTTACGAAGCTGTATACTCTTCCAGTTTCACTCCAAGAAAAACGCAACTATCGCTATGTCAACGCTGGTACAGAAAATTCAATGGATGCCCCTGTACAGTAAATAAAGCCGCCATAAAATCTGAAATTGAAAAATACCCAACTTTAACCATCAAAGAACTGTCAAATATCGACACAAAGTAGTCCATCACTCAGAAGTGCCTGAAAAAATAAATCAATAAATGTTAAAATAAATGAACTTGAATTTATTGAAAAAATACGACATGACTTTTTACTACACCTAATAAATAGAGAATATTGTAGTTAGTTTTGAGCATATGGGTCGAATCATCCTCTTCAGCATATACCATCAGCATATATCTGTACTTTTCCACGAATGTTTATCATCATTAATAAATATTTTAAATAGTGTTGGCCCTAATATGGAGCCCTGGGGAACTTCTAAACTTACGATTTCTGTATCACTTCGCTTTCAGTTGATGTTGAAATCTCCAATAATAATACATTTAGAGACCGCACACACATTAATATTTAAGTTCCGAATGTGAACCACAATAAAATGAGATTTATTATATTCTTCCTCATGTAACAGTAGCAGTACTGTATTCCATTTTTCTATGATATGAAACGTAACCACTTAAATTATAAAAATGTTTATTAGAAATACAAAGCCATGTTTCAGTTAGCACTACAACATCTGCCCCTAAAGGTAGATGATGTAATAATGATAAAATCTCAGTTAATTTATTTCGTAAGCTTCATTCGTTACAATACAAAATACTACCAAACTCTACACAATTATTGAATGCTACATTGTAAATAAAATACCCGTAAAATATCTATTACTAGTTTTCCATCGTTCCATTTTATCTGTCAAATTATTCTCCATTTAAGGAATTATATTTACCCCAGTTCGGCAACAAAATAGCGAAAAATACATCAAATAAAATTAAACGACCAAAAAATATAAACAAAAAATTATTGTAAATGAAATATAAAAATACTAGTTGAAACACCCGGCGCGGGCGTTGTTGCTCGAGAAAAATTAATAATTTGATGGTTACCATCGAACCATCGTGGGTAAATTTCATTTTGATGGCTGGTTGATCCTATTTGCAAGCTGCATACCCAATTTCATTATGATGGTTTATAAATGGCTAAGTTCCATTTCTTGCTGGCCCCATTGACCATATTCTGGAACAAAACCCGGCCACGCTTCGATGTGGCTAAGTCTGATATCAAATGAATCAGAAAGTTAATAGAAGCATTTTAGTGATTATAGATTCACCGCGAAAACACATCATTCTATTCAATACCCTGCCTTGCGTTGCTGTGGCATGAAAGGAAAAGGAAGCAAAAATTTGTTTTTGTAGAAAATCATTTTTTATTGAAAAGCTATAGAGTAGACTTTTTGTTTCTCCATTTTCTGCATAAATATAAGGAGCAGGAGGCTTACCAAATCTGAAGCATACGACGTATAATTGCCCATGAAAGAAGCAATCGTTTTCTAAATTCAAACCACACACTTGCAAAGATTGCTCTTGCGCTTTATTAATTGTCAAAGCGAACGCAATGCGTATTGGAAATTGAAGTCGTTTGAACTCGAATGCCATGTTGGTCGGAATGAGTGGTATTCGTGGAAGTAGTACGTCTTCACCTTTATGAGGTCCAATCAGAATTGTTGTTTCAATTAGATTGTTCATCAACTTTTTTACCACTAATCGTGTGCCATTGCATAACTTTGGCCGATATATGTTTCGGAGTAATATAATTGGCTTTCCAATTTTCAAATTAAGAATGTATGGCAGTAATCCGAGAACATCGAGAGAATTAAGAAATTCCGTTATAAAATTTACTGCTTCACTTTGGTTCATCACGAAGTCAATGGATTTGTATGTCACCGTTTCACCTGCGATTCTGTTTAAAATGCTGTTGTTCTTATCGTATAAGTCGACAATTTTAGCCGCTAGAATGGCTCTGCTCATAATTGAAAGCAGCACGATTCAAGTCGACGTTCACCGCATTTCTTTGTTGAGTTACGTTTGGTCGAACCAGAGCTGGTGCCCGTGCATTGCGAACTTGTTCGATATGAGCATGTCTCTGTTCATTTAAAATAATTCCTAATGACTCATTTGACTAATTTACTTTGAAGTCATTAATCCACAAAATGAACTTACTGATCGAATCAATCTTAATCCTGCAATCCAATTTGATCACGTTCTCACGCATCAATAAATTTCTGAAAAAAATCATCGAAATCGTAAAAATCACACCGAACTTCATACGATTGTAATAATGGCACCGTTTATGGATGCAATGTACACAATTCGAATATCATAAAACAGTGAATTAATACTCAAATTTCCAATTTAATAGCAGCAAAATAACACGTTCGCACAATCGAAAATGACAATGGGAGAAGGCCACCTGTCAAATTGCACAACGCCTAAGTCAACATACAATGCCATCTACTGGGTTGTGGCATTAATGATCAGCGCCATCTCTTATTTATCTCGTTAACTTTTTGTTTTTATCAATTTATTTCACGATTTTCTGAGATTTCTCAAAATTTGCATCTACTTTTCATGCTTTACAGCATCCAAAATCATCAAAACATGCAAAAAATTCAAAATTTCATAGAAACAAAAATTCAATTTTCTTCGGGTTTTCTGGAAGCTTCCGAGTTTTCTACTCATATTTTCCAATTTTTCTCTTTTAAAAGATCATCTGGATCGGATACGCGCGACTTCCCGTACAAAATCATCATTTTTCGATTTTCCGAATTTTCCGACTTTTCCGGGGAATTTTCCAAACATTTTCTTTCGTAAGAACCATCTCCTGGTAATTGCGAACACAACAAAAAAAGATTGAGCCAAATCAGTTCAGCCGTTCGCACATGATGCGCGCACATACATTTTTCACACCATTTTTATGTATCTAGATAATAACTTGCGTTTTAATTAAGTGATTATGTGTTGTTATGTTATAAACTCTGCTAATCCGATTGTTCTAGTGTTGATAATTTTTCCAAATCTCCGATAGTCTTGATAATGATGACATCAGTGTTTTCGTTTTTTTTTAAGAAAAATCTTATTGGTTTTGGTCCACAAAAATTATAAGTTGTTTGATTTTTTAAAGTTGAGTCACTTACGAAAAAGATTTGCCTTACAAGTTGTTAACGGCTCTCTCACAAAAAGTTGTTTAGAATTCTCAACTTTATATCCAACTTCGTTGGCAAAAAGTTTCTTTCTAATCATCAAACATTATTCCTAGGTTATTTACAGAGCTTAAAAAATCTGAAGTTGAACTGCAAGGGAAGTAATTGTCTCCCTTACAGCATTCATATTAGATAACCCAGCATTCATTGTTGTAGATGTTCCAAGCGATTGTGCTGGTAAAAACAGTTACAAGAGAGGCCGTCACAGCTGTCATAGGTAGAGTAACGTCGACATTTGGTCTGATTTCACCTCGGCATTCAGCACTACAACAGTACAACACCACCTTGGAGAACTTGCTAGTCGGGTTATATGCTGTCCGTATATGTTTTTACACTGCGGATGGAACTTTCTATTACATTCATCACACTCGAAATACTTTTGTTGCAATGTAATATTTTCTTGATATTCATTGCACTTGATATTGACATTTATTTTCTGACGTAGTTGCATATTAATGTACGGCATTAAAAATGAAAGGGTTTTTATCAAAAAAGTATTAAGAGTCTTTACAAAAATTTTGATTAAACAATAAATAGGACTATCGATTATCAATTAAACTACCAATATATCTTTTAAATTCTACAATTTATTTTTAATTTAATTTTTATAGAAGCGTATTTGTTTTCTTAATCACAGTTAACAGCGCCATCCGGCGGTTTTTTAGGGGGATATATTTATTTCGAACATATTATAAAATTAAGTATACTATTGTCACGGTGGTTTGGCGTCTATTGGAAGGGGCTCCGTAACCTTCCAGTAGGCGCAAGTGTACGTACTGCCTCCTCGTGGCAACCACCGGTAACTGTAACCATTAGGCTGAATATAGACTTTTGTGACAGGCTAAAGTACGGCGCTAAAGGAGAAAACCTTAACAAAAAATCCCTAATCTAAGGTGGAACAGCATATGCCGACGGATGAATGGCTGATAGGTTAATCAGTCTATATATGCGGACTCTGGATACCAGGCACCCTCCAGTTTTATTTAGCCTTCCTGTAGTAAACCTGGGTGACCTACAGGCGACTTTTTTATTCCCAGCAACTCGCAAGAGTCAAATCAAAACGGTAGACGAGGCACGGGAAGGAATACAAGGGAGTGGGTCTGCCCTCTCAAAGTCCTTGAGTCCCAATGCTACCGCTTTTCTAGCAGAAGTAAATGTTATTACATCTAGGAGGGAGAGCAATGAGCCCAGATAGTATGTAACGTGTGTAGAAGTATTTCCTACAGTAGACATCTAGGAGGGAGAGCAATGAGCCCAGATAGTATGTATCACGTGTAGAAGTACTTCCAACAGTAAACATCTAGGAGGGAGAGCAACGAGCCCAGATAGTATGTCCCAGCAACTCGCAAGAGTAAAATCAAAACGGTAGACGAGGCATGGATAGGAATATACGGGAGTGGGTTTGCCCTATCGAAGTCCTTGAGACCCAATGCTACCGCTCTTCTAGCAGAAGTAAATTTTATTACATCTAGGAGGGAGAGCAATGTGCCCAGATAGTATGTATCACGTACCGGTCGGCAGTATTGTCAGGTTCATTAAGAGCCTGAATATTGGCTGGACGGATAATTAAAACATCTAGGAGGGAGAGCAATGAGCCCAGATAGTAAGAATCACGTACCGTTAGGCAGTATTATCAGGTTCATTAAGAGCCTGAATATTGACGACGGATAATTAAGTAGGGCTTATGCACAAAAGATCTTTTAGGTCGCAGTGCGGGGTGGCTTGAGCCCCCACATGGCCGTCAAGTAATAATAATAATAATAATAATACTATTGTCACCAAAACCAAATCTGTTCTGGTTCAAAATCATTTGCAAGATTTGACCAAAACGTACTAACTAACTAGCTGGTAAAAAGCAAAGGCGGGGTTCTAAATGATTAAAAACCCTTGCTATATCCTATTTTTCCTATCCCAACCCTAAATCCACTTGTAAGCTACCTACATATATCATTATGAGCAACGCTAAGTGAAGTGAAAAAAAAAATATCGCCACATGAATACATAAGTATATGGCCACTACACCAATTACGGTGATAAGGTACCTTGTTAAAGGCCTGGCGAAATTAAATAATCGTCCTGATTTGCCGTGCATTATATTCGACCACAATTAATTCTACGGGTTTTGATACGATTTGATATGTGGGGCATTATTGGCAAAACAGAGAGCGTTTGAACTTCATAGATCTTTAACTCATAGGGTCGATAACTTTCTAGCAGACCGCAAAATCCATGTTTTTGGTGGATGGCTTTACTTCCCACACCCATTCAATATCGTAACATGATCTTGGCGCCTTCGTGGAATAACTTCGCAAAGTCTTCTCAACCGCAAAGTAACCCGTGAAGTTTTTACTTACTTTTCTCGCAAATTCAATTAAGTTAGTTCAATTAAGGAAAATAAACGCCATTAATGCGTTGTTGGCACTAGTCTTTCTGGCTGATCAAATACCTGATTTCCCCATACTGGTGACAATTGCAGCAAGTCCTCATAGATACAGCTATTGATCCCACCAAAAACTTTTTCATTACTTCTTAATTGTTTGATGCACGAATCAACCACGCACAGCATTTCGTGCGGCACCCTTGATATCTCATCAATAAACAAGAAGTTTGTAAGTATTTTTTTGTGCTTCTGTATCTAGTATTTCGAAAGCATGAATCTGATTGAAAGCAATTCTTAATTATCTGTCGCATTCTCTATAAAGCTCCGGTCATGAATTAGTGTCTCTAAGATGAGATTCTATTGCTAAGAAAGCTTATTTAGCTGTATCGTAATCAACCACCATTTCAGCCTCATCTCTATAAGGAACATATTGGATAAGGAAACTATAATCATAGTTTTCAGGATTAAATTTTATTTTGTAGATTTCGATTCTATGAAACAATGCAAACTACTCTAAATCAGAGGATTAATCATTTATCCTCGTTCATAAAATCGGGCCTTAGTATTACTAATGACTTTAATTATGATTTTGAAAAAAGCGAATGTGCCTTCTTTAATCAGTTTTTTCTTAAACGTTGATAGAACAACTCTTTTCCACAATCTGAATATCTCGGTTGCCGTGTCTGAATTTTGAAAAGTTTTGAATACTGGTTTTGAGTTATTTGACCAAAAAAAACTCGTGAACTTCGTTTACGATAAGCCATTGTTTAATTTTCGCTTGAAAAATATTGCTAATCGCAAGTCTAAAGCATTTAAGGCTTTTAAACGAACTGGTGACATTAATGCTAAACGAAAGTATCGTGATCTGTGTAAGGAGTTTAAATTTTTCAACGATTTCTTGTATAAATTGTATATCCTACAGCATGTATTTGACGCCGTGGAAGCTCGCGGCTGATGTCGTCTACACCGATTTTCCTAAAGCTTTCGATAAAATAAATCATAAGATTCTTTTACAGAAATTGATGGCATTCGATGCTTATTTCATTCCAGTTGCCTGGATTCCATCATATCTATGTTCACGTAAGCAATACGTATAGATTTCAGGCGATGTTTCATATGTGTATAACGTACCTTCTGGTGCCACTCAGGGTAGTCACCTGGGACCAATACTTTTTATAATTTTTATTAATGACATGGTTCAGTGCTTTAATTTTTGTAGGTGTATTCTATATGCAGATGATCTAAAAATGTATGCCAACATTAATGTTTTCACTGACATGGAACGTCTGCAGCATGAACTTGACATATTTTGTGATTGGTGTATTTTAAATAAGTTGTCTTTGAATGCTAATAAATGTAAAGTTTTATCTTTCACAAGATTTCGGCCATCTGGTATTGAGGCTCCAAATGTCATAATGGATGGACAAATAGGGCAAGCGTATGACATTCAAGATCTTGGAGTCATTTTCTCAATTAACCTAAATTTATACATAATTAGTAAGGCATATTCCATGTTAAGATTAATTAAGAGACATTGTGCAGAATTTCATGATCCCTACACGTTAAGGTCTCCTTACGTTACCTATGTTAGGTCCGTTTTGGAGTTTGCTGCAGTTATATGGCATCCATTCTATCGAATTCATGCTGATCACGTGCTAAATTTGCAAAGTCAAGATACACTAAAATATTAAATGTTTAAACAAACACGTTATTAGAGCTCGAAACGATGATTAAGTGTTATTGATTTCAATGTTGGGAATAATCGAGAAAATCAAAATAAAATAGAAACAAGTTTTGCACAATAGGTACACCCTCACCCAAAGCATTTCCCCTTCGTTCACATTAATGCAAACAATAAAACAATTAATGCATTGTGTAAACGCCGAGGTTCTAAATAATTGATTTGGTTTAGATTTACGGGTACGTTATTCGTATTTAGTGTCACAGCCACAAATCGCTGCAAATAACCACACCTTAATCACTACACACAGTTAATAATTAATACAAATTAAATTGATTTTCTCTTTATTTTAATGATTTATTAAATTATAATTATAACTTAACGAGGAAGATCAATCACACTGTTCACGCTCCAAATCGAAACTGTCTTTTTATTTTTCCAGTATAGATCGTCTCCTCGTCATTTAAATAATACCCATAATACCTAATAACAAAAAATACATAAGATAAATACAGAAATCATTACACATAAACGGTATACTATATACCGTGGAACAATCATGTACCTACTACATGTACTTGTAAGTGAAAACAGAGAGAGTAATCAACAAGCTTTATTTTATACGTATTGTACACAGTACACGTATATCCAATATTTATATATTGGAAAGGATCAAAAGTCTTGTATAAACATATGCTAAAGATTGATCATTTCCCCCACCCCTCCCCCCCCCCCCTTTAACATATTTGATAAAATATTTAACATGATTTAAATAACAAGAATTGTTGAAGATTAGGTACCGTTACGACGCGGACCAGGTCATCCTTACCAGGGTGTAATTGAATAATTTTGCCTAGCAACCATTTGGATGGAGGCATATTGTCTTCTTTAATAAGTGTGAGGTCTCCGATAGATAGATTTGGTAGTTTCGCTTACCATTTAGGTCTCTGTTACAAGGTATGTAAATACGTGAGTGGCCATTGTTGCCAATAACCTTGCATACGTTGCTGGATATTTTGCCATCTTGACTGTCGTGACATTGGAATATCGATTAACAAAGGTTCAGGTAGTGTAGTTGGCGCTTCTCCAATAAGGAAATGACCTGGAGTCAAGAAGTTTAAATTCTCTGGATCAGACGTCAATAGACCAATTGGTCGTGAATTGAGTAAAGATTCGATCTGGCATAGAAGAGTTGTCATTTCTTCGAATTTCATGGTGGCATCAGAGGTCACTCTTCTGAGATGATATTTAATCGATTTAATATTTGACTCCCATAACCCGCCAAAGTGGGGAGCACTCGCGGGATTGAATTTGAATGTAATTCTTTGATGTTCTAAGAACTTAGTAATATTTGAGTGGCTCTGTTCATTTTCAAATAATTCGTTTAGTTCAGCTAATTCACCTTTTGCACTTATAAAATTTGTCCCATTATCTGATATAATTTCGTTTGGTATACCCCGTCTGGCTATAAAACGTCTCAAGGCAGCGATGAAAGCAGCAGTCCATGTTTTGTCCTTAGAAATACAAGACCAGCGAAATCGACACCAACAGTTGTAAACGGTCTATTCATCGTGATTCGCTGCCTTGGCAAATTTCCCATTAATTGCGCTGGAGAGCCGTCCTTTGAAACAAAAACAAAGAATACATTTTTGAATATAATATCTTACCACATATCGGCCGTCAACGATCCAAAATCGCTGGCGCAACAAACTAATCATCAGCGACGGGCCCGGGTTAAGGTTTTTCAGATAAAATTCCCTAAACACCAGCTCTGTCATGCGATGTACCTTAGGTAGGGTAATGGGATATTTGACGTTGTATTTGCATGCTAAATTTTCCAACCTTCCGCCTACACGTAGAATTCCTTCTTCGTCTAAAAACGATGCTCGGGACGCAAGAGAATTCGTTTTGTCGATTGTTCGGTTTTTTTTTTCAAACAGAGAATCGTGGGTTCAAACACCTCAAGTTTATGCTCTTTACAACTACCAGTTCAGCTTTCCGAAATACGTCGATGTAGGGCATTACTCCATTTCCATAAACCCTTCTACGAAATCGTAATAATTGAGTAACAATTCGGATGGTTTTTGCCAAGGAAGATCATCGATTAAGCAGGTATGTAATGAGACCATTTCTCATTGTTGTAACCAGTGCAGTAGGTAAATGTCGGCGTTCCTCCGGTATCAGTGATATAGTAGCTGGGTTGTAAGATCTTGGCCAGTAGCCGGATTCCTGGCCTAACCATTTCGGGCCAGTCCACCATAAATTGTGTGGTATGAGCTTTGCTGGATCGATGCCGTGTGAAGTGCAGTCTGCTGGATTCTCATAAGATGGAACGTGGTACCAATGAGATCGTAAAGCAATGCGAAGAATTTGTGATGTTTGATTGGTGACGAACGTCTTCCACCTTCTTGGCTCGCCCGACAACCATGCCAGTACAATTTTGGAATCCGTTCAGCCAAATATTTGCAGCTTATGCTCCTTAAATACTTCAAGTACATATTTCATAATTTTTGTTACTAAAAGGGCTCCACACAATTCTAGTCGTGGAAGCGAAATTTGTTTAAGTGGAGCCACCTTAGTTTTTGCGATTAGCAATGACAAAACACGTGCAACTGTACTTCATTGACCGTTTGAGCTAGCTGAACACAACGCGAAATTTGAATTTCATTCAACATGACAAGTTTCTCCCTCAATACTAACCATTGATTTAAAGTTTGCTGAGGAAGCTGATCATCCCAATCAATTTTTAAACGGCACATTTGCTGGATAACCAACCGAGTGGATCAAATATCCTTGAAACTTTGGAGAGCAGCTGGCGTTTAGTTGGTGTAAAAGAGCAGGAAGCTCGATGGTAACTGAAACACGTCAAGCATTGGATTCCACTGGATACCAAGAGTTCTCGTTTTTGAAGTTTTATCGGAGAATTGCACACTTCGACGGGAATGGTTTTAAGTAGGTTCTGTGAATTCGATTTCCACTTGCGTAAATGAAATCCTGCAGTGCCTAACATCATCAAATGCTTTTTATACGTGGAATTGCGGTCTCATCATCATCACAACCCAATAATAAGTCATCAATATAAAAATTGCGAGTAATAACCTCTGCAATCTCTGGATCTGTGGATTTATTGTCGATAGCTATTTGGTGAAGCGTCCGTAGTTAAGGTCTTGAGACGATAAGCCTTAATTCCTTCGTCACTATTGTGGCGCTAAACAATCCGTTCGAAGTCATCATCCGGGCTTGCGACTCGTATCTGACGATACATTTTTTCAACATCAGATGCAAATACAGTGGCATATTTACGGAATCTCAAAATAATGGTTACCAAATTCATTTGAATCGTGGGTTCAGTAAGCAGTGCCTCATTCAACGACCATCCGGGGGACGTCTTGCAGGAGCCGCCGAATATCACCCTGAGCTTAGTTGTTCTGCTTTCGGCCTTAAAAACCGCGTGATGTGGTAGATAAAAGGTCTCACAATCAGGCTTTGAAGGTTCGATGTCGGAAATCAACTCCATGTGATGGAGAGATTAGTACTCTTTCATAAAATCTTGGTATGCCACTGCAAGAGATGGATCTCTCTGAAATCGTCGTTCCATGGATATAACAGTCTCCTCACCGCTGCTGTCTTGAATGGCAACCTTACTAGATACCTTCCAGTATTTTCTCGAAGAACAGTTGATTGGAAGAATAATTTACATTGATCATTACCTTGGAGATATAGGTTGCAGGTTGGCACTTCTTCAATCTCTCAGAATCGTTGGAGTGTGTCATTGACGTAATTCTCTTGGATGATGGTTGAGCAACTTTGCGTTGCACTAACATTCTGCCTTGGAGGAGTCATGACGATCCACCCAAACATGGTTGACTGAGCTTGGGTTCGGCCATCAATAACGATTTTGTCTGAATCAATTATATCAACAAAAAAACATCTGCTTCCAATAGCAGGTCGATTTCCCTAGCAGCACTAGCATGAGGATCAGCCAACTTCAGCGATTTAATGACTTCTTGTTTTAGAACATCAGTGTCTGCCGACGCAAGTGTAACCACTGTTGGTAGAATATACGCGTTGATAAATAGACGGTTGTGGTGTGAAAATCGGGATAACACTTCAATGCTTACTACCCCTTTGGTGATGGTAGCTCTTTTATTTGACAGGCCACTGACTATAGATGATGAATGTGCACGGGTCAATCCCAGGCGCTGTACCAGTTGCTCAGATACGAACGAACAATGAGAACTGGAATCTAATAATGCATAAGCGATGTTCATATTACCGGAACGATCACGATTGTCACGGTTGTTAATACTACTGTACGCGGGCCCGTGATTGGTGGTTCGTGTGCCAATAATGGTTTGAAGGTATTTACTGCTGTAAGACAAGTATGCGATGTGTTGACACCTTGTGTAGTTGAATGTGATGATTGGCGTTCTGGTTCACTCTGACTGAGTTGCGATGTCTGAGTTGATGGTTGAGACTGCGAGGTTGAGAGCTGAGGTTATTGCAATTTCTGAGATGGTGCGTCTGCATGGTGATAAGTTGTCGGTGCTGCCACTAGCTTTTTGGAATGGTGCAACTGGTTACAGTATCGGCAGGTGTATGAGTTTGTATATGATGAAGCTGTATGATCTGATTTGAGGTAATTCTGAGAGACTGACAACTGGGATGCAACCGTTCGGCGTGCATTTCCATTTAGCAATCTGAATTTTATACACCGATATAACAGGTGTCCCGTTCTCTTATAATAAAGGCAGGCTGGTGGATTTGTGGCTACATGTAAAGAATGAACTGGCGGCTTATAAGCGCGAATAGGCTGTTGCTGTTTAAGTTCGCAGAGATGCCTTCATCCATACCATCACATTTTAAATTCAGAAAATTCAAGAATTGGGTAATTGATGGAAACTCATCCTTGACAGATTTCTTCACCCATACTCTTGCCTGGTTCCAGCATCTAATTTCTGCAGGAGGATGTGGATTAACCACGCATTGCGATATTCAGCTTCCTCGCCCATGGTACGAATTCCAATTAAGAGTTCATCGGATTTGTCACGCAAAGATCTTATATCATTTGGGTGACCGCTCACGGCGGGTGATCCATAAATGCTGTTATATAAAACATTAGGATGTGCTTTCGTTTCTTGTATCGTGTAATTAACTTGTTCCATGCTTCGTCGTAATTTGCTTCCGTTTCCAAAATATTTTTAATTAGAGCTGCAGGTCCATCTTCTAGCAGTCGCTTTAGCAACTTAAATTTTGTAACGATAGATAACGACTGGTTATTATGGATTGATGAAACATAAGCATCTTCAACGGCGAGCCAATTCTTGTAAACACCATCAAATTTCTCGATCGTGACCTTTGGAAGTTGAATGCCATCTTTTACATCACTACGATTCGCTAAGTTGAAGTTGTATCACCCAAACTTCCAAGAAAATTCCGTTGTTGTTGGAAAATTTCATTTAAAACAGTTTCCAAACCAGTATCTGTGTGTTTTTGTTGTGGGTTTACTGGGAACCTTTCTTTTTGTAATTTCAACAAATCAGCCTTCACATCAAAGAATTCATCCTCAAATTCTACAGCTTGCGGTTCAACAGTTAGGTTGTCTGCGATAATTTGTGACTCGAGCGATTGAAATTCACTCCATAATACGTCTAAACACTGCATGCGCACATCAATTGCTTGATGCCTACACCAGTTGTGGCGATAAGGAACTTTGTTGAAGGTCTGTCAAAATTAAATAATCGTTTCGATTTGCCATGCATTATATTCGACCACAATTAATTCACCTAGAGCATGTCTAATTTATCGATATTTCTAAACTCCGAGTACCACGTAACCCACTGCATTTTTCAAGATAAATTATCAAGAAACTCTACGATTTTATGCTCAATAGAATATATTTGCCAATAGCCTTGAATTTTACCACCTTGTACCACTGGCGCTTAGTATGTAGTTATTTGTAACTTTTCCGTGGACAAATTATTTGCCTTGAATAAAATAATGTGTTGAAATAGCCAGACGACGATTCGATATGGCATTTAATCAAACTCCACAGAATTTAAACAAGTGCCTTCGGTGTGCCTTTGCACTATTCCCAATATAATATCTACTACAATATCATGTTCAAGACACGGCTAACCTCAACTAATCTCCTCTACCTAATGCTTTATCGATTTAGTAAATATTCAGTGTAAATTAAAATCGCAGATCTATAAAATACTAATCTGGAAAATAATTAGCGTGGCGCTAACACGACACTTAAAAATTTGCATCACACAAAAATAATCACAAATCTATACCATAAAAATACTAACATACACAAAATATATCTCGTGAAGATAGCAGCAGCAACAAAAAAAAAACGTCTTTCAATTGATCTTGAAATTAAAAGCCAAAGAGAATTAAGCGTAAAGAAGCAACAAAAAAAATATTGTTTTAATTAATTCAAATAACATCTGTGCAATAAATTAACTATTACGATGTTCAAAAAAAATACGCGAAATGACATAGAAAAATTTTCAAATTTTCCAGAATTTTTATTTTCGTATTTATTTGGTTTTAGAGAGAATCGCGCGATTCGAGTCAATAATTTATGTTAAATGGTGAGTGAAATTTTTTTTTGACTATAGTATGTTGGAAAATATAATTTTTCACTAAAACTTCTAGTACATTACATATAACCAAAATTAAATACGATGGAAATTAGTCTGAAATTATATTTTGTCATTTTCTGAGTAATGGGAACGTGTACAACACAGTACACTCGTATACATAGTAAGGGAAATATGATAGAGTGCACATGTTTCATTTGAACGAGAAAATGGTGAATTAGTTTTTCAAATCCAAAAATATAATTTTCAAGACACTCTAATTATGCCTCTCGGCAGACGAATATCAACTGTATACAGACATATTATTTTCAAGGTGACCTAATTCTTAAGCCTATTGTTAAATGATCTTACTGACATAATAATTTTCAATTTTTTTTTTTCATCGTTCAGTTCTTCCGTCTTTTCTTTGTCTTCGTTGTGTTTTTTTTTTGTTGTGGTATTTTGTTATATAAATATACATACTTGAATATGCTTAACAAACGTAAGAATAATTACTGCTTAGGAGAATTATAAGAAAATGAGGAAGAAGATGAAATAATACATAAACCTGCGTATCACCCGATATGTAACTTAACTGTGGAATCTGAATGAATCACATTGTTTTCTTCTTATATACAAGTATAGTTAATAAAGTCGAACACAAGATTGATTGAATGATAAATTTGTTCAAGGCTAAACGTATTTTGTTCGCGATTCGTAAATCTGATCAGCTACTCTAAATTACACATTGTTATTCTAATCAGTATCGATCTTAATGACGTACGATAAACACAAATATTTTTGATTACTTATTTTATCTCGCAATAATAACATCGTTACAAGCAGGACAAGCTGTGAATATAAAATTGGTAAACTTATTATGAAGAATGGTTTAAACTTTAGTTTAATGTATTAATAACAAAAAAGACAATAAGTTGTTCGACTTTTATTACAAAATAAATTGCGAAACATGTATACTCAAGACAAAGTATGTGTACATATGTACATTGTACATGTACAGCGCGTTTTATATAAGTACATAATGTTAAGGTGAAAAGATTACAAATGATGTGGGCCTATTTCGTATATGTACTTGTTACTGCATAATTAAAATTCTTGTGTCGAAAATGTCAATGTGATAAATGAGAGACGGGCGCAGCCGACGATTGTCTGTGAAATTTTCCAATATTTTTGCGCATTTATGAAAAGAGCCAATTCCATTTAAGTGGCCAATTTAGGGAACTGTTCAAAATGGGTCACTTTTGAAAGTTTTACTGTATTGCTAATGCAGAGTTAACTATTTACTGGTTTAGTCGACCATGGTGTAAACATTAAAGCATTTAAATGGGTCTTTGATGTTTCATCTTTAAAATTTTTGGGGCATAACATTTCAACAGATGAAATCTCTCCATCACCTAGTAGAGTTGAAGTCATTTGTAATTTTCCTTCAACAACAGTCAAACCCATTGCCCATCTGCTAGCACCTTTGGATTCACATTTGGTCTTAATGAACAAAGTCAAAAAAATCATAATTTACATAGCCAGAAGATTGTGAAAATTGGTTCCGGAAAAGCAGGGAAACCTTAGCTACTTCAACTTTACTGGCACACTCATAATCTAACGCGACATAATGTTGAACCAGTACTGGCGGAACAATTCAGTGATGGTAAGTGGGAGCCTTTATCGTTCTACTCAAGAAAATTTTCTCTAACATTTTCATCATTATTATCCATACAACAAATGTTGTCCATACAACAGAGGTTTTTGACACGATACACGGATTATCCAACTCTGGGATTCGCTCAACTCAGAAAAACATTTCAGCTAAATATATTTTGCCCAATATTAACAAAGATTGCAATGAGTGGTCAAAGGCGCATGCTTGCAGTGCCAAAGATGTAAGAAAGGTGGCCAAACTCGATCTGAAACTGAATCCTTATGAATTTATTAGGTTCATTACCACAATTTTGTCGATATTCATAATATCCTCACGATCGTGGACAAGTTTACAAGATGACCAGAGGCTTACCTGATTTCTGACATGACAGCTAATACTGTAGCGGAAACTTTAGTGATTTGGTGTTCTATTAACTATTACTACAGATCAAGGATGACTATTAGGTTCGCATAGATTCCGCATAATTCATTCGCAATCAAACGGGATGGTAGAGAAATTTCATCGTAACCCAATAGCATCACTGATGGATCAACGATTTCCGTAGATCCCCACAGTTTTGCCGAATTGCTAAAAAAATTAATTCGAAATGTAAAGCCAACCACGTGAATCTGACAAGCCCGTATTTGTGGACGACTCTCTAAATACTTGCGAATTCATTTTCATAAGAGTTGATAAAATCAAAGCAGATCATCCTCCGTAAGAAGGATCTTTTAAAGTTCTAAGAAAGTTACGACAAAATTTCATATAGTGAGAACGTTAAAGGTAAAATAGTATCGATATCGATGGATACATTGAAACCTGCATATGCAATTTCAGGTAGTGTTTCTGGTTTGGGTACTTCAAGTTGTCATGGCTTTTATTTCAAATAGGTCAATTCGTAATGTGGACAATTTTATTTTGAATTGCATTTCACTGGAAGGGGAGTGATGTTGTGGTGACTGGTGGATACGCGTCAGCGAACTTAACAACATTTATTATCCTGTAACAGTATCAATATACAACTTTTAAAATTATATATTGATCGACCGGAAATAAAATTGTTTATGAGTAGCATCAGTGCTGTCACCCTGAAAATTTTAAACGTAGCTTGTTTCAAATTTTCAAGGAATTATTTCAATAGTTAGAAAGAAGCACACACGAAATACGATAGCTACACCTTATACATAAATAATTGTTGGCGTTTTGTGTTAAAAAAAAAATCATGATTCAGCAAATTACATTAAAATTAATTCTAGTTTTTAACCCAAATTTGAATATTAAAATAAAACTTTTATTTATTGGTTTGCATCATGGAATTTGTGCATGAGAAGGGAAACCAGGACGTCTGGTCACCCTATTCCTACCAAGATCCTATCTAGGCGAGAAGAAAAATATCCAAATAAAACAGACAATTTTTGATCTCAGCATAACTCTGCCAGACAAGAAAGATGGAGTTCCCAGTCTAATTTAAAGAAAGATTTGAGAGTACTGTCAAATCAGACTTCCATACATCGTTTTGGTGCGGTAAGGCTAAACCATAATTTGTCTTGCAGAATAATTTTTGTATTCAGGAGGTCTTAATCTAAATTGTAGCCAAAACCAGATAAAAGTTTTTTTGTTAAAATCAGGGTATGTTTGACATGAGGTCATGTCTGTCAGGTCATCAGGTCATGTCTGTCATGTTTGAGTTTATCTGGTGCTCTATACAGAATGCCTTGATGTTTTTATAAGTTGTAAAACACTCAGAATTATCTTTTTATAAGTTTTACCAACAAATCTTCAGATTCTGAAAAAAAAGTTTTGCGAGGTTAGAGCAAATTAGTTCGCAAATTTTGATAAAAATAATGTGTTTGTATCACAATGGAAACTAAAACAGTGTAAGTCTACTTTTATAATTATTTATGTAAGGTTAGATTTGAAAATAACACATTGTTTCTCAAATGGATAAACTAGAGAAGTGAAGTAAAGTACAAATGTAATACATTATAATGGCATGTTGTCAAATGAACTAACTATATAATGGAAGAGTGACGTTACAAAGTTGAATTAAAATTACTCTAACCAACAAATTTGACTTGTTTGAATTGATAATATCTGCTTAAATGACTGACACATTACAGCAAGAAAACCTCTGTCTAAATTTTTGTCGGAGAATGACAGAAACCATTATATATTAGCTTTGAAAAAATGCTTTATGAAAAAGCCAGGATCGCATATTGGGATTTTTACATATTGGTAAAAATTAGTTCTGAGCCAAGAGTCTCGTGTTTACTAAATACCTGCAAGACAATAAATAAAAATAAAATAAAAATGAGTTTTTTTTCTAACATACTTGAATTGAGCAAAAATTGAAAATTACTCCATTAACGGTTAACTTCACGATTTTGTGCAGAATATTTTCCTGCAGAAAATGTATTTCTTACTAGAAATACCCTGTTTAAAGTTTTCAGAACGACAGCACTGGTCGGAAGTATCAATATAATTATTAGGGATTACGGAGCGAAAGAAATCAGAAATAATGGTGTCACAAGGTTACAACCAGGAGAATGAACAGAAAAAAGCAACTTGTTCGACTCATCAAGTCTACAAATGTCATTTTTAACCAACGCTCTATTAAGTCTAGCGATAGCATATAGGATATACATTTCCTCACAGAAGTTGTTCCATGAGCTGGTTTTAGTTTTTTTATAATCATTTTCAGCTTATAATCGATCGACTTTGTAGTTCAGTTCCCTAGTAGTTTTCCTTTAAGGAACAAAACACCAGAAGGGTTTGTTCCGAATCAAACTGACTGATCCATCTGAGGTGAGAATATGATTTGTCAGTATCTTCTGCATACACTTGTGAATTACCGTGAAAGTGTTTTATCATCAAATCGTTTATAAATATTTGAAACAGAGTTGGACCCAGTATGAAACCTTGTGGAACTTCTAAACTGAATTTTTCTAAATTAATTTGAATTCCGTTTATTTTTACAAATTGTTTTGAATTTTATTTGAATAACTGTCATATTCCAAGAATAAAAACACACAAAATTCTTTTTTTCGATTTCTAAGCTTAAGCAATTCGTAAAATGCAGGCACGCCGCTTGTCTGTTTTGTCAACGAATTTGGGATAGAGATTGGTCTATATTTAGACAACACTTTATTAGAACCGCTTTAATAAATTGGACACACTTTAACGGATTTTATAGACACTCGGGAAAAGTTTGTTTACACACATTATCGTTTATAAGTTGCGCTTATTTGTTTAATTATATTTAATTTTTATCAAAAAGCTACAGATATTTTCTCAAAATAAATCCACTTGTACAAATACATACGTACTAACTCTTAAATAATATTATGATCATATAACTTGCCAATTTGGAAACCAATAATTATAGCTTAACTACCACAAAACATGCCAATTAATAATGTAACCTATGCTAATTGAGGTTAACAGTATTACTACTAACTTCAACCATTAAATTGCAAAATAATGAAAAAAATCTGAACACGTGACATGCAATCTTCTCGACTACAAGTTAAATGTACTGACTCATGACAGTCAAGTCGGCACATGTCTCAACAAATTTTAATTACCACACTAATACCAAGTTGAATTGAATTTGAAATGAACCAAATTAGAATATTAGAATTTTGTTGTATTAATGGTTGTTTGTAAAAAAAAAAACATGATAGTAATAAAAAACGCGAATAAAATCGTATTTTAATTTAAAGAACAAAACAAATTTGCCCTTGAAATTATTATTTTTAAATTTTAAATTACAAAAAAAAAAAAATGTTTTTTTGGAGGTTTGACAAATGAATGAACATTATTGTATTATTTTTGCTTAATGGTTTTGTTGTGGTTTATAACATATATATTTCTAAATGGCAATGAAACTGTCTAAAGTTGCTATTTCACACCCGCATATTTTTTATAGAACTAACTAAATTAATTTAAATTTTTAATTTATTTAAGATTAATTTATTACTGAAGATAATGTGATAATTGGATTAGTATCAACGAAAAACAAAAAAAAAAATAAATTATTCAAGGTTAATGAAGATCGATATATTATGTAAACGTATTTCTATTTTATTGTCGCACTTATCACACGTAGAGCACGTGTCCGCGGAATTTTTATTAAATTATGTTTAACTTGGTCTTTGAAGCAATTTAGTACAAGTAAAAAATTATCAATTTACTATTTATAAACAATTAAGTATGGAGCATGCTTCAAACACAACTCACATAAACAAAACAATTTTTTTTTTTTTTTAATTGATGTTTGAAAGTTTTCGTGTACAATCTGTGATTATTTGGCATTTATACAGATTCGGTCTTATATGTTAATTAAACAATTTAACTATATTTTACTTAATAGTAAGTTAGTAATTGCCGATAGTAAATCAAAAGAAGATAAAAGAATAGTGAAACTCCTGAAACGCAACCCACAGGAAAAAATCAAACAAGCTCAGAATAAAATAAATAACACTCGAAACACTGTACGAAATCGGTACGATACTATTCAAAAGAAGCCGTTCATAAGCCAAACAAATAAAAGAAAGCGACTTAAAATTGCACACACCTACCAGCCAAAGCCTGTGGAGTTCTGGTGTAATACCTACGGTAAATAATATTTGTATTCCACTCGCGAACAAAGATAAACAATCGCACCGTTATTATGCCCACTCATAGTTGTAACAGTAAAACAATGATATGGGGTATTGCAGCTACAATGATTGATTGATTGATCAGAATGTACGACCTAAGCAAGATTTCCGGATAACACCGAGCCCTCCCCGTACACTCTTTACACATAACAAAACCGAAGGAAAGGAAAGGTATGTTAGTAATAAAAAATCAACCCGGTTCCAGACATCTAAGTATGTAGTTGATAGTAAATTTGTTAGTAGTATATTTTTAGTTAATTATTTAGCACAAGACAACACAATTTCAAGTTCATTTACTGCTTAAGTTCAGGGAAAGCTGTTTCAGGTTCTTCAAAAATTTCCTAAATTTAAAATCTGTATTAATCCTTTAAGTAACTATTCTAAAATTAATTAAGTATAAATTAAATTCTCTGAAATAAATTATAAATTATTCTTTATGTACTACAAATAAATTAACAATAATTAAATATATAACAATTGTTAAACAATAATTAAACCAACTACAACCCCGCCCGTCCCACTAACGCCTCAGCCAATGTGAACTTGGTCGAGTTTCTCAGGTGATTCTAAACTAAAATACTGATACTAAAACTAACATTAACATTAATACCAATATTAAGATAACCACCAATACCAATATCCACATCGTTACCAATACCAACATTATAACATTAATGAATTAATTAAATTTAATTCAACTTAATTGCAACAAAAGTTATTCTAATTTCATTAATCAGCCCTTAAATAAACTAAACTCTATTCGGCATCTAAATTAAAAGGACAGCAAATTAGTCACTAACAAACCAACTAAACAACTAAATTATGAATATTAAATACTAAATATCTTCTTTTTTTTAAATATTTTAAACTAAAATTCTAAAATCAGTAACTAAAAAATATGAAACCACATAAAATTTCATTTCCAATCCTATAGCTGACTCTAGAAATTAATTAAAAAAAAAAATAAAAAATAAATAAATACTTAATTGCTTGATTTGCTACTTAATTGCAGAGTAGCGCAAAATTATTTTAAATAGATCTGAACTCAATATAATAATAACAGCTTTAAGTTGTCCATACTAAATTAAATTAAATAATTTTAAAAAATTAAAAAAATATATTCTAAATTTTAAATCTCAAATTCCAAATCTCAAATTCCAAATTTCCAATTCCAAATTTCAAATTTTACAAATTTCAAATTCCAAATTCCATCAAATTCCAAATTTCAAATTCTGAATTCTAAATCCCAAATTTCAAATTACAAATACCAAATTCTAAATTTCAAACCCCAAATTTCAAATTTCAAATCCCACATTACAAATTTCAGATTTTAATTTCCAAATCCTGAATTCGAAAATCCAAAATTTCATATTCCAAATTTTAAATTTCAAATTCCAAATTCCATCAAATTCCAAATTTCAAATTCTAAATTCCAAATCCCAAATTTCAAATTCCAAATTCCAAATTCCAAATTCTAAATTTCAAATTTTAAATTCAAATACCAAATTTTAAATTCAGAATTTTATATCTTGAATCTTAAATTTCAAATTCCAAAATTCATATTCCAAATTAAAAATTTTAATTTTAAATTTCAAATTTCAAAATCCAAACTTCAAATTCCAAATTCCAAAGTCCAAATTTCAAATTCCAAATCCCAAATTCGAATTTCTAAATTTCAATTTTTAAATTCCAATTTTCATATTTCAAATCTCACATCCCAAATTTCAAATTTTAAACTTCAAATTTCAAAATCGCCATATCCCAAATTCCAAAATTCAAACTTTCATATTCCAAATTTTAAATTTCAAATTCCAAATTCCAACAAATTCCAAACTTCAAATTCTGACTTCCAAATCCCAAATTTCAAATTCCAAATTCTAAATTTCAAATTTTAAATTCAAATACCAAATTTTAAATTCAGAATTTTATATCTTGAATCTTAAATTTCAAATTCCAAAATTCATATTCCAAATTCAAAATTTTAATTTTAAATTTCAAACTCCAAACTCCAAATCTCAAATTCCAAATTTCCAATTTCAAATTGCAAATTCCAAATTCCAAATTCCAAATTTTAAATTCAAATAGCAAATTTTAAATTCAGAATTTTATATCTTGAATCTTAAATTTCAAATTCCAAAATTCATATTCCAAATTCAAAATTTTAATTTCATATTTCAAATTTCAAAATCCAAACCTCAAATTCCAAATTCCAAAGTCCAAATTTCAAATTCCAAATCCCAAATTCCAAATTCTAAATTTCAATTTTTAAATTTCAATTTCCATATTTCAAATCTCACATCCCTAATTTCAAATTGTAAACTTCAAATTTCAAAATCGCCATATCCCAAATTCCAAAATTCAAACTTTCATATTCCAAATTTTAAATTTCAAATTCCAAATTTCAAATTCTGAATTCTAAATCCTAAATTCCAAATTTCAAATTCCAAATTTCAAATTCCAAATTCCAAATTCTAAATTTCAAACTCCAAATTTCAAATTTCAAATCCCACATTCCAAATTTCAAATTTTAATTTCCAAATCCTGAATTCGAAAATCCAAAATTTCATATTCCAAATTTCAAATTTTAAATCCCAAATTCCAAATTTCAAACTTCAAACTCCAAATCTCAAATTCCAAATTTCCAATTTCAAATTGCAAATTCCAAATTTTAAATTCAAATACCAAATTCCAAACTCAGAATTTTATATCTTGAATCTTAAATTTCAAATTCCAAATTTCATATTCCAAATTCTAAATTTTAATTTTAAATTTCAAATTTCAAAATCCAAACTTCAAATCCCAAATTCCAAAGTCCAAATTTTAAATTCTAAACCTCAAATTCCAAATTCTAAATTTCAATTTTTAAATTCCAATTTTCATATTTCAAATCTCACATCCCAAATTTCAAATTTTAAACTTCAAATTTCAAAATCGCCATATCCCAAATTCCAAAATTCAAACTTTCATATTCCAAATTTTAAATTTCAAATTCCAAAATACATCAAATTCCAAATTTCAAATTCTGAATTCTAAATCCTAAATTCCAAATTTCAAATTTCAAATCCCACATTCCAAATTTCAAATTTTAATTTCCAAATCCTGAATTCGAAAATCAAAAATTTCATATTCCAAATTTCAAATTTTAAATCCCAAATTCCAAATTACAAACTTCAAACTCCAAATCTCAAATTCCAAATTTCCAATTTCAAATTTCAAATTACAAATTTTAAATTCAAATACCAAATTCCAAATTCAGAATTTTATATCTTGAATCTTAAATTTCAAATTCCAAATTTCATATTCCAAATTCTAAATTTTAATTTTAAATTTCAAATTTCAAATTCCAAACTTCAAATCCCAAATTCCAAAGTCCAAATTTCAAATTCCAAATCTCAAATTCCAAATTTCAATTTTTAAATTCCAAATTTCATATTTCAAATCTCACATCCCAAATTTCAAATTTAAAACTTCAAATTTCAAAATCGCCATATCCAAAATTCCAAAATTCAAACTTTCATATTCCAAATTTTAAATTTCAAATTCCAAATTCCATCAAATACCAAATTTCAAATTCTGAATTCTAAATCAAAAATTCTAAATTTCAAATTCCAAATTCAAAATTTCAAAATCAAATACCAAATTCCAAATTCAGAATTTTATATCTTGAATCTTAAATTTCAAATTCCAAATTTCATATTCCAAATTCTAAATTTTAATTTTAAATTTCAAATTTCAAATTCCAAGCTTCAAATCCCAAATTCCAAAGTCCAAATTTCAAATTCCAAATCTCAAATTCCAAATTCTAAGTTTCAATTTTTAAATTCCAAATTTCATATTTCAAATCTAACATCCCAAATTTCAAATTTTAAACTTCAAATTTCAAAATCGCCATATCCCAAATTCCAAAATTCAAACTTTCATATTCCAAATTTCAAATTTCAAATTCCAAATTCCATCAAATTCCAAATTCGAAAATTTCTTATTCAAAATTTTAAATTTCAAATTCCAAATTTCAAATTCTGAATTCTAAATCCTAAATTACAAATTTCAAATTAATTCCAAATTCTCAATTTCAAACTCCAAATTTCAAATTTCAAATCCCACATTCCAAATTTCAAATTTTAATTTCCAAATCCTGAATTCGAAAATCCAAAATTTAATATTCCAAATTTTAAATTTCAAATTTTAAATCCCAAATTCCAAATTTCAAACTTCAAACTCCAAATCTAAAATTCCAAATTTCCAATTTCAAATTCCAAATTCCAAATTTTAAATTCAAATACCAAATTCCAAATTCAGAATTTTATATCTTGAATCTTAAATATCAAATTCCAAATTTCATATTCCAAATTCTAAATTTTAATTTTAAATTTCAAATTTCAAAATCCAAACTTCAAATTCCAAAGTCCAAATTTCAAATTCCAAAACTCAAATTCCAAATTCTAAATTTCAATTTTTAAATTCCAATTTTCATATTTCAAATCTCACATCCCAAATTTCAAATTTTAAACTTCAAATTTCAAAATCGCCATATCCCAAATTCCAAAATTCAAACTTTCATATTCCAAATTTTAAATTCCAAATTCCATCAAATTTCAAATTCTGAATTCTAAATCCTAAATTCCAAATTTCAAATTCCAAATTCTGAATTCTAAATTTCAAATTCCAAATTTCAAAGTTCAAATCTCACATTCCAAATTTCAAATTTTAATTTCCAAATCTTGAATTCGAAAATCCAAAATTTCATATTTCAAATTTCAAATTTTAAATCCCAAATTCCAAATTTCAAACTTCAAACTCCAGATCTCAAATTCCAAATTTCCAATTCCAAATTTCCAATTTCAAATTTCAAATTCCAAATTCCAAATTTTAAATTCAAATAACAAATTCATAATTTTATATCTTGAATCTTAAATTTCAAATTCCAAATTTCATATTCCAAATTCAAAATTTTATTTTAAATTTCAAATTTCAAATTCCAAACTTCAAATTCCAAATTACAAAGTCAAAATTTCAAATTCCAAATCCCAAATTCCAAATTCTAAATTTCAATTTTTAAATTCCAAATTTCATATTTCAAATTTCACATCCCAAATTTCAAATTTTAAACTTCAAATTTCAAAATCGCCATATCCCAAATTCCACAATTCAAACTTTCATATTCCAAATTTCAAATTCCAAATTTCAAATACCAAATTTCAAATTCCATCAAATTCCAAATTTCAAATTCTGAATTCTAAATCCCAAATTCTAAATTTCAAATTACAAATTCCAAATTTTAAATTCAAATACCAAACTCCAAATTCAGAATTGTATATCTTGAATCTTAAATTTCAAATTTCAAATTGCATATTCCAAATTCTAAATTTTAATTTTAAATTTCAAATTTCAAATTCCAAACTTCAAATTACAAATTCCAAATTTTAAATTCAAATACCAAATTCCAAATTCAGAATTGTATATCTTGAATCTTAAATTTCAAATTTCATATTCCAAATTCTAAATTTTAATTTTAAATTTCAAATTTCAAATTCCAAACTTCAAATTCCAAATTCCAAAGTCCAAATTTCAAATTCCAAATTTCAAATTCTGAATTCCAAATCCCAAATTTCAAATTACAAATTCCAAATTCTAAATTTCAAACTCCAAATTTCAAATTTCAAATCCCACATTCCAAATTTCAAATTTTAATTTCCAAATCCTGAATTCGAAAATCCAAAATTTCATATTCCAAATTTTAAATTTCAAATTTTAAATTCCAAATTTCAAACTTCAAACTCCAAATCTCAAATTCCAAATTTCCAATTCCAAATTTCAAAATCCAAATTCCAAATTTTAAATTCAAATACCAAATTCCAAATTCAGAATTTTATATCTTGAATCTTAAATTTCAAATTCCAAATTTCATATTCCAAATTCAAAATTTTAATTTTAAATTTCAAATTTCAAAATCCAAACTTCAAATTCCAAAATCCAAATTTCAAATTCCAAATTCAAAATTCTAAATTTCAATTTTTAAATTCCAATTTTCATATTTCAAATCTCACATCCCAAATTTCAAATTTTAAACTTCAAATTTCAAATTTTCATCGCCATATCCCAAATTCCAAAATTCAAACTTTCATATTCCAAATTTCAAATTTCATATTCCAAATTCTAAATTTTAATTTTAAATTTCAAATTTCAAATTCCAAACTTCAAATTCCAAATTCCAAAGTCCAAATTTCAAATTCCAAATTTCAAATTCTGAATTCCAAATCCCAAATTTCAAATTACAAATTCCAAATTCTAAATTTCAAACTCCAAATTTCAAATTTCAAATCCCACATTCCAAATTTCAAATTTTAATTTCCAAATCCTGAATTCAAAAATCAAAAATTTCATATTCCAAATTTTAAATTTCAAATTTTAAATCCCAAATTTCAAACTTCAAACTCCAAATCTCAAATTCCAAATTTCCAATTTCCAATTTCAAATTTCAAATTTCAAATTCCAAATTTTAAATTCAAATACCAAATTCCAAATTCAGAATTTTATATCTTGAATCTTAAATTTCAAATTTCAAATTTCTTATTCCAAATTCAAAATTTTATTTTAAATTTCAAATTTCAAATTCCAAACTTCAAATTCCAAATTCCAAAGTCCAAATTTCAAATTCCAAATCCCAAATTCCAAATTCTAAATGTCAATTTTTAAATTCCAAATTCATATTTCAAAGCTCACATCCCAAATTACAAATTTTAAACTTCAAATTTCAAAATCGCCATATCCAAAATTCCAAAATTCAAACTTTCATATTCCAAATTTCAAATTCCAAATTCCAAACTTCAAATTTCAAATTTATTTCTGATTTAAAAATAAAAAAATTAAATTAATTTTGCCCATAAATGTTTTTATTCACTTATCGTTTTTGAAACTGCAATTATATTACACATATTTAAAATTACGTAATTACAATTAATGAAACTGTAAAATTATAAAAACTAGAAATTTAGAAATAAAAGTGGAATTTCTAGAAACAATTCGAATACACCAAGAATTGGTATTCGACATTCATAAAATATTATCAACGTTATTTGATAATTATGTTCCGTTAAATTCGCAAATTGTTCATTAATGAAGTTGAAGATGGATTGTAAAAATATTGCATTTATCATCAAAGTGTAGTAATATCATTGTCACTGATATATTCAACATTTCTCATAAATTTTAAATCGTAACCGACGATTTCCAATTCCGGCATTGGAATTCTTGGTACATATTTCTTAACTTACTGGCAATGTAAAATTGATTTTGAAACCTTTCCAGAATACCTGTGACTTCCTAAAGAGATAGTACCAGGCGTGTTTGTGGAAAATACAATTGTTGAACATCGTTATCAAGCAATTTCATTTAACTTGACAAATACTCACGAGGAATCTGTTGAAATCTCATGCAACGACTTAATATTCGTTAAACTTTCACATTATGATAATATGTTCTCTCTAAAATCTTTGTCGAATACAAACACAAATCGTTTACAAATACTTGAGTAATCAGTCGCTTTATCACTTCCAAACGAAGAAGAACGTAAATTAATTAACCAAATAATTAGAGATTATAATGACGTTTTCCATTTAGAAGGCGATGAATTAACTGCTGTTTATGGAATTAAACATAGTATTCCTACAACATAAGACTGTCTTCCAATTTATCAAAATCATACCGTATCCCTGATGCAATTAAAAGTGAAATCAACCAGCAAGTAAATGAGATGCTAAAACAAAACATAATTGAACCAAGTACTAGCCCATGGAACTGTTCACTTGTAGCTTATCGTTGATTTCAGAACATTGTTGAAATTTTGGATCAGCTGGATAAAGCATCGTATTTCAGTACACTGGATATGATCAATGGATACCACCAAGTTCGACTTGATGATGATGCCAAACTAAAGACCGCTTTTAATACAAGTTTTGGACATTTTCATTTCAATTGTATGCCGTTCAGTTTAAGTTCCAGCTACCTTCCAAAATTTAATGAATACAGTTCGTTCCTGCCTCAATTGTCTAAAGTGCTTAGTTTATCTTTATGATGTAGTCATCTATGGCCAACACCTAAATGAACATAACAAAAGGTTTAAAGAGGTTCTTGATTATCTTCGAAAATACAACTTGAAATTAAACCCAGTGAAATGCTAGTTCCTACGGCAAGAGTTGACCTACTTGGGACAACCCGATGAAGTGAAACATGACTCAGAGAAGGTTAGCGCTATCGTGAAATATCCTGAACCTAAGAACCAACGCGACGTAAGGGCATTCCTTGGATTTGTGGAGTCGTACGATTTCGAAATCGCATATAAACTGGGAGCACTAAATAAAGTTGCAGACATACTTAGTCGTATTTCAATCGACAATTTGGAACTTTTACAAAATATTTCTGATTCTTTGATTCTTATAACATCGATAAATCTACTATTTTTAATTCTAACAAATATGTAATCAGAAATCAAATTCAAATTCATCTTCTTCTAAGCATATTAACGCAGTTACACGTTCACAAATTAAAGTTCATAATAACAATAGCAATAAGCTGGTAATTCCACTTAACCCTCAGGGTACAGACTATAAAAAAGTCACGTTCAGTACTGACATGGGTTAGCCTAACCCAGCAACTTTGATTGGCTGTATCTTGGGCTGTAGTTGGCCAATTGAAACATTTTTTTTTTAATCGATAGTCCATTTTGTTACAAATACCAGGGTGCTAATAGATTTATCAAATAATTTGTTTAAACAAAGATACATTCAAAAGTTTAAACATTTTGAAAATTTTTTTTGTGAAAAATCACTTTTTTTTTTAAATTGCATAACTTTGTGAACAAAAAAGATATCGAAATTTTTCTTGTTGCATTTTAAAGCTAAAAAGTTGTTCTTTAAAATGGCCGAATCAGTTTTTTGATCCATTCCAAAAACTATATTTTTTTTTAACTTTGTAATCACCCGTTTTATGGGATAGCGATAAAACGTTCCATGATTGATTTATCGTAACAAGGCACAACTGTAATATAAATAAATAACAAAATTGATTGTTGAATGAAAGTTTTATTGTTCAAAATATAAAAAAAACAAAATCAGACTGTATTTCCACATTCGCAGCATATTTTTGCTACAGGGTCTCTGCACATAGCCTTATTACATTTGAGGCACTTGTAAAATGTTTTGCGGTCGAGAAAACTCGGACACAAGTTGCAACGCTTTTGTTTAGCCATTTTGTTATCAAAAAATTCATGTCTTATGTCCATGTCCTCTGGTAAATCTTTCGCCTTCAAAAAATCTTCAATCATACCGCGCAGTTTTATTCGCAACGTATAGGGGTAGCTAGTCTAGCAGCTAGCGCAGGTTTAACAAGTTACATTGCAAGTTCCATTCCATAATCAATTCTTTTCATTTGAGTGTTATTTTGATTTAAATTGTAAAGGATAAAAGAATTTAACAAACATTTGGTTATAATGAACACCGTTCCTTATAACCAAACATTTGATTATAATGAACGCCGTTCATTATAACCAAATTTTTGGTTAAAATGAACACACGTTTATAATGAACAAAATTATTTGTCCTATGACCGTTCATTATAAGCGAATTCTACTGTACATAAGCATAGAGCATAATTTTGAGGGTAGGATACACAATAATAAATTTTTAATTAATAATAAAAATAAAAAAAATAGAAAATTGTACATACCAAAACACTTTACTCCAGCCAAAACTCAAAAAAAAAAATCTGTCTCCCGAAAATACGGACTTTGTAACGTTTAGTACTGACTGGGTGAGAAATACCCGAGGTCAACTTTCTAACTCGTCCCACTCGAGCACCAAGCGCAGACTGAAACTGCCACTCACGGCTTACACAGACACTATCACAAAGATTTTTTACCCCCATTCCGGACCCCACCTTTCACTTCATTTCAAATGGCGCGACTTTCAAAATCTGTCTGGGTTACGATAACCCAGTCTGTACCCTGAGGATTAAATATATCTAAGTGTATAGCATTAATTTTATCAAAACACACTATATCAAACCCACCTACGGTTTACATTGATCATAACTCAATACCCTTTTCAGCAAAGGTTACTAATTTAGGATTTACAATTAATGAAAATGTATCCTGGAATAATCATGTATCTAAATGTCAGTAGAAATATTAATTAAATTCTGTATACAGTTTAAAACTTCATAAGCGCATATGTTCCACTGAATAGAAAATCTATTTAGTTAAATCTCTTATGATTCCGCACATAAATTATTGCGAAGTAATTTATTCAAACTGCAATGCCGCGACTAAGCATACTTTCCAAGTTTCATTTAAAAACGATAAAAAAGTGCTTAGATCGTTAATAAATAAAAAAATAAATAAATAAATCTAAATTTCAAATTCCAAACTTAGAATTTCAAATTTAAATTTCAAATTGTAAATTTCAAATTTTAAATACCAAATTTTAAATTTCAAATTCAGAATTCCAAATTTCAAATTTCAAATTCCAAATTTCAATTTTCAATCTGCAAATTTCAAATTTTAAATCTCAAATTCCAAATTCCAAACTCTAAACTTCAAATTTCAAATTCCATAATTCAAATTCCAAATTTCAAATTTCAAATCCCAAATTTCAAATCCCAAATTCGAAAATCCAAAATTTCATATTCCAAATTTTTAATTTCAAATTTTAAATCCCAAATTCCAAATTTCAAACTTCAAACTTCAAACTCAAGTCTCAAATTTCAAATTCAAAATTTCAAACTCCAAATCTCAAATTTAAAATTCTAGTTTCAAATTCCAAATTGCAAACTCCAAATTCCAAATTTCAAATTTCAAATCCCCCATTCCAAATTTTAAATTTCAAATTTCTTTAAATATATCTATGTGTAAAGCATTAATTTTATCAAAACACACTATATCAAACCCACCTACGGTTTACATTGATCATAACCCAATACCCTTTTCAGCAAGGTTAATAATTTAGGATTAACAATTAATAAAAATGTATCCTCGAATAATCACGTATAGACAGTGGAAAAATTAATTCAATTCTGTACAGTTTAAAACTTTATAAGCGCATATGTTCCACTGAATTGATAATCTATTTAGTTAAATGTCTTGTTCTTCCTCACATAATATATTGCGAAGTAATTTATTCCAACTGCGATGCCGCGACCAAGCATACGATCCATGTTTCATTTAAAAACGATAAAAAAGCCTGTGGTTAGATCGTTAATAAATAAAAAAATAAGTGTAAATTTCAAATTCCAAATTTCAAATTCCAAACTCCAAACTTTAAATTTCAAATTTCAAATTCCAAACTTCAAATTCCAAACTTCAAATTCCAAACTCCAAACTTCAAACTCCAAATTTCAAATTCCAAATTCCAAATTTCAAATTCCAAATTCCAAACTTTAAATTTCAAATTCAGAATTCCAAATTGTAAATTTCGAATTTTAAATATCAAATATCAAATTTCAAATTCAGAATTCCAAATTTCAAATTTCAAATCTCAAATTCCAAATTCCAAACTTCAAATTCAAAATTTCAAATTCCAAATTTCATTAAAAATGTTTTTACACAATTCATATCACATATACTTATATTGACCAATACATGTAGTATGAAAATACCTGTCTAACGGTACCTGGGCAGTACCATTATTGAACACATTTCTCCTTATTCAATTTATTTCGCATTCCCTTTCCATTAAATTTCACTTTCCACTACACTCATTTAATATATTCAATGCACATAAAATTCATTAAATAAAATTACACATTACTTATTACGCATGCAAATAAAACCTCGATAACACACACTCAAATCAAAAAATCACTCACGAAACTTTTTAATTATTAATTTAAATTAAATTAAATTATAATATATAAAATATATACAACACTTCACACCACATTAAATAAATAAATAAAACTAAAATAAATTCTCGAAGAAGACGACAAAAACACGTCTCTCCTCTCCGAGCGTCAACCACCAACTGTATGGGGTATTTTAGCTACAATGGTGTTGGAAATCTTATAATGCTACCTAAAAAGGTAACTTCAAGTACGTATGTACTTGGAAATGTTGAACGAGCACGTATTAGTCTCCGGTTGTGAATTGATCGGCCAACATTTTATATTGCCAGCAAGGCTTCACAAAAGTAAATTCATCACGAAATTTCTAAGAAATTTGGATAAAAAAACACACACAATTAGTTGAACAGCTTACATTAATTTACGAATTTTGTTGGTTGTGGCGTTAATTTTGGAATTCAATGAAAATTTGTTGTTTTTGTTTTTGTAAATTTCTTTTTCTTCTAAACGATCCATTGCGTCGCGTCCCCTTTTTTCAATCTAAATAATATTTCCATATTTGAATCCAAATTTATTGTTGTGTTCCATTTAAGTGTTGTGCGAAATTTGGATCAGTTCTGATTTTTTCTATACCTTTTGGTAAGCTATTTGAATCTTTGTTAGAACGACCTACCAGTTTGGCCATTATAAAATGATGGACAATCAGAACATGTTAATTTATAAATATCGGTATCGAAAATTGTGTTGTCTTGAGTTGAATTTTTTGCTCCAAAGAATTTTGATTTTTAAACGCGATTTTATATAGCCATAACTTTGAAATATTTTTTGTATATCTTTACTGGAATTCTTAAAGGTCGATGATAAAAAATATAACAATAATTGTGATTGGGGGGATGGAGGATTTATGTTTTCATGGCCAGTCGTGATATTGGGAAAGGGATCTCCAAATTCAAGAAAACTTGTGACATCTTTTAAGGACTGCCCTACTCAAAATAATGGAATTTTTTTATAAAATGTGGTTGGTTTGGAGACGTATGATGGACGATTTGTGGGAAAAGTGTCGTTCGAGGAATCGGATAGACCTACATTTTTTTATAGGTGTAAGAGCGTTAAATCAAATTTAAACATTTATGTTTGACGTTTGTAGTTTAGCCAATAATATTTTCTCTTTAATTGATAAATTGTTTTCGTTAGATAAGGGTACAGAATATACAGAAAAATTTCAAAAACGTTTTCCAATCCTAATAAATTTAGGAATGCAAATATTGCAAATTCGATTAAATATTCAAGATTTTTGGCACGAACGAATAAATAAGAATATCATCTGCAAAAGCTAGTATTTTGATATTCGCCGAGTTTAAAATAGGGCTGCTTATCAAATCTGCAATACAAAAATTAAATAAAATTCGTGTTTTTATTGTTCTTTTGTTTAGCACCTAAATAGATTTTAAGACTTTATTTCAACATTAAATTACAATTAAACAATGTACTTAGATCATTTTCTTCAGTTTGTATATCCAAAATTTAATTATTTACATTTATTGGTTTGACAGGTTAACGTTAGTTATTGTGAATATGCCATTACGGTCAATTAATTTTGTGTATTATTTTTGGGTGAATGTTACGAATTTCGCAATTTCTTTACATTGCCCCAACATCTGGTCATCCGGAATCCGGAGCATTACTTACCTTTTGAGAAATATTTAAGTTGAGTTCGCCAGAAATAAATTATTTTTCTCGCCATTTGAGAAGTGTTTTCATGAGTTTACGCCATTTTATAACTAGTCGTTTCTTTGAAATCGAGGTCTAGCCTACGACGTCATCAAGAATAGTGTAGTACTGTGACCTAAATACTAAAACAATAAATTCAATTGTATCGTATTTACTATCATAGTTTTAAATGTGAACTGAAAAGTGCAAGAAAATGGAATTTTATGAACATGCTTTTGAATAGTGCTCGCCGTTTAATAAATTCCTAAATATAAGTGAAAAATAAATAGCGGTTTTAAAGGTTTTGTTCCCACCATTAGCATATTTCGAACAACGGCAGAACTATAGTGATCCTCAAGAAGCAGCGATCTACAATTAAAGCCAAGATGACGAACATAATTAAATTCATTCACACAATTGACGATGATACTGATGTTGAAACTATTCGTGCGCAGCGATTCGACTGGCTCATCAAACAAATTTACCACTGTCGAAGGTAATATATTTGATGTTAACGACGAAGAAGAACCAGATTTTCAGTTTGAAAAAAAATATTACATCGCCAAAAAGAAGCTGAACTCTCTACTTGGATAAAAAACGATCATAGCTGGAAACGCCTTATAAGGAGCTCGTATGACTCTCAGTACTTCAGTGTAACCGAAGTTAATTATTTGGAGACATTAAACAAAATGAAAGATTTACTGTCAACAAAAAATCATTCTTTAGTCGACTGCTCACAATTCAACTAATTACAGGTCAACCCGGACATGCAAGCGTCAACTGCCAATCGAGGCGTCGATGTCGAACTTTTTCCGGCAAAAAATACCATACACTACTTCATGTTAATGTAGCCGAAACCGAAGAAGCTATTCATAGCAATCCATCAACATCTACATCCGATAAACAAATCGCTAAGGGTACCAAAGTATTAAGACAACAACCGATTTTACCAACGGCTTGTACGGAGAACTCCAAAGATGCCGAGAATTGTTAGACTCAGGCTCACAACTTGACTAACTTGAAACGGTATAACTCACGAATAGCGGTTAGCGGTTAGGCTTAACTAAAGCTATGTTCACCTAAAGACGGGTAACTATAATTGTACAACCACCTAAATTATGAAATTTTTCCCCATAGTTACGGGATTATTATTATTATTGTTGAAGGGACACGTGGGCATTCAGCCACCTCGCTTGCGACATAAAAGATCTTTCGTACTGGGACTCTGCTTAATTAACCGTCCAGTCAATATTCAGGCTTTTAATAAACCTGATCTTACTACCGGCCGGTACGAGATATATACTATCTGGGCTCCTTGCTCTCCCTCCTAGATGTTTACTATAGCATTTACTTCTGCTAGAAAAACGGTAGCATTGAGACCCAAGGGCTTCGAGAGAACAGTCCCTCTCCCGTATATCCTTACCCCCGCTTCGTCTACCGTTTTGATTTTACTCTTACGAGTTGCTAGGAATGGAAAGTCGCCTGTAGATCACCCAGCTTTACTACAGAAAGGCTAAATGAACCTGGAGGGTGCCTGGTATCTAGAGTCCGCATACTTTGGACTGATTAACCTATCAGCCATTCATCCATCGGCATTTGCTTTTTCACCTTATTAGGGCTTTTATCAAGGATTTCTCCTATAGCGCCGTACTTTAGCCTGTGCCAAATGGCCACAATGTCCTGAATGGCCTCAGTTACCAGTGGTTGTCACGAGGAGGCAGCACGTACACTTGCGAATTGTGATCAGGTTACACAATTGAACCCATCACCCAATTGCCTAATACATGACTAGAACGGCTCACGAGAAGCGCACCTTCTTCCCCACCCACCACCCCCTTTAAAGTTACTGATTTATCCAGTAACAACAACAAACAAATGTGTATCAAATCATTCTAAAAGATCGATTATTTTATGGAATACTGTGTTCGTGTAAAGCATTAAATTATCTCCAACTTGCAATTTTTAACATTAATAGAAAAATGTGACTACACAAATTAACATCGCTTTGCTCTTGTTAGAAATATGTTTTATGTTTCCCCTTTAAAGAAGACTCTTAAAAATGTGTTATTTTAATTGCCAGAATATGGGTTCAATATAAAACAAAAAGCTGGTAATATTAACTTCTAATGTAGCCTGTCGAAATATTAATTATACAGCCTTTTTTGAACCAATTGTACATTTCGCAATTAACAGTTTTCTGTCAACAAAATTTATATAATAATATTAATAAAATCTCGATCAAGATTGAAATTTATTGAACCATCAAAAAATATTATTAAAAACCACAAAATAAATCATCAACTTAAAATTAATTCCATATCTGCGCCACCAAAAAAAAAAAAAAAAAAAATCTCGTGTTGCTTTGTCTTACTAAATTACTAAATATCACATTTCTTCATCCTGAACTATTCGAGAAAAATAATTTTGCGTTTCGATCACACAGAGTTCTCAAGATGAAACTTTATACTCGTTTATCAACTATAAAAAAAAAAAAAAAAAAACTATCAAATAAAATCTAATTATCTTTTCAAGGTCGATTAATCGTCTAAAAATACAACAAAATAATAGAATTTTACTACTTTACACATTAGTATACGAGTATATACTAGTCAAACTAATTGAGAAGACTTGTTGAATTAATGGGATTAAAGTCAAGATTTGTGTATTTTTTGTGGAGATGCATTGTCTTTGTCTGTGTTGGCAATATACTAGTGTGTGTACGCGCTTAATAATGCAAATTATTCACAGGAAATTAGATTTTTTTTTAATGTTTTGTTCGCGAAATTAGTTAAAGTAACAACTTAATTAAGATGAATGATATTTTTGTTCTACAATATAGGTGAAGCATATTTTGTTGACGCAACTATAAATTATTTGATACATCACCTAATATGTTTTAGAAACTGCTCAAAACATCATATTCTTATTTGTGAAATTCATCAAATTTTAAATTCCTGTATAGGGAAAATCGATTACTTTTTTACACTCCTTACATGTCATGGAAGGACCAAATCTTGTTTATATACAATATGTCTTAGAGCCGGATAGGTAACAAAAGTGTACGGTACATAAATGGCTGAATAGTTTCTCAGAAATTAGGTAGATGTCCTTCAAACATTTATTCGATGGAAATGTAAACCGTGTCCGAAATCTGTGATAAACATTTTTTGCAATTTTGAATTTTTTCACCACCTGCTTGTACTAATGATAATAATTTACAAAAAAAATTTTCAGAATATTTGCCACAGTATGAAAAAATTATTTGTTGTGGTGATTTTAACTTTATTATGTTGTTTAGCAATAAACTAGGTGCTCTTTTCGAATCCCATGTCAAAAATAAGGGTTTCCCTATAACAAATTGACCTTGACCACAAAATGACCTTGAAGATGACGGCTAAGGTCACAACTAAGCTCAGCATTAAATTTCTTGTTGAAAATTACCTAAGAATAAACCTTGCTCATTTTTTGTTAAAATACTCCGCGAGATTTTTAGGGGTTTCCATAGTTTTTCATCGCAATGTAAATTCCTTCAGATGACCTTGGGAGATCATGGAAATACATATTCGGACGCACAATTGATCGCTCTTTTCGATTCTGTCATCCAAAATAGAGGTTCTAATTTAAAAAAAACGACCTTGACCTACAAATAACCTTGAAGATGAAGGTCAAGGTCACAACCAAGATCACCATTAAATTCCTTGTTGGAAATTACCTAAGAATAATCCTTGCTCATTTTTTTTTTTACCGAAATCCGCGAGATTTTTAGGGCTTCCATACTTTTTCCTCACCCTGTATATATTTGATTAATTTTAAGTTTAACATTCTGTTAAATAGGGCCCACGTAATGTGAAATATACACAATCACTCAAAAGGCAAACATAATTCTTATTAGCCAGCAACATACTAAAATTGATCGAAATAGCTTTACCTGGATAACTACTCTTGTCCGAGTAAGCTAATTGTATTTAATCATGTTAAATCAATAGAAATACCGCATGAGCAACCATATTCCGCTCTAGATCGACCCACCGAAATCGATATTGTAGCAACCCTCCACTGGGATAAGCCGAATACTTCCAATCCACTCTTACACTATTTAACCAAAAACGTACCACCTATCCCTAACCCGGCTGCGATTTTGCAAGCCCCACGAGCCCTCGAGTTACCAGAACTTGCGACTCTTTATTGTTGCCCACTCGTACAAAGTATGCCAGATACTCGTATTAATTAAAGGTTCCTTATATGTAAAAATTTGTCAGCACACTTCGAGCTCTCCGAACTCGGAACTCATAACACAAGAGAACAATCGCACCCCACACATTCCTACAAAGGTTAATTTGTTCACGACCTACTTCAATAAATCCATCCAAAAACCTTTGACAACATCCTTTGTTACAATCAAGTTTGGTTAAATATTTAGAGCCATTTACCTTAGCCTCTATCTCTTATTCTCTTCCACTGTTTTCAAGGGGCAATGACATCTTTTGATATTCTTATTGAGCTCCGTTGGATCCATACATATACGGATATTTTGTTTCTTGTCGCCTTTTTTACCTAGCAATGGACTAACTGCTGGTGTAGGTTCTTTTATTGGCTCAATTACTTTCATTTCGGCCATTTTACCCAATTCTTTTTGAACACGATTTTTAACGCATGTGTAATTCTTCTGGGGGATATAACTTTAAAATTTGGATTGTCAATAAAATCGAGTTATATTCATATTTATTGTAACGACCAATTTCTTGAATTTGTTGCACACGAATAACTAACCCCAATTTTTCACACATGTCTCGTCCTAATATGGTCATGAGGTTATCTTTTACTATTTTAAATTTCCCAATAGATGTTACTTTGGTTGATTTACACGTTGTTTTGACTTCACCTAGGACAGGTATTGCACCATTGTTGTAGGTTAAGGTACGTTTGGGTTTTCAATGCTTTAACTTCAATTTCAGTCTTTTTGCTTCTTTGGATGACATCACATTGCATTCTGCACCCGTATCAATGTTAACCGTGACCTTTTTAACACCAATTTATAGATTTCTGTCCATTTATCGTCGACTGCTAACTCGTTTATTTTAATAACCTAAGCATGAAAATCGTAATTGGCATCATCATCATCGGATTCATCTTGTTCCGTTGAATCAGAATCTGTGTCTGACTCTTCGACTGCTACAACTTTCTTTGATTTATTTTTCATATTTTTTGTTTTTTTTTTTTTTGTTGATTTACGCGAGACTTTATTGCGAAGTAACCCTTTATACCACATTTTTTACATTTGGTATTGAATGCTGGGCATTGTTTTCTTCCCTGTTCCGTATCACATCGACCACAATGAAATGTTTCATAATTTTTTTTTAATTTAATTTACCGTAACTGATGTATTTAATTAAGCCATTTCCTGCTGTATTTCATCAATGTTTTTCAGCTCTCTTGGTTGGTCTACATATTTTCTTTGCCTTTTCTAGGTTCAAACTATCTTCGACACAGAGTTTTCGGCGAGTTTCTTCTGATTTGATTCCAACTACTATTTAATTCATTGCGAATTCATCGACGTCCTCAACTCCATAACCGCAACATTTAACCAAACAATATACTAAATGGTTTACGGCCTATTCAACCAAAAAAAAAAAAATATCGTTTCAAAAAGGTCCTGAATTTCGTAATTCTGACATCGAATTCGTAATCAACAATCCCGGAAACCTTTGAGTAATTATTTTCAAAAAGTTCTAATACGTATTAAAAATGTTATTTTGATACCGCCATGTTGAATTTCAAAAAGGACCCACCGGCTTCAAAAACTAGACGAATCCTCCCCCCCCCCCTTAATTGTTAAACCACCAGTATCGTAACTACAATTTTCGCCCCCCCCCCCCCTCCCCGCAAAATTTTTCTTGGATCCCTAAAATACTTCTTGTATCTATGAACAAGTAAAGCTTTTAGTTAAAAACTTATTTCTTCCTTTTGTATTAATTTAAAGCATCTGATATCGAGAGTACATACGATAATTGCTTCAAATAAAACGAAATTTCTTGCAATCAACTCAATGCTATGACATTTTCTATAAATATATCAATAAAGCATATCAAATTTCGAATATAATTTGAAAAATATCAAGAATTTCGAAATAATCTCGAAAATATTGAATTTTCAAAGTACTTGATACTTGAATATTCTAAAAAGTTTTCAAATATCGAAATATCCATAAGTAAGTAAAACCAAAGGAAATGCTATACTAACTTGGTCATTCTTGATTAATTTCGAATAACCTAGGAAATTGAGAAATAGCAAAATGTTGGCATAATCTCGAAAAATCTACTAAATATCACGATTCAGATTTATGTGTGCAACACTGAAAGTTTCCAAAACTCAAACCTAAGCGCAGAACATTACCATACAAAATTCGAATAAATTTGAAAATCTTTAAAAATTTGGAATAATCCTAGAAATGTCGATAGGAAATCTATCTTTCAGACAAATTCGAATGATCTCTATATATGTATTATGTGAATTTTAATTGATCTCAAACAATTTCAATAATACCGAAAAATCTGGATATTAATGAATAATTTCGGAAAGCCTGTAAAAATCTAGAAAGCCCACGAAAACTAGTAAGGTAGTTCGGATTAAGCTCAACAAAACGATGTGCAATAAGACTGAAACCCTCAAATAGTACCGGATGATTTTATAATTAGGCTCTTAGATTCTCCAGTAACATTGAGCTATCAAATACACCCGAAAATCTCAAAAATACTCGAATAATCTCGAAAATCTCGAATAACCTGACTGCTTCGAAACATCGAATCACCAACTTATTATGTATAAAATTAGTAAGTCGAAATACCCTGTAAGAAAGTATAATATTAAATAACATTGTAATATGTATGTATTGAACAATGAATTGTAATTAGAGTAAGTACAGAAGAATGATGAGAATGATGTTTGTATGTATCAAGAGAGGAGATTGTTTTGGAAAATCGATTGGTGATGAAAAATAAGAATAATGGGTTAGTCGAGAATAAATCGGTCATAAGTCTATGTCGCAGTGTTTTATTTAAAATAGATTATATCAATGATTATATATCACGGTGCTCTGGAGTCGGTTTAAACAAAAAAGTGCGGTGTCTCCGAAATTCTTTTTTCCAACGTTTGGAGACCTCAAAAGGAGTACTTTTAGCCATTAGAGAAAAAAATCCGCTCGGCGCTTTTTTTTCTGGGGCGAAAATCACGAAAATCATATGCCTAGAGACGATAACGCCTTTTCATGAGTGCTGATGATTGGCGAAAAGTGAAAAGTGGCGCTCAGAAGGAGGCCTAAGAAAGTCAGCCAAGATATTTCATAATTGCATACATCCACCTCTCTTCAGTGCAGATAATAAGCGAATCATCGACATAATCCCACCTCCAGAATTGCATCTACTGTTGGGAGCAGTAAATACCCTCTTCCACCATATGATGTTGGAGAATGGAGAAGTCAGCCTCAAATGGGCCCGGGAGTGCCATGTGGACCGGCAGTGCACCTATGGTAGTCCAACATTTGAAGGGAATGCGTGTAAGGTCTTACTCGATAGGGTGGATATTTTAGATGCCATGAAATGCCTTGGCTGTGCCAAGTATGTAGAGACGTTTAGAAAATTGAAGAAAGTTGTCGATTCTTGCTTCTCATTGACACTAGATCCCGATTTCAAGACATACATTGAAGATTTCAAGATTAGTTATCAAGCACTCGAGATACCTGTGACACCAAAAATCCACGGCATATTATACCATGTAGCTGATTTTTGCTCCGAAACCAAAAGAGGATTGGGATTTTACAGCGAACAAGCTGTCGAATCAGCCCATGCAGATTTTAGTAAGACTTGGAATCGTCACAAAGTACTAAAAAATCATCCTGACTATTCACTCAAATTATTGCGAGCTGTATGCGAATATAATAGTTTTCATCTATGATATGTGTGTTATTATTTTTCGTTCATTTTTTCGTTCATTTTCGCTCATCAATATTAAAAACTCATTGCAATAACTATATTTGTCTGTGGGTTATTCTTGTATTTGCGTCTAATCATCCAACCCTATATCCTTCCATCTTGAGTAACAACATTTTCAGCGAAAATGAAAACATCGAAACATCGAGCATAAACAAATATACTATTGGATAAGCAAAGGGCCTGTAGTATATCAGGGACTCGTTGGTAGAGAAAAAAGAAAATGAAAACATAGGATCTTGGCTCTTCCCCTCTCCAAACTTTCATCTATCCTGTTGTGTTTTTATGCTTCTACGATTGAAAACACTTGCCGTACACTTGTTGGACACCCTATATATATATATCATTGGATCTGTGTATAAACCAGTACAGGTGTATATGACACCCTGTATACATTTACAGAGCCAATACATTGCAGGACAGGGCGTTAACTTCTCTAAGAATGCTTTTTTGTCATATTTTCGCCCCAGAAAAAAAAGCGCCGAGCGGATTTTTTTCTCTAATGGCTAAAAGTACTCCTTTTGAGGTCTCCAAACGTTGGAAAAAAGAATTTCGGAGACACCGCACTTTTTTGTTTAAACCGACTCCAGAGCACCGTGATATATAAACCTTAATAAGTCTAGAAACAATGAAAATTGAATAAATTAGGTACATATATTTGATATTTATGTAAACACGAGTAAGAGTTTGAAAAATCAAATTTTGATCAACCACGCTAAAGTCGAGTGAAAGTGAAGGTTGTCCATTAACATAATCAGCTGATCGTATGAGTGGTGAACACAAAAACACAATTAAAAGTGAATCGAAGTCAGTTTTACGGGAAAATATAAGACCAAATAATAATAATATGTCATTAATTGGATCAATGGAACCGTTTATGCCTGGTGATGATTTTGAATCATATACAGAACGTTTAAATCAGTTTTTCATCATAAATAGTATAGAGGAGGAAAAAAAGTGCCCCTTTTTATTACTATCCTGGGCGGAGACGTTTACAAAATATTAAAAAATTTAACCATGCCAGACCTACCTAGTTCAAAGACGTTTAATGATCTGTTAAAGATTCTAAAATCACATTTTCAACCAAAATTAAATAAACGAGCCGAACGTTTCAAATTTTCTAAAGCAAATCAAATGGATGGTGAATCAATTGCTAACTTTATAGTTCGCTTAAAAGAATTAGCACAAACGTGTGATTTTGGAACTTTTTTGGATGATGCTCTTACAGACAAATTCATTGTGGGGATCCGCAAGGAAGCAATTCAACAAATATGGAGATGTCGGAAAAAGAGACTCGCAATATTAATCCATTACCACAGTATTTGGTATGAACTGAAAGCCCAAACGCACATTTGAGAAGTCGGCCAAGAACACAACAGCAATACGGAGATTATAATCGAAATAATAAAAGTCGTTACAGTCATACTAGCCCAAGCACATCTTATAGAACCCCACGTCTAAGACATCGGTTAAACTCAAGTCCAAGAAAAAGTCAGAAAGGTAGTCCAAGTCCAGTTAAAAAGGAGCGTCGTAGTTATACGGCAAGTCAAAATTAAAATCCAAGTCAAAGTAGATTGTGTAATCTATGTGGATTGTATAAACATCCGGAAGAAGATTGTCCAGCAAGGAATTGGCATTGTTTCGTGTGCAATAAGGTTGGTCACAAATCAAAGTTGTGTTATCGAAATAGACACTTCAACGTAATAAATAGTATGACTACTGGCAGTGAACCAGCAGTAATAGAAGTAATTATCGAAGGACAGGTACTGGAGCTGGAAGTCGACACAGGAGCATGCATTACAATTATTGATAGAGATAAGTATTATAGTAATTTTAGGCATTTAGAATTAAAAAAGTGTAACAATGTTTTTTCTACACACATTTTTAAAATTTTTTAAAAACACTTGTTAAATATTTCGCAAAATTACAAAAGGTTTAAAAAATCACTCGATCGATTTCGGCTTATTAGGCCATCATCAGGAGTATCTACTAAACTACCTTTTATAATTTTGCGAAATATTTAACAAGTGTTTTTAAAAAATTTTAAAAATGTGTGTATTAAGTGTGTTTCGCCAAGTGCCTACGGCAGAAAGTGTAAGAAGTAAAATGTTTTTTCTACAGTAACAGGACAATTAATCAAAATTACTGGTAGTCTTGATGTCAATGTCGGTTATAATGGACTTAGCTGTATTCTGGAGCTGCCAGTAATTGAAGCGGAAAAGCCCATTAAACCACTACTCGGGCGCACGTGGCTAGATGTGTTAATTCCGGATTGGAAAAAATCATTTTATAAAAAAAGTGAAGAAATCCTACATTTTTCGGAAAACTGTTACTCCAATCAATCGGTAAGTAGTGTTTTTGATGAAATTCAAAATAAGTTTCCATTTATTGTATCGGATTATTCGGTAAATCAGACAAATGAGGGTTATATAGCGGAGATACATATGGAGGATAATGTCCATCCTTTATTCCATAAGGGGTATGTTTCAAAAAACTTGTATTTTCTTTTTTATTTTAATTATTTATTACAATAAACATTGAATCAACACTAACAAATGGTTTTATTTAATCCTTGTGATTTTATTTTATATTTAATGGCACTGATCTTATTGATCTGAGAGTATTTTTTATTCTAAATATTTTCTGGTTAATTTTCTTATAAAAACAACAAACGGCGCGATTATCATTTGGTGCAATAAAATCGTTGTTTAGTACAATGAAATTCGTTTACATTTAAATAGATGGCTGCGAATTTTCTATAATTACATGAACTTAATTATTACCGATTAGTACAATATAATTAAATTGTATTTACAATAGGTGGCAGTTAATTTGGTACGATCATATGAATTTATCATTATCGAAAACATCGCATAATTTTAATGAATGAATTTTTAAATGTCAACTTTAGGTAAACAACAATAATTGTGATTGTGACGAAACGATAATCTCAGGTAGGTTCTTTAAAGATAAATTATTAAATTACAATTAATAATAATAATAAAATTGATTTCAGCAAGAACGGTTACTACTGTACAACGGAATTTAAGATAAGTTTGTTTACAATTCTATATTGATTATTTTTATGTTATGTTGTATGTATAATTATTTGTTATTTTTCAGATGATTGCAACCGGTACTGTTACAACAATGTAGGTAAGTAATTACAATCATATTATTTCAGTGAACTTGTTTACTTCATTTTAATAATAATAGTTTTATCTTTCAGGGTATTCAAACATCTTCCCCCGCATTAAGAAAATGTTAAATATTTTCTTAATTACCACCGAATAATAGTCAGTAAATAATATGGATTGCAGCTACTTTTACAAATTAAATTAGGACTTGTTATTAGTTGGAAGTAGTACCAGTTTTACTACAGGTCGTTTAATGGTATTGTTTGCTGTTTTAAGAGTGACCACTCTAACAATTCCATCTTTTCCGGGATGTGTTTGTACTACTCGACCGAGTAGCCATTGGCTGGGTGGTAAATTGTCATCTTTAACTAGTGCGACGTCATCGATATTGATTATTGGTTTTCCAGTTTTCCATTTATTGCGTTGTTGAAGCGTGTTTAAATAATCACTGGACCAGGATTTCCAGAAAGATTGGATACGTAGCTGAATATTCCGCCATCTGGATAATTTACGTAGAGGTATGTTTTCTAGTAGTGGTTCGGGAACAGCTTGCATAGATTCACCAATTAAAAAATGCCCAGGTGTAAGCATTTGAAGAGAATCAATGTCATCATAAATACGGCATAACGGTCTAGAATTCAGCAAACATTCTATCTGCGTTACCAACGTTGTAGTTTCTTCAAAGTTTAGATTAGCTTCGTTTGTAACTCTTCTGAAATGGTATTTTATGGATTTTACGGCTGCTTCCCATAACCCTCCAAAATGAGGTGCACAAGCTGGGTTAAATTTGAACTCAATGCCTTTCTGTAATGTAAAATTAGATATTAATTCATTGGTTTGTTGATTTATTATTTCTTTTTTTAGTCTTTGAAGCTCATTGTTGGCTCCAATAAAATTTGAGCCGTTGTCACACCATATTTGATTGGGAAGTCCTCTACGTGAAACAAATCTTTTTAGCGCGGCAAGAAAAGATTCGGTACTTAAACTGCTTACCACCTCTAAATGCACGGATTTTACCGCAAGACATACGAACACGGCGACGTAAGCCTTAATAAATGCTGAATTTCGATATTGGGATGCTTTAATATAAATAGGACCCAAATAATCAACTCCAGTGTTTAAGAACGGTCTATTTTTCGTGCACCTCTCTGCCGGTAGGTCGGCCAATTTAGGTTTTTCTTGGACACTTCGGTATTTTATACAAGTAACGCATGATTTTATATAGGTTTTAATGAGATATCTTGCACCAATCATCCAATATTGTTGTCGTAGTAAACTTAACAGCAATGTATTTCCGGCATGTAAATTTCGAATGTGTAGTTCTTGAATTATCAACCTATTAACAGCGTGCGATTTCGGCAAAATAATTGGATGTTTAGCCCCATAACTTAGATGGGAATTTCTTAGTCTTCCACCTACGCGAAGAATTCCTTTAGAATCTAAAAATGGATCCAATGAACTTAAGGCGTTGCTGGATTCTAATGGTTGATTTTTATTAAGTTTATTAATTTCGCTCTTAAAACTTGCTGCCTGAATTGCTCGAATAATGTACAGTTCGGATGAAATGTATTCCTCGTATGATAAATGTTTATTATTTCGCATTCTATTTTCAGATTTAGGCAGTTGACAAAACGAAGGACATATCCCATGATCTTTTTAATTTTGAACCAAGAGGAATGTTTATAAATTAATTGGTCGACAACATCGAACTGACATATTTCCAACATTGTAATGACCCCTTGTTTTCTGGCTTCAATATCCAATTCCGATGATGGTGATCGTATTGTAGTTTTAGGCCACTTAGATTCATCTTGCTGTAGCCAAGTGGGTCCATTCCACCAACACTCCAAATTAGGGATAAGTTTGGGATCTACTCCTCGCGATATGTAGTCGGCAGGATTTTGATTTGATGGCACATGATTCCATCTTTCTCTAGGAACTGTATCCAAGATCATGCTTGTTCTGTTAGCTATAAACGTTTTCCATCTTGTTGGGATGTCTGACAGCCAATGTAATATCACCATTGAATCTGTCCAGGCATATACGTTTGCCTCCTCCATAGCAAATATTGGTTTGCAGTATTTTATCAGATCTGCAAGCAGTACAGCGCCACAGAGTTCCAATCTCGGTAAACTTATTTGTCTTATCGGTGCTACCTTACTTTTTGAACACAGCAAACGATTTGTTATTTCTCCTTGTTCATTACAGGTCCTGACGTATATCACAGCTCCATATGCTGATTCTGAAGCATCGCAAAATGCATGAAGCTGAATCGATTTATGATTTGATGATTTAAACACACACCTAGGAATTTTGATGGCTTGTAGATGATGTAAATTTGAATAAATCTTCATCCACGTACATAAAATGTTGCTAGGTGCTGCTTCATCCCATTCAGTTTTAGTTACCCATAGTTTCTGTAACATCATTTTAAAAGTTATAATAATAGGAGATAACCAACCTAACGGATCATATAACTTCGAACTCTCTGACAGCATTTTTCGTTTTGTCCAGATCACTTGATTTGTTATTGTGTTTAATTTAAATGTGAATACATCTTGTTGTGGATACCACAAAATACCGAGAGTTTTAGTACTTTGGTCATCTTCAATTAATTTTGGTATATCTTCAATGTTGTCCCGTTCTAATGATTGTAGGAATTCCGAAGAGTTGGATTTCCACTTACGAAGCCTAAATCCGCAGCTGACTAAAATTTCGTTGATTTGATCCTTTAGTAATATTGCACCTTCCACAGTAGCACTTCCAGAGAGTAAATCGTCCATATAAAATTGGTGTTGAATAATGTATGATTTTGATTGATGTATTTTCGCCACTTCTGCTAAAGAACGTGTTGCCAGAAACGGTGCACATGCTGTTCCATAAGTAACGGTGTTACATTTGTATGCACTCAATTCTTCGTCAGGACTTCTGCGCCACAATATTAACTGAAAATTTGCATCAATCGGATCCACTAATATCTGGCGATACATTTTCTCGATGTCAGCATTTATCGCAATAATGTGTTGTCTAAAACGAAGTAATGTTGTGGTTAGATCTGGCTGCAATTTGTATCCAATATGTAAGCAATCATTCAAGGGCACGGCTGTGGTTGTTTTACACGACGCATCAAATACGACTCGAATCTTGCTTGTAGTGCTCTCTTTGAAAACTGCGTGGTGAGGCATAAAATATTTGTGGTCGTCTTCAAGTGGTACTTCCTTCCATGGAATATGTGTCATTTGGTTGAGCTGAATGTATTCTTCCATGAATGTCTGATACTGTCTACAGTATTCTGCTGACCTAGCACATCTTTTCTCAATTCCGAATAACCTAGATTGAGCATTGATTTGGGAGTTTCCTAACTTCGGTCGTGGTATAATAAATGGCAGTTTGACGATGAATCTACCATCAGCTGATCTAGTTGTAGTATTTCTGTAGAATATTTCAGACGGATCTTCTGCATTAGGTTCTGTGGGATTTATGAATGGTTCTTCTACCTTCCAAAATTTCTTTAATTGTTCCATGAGGTTTTCATTAGAGACTTTTTGATCCAAATTTACGTTATAGTTCTGAATGTTAGACACCTTTTGTTTATAATGCTCTAAGTCTCCTGCTATAAGCCAACCGAATTTTGATAAATGAAGAACTGGTAAATTTGGAATAGATAATTTTTGTTCCGATAAGATATCCAAAAAGAATTCCGCTCCAATTAAAAGATCGACTGAACTCGGTTTATAAAATTCTGGATCTGCGAGCTCGAGTTGCCATATCTTATTTGACCTTGGTATATTTATCATCGCTGATGGTAAGTTTGATGATATTTTATCGATTATATGTGCCGTCATTTTTAAAGTGTAATGTGGAACTACACGTGATGATACACTGATTATAGTTTTGCCTCTTGTTTTCACAAGACACAACTCGCTGCTAGGCCGAAAATTGAAACATTTGAATATTTTCGACGTAAGCCTAGCCGTTGCATGCAAGTTTCCGTAATAAATGTCGATTGCGATCCTGAATCGAGCAGCGCTCTTGCGAGCATTTGTTGACCGTTTGTTGCTTGGATGTAAAGCAAAGCTGTTGGTAACAGTATATTAAGAGGTGTTTGACTATAATCATGTAAGGATGTTGTTGATACATTTGTTGATGATGTTGACTGAACTGGTTGAATAATTGTAGTCTGATGATTTTGAGCCGTTGCAGTTGGAGCTATTGGAGTCGCCAATGTATTGGAAGAATTTATATATTCGCCTGTAGTATGTAAATTTGTTGTTGGTGTTTCTTTGTGCAGGAGAGAGTGATGACGCCTTTTGCATATTAAACACAGAGCACGAGAATAGCATTGCGGTTCTTGATGTCCAGATCTTAGGCAGTTGGTACAGCTGTTGGCACTGGTTATTACCTTGGATCTATTCTCAACGTTCATGCTCTTGAATAACGGGCATCTATAAATAAAATGATCCTTTTTACACGCTAAACAGCTCCACTGTGGTTTTTGCGTAACATTATAAACCCTTAAGCCTTTCTGCACTGCGTTAGTTGACCTTGTTACAGAAGTACATGATTCAAGAGCATCACACCTTTTTGCCAAAAATTTCAAAAAAATTTCAAATGATGGAAATGCATCATCGACCGCTTCCTTTGCCCACGACTGTCTGGTGTCCGCATCTAGCTTATTTACGATGATATGCACTAGCCAGGGATCTCGTGTTTCCGCTGAATCTCCTAGTGCTCTTAATCCTCGAATGACCTCGTCTGACGTATCGCATAATTTTCTCAAATCTTTATGGTTTGCTTGAGTACAGCTCTTTTGCTCCAAAAATAATTGGATCAATGATGACACTATTGACTTGGGTTTATTATACCGATCAATTAATTTAGTCCAAGCTTCTTCATAGTTTTGCTCCGTGACCTTGATATGCCGTATTAAAGCTGCTGCATCTCCTTTCAGTAGTCCATTTAGCACATGTAATTTATGAACTGCACTTAAACTTTTATTATTATGAACCGACGTTAAAAATAGATCGTGAAACGAAGGCCATAATTTGTAATCGCCATCGAATGGTTCAATATTGAATTTTGGTAAGCGTACGTTCTGATTTTGGTTTAAGCCTTGCAAAAAGCTTTGCTGTTGTCCCATTAACTGGCCTAATGTAGCATTCAGATCTTGAGCCTCAGCTTTATTTCCTTGAGATCTTATGTTGATTTCAGCCTTTAATTTAGAAATCGTGTCCAAGTAAATTTCGTCTACTTCTTCAGCTATCGGCTTATAATTATCGAAGGCTAGTAATTCCACCTCATGGTTACCAAAATCTGTATACCGGCTATCCAAATTTTCTACACGCGCCTCTAAGGCCTCCAACGTGGTATTAACATCAATGACTTTACTAAAATTCCATATGGCTTTAATTTGGTTGATCGTACGATCACGAGCGCGAATAATTCGGTCCATTTTAATCACAAAACTTCATTTTAAATTACAGTAAATGCTTATACACTTTGTTTAATAGTTAATTTGTTTCACTGTTCACTTTAACAAAATCTTTCTTAATTGTTTATAAAAATGTTCCGTATTTAACGTAATTTTATGTTAATAAAGCTTTATTTTGTATATTTTAGATTAATTACGAAAACTTTAAACAGTAAAGATAATAAATGATAATTCAAAAAATGGCTACTTATCTGGAATGATCCAGCAAATTCTATTCAGCTTTACAATAGCTCGTTTCTACAGACAGCTCCCGGGTTTCGGCACCAAAAAATGTTTCAAAAAACTTGTATTTTCTTTTTTATTTTAATTATTTATTACAATAAACATTGAATCAACACTAACAAATGGTTTTATTTAATCCTTGTGATTTTATTTTATATTTAATGGCACTGATCTTATTGATCTGAGAGTATTTTTTATTCTAAATATTTTCTGGTTAATTTTCTTATAAAAACAACAAACGGCGCGATTATCATTTGGTGCAATAAAATCGTTGTTTAGTACAATGAAATTCGTTTACATTTAAATAGATGGCTGCGAATTTTCTATAATTACATGAACTTAATTATTACCGATTAGTACAATATAATTAAATTGTATTTACAATAGGTGGCAGTTAATTTGGTACGATCATATGAATTTATCATTATCGAAAACATCGCATAATTTTAATGAATGAATTTTTAAATGTCAACTTTAGGTAAACAACAATAATTGTGATTGTGACGAAACGATAATCTCAGGTAGGTTCTTTAAAGATAAATTATTAAATTACAATTAATAATAATAATAAAATTGATTTCAGCAAGAACGGTTACTACTGTACAACGGAATTTAAGATAAGTTTGTTTACAATTCTATATTGATTATTTTTATGTTATGTTGTATGTATAATTATTTGTTATTTTTCAGATGATTGCAACCGGTACTGTTACAACAATGTAGGTAAGTAATTACAATCATATTATTTCAGTGAACTTGTTTACTTCATTTTAATAATAATAGTTTTATCTTTCAGGGTATTCAAACAGGGTACACGGTGCCATTTAAGTTGCGAGATAAAGTTGAGACTGAATTTGATAGGCACTGTAAAGCAAATGTGTTGAAACCAGTCAAACATAGCAAATGGGCAAGTCCAATTGTTTCGGTACCAAAAGCTGGGGGGGGGGGGGGGGAGTACCAAAAGTGTTTTGATAATTCAAAGCTACTGATACAATCACATAATTTATTAGAGCTATATGACCCAACAAAACCAATAATCGTAGCCACCGATGCAAGCCCATATGGGATTGGAGCAATACTCTCCCATGTGGTCGATGGAGAAGAACGGCCTGTGTTATTTGCATCTAGTTCATTATCTCCTGCGGAAAAAAAATTTTCCCAACTACATAGAGAGGCTTTGGCTATTATATTTGGGGTTAAGAGATTCCACAAATATATATATGGAAATAAATTTACTATAGTGACCGATCATTCAGCACTAAAAGAGATATTTAGTCCAAACAAAGATGGTATATCATACTGTCTATGTATGACCACGAAATTCATTATCGCCGTGGTTCATTGATGTCCAATGTTGATGCATTATCGCGTCTGCCATTGGAAAAGGGATCGGAAATAGATAGTGGTAGAATAAATTTACTAAACTTTTCAGAAAAGTTACCATTAAGTATGTTAACTATGCAAGAGGAAACAGAAAAAGACCAAGTATTACAAAATATATATATCACTTTTGTATGTATGGATGGCCCAAAAATTCAAATGGCTTATCAGAAGAACTAAAACCCTTCTATAATAAACGCGATTATTTTTCTTGTGAAGATAACTGTTTGTATTATATGAACCGAATAGTTATTCCTGTAATCTTAAAAGAAAACGAATTAAAGTTGCTTCACGAGAATCACAAGGGTATAGTTAGAATGAAAATGGTAGCACGCTCTTATGTATGGTGGGCAAGCATAGATAAAGATATTGAGAATTATGTTAACCCGTGTAATGTTTGCCAGCAAACTAGAAATATAGGAAAAGAAATTGTTACGTCAAGTTGGAGAGAAGGTAGATATCTCTTTGAACGAATACATATTGATTTTTTTTACTTCCAAAATGAAACGTTTCTACTCGTAGTAGATATGCATACTCAAAATTTTGTGACGTAGTGGAAATGAAAAAAACGAACGGCTCGATGGTTATTGAGGCAATATGTAGAATGTTCACAATTTTTGGATTACCCATTTGAAATGGATTCCAGCAAGAATATTAAAAAAAGTTAGTGGACTAACTTACTTAATTAATGTTAATAACCACGGGAGATTGGTACATCAAAACGCCTTAAGAATATCAAAATTAAATGATCGATACCATCCACCTTTGAATATCATTTCTCTTAATATTACGCCGGGAATATCACAGGAAGTGAAACCCGAAGAAGAAGAACTTCGGATGATAATAGATAAAAATAGTCGTTATCCTACTGGAACTTCTAATTCTGGGGACTCGAACGTTGAAGTAAGACGCTCGAATAGAAACAAAAAAGAACCAGAGCGATTAAAATATTCAAATTTCTAAATTATATAAATATTAAATTTTGTAACTAAAGTTGTAATCAAATACAATAATATTGTTATAAATAATATAATTAATATTGTTAGTTTTAGTTAAAGGAGGGGTAATTGTTATTATGTATAAAATTAGTAAGTCGAAATACCCTGTAAGAAAGTATAATATTAAATAACATTGTAATATGTATGTATTAAACAATGAATTGTAATTAGAGTAAGTACAGAAGAATGATGAGAATGGTGTTTGTATGTATCAAGAGAGGAGATTGTTTTGGAAAATCGATTGGTGATGAAAAATAATAATGATGGGTTAGTCGAGAATAAATCGGTCATAAGTCTATGTCGCAGTGCTTTATTTTTAAAATAGATTATATCCCAGATATAACACAACTAAGTCACGATCATCACGCATCCCATGTACAAAATACACTCCAATAATCTGAAAAATTTTAAAGAATTCCGAGGCAAGGGGATATGAAGCAGGAAAATGGAAATTAAATTTGAAATTTGCCATTTCTTATACTTAAAATGTTTTTCAAAATAAACCGGGTTTACCGGTAATAAAAACGATTCGGTAAATCAGAAACTATAAATCGAACGAATTCATTATAGAGATTGACTGGTTTGGCTCAGGTATTCGTTATTCCCTTTCTAAAAACAAAGGCGCTCCTAATGAGGGAAACAAAAAATTGTTTTCTGTCGCGGGTAGGAATTTTCTAGAAAGAAAGTTTCAACAATTGTTCACTATTTCAAATCAAATTTAACGTTTTGCAAAAGAAATTTAATCTGTTGTCAATCACATTCAATTTTTTAGTAAATCAAATTTAACCTCTAATCAAACCTTAATTTGTAAACGGTTGAATTTGAAGTGCAATAGAGGTAAATTTGGAGTACAAAACATATATTACAAATAAATCAAACCAGCAAAAACTAATATCAAAAAATGATTATGAAACTATTTCATGAAGCAGCCAAATCGCTCTATGGGATGTAGGGCCAGCGAAAAACAAACACTAAACCCGTTATCATTTGATGTCGAAAGCTTTAATTTCAAACAAGTTTAGCAAATCTGCTTCTAAATCTAAATATTTGTCAGAACCTAAAGCCATTTTTATTTATTCCAGACTGTAGAATGAGCAAATCCGACTTCATATTTTGAATATTTATATTGCGAATACCGTGATTATATAGAACCCAAAGATCGTCAGCGTAAGCTATCAACCTAGAGTTAAAATTGACTTGGAAAATAGAATTTAAATAAATTAAAAATAGCAGCTGACCTAGCACTAACCCTTGCAGTACACCATCATTAAAGTTGATGCCTTGACTCAAAGCACCATTGATTTTAACAACCTGTGACCGACCAGACAAATATGATTAAACGCAACACCACGAAAACCAGCATAGAAAAGTTTTTCTAGTAAAACATCATGGTATACCATATCAAATGCTTTCGCTAAATTTACAAAAATAGCACCAATCGAATTTCTTTGATCCAGACCCTTATACAGAAAATTTGTAAATTACAATAAAGCGTTTTCCTTAGTTCTAGATTTTCTAAAACCATACTGGTTATTAGGTAAAAATTTAGTTTTATTCAAGAAACTGCTGATTCTGGAACGTGCCAGCTTCTCAATAATTTTACCAAATACAGATGATATCGGCTTATAATTTATAATGTTTTTTATCACCTTTTTGAATATTGGAATAACCACAGCTTCTTTTAATTTAAGAGGAAAAATACCAGATGAAAAACTGCAATTTACAATATATGTATACGATCGAATCCGATCGAAAATTCTTGGAATCAAGTAAAAGTAGCTATTGATAATGAGAAACACAAAAATATACAGAAATTTTGGAATTCAATTACGTCGAATTTGGAATAAATGATCGTTCACAAATGCCAGGGGCTGGTGAGCTCAGTGGATGTGCCGATGCAGGGTAGTGGTTCGAAAAGAAGGTCACACGACCAATACCATTCATTAAAATTTTTTATATTTAATTGTAAGTTGATATTTGTATAATGCGGATATAATGAACAAAAAAACGAAACCCAATTCAATGGAATAACACATACAAGTCTAACTAAATATTTAATTTTCTGCTAATTTCTTACTTAATCGCTGTTTCAGAAAACTCATTAATACGTGGAATAAGCCAAACAGCAAAATCAAAAACTTTCCTAAATTGCTAAGTATGTACAAATGGATCAACAAAGGCTACAAGCTAAGCAACTTTATATTGCCGTTTGTGCATCATCTAATTTTGATCAACATGCAACAATAACAAACAAAGCAACAAATCTAACATACATACGTTATACATCACTAGATTATTGGCAACACAGCCTGACAGCCAACAAAATTGAATGAGTAGGACCACAGTAGGATGAGTAATGTGAAAAACTGTAGACAGAAGAATAAGAAAAATGTTGCATGTATGTATTCCAATTTTTATTTTTTTTTTATATTTTTTTTGTATAAATAAAAACAAATGAAGAATGAGATGTAGTTTATAAGAGGCTAAGTATATAATATAAAAGCAGAGCGTACAAAATAAGTATATAATATACATCCGAATTTTATATTTTTGTTTATTGCAAAATTCGCTTTTTTATTTTTGTTTTTTTTGTTATTTGGTTTGCTTTTTGTTGTAGATTGTAAATAATGTGTGTAAGTATGTACAGCGACACACAAGAATATGATGGCAAAAAAAAATGTAAAGAATTAAGAATTTTTTTTTATTTCGCAAACTACTCTACAACTACAAGGCAAATATGTACATATGTATAGTTAAAAAAAACCGGTTATACCATTTTTATGCAATTTTGTTTTCGTTGTATGTACATATATACATACTATTTTTGCTTATTTTCTTCTTATGTAATACGGAAATTTATACTACAAACATACATATACATAAGTAACCATGGATAATTTTTTATTCTTGGTGTAGTTCTTATGTTTTTTGTTATAAACAATGTTATGAAAAGATTTTGTTTTTTATGTTTTTTTATCCTACCCGCTTTTCTGTTTTTTTTTTTATTTATGTAATTGAGTGGGTTTATGGGACAGAAAGTGTTTGCAAAGAGAGATGGATTTGTATGTTATCATGGCAAAGGTTTGTTTGTAGGTTGATTGGCGTCGTATTTTTACGGATTTCACTACAGTACAAAATTTATTGTAGTACCACTGTGTACGTTTCGCCAGAAATCACATTTTAGAAAACCCAAGTTTTTGTGCCTGTAAAGTTAGAACGTGTGCATAGCCTACTTTGAGAAACAGGATAGGATTTCCGAAGTGGTTATGTGGGCGATTTCTACAGAAATCCCGCACCTTAAAAACAGAATAATGGTTCAGTTATTAGTTTGGATGACTGTCACCGGCTGATGCAAAGATTAAATCTACAAAAGAAGAGTTTAAATTGAAAATTCCGTTGAATGATTTAAGGCCAGTGTGATGGATCACATCCTAAATTGAACACTTTTATGGAAAGCAGTTTATTTAAATTATATTTCATGGTAATTGGTACATCTGCGGTATTTTCCTGTGTGTTTCCTCTTTATATTTGAACTAAATTAGTTTTCAGAAAAAAAGAACAGGCTGAATTAACCTGTTTGTACGAGTATTCTGGTACAGCAAACGATAGGGACATACTATATAATTAGCAATTTCGCTTAAATCCACCACTGTATACTTTTTTAAATTTCCGGATATTTGTGTTTTAATGTTATGCGTAACCGAGAAAATCTAGTGCAGTTTCTTTATAAATGTTGAGTTGAAAACAAACTTTGAAAGGCAAAAACCATAATGTAAGGACAAAAGTAAGTGAAAAGTTTCGTAATATTATTATTATTGCAAATTAGGTCGACATTTTTATAAATGGTTAATATAATTTGTTTAGGTTATAATTACAAAATGCCAAGAGGAAAGAAGAAAGTAAAGAAGTAAAACCCTTGGGAATAATTACGTAGCATTGCGAAATAATGTGATCGTAAATCAACGATAGCCGATAGTTACAAATGAGAGATAAAACTACTTTCAGTCAAAGCTTGAATGTCACCTGCATCGATAGGGCAGTATCTTCAAATTTCAAAGAACGAAATATCTGAAATATTCAGATCGGTTGAGATTTGCTGAGGTTTCTCAATTTTAGGATGAGGGGTGGCATAATTTCATATATAGCGACGATAAAAAATTTCTCTTGACGGCCCTGATGGTTGGCAGTGGTGTTTTAGGGAGATACTCTTCAGAACAGGCTTATTCGTTAAACACGAAATTGTGGTGGCGGCTCGCATACTAAAATAGGGAACTCCCCAAAGCCGCTTAGCATTGGTCCTTTCCGTGGAAGGATGACATAAAATTATGTTGATTCCTTTTGTTTTTATATTGTAATTAACAAAAATAGTATGGGGTCTTCCTTTTATGGGGGCACTAAAATTTGTATTTTTTGGGGATTTTATCGTTCCGGAATATGATGGTATCCCGAAACACAAACGTAAATATTTTTCTGACGTTGTCCTGTCATCCTTGCGCAAAGGATCCAATTGTAAGCGGCTTTGGGGTTTTCTCTATTTTAGTATGTGAATAATTACATATTAGAAAACATAATTTTTTTAAGAATGTTCCAATCTCTCTGAATGTTAGAATTTCAAAAAATCGTCAAAGCGGCTGTTTGGAGTCAGCAGCCCCATCCTCTCCTCGGTTTTTCGCTCAGAATGCTTACGGACAAAAACAATTTACGTGAAATTTGGACAGTAAGTAGAGAATAGCTCAAGGAACCAAAGTTATTTATTGCCGGTGTGTGCTTTTACTCGGAGGGTGGGTGCCGCCCCTTCTCGGGGGTAGAAATTATTAAACTCAAAATAACCACAGAAATCAATAGAACGATGAATTCTAAGCAAAAAATGTTCAATGAAATTTTTTCGATAAATCAATATTTTTTGAGTTATTCACGATTGCAAATGTTGGATTTTTATCTACAAAATACCTTACGTTTTATCAAAAAATTTCGCGGAACAAAATTTAAGCTTGTAAAATAATAAATCAAATACAAATAGAGTTGTGGCTCGTTGAAGGTCACTGTTTGTTCGCCAAAAACTGAATTCGAACCTTTAAACGTTATATAACGGAAAAACGACGAATTGTTTGAGGAAAACTTTTCAGTTCTTTCTTAAAGTACTTAAAAATAACTTTAAAATGAGCTTTAGCAAAAGTCGTTAGCATAAAAACTTACAGAGTTAGGATACAAATAAGAGATTTGTCTCGTTTTTTCGGAAAAATAAATCAACAATGAAGCCAATGGCTTAACCGCAAGAATTGAAATTAAACGTAATATGTTCTAGAAGTTTGATTGGTTTAGAATGCCTAGATTTAAAAAAAAGTGTGATTCAATATTGAAATGATTTTTGAATTTTTTCAAAAAAATTTCTATTTTTCACAATAACTCAAAAACTAAATACGATAGGTACGTACAAAATGCAAAAGTACAAAGGGCTTGCTTTTGTCGCAGAAATTTTGTTATATTTTTTTATTTCTCTGGGATGAATATTAATTGAGATATCATCGTTTTAAGTTCGCATTTGAGTGCGAGGACCACCTTTCCTTTTTGAAATCAAAATAGTTTTTTAAGCGATTAGATATCTTAAAAATTAAGCAAGTTACCGTTAAAAAACTAATCGAGTTTTTCGGCGGAATTTTCGCATTGCTTTGAGAGCAATTAGTCGAAAAATATGAATTTATCGAAAAACTTCATAAAACATCTTTTGCTTATAATGTTACAATTCATCCCTCTATCGATTTCTGTGGTTATTTTGAGTTTACTAATTTTTACTCCCAGGGTAAAACTACACATCAAAATCTCAATATAACTTTTGTTCCTTGAGCCATTCCCTTACCGTCCAAATTTGACGTCAATCGGTTTTGTCCGTAAGAATTCTGAGGTAATAACCTATTTTTACCGTCAAACACATTCCAGTATTTAGACAAATTTTCATACACAAATTCATAAACAATTTAGATTAATTAGATTTTTAGAACAATTTAGAAGTTCAGAAGTTTAGAAATTATCTAGTATGTTATCTCTGAAATTATAGGAAAAATTAAAATTTGAGCAATGGATTTGAATTCTACTACTACGGGAAAGTCAAAATTGATATTAACCTCAAAAATTACACATTTATGTCACATAGAACCTTTTCATCCTTAGGTCGCGTAATTATCAAAAGTTTGCATAAAGCATTCTTAAAAAATATAAATTCAAAGCGTTTAATCGATTTTATTTTCAAATAAAGTAGAAAATATTTTAGAGCTCACATGATCAAATCTGTGAGTTTACATTTTAGTATTTGGTATGGCTCCTTAAACAAGATACAGACACACTTCCGAGCATGACAACCCCGGGGCTAGATTATGATGAAATGACAATTTTTTGTGACATTTTGTATCAGTACAAAAGCAAGTCCCCAGAAAATTCCAATTTTGAGTGTTAATGGTTTTCATTAATACAATGGTAAATTCATTAAAATCTATACCCTTAAATTGATTTTAGTATCCACGTCTATTTAAAAAAATATCATTTGTCGCCACTTCATCCGAATCTATATAGATATTGGCGTATAGTTCATTCAAATTGGTTGGTAAAGTTTGGTGCCCTACCACTTTTCATTTCAGGTATTGCCACAAGGGTTTGATATAGTTTAAATCCGGCAATTGTGGTGGCCAATCCAGGGGTTCGATCGCATGACCCTCCATTTAAGTTTCTATGACGCGGGCTTTTTATGATGCTTCGGTTCATTTCGTGTAAGAACATGTTTTCCGAAGCATGCATGCCCATTTTTCCAGCCCTCCAATGAGGCTATTCTGTAATACGCCTACGTAGTCATTTTCAATCATCCTTTCTATGCTATCACTCTCTGCATAGACTAACAAACACTCAACACACACATAATCGCTTTATAAAAAATAATCCTGAAATCAAATTTCTCGCAATTACATCATCAGTATGAACATCAGTAAATTTGATTGTTGTTCGACAAAATTTCTCTTTTATTGTAGATTACAATATTGAATTCCAACCAGAGTTCCACTTAAATTGTTTCTTTTGGTGCAGAGTGTCACCGTCACGCAAACACTGCTTTTGGCTGTAAAAATCCCACCAAAAGTGTTTTTAGTGTGTACCTAAGTTATAAATCGAGGGTTCATTCACCACTTGCAAAAATGCTATATCGCATCTAAAATTAAACATTCTACTTTTACGTGTTATTGGTTTTCAAAACACCACCTAAACTTTTTTGGATTAGGAATTTCGTAAAATCAAGAGCTCACTCTCTGAAGGCCATGCGAATACATTTGGCATATTTAACGATAATCTTTTAGGAAAGCCATCGGAAAGCTTGAATAAACCTGAGCAAAGTGCAATTCAATACCAAGCGCTAATCATAAAATACCACGAAATATTATGCAATACAAAATCAGTTCGACAATAATTCCGAAAGATGCATAACTAAAACGTCAAACATACACTCTTCCACTCTAAAACTCGAATATCTCATACGATAGGGAAGTCCAAGTAACATCTAAAACTCAACACCGCCATCAAAAATCAGGATCCTCAACAATCTCGGTAAAACTCAAATAATCTGGTAAACATATTTAAAGTTCAGGAAAATTTCGTTTTATATTAGAAATTGTTTAACTCATTGCTACTCAAAGTTAAGCAATGCAAAGCAATAAGCAAGACATTGAATATCTTGTATAATTATGAACGTCAAAAGCCAGCCCCTCAAATATTTTCGAAAATCAATTCTAAAAATAATCAGTATACCATACTGACAAATTTCAAAAATATCAAGATAAATCATAAATAATCGTGTAGGCAACCGAATGATACTAATTAATTTTAAATTCATTATTTAATTTATTTTTGATATGTTCAAAACTAAACGACCCATTTTTGAAAAAAAAGATCCTTATGCGAATGTGCATAATGTGAATGAAAAGCTAAAAATAATTTTTTATTACTTAATTGAAATGTACTAATTTTATAAAATAGAAGTGAAAACGAAGAAATAATTTCACACATGGAGCAAAAACACGAGCCTAAACGTAAGTATCAGAGATGTCCAATATTTTTACGACTATTCTAATGCATTTAGTGCGCGCCAACTAATAAAATAAATCGGTAGCCGTTTTAGCACGATCAGACATATGGTTTTGTTAGGTTAGGTTTGGGTGGCGGTCTACTAGGATCAGGCATAGATACAAAAAGGTCCGTAGCCATATGGTTTTGTTACTCCGTTGTAAAAGTAAGGAAATCAGCTCTCATAGATTAAAAAAATATGAAGCCCGAATAAAATTAAGATGCAGGATAGGAACTTATTGCATAAACATTCCACAATCAACAGCTCTTCGAAAACACTTTTTCCATAAAGTTACCATTTCTTGTTGTGTACCTGTTTATAAAATGGAATCCTGCAAATCAAACAAAATATTCGAAGAGTTGACATTAGGAATCCGGTAAGAAGCATGGTACTGAATCAACAGAAATAACACAGAAGTGAATTAGGTTCTACTATTTCCTGAAAATATTAAATTGTTCTTTGATCAATGTTGAATGTGCCTTTAGATAAATACAATTTTGTTGGTTGGGCGCATCTAAATTGCAATGCAGGCTACCAAGAGATCACGATCAACCGGTTGGACATCACTCTTCAGATTTTTACATTCAAATCATTTGTATCCTGAGCGAGGCAATAACAAAGATATGTACGGAGCTTTCAAGCTGAGTTTAGCTAGAAGCTCCAAACATTTTTGAAATCGGTAACCTAAAATTGCGATATTTCTCCATTCTAGAATACATAAGAAAATCTGCTGTAAGCGGTACTATACTAACATTATAAATAAATACAATTTTTATTTGACCTAATGTTGGTGCTGTTTAAAGAATATTTTCTTGTGAGTGTGAGAAATCGTTTTAGATTACCGCTTGCTGTTTAAAGCGTCCTTGTTTGCCACAATTATTCAGAACTTCTAGTAAAGCTCAGCTTCAGACACTGCACAAATCCTTTCCGTATCACACTTAGTTACCTGTTTTAATACATTAGATTTACGTATGAAACCCATTATATTACGACCCATTTTGAGAAAATGCGTTCTGACCTGACAAAATCCATTTTAGACATAATCCACTTTTGACTTTTTCTGAGAAACTTTCAAAACAGATTGCTTGAAATATAAATTCTGGAAAAGGGAAATTTGGAGGGAAGTTTTTCCAAAAATCATTATTTTTTAGAATTCACATCAAAGTGGGGAGCAAAAAAAAAATCCTGTCCGTGGCAGTAAAAAGTTTAGCGGCGGCCCTGTGTGTAGGTAATATATAGTAGACAACCACAAAATCAGAATTTTCTAGGCACTAGCGCGATTACCTGTCAATGACCTATCAAACCCATCTTGTTTTTCTCTGTAGAGACACAGTCACGTAAAATATAAATCGACGTAAAATAAAATAGAAACGACCAATACACACCTTTTTTGTAAGGGATCCAGTGTTGGCACGTCTGAACCTATTCTTGGGCGGATTAATTAAATAAATCCCCGTAGTTCGGAAATTTTACAAATTTATGAATCATACACGTATAATCAGATAAAAATGGAACATAAGTTACATATTTCGGCTGGCACTCAACCGAGTTTAGAAACGAGCATGCCAAATGTGTGATTTAAACACCTCATCTAACCTTGATTACCTTTCGTACAGACGGAATGTGGAAGCTTACTAACCTTAAGTCATATAAACTTGTGCCTAGCCTGCTCAAGAAGTACAAACCCAATATTAAAAATAGAATCGTTGAAGAATGAACTCTACATCCCTTCTCAGTCCTTTCGTGCTGCCATTATTCCTTTGGTAATGCTGTATATTATTACATAGTTGTAAAGACAATTTAAGCAACAAAAGCGCCAATATTTCAAAAAAATTAAAAATATTATGAATGTTAAAAACTTGCACCAACAGTTCATTCTTTTCTATTCATCCGAGCATTTCCTATTTAGGAGCAATTTTGCAGAATCAAAATCTTTTTGATTTGGCAAGAGGGGCCGCAGCGATGACTTCAGTTTAAAGAATCTCCATCTGCTGTAAAGGAAGTCACACATGGTGGTTCGAGAAATATGGGAAAGGTGACATTTAAATCTCGGTTAAACCTAGTTTAGGTCATATTAGTCAAGCAACACCTTTAGTTTTGCTATAAACTATTGAGAGCAACGGATATCTTAAATTAGAGTGTTTTCGTTTATTTATTTAAAATATAACTTATATCCTTTATTTACACCGTATTCCTTTTCAACTATTTAGCAAAAGACAGGACATTCTCTCATTTGATGTTTTGTAATATAATGTGCGACACTTAGAATCTAAATTATTAAATTAAATTAAATCATATTATGCAGCAGAAAATGATTAATTATGATAAAATTAACTGTTTCAAGCATAAAATATTAAATAAATATTTACAGGGTGGGTTAAAAACAGTACAACTATTTTTGAATTCAAATATCTTTTGAACCGCGATGTGTAAGGTAATTCAATTCCCTAAAAGAAATGTAATTTTGCGCTAATCTAATTTATTAAGCCGAGGGCGACTCTTAGTTTTTCAAAAACATGAATAATAAAATTGTTGAAGAATTGAAGTAATTTCCTTCTTAGCCATAGCAGCCAGGAGCTTCAAACAAAATCTAAAAGTATAAGCTCTGTTCAATCTCTTTCGGAAAATAGTGCTCTGCTTTTACCTAGAACTGACCAGCTTATTTATGATATACAACATTGATGTTTTAGGACTAAGAATGCTGTCGAAAATGTATTCCATTTATTCCAATTCGTACTTTTGCACAATATTTCGAGGTCGCAAATAAACGAAAACAGTCTAAGATTCCTTCTAACCGAAGTTTAAAACCCCCACTAACCGATAATAAAATATAAAAAAAATTAGATTTTTATGATGGTAATACTACATGTATTTATACTATGCCCTCTTGTATAATCCAACCCCTTCCGATCTCATACACGACAACATCATGCTGCTCTGCTGAATTTCACGGTTTGGTTTACAAAAAGCTTCTGAAGCATCGCGCTTACCTTTGGCCAAGTCCATTCTCTGTCGTCCGATCCCAAACGATTCATTTTGTGTCTCGCTGGAGAAAACCATACCCGCATTGTCACAATCGTGTAATTTTTATATTTATTGGCGAAGCAGTCAACCGTAACTTTTTGTGCTGGTCTGTTAACAGCGGCTTTTGATTTAGCATGCCTTTTCATGCCGACATTATAGAGCTTCCTGCGGACTATTGCGACGCTGACACTAATGTTTTCTTCTCGAAGCAGTATGCTTTGAATAAAAACAACATGCTGCAATAGATCTCATCTTTGGAAACAGAAATTAAGAATTTTAAAATATGGTGTATGGATGGAAAATATTGTGCAATATGGAAAAGAAATATAAAAAACTGAGATGTTCCACTCTATTAAATTTTTTGGCATTGCAAGAGTGCCAGGTAATTAAATAACACACATATTTGATAGAAAAGGACCTTTTATTACAATAAACGACATTTTACCTTATAGAAAGTGGAAAGGACAAATTTAAGGTTTATATTGTGTTTTAGTAACGGGAATAAAAAACACGCTGAATTATTAAATATCAATTTGCGTTTTTATTACCTAGTTACGGTGACGCTCTTATTATCAGTTGTGAAATTAACAGCAGCAACGTAAATTACATTTCTCTCCCAAATAATTCTACCACAACTCTTCTCGTGTAGTAACTTATATTAAACTTTCAAATAAGTCATTCTTTAACTAACCCTAATCAGTATGGGTCATTTTACTTACATTAACGTACGCGATGAGCATATTTTAATATTTATTTTAGAAATTCAGCGTAAACCATTCATTTATAAAATATCTATTTTCACAGTTGCTGCAACGGCTTTCTCCAATTAAGTGTTCAGAACTATACTGAAAAATCATCTTTGGTTAATTTGTAAAGACGCGCAGAAGTACGGCTTTGAATGTTTGGTATTATCACACCTTGCACTAAATCTTGCAAGAATAGTTTACGATTATTGGGTTCGGTAATCTTGCATTCAGTAGGTATATTATAAATTTATCGAAACGACCTTAGTTGCTACTCCAGCTACGTTAATTAAATGACAAATTTGAGCCATGGGTGATCGATTTGGTTTTATTTTTACAGAGAAAAACTGACATAGCTGGTTCAGGATTTCAACTCTTCCGAAACAAGAAACATTCGATTTTACACTTCGCTCAATAGGATATCAATAATTCATCGACTATCAGATTTTCACCGGGAATATAACGATTTATAAAATTAGCATTTACCGCATCCCAAATTTATCGAAAAGGAGCAAATTTGTTATGGTTTCTTCTAGCTGTGAGAGTTATTTTATTATCGAACCGAATTTACTTGCACAACAACTTAGATCTGTGGCAAGACATACTTGCTTAGAATAATATACCCTCCTTATTTAGACTGGCTTTATTCAGTAATCCAAATCCAAAAATCTTTCAGATTTCTGCACAGTTTCGTAAGCATACAAGTTGGCAGAGCTTACGATAAGTTCAATAACTTAATCGCTTATGAATAGCGGAAAAGCATCCACCCCGCTGAATTTACGTATTTTCTTGGAGGAAGTTCTACCTTGTTGATACCGCCTCTAATAAGGTTAATTATGGTTTTTTTATTGTGTGCCACCCTTCGCAATGTAGTATGTTTCGTCGATAGGTGATTCAATAATATTCTGAGCATCTGCGGATTCGGATGTTTCTTGTTTGTCATCACAGTCAGAGTCGCTTTCTAACATATCATTTTCACTATCAGATGGGTTAACACAATCCAAAATGTTATCCTGACTCTCATCATCACTTTCTTCTAAAGAAGCTCGAACTTCCTGTTTCGTTCACACTCGCTTTCTTTAAATTAGAACTACAAGGTAAATGAACGAGTATCAAACTTAATAATATTTGATAAGTATACACTTGTAGGGTAGACCGGGGCAAATTGTTACATGGGGCAGGTTGTTACAGATCGATTTACTCGTAAACCAAAGATAATATCAACTTGGCACAAAACAGTAATTTGCTCGTTATGTAAGTATGCAGCTTGTACAAGAATTCGGTGTAATCGGGAGTGTTCTTAAAGTAGTAGAGAGAAAAGTTTATTTTGACGTATGGTAAGTAAAAAATCTTGTTTTTGTATTTTAACTTGTTTAACTATAATTTTGAACGTAACTAACTGTAAATGCACGCTTTAGTTATTTTTGTATATGTTTAAATAATTTATTTCATTGTTAATCGTAATGATCGTGCAAAAAAGTGTATTTTATTACAAAACCCACGTTGGGGCGCATTGTTACACGTGTGACGGGGCAAGTTATTACGTGTAACAACCTGCCCCATATAAAATTATTATTACCGAACATTAAAAATAAATATTTAATTCAATTTATTTGATGGATTTATCAAACAGTTTTAACATTATGAGGAAGTACACAAAGAAAACCAAACGAGGTACAACAACGGAAAATACCACAAAAGTTGCTGTAGATCGGGTTATCAAACAAAACCTTAGCGTTCGGTTTATTGCTAAAGAAATGGAGATTTCCCATCAAACATTATGGCGCAATGTTAAAAAAGCACGACGCACAAATGCAGCAGAAGTTCCAATGGAAATGCAGTGTTCAATAAGGAAGAAGGAAATAAACTGGTGAAATATATAAAGCACGCATCCAAGATGTATTTCGGCTTGACGCCTAGATAACTGAGAAAGTTCGCTTATTAGTGTGCGATTTCTTTAAATAAAAATATTCCGGAATCTTGATTGTTAAATAAGCAGGCATGACCAGATTGGTTGTCAATTTTCCTAAATAAACATCCTGATTTATCTATTCGGATTCCAGAAGCGACCAGTATTGGTCGTGTAATGGGTTTCAATTGCATTCGTGTCGACGCCTTTTTCGATACAGTAATCAGTAAAGAAAAAGTTTAAATTTGCTGCTTGCGATGAATGTTGACGAAACTGGTGTCAGAAATCACATAACTGTACAGAAATTGTGTAAAACTATAGCTGAAAAGGGAACAAAGCGGGTTGAAGGGCTAACTTCGGCAGAAAGAGGTAAATGTTATCGGTACCTTTATTCCACTGTAATTCATTTTTCCACGAAAGCGATATCAACATCACTTTATCCGCGATGCTCCAAGTGGATCTATAGGTTTAGGAAATAAGTCTGGCTTGATGATGAATGTTCGGCCTTCTCTGAATCGACCGGTCTTACTGCTCCTCGATAATCACGAGTCACATTTGGCCATTAATACTATTAAGTTGGCTAAAGATAACGGAATTGTTATGTTGTCATTCCCGCCTCATTGTTTACATAAAATGAAACCATTGCAGCCATTTTCAAAAAAATATTTGTCAAGTGCTCAATATGCGTGGATGTGAAACAACTCCGGAAAATCTATGACGATATACAACATCCCACCATTGGTAACTGAAGCCCTTCGTAAAGTACTCACGCCAAACAATAATATGAATGGGTTTAAAGTTACAGGAATAGAACCAATGAATCGGGAAATGTTTTCTGATCAACTCTAGTGATTCACAATCAAATGTAACGATTAACACTTTTGATCAAGAGATAGTGCTTCCTATGTTAATGATTCATCCAGCTCCAGTTCCTATCGAAAATTAAAACAGTCCAATACTTCAATTATTTTCTGATATCAATGAAACAGGTATACTTACCTACGGTATCAACACTGTTTTCAAAAGAGCATAATTTTAATAATTTAATTTTTGTTTTTCAACAGATTCGAACCTACAATAATTGTTGAACTTGAACCGAATCTGAAGAAATTTCGATTGCAATAATGACGAATGAGCCAATCTCTTAAACCTCGTCGATAGCGAAAGACAGTGGCACGTTGGAATTTGTTCCAGAAGTGATTAGACCGTATCCGAAAGCAGAAGCCAAATCAATGAAGAGAGGTAGGAAACAGCGAACTCGACAAAGACAATACAACTGAGATTGTGATTCATCAAATCTCAAAAAGGCAAAGAGCCACAATCCAAATAAAAAAAGTTCTTAGTTTATGTTTAATTTCAGCCTATTTCACCTTCAAATAAAGATCAGTTTTAATTAATGATTACAACTAATTTTTTAAAAAACCAAAAAAAAAGTTTGGCCAAATTCTTTGTTCCGGTTGCATAAATCAACATACACTTCAGTATTACAAAACAATAAAATGAAATTTGTGAGATTTTCGTAGGAATCAGTAATAAGTTGGACCGCCCTTTTATTTGATATTCCCTTTAATACATTTAGGCATACAAATCACCGACTTCGAAATCCGAATCCGAATCCGGCGCTCTAATTCGTTTCATAGATGTTCTGTTGGATTCATGTCCGGTGATTGGGGTAGCGTTTAGAGTTAATGTGTGCAATTGTAGATAAGCCACTCTTGAAAAATAAGAGCAGTATGCTTGGATAGTTATCTTGTTGGAAGGTAAACGCTCCATCAAGCCCAAGACGCTGAGAACTTGTCTTAAAATTGTCTTGAAAAATATTTCCCAAATCGTATTATCGTTAAAACCACAAACACCAGTTTTACCAATCCTCTCTCTCCTGCTGACGACATGCATCCCCACACCATAATAATAGCTCCGCCGTGTTTAACTGTGCCTACTGTATTTTATGTTAGCAGTTCAGTAGTTGGTTACCTCGACCCTTCTGTCGTTCCCATAGATACTAAACTTACTCTCGTCAATGACAGCATCCCAAATTCTTTAGGCTTCGGACATGAGATAATACAAAATTTAGCGCTTCTGCCGATTTTTGTTTGTTTATAAACGGCGTTTTCTGGCGGCGCGGCCCCTAAATTCAGCTCGGTTAATTATTCCGGTAATAGCTGATCGATAACATTTCTCTCCTGCATTTACACACATGAGTTTCCCGATCGTTCTTTTGATGCTACATAACCATTTATTTCGTAATTTTTAATGATTGCTTGTACCATACACTCACTTCCTTCTTCAATTTCACCATTAACAAACGCAAATCTTTACACACCACCTTTCGTTTATCTGACATTTCCAAAAACTACTTATTGCACATGGAAATAAAGGATGATCAACTGTCAAAATGCATAAACATCAAATGTGTTATGTTTCCAAATATTCGGTAAACGACAGGTAGAACCTGAATTAATGTACACTAAACCAAATGTAAAAGAAGAGTAAGTGTAGACACGTTGCACGCAAGTGTATGTAAATATATTAAAATACATTTGGCCTAATTTGTCTGAAAATAATTTACAAGGTTTTTTTTACAACTCAAACTTAAAATGAGTCTCCGAGACTCAACCCGTACTAATTATGGTTAATGATAACTTAAAGTACCAAGAATAAATCTATACTGCGCAACAGAAAATGCAGAATATCTTAAAAATATCCTAAAATTGGTACACCTAGATACACTTCTATTAACTGATACCAAAGAATTCAAATGAAAAACAAAAATCAAAAAAAAATCCCAATTGCCCCCTGTGAGGTTTGAACTCACGACCCCTGGTTTACGAGACCAGTGCTCTACCACTGAGCTAAACGGGCTACTCAAAAATATTTTCTTAACAGTGCTTAATAAATCAAAAGTAAACAAAACAAAAATTTTGTATTCGGTTAATATTCACGAAATATTACGAAGAGATATCAGTATAAGGTTCATTATCAGACTATCAGTACAGAACTAATTAGGCCTATTTGCCTACAGAATTTCAGGTATTTTAAATATGAATTCATACAATATTCACCGTGTGTTGTCATTTTTGCGTCGCAATTTTTGGTTTATTAAATAACAAACAACAGCGAATAGTATACACTGAACGATACTATATATAAGTATAGTATAGCATATACAGTGAATATATTTACACACAATATAAGTATGTATATGTGTGTGCGTTTGCGTTTTGTTTGTATTATAAAATAAAACAAATTACAAAACAAATTTTTTTTTTTTTTTTTTTTAAATGTAAGCCGACCGTGAAAATAAATAAAACCAATTTCACTCTCACTCTCGATTTTTTTGTTTCTTCGTTTTTATGCAATACTTTGTTGCTATTCCCATATAAAAACAAAAAACGCCGGCCGCTTTATAAAAATAAAAAAACACAAACGTAATTCTCATTCTCACTATACATTTTTTATAAGCATAAACATTCTTCCCCTTTGTATCATTCAACATACAAGACACAAATGATTAATCGTGTTGCAATATACACGTAAAATTCATTCAATCTCCCCACTATTGTTACAGTATATAAATTATAAATAGTATCCCTACTCTAAAATATTTTAATTTCGTTTTATTGCTGCGCTCGCTTTTTAATTTTATTTTCTATGGCCATGAAAAAGAAAGGGAGAGGATATGAAATGCAACAACAAGCGTGCTCTTTTTTATTAAATTATTTTATAAAAAAAAAAAAAAAAAAAAATCTTGAATTAATATATAAATGTGTGTGTGTGTGTGTATGTTTGTATTCACAATTATTTGTAAGCGTAGTAAAAGCCAAAAAAAAAACAAAAAAGTCGAATCAGCGAGATAGAAAAATGAAATTGGAAAGAATAAGAAGAAAATTGAATGAGAGAAAAAAGAAAGAACAAAACACGAAATAATAAAATGCAAAGCGCAAGACGTAAGGTTGGCCTTCGAAATAATTTATTTATTATACAGTGTTGTTGTTGTTTCTCTATCTCGATTATTATTTTTGTTTTATAGCTTGCGCTTTATTTTTTATTTTTTTATTTTTTATAGTAAGTTTATTTGGAAGAAAATTTGGTTTTAAAAATAGAATTTTCTTAAGAAAAATATTCGTATGATTAATTTTGGATTTTGGAATCAATCCAGCCGCGGCGTGCGATTTCATGTTGAATGATGATGACTGATGAGTTTTATTTTTGAGGGGATTAAAGCATTTTGTATCTTCAGTTTTGTTGTGTGGTTTGGCGTGCAATAAAACGTACTATAAATAAATAAATTGATTAACAAAATTATCGTCGTTTGGTTGTTGTTAAATATTTAAAGGTGGGGCATATTAATGTGATTTTGAATTGTTTCCCTTTTACAGATGTGGGGGAGGGGGATAATTTTACCCCTTAGTTTTTTACCCGATTTTTGCGTTTCGACTTCACTTTGATCAAGTGCATTTAATTATGTGTATGTATATGGAAAAGTGTGTCACGAAATTCATCAGGAATTCAATAAAGCAAAATATTTGGCCCATAATCGCGTTTAATACAAATTATAAAGTATTCTTGATGGTGGAATTAGAAACTGCTAATTAAGCTAATTCATTCTAACAAATTCTCCCTTCTCCAATAGTAGTCTCAAAAAGGCCTACACACGATTCAATTTAGTTGGCCCGATTGACGAACGGTACTTTGTGCTCTAGCGGACATAAGTGAACTATGTAAAATATACAGGGTGCGGACAAAAGTGAACTATGTAAAATATAAGTCTGTTTCTAAGGTGCTGGATCCAGTTTATACGGTGTAAGACACTAGACCATTTGACGTCACTATATCACTAGAGTAGTTCCGGGCCCAAACGGTGTCGTCGATTTTAAACGATTTGTGGTGTCATGCATTGGTGTAATAGAAACCGTCCCAAACGTATTCGTTGGTCCCCTACGGTTTTCTTTAGTAAGTTGTTCCTTTGTTGTACGAACCATACGCTTCGCTTGCCCATTGGACGAAGGATGAAATGGAGCTGTAAGTATATGAGGCAGGAAGTGATTGACATCAGTTTGTGCTCTATGCAAATTGTTGATTTAATTTTTAACTGAAAAATAACGAACGATATTCTCACTTCAGATCACATGAGTATATCTTTTTCTATTAAACTTAAAAGACCACCGATTGGGATGTTTTTTCTCTCAAGCTCGTTTCTCTCCTTGTTTCACCGAGCGCATCTTGGCTTGCTAAGGAAATTACAAGCATCTTTGCTTACAAAGGCAATTTCGACTGCCTTTGAAAAATCTTGTCCTCTCATCACTAACCAGAATTTTCGGAACAAACCGTTTTGGAGTTCTGAACTTAAAAGGTTAAGAAAATTCGTTAGAAAATTAAAAAATAAAGCCAAAAAATATAAATTTCAAGCTGATTGGGGTAACTTCTTAGTGGCGCAAAAGGATTATAAAAGAAGTTGAAGGCAAGCTCACAGATCATCGTGGATTAACTTCTATGAGGAAATTAACAGCCTGTCGGGTATAACTAGACTTAATAAAGCTTTGGCTTAAAAAGATGTTTGTAGACTTAATACTCTTCAACCTCTTCCAATAGAGATATTGGTGAGTTACTGCTTTCTGTTCATTTCCCCGGTTGTGACTTCAGTTCTGATTCTGTTGTTTTCAAGCCTGCTGTTTGGTTTGTTGAAACCCCTAATTGGGGTTTAGCTCACAAGCTGATCATTCACGACGTTCTGCGTTGGAGTGTGTTCTTATTTGCACCGTACAAAGCTGAATGATAGCATGGCTTTCCCTACATTCGGGAGCATCTGCTTCATCTATTCCAAGCGCGTGCATTGCATGTAGTATTGTTCCAAAACTTTGGAGCAAGACAAAAGTTTTTTATCCTTAACGCTGGCAATTGTGATTATTATTATTATTACCTACTGGCACAGAATTCCAGGTTTACGACAGGCGAAGGAATTTATTTCACTTTCGTCAGCCAGGGTCAATGAATATCTTGTACTTAGGAAACCTGAGCTGAGGCTGCTTACTGGCTTCCTCACAAGTCACATCAGCGGCAAGTTTAATTGTCTTTACTAGGCGTCTTCTTGGATAGTAAACTCTCGTGGAACTACAACCTTGATTACAAAATTAAGAAAGCTACTGTCATTTTTTGGCAGTGTAGAAGAGCTTTTGGTGAATCGTGGGGACTAACCCCCAAAATGTTATTATTTGTTTACAAATCGTTGGTTTTACCAATCCTCTTATACACTTCAATTGTTTGGTGGCCAGTGGTTGAATTAAAGGCTTCTTTAATTAAACTTAATGGATTGCAAGCTACTGCTTGTAAAGCCAATACTGGAGCTATGTATTTGCTCCTCTTGAACACCTTCATTTTAGGCACTGCTTGCTCTGCGGCGTATCGCGTGAGATGCAGTGGTGCATGGAGTGTATTAGATGCAATGGTGGGGCATAGACTAATCATGGAAAATACCTTTCATTGGTTTATCTATCGAGAGATTTGTGGTCATCGGAGCAATTTCTTAAAATTTTATCGAAGTCTTTTGCCTTCTTTTCAGATGCCTCTTGCTTTGAACTTGGTGTTGAATTTGAAAGTTTCTGGATAACTTTAGATCTTTTGGTTGTCTGAGTTCGCACTGCATTCTCGCATCTTTCAGGAAGAATTAATTGCTTTGACTCGTAGTGTTATTGTGGCTTTGCATCTTGCCGTTAACAACAAAAATATTTTTTTCTGTACGGATAGTAAAGCTGTACTGAATTCATTGAATAATCCCTTGGCTATAGTTCAAAACTTGTTAAGGACTATAAACATTTCATCAACCTTCTTTGTTAAACATTAATCGGTTCGTTCTTTATCTTTTATTAGCGGTAAGAAGGCTATAAAAAACTTCGCTTTTAAAGAGCTAAGGCTCTAGTGGCGTGCTACTTCTGGTTGCCGTAAGGTGAAGCACTTTATTAATGAGCCAGATTGCAGGTCTACTAAGTTTGCTTTATCTTTAAAAAGTGACCCGCTCAGAATACTGGTTTGCAATCCTCACTAGCCTTGGCCGTTTTAAGGACCATCTTCATCGCTTGGGATTGGCTCAAGATGATATAGTGATGACTGCCTCGAAAAGATTGATATATCTGTATTCATTTTGTATGCCGTTGTTCAGCTTTCGAAAGTGTTCGTTTTCATTATTTAATTGTAGGACTATTAATACAGGCAGGCTGCCTTCTCTCCCTTGGTCTAAACTGATCCAGTTTATGAAGGTTGCAGTGAATCCTAGGTTTACACCATGGGCCCTTGTGGCATTGAGAAACTAATTCTTAATTCCCTTTGTGCACGGTCTTTTTTGTACGGTTTTTGGTTTTTAAATGATCACAATTGTAAAGGAAATAAAAGATAAAAGTAATTCCGTTATTTTGCATTGTTTTAGGTACTAATAATAGAGTACATCTAAAAATGTTTTTACATGGTGCTTTTACACCGGGTTTTTTACACCGTGGGAACGAATCACCGTGTAAAAAGAGAATTAGGTTATTCTTGCAAAATACATACATTAAATGCGTCCGATGTAAAATGTATTCCGTGCGTTGAGAAGATACTGCAAAGCGACTGTGTCGCACATTCGGATGATGTGAATGGAACAATGTAAACTTTCAACCATTTGAAATAAAAGTCGACAAGCGAGAAAAATATTTTGAGTTGGAATGGTCCAGTTAAATTCACATGCAGTCTCTACCAAGGTCGAGTCATTGTTTCCCATGGATGAATCGGTGCTTTACGATTTTCTGGACTAATAAATTGAAACTGTCAACAGATTTGAATGGTTGATGCCATGTCAGAATCTAATTTTTGCCACTAGGTATAGTCACGTGCCAATGCCTTCATTAAGACAAAGCGCGGATGCTACAGCTAGTATACAGTTTTTTATAGTCGAAATTTCATTACGCTAGCAGTCAAATGCTTTGACCGTTAAAATTTCTTCTCCTTCCATGGGAGCTATTTGCGGTTGGAATACGAAATCTGCTCAACGCACCAAGATTTTGACGTTTGTTTTCCGAATGATGTTGAAGGTCAAAGTTATACCCATCGAGAAACATACTCTAACGTAACATCCTTGGTGACAGGATTGATGGTGTTAATTTGTTCGGATTAAAGAGACCCAGTAATAGGCTTTATACCAGCAATAATCGCCAAAGCCGCTTTGTCGATCGTGGAGTAATTTCGCTCAGTGCTGCTATGCAATTGGTCAGGCAGTGACTCATTGTGATTTACTAAGAAACTGTCGTTGGAGGGAAGGTTTTTTAATTCCTCGATTGACCTTTGATGGGCGCTATTCCAAATCCACATTGAGTCTTTCTCCAGAAGACGATGTAGCAGCACAGCAATGGTAGCTTTTCCTTCCAAAAAAGCATGATAAAAACTAAGAAGCACCAAAAAAGCTTGAAGTAGCTTTTAGTCTTGAGTCTTCTAATGGAATCGATGCGTAAGCCCAAAAAATTTAATGAAGGACATAAAATTAACATTGTAAGCCTTTTATTTTGAATACCCTTATGAGTGATGATTGTTTGAATCAATGTCGAACGAATTATCATACATTGATAATTGTTTATAATACGCTTAAGCTAAATCATGCTTCGAAAAATATTTTCCCGGTGGTAAAGTTGCCAATAAGTATAGTTTGTCGATGGAATTTGGAAACAATGTGAACGATAGGTATTCTAATATTCCTTGATCTATTAACATTTTCAATTCATTCTAAAAAAAAACGATGAATTGGAACCACGTTCGGATCAAGTTTCAGAGAAATTGGTTTACCCCGGTATAAGCCAAGATCAGTTGAAAATAAATTCTTATAATGCTTGACGATTTCAGTGATGGTTGATAGTTGGATTAGGTGAAAGAACCCCATGTATATTGTTATTCCCAAAGCCGGAAACCAAATGCAACCAAGAACATTGTTTTTGCTCCCCGAAATAATTTGTAACGGCAATGACATCTATCGTACCCAAAATTTTGATGGAATTATGTTGAAAGTCCACAAATTTTAAATTTGAAGGGCATAAAATCGGTTTATTATGCGGCCAAATTTCGTCAAAACATCGTATGGTTAGAACCCGAATCATTGTTAATGATAACGGTTGTTGATTTTTTGAAATCGATATTTTGTTAAAGATTACATGAAGTTGCGAACTTGAAAATCGATAACGGATTTGCTGTCACGAATGATCAGCCCCGCAGTCTTGGCAATTCGTTGGCCTTGATGGAGATGACTGTCCTTGATTTCGGCATTGTTGCCTCATTGTTTGCCTACAAATTTTACTTACCGTTGATTCTTCTTGATCAATTGGTGATTCCTTGCAGCTGATTCGGCGGCTATTGCCGTGACAAAAGTTTGTTGTATTAATAAATTCTGCAATCCGCAGACCAAGCGATTGAGAAGCATTCTTCCCGATAAATCTGCCTATCCAAATTTGCAATCGATTGCTAGCTTCTGATATTCCTTCTCCTGGCTGTTGATTACGTTGGAAGAATTTTTGGAAAGCAGACGTTTCCGAAGGGCGTGGAGAAAATGATTCGAAGGCAACACTTCATCATTCACTTAGGAATGACGAAGCTGGCTAATTTACTGTCACAATCTTCGAAAGGTTCTAACTAAGCACAACACTACAGTAACCATTAACCCACACTTAAATGATGGATTTTTATTAGTAGAATGTAAAAATCGATGTATTTGCAACCTAGCTTTTCAGACCAACCCTTCTTTATACAAATTTCAAAATCTTCTGTATAGATGCTGATCCTGGAGTGTATCTTCGGCTACTATTTCAACGACTTCCTCGTCAAAATCTTTATCAGGACGGTCAGTCGGTCTGCATACCGAATAGTGTATGTGTATAGTTCATTGGCGTAATATCCCAGCGTTATAAACGCTGAATTATCATCTCCGGCAACTGTTTATTTGGCCTGAAAATTATTATGAGCGGTTTATGGTCTATTATTAGTTCGAACTGCCGACCATAAATGAAATGTTTTAACACCGAAAATTATCTTACAGAGCTTCCTTCTCGACGAGTTTATTTCAACTGACTGAAAGCACGGTTCTGTTCATCAGTCCAGACGAAGTGAGAGATTAGACTGAGTTGATTTGAGTTCAGTTTATACACACATGTAGCTTTCGAATCGAGTGGATTTTGGGGTTGGGTTGGCCATTCAGTGTGGAGTTGAGTAGGGGGTTAAAATTTGGTTCGACCTAAGTCGAGCTGCAGTTGAATTACGGTTTTGTTAGCTTGCGTTGGAGTTAGTTAAGTGAGTTGTTCGGTTGGGGAATTATTTCAGAGTTCATTTGATGTTCGGTTAAGGGTTGAATTGAAAGTTAATTTGGTGTTTGATTTGGTGATTGAGTTGAGGGTTAGGTTGCGCGAAAGGGAGGTTGAGCTGAAGAATGAGTTAAAAGGTTCAGTTAGGAATTGATTTGGGAAGTTCTGATCACCTCATCAGGTTTTAGCCCTTCATATTTTAAAGTTGTGATTTATGGGTATATTTTCGAAAGTTTATTGAATGATAAATTATTTCGTAATTAACCATTAAGCTTTAATACTTGAAAGATTGTCGCGGAGATAGAGCGGCTAAAACAATTAAACATATTCCAATATCTGATGCCGCAGCATCTGTAGAGACTGATTTTAATTCAAATATTAAAAGCATTCAGTGTACCGGTAATCGCAAGCCATTTAAGTGCCCCGCATTTCAAGCAATGGATGTTCACTCAAGAAGAAGATACACAGTTGAGAAATCATTGTGCTTTATTTTTTTTAGTGCGAAAACTTTCGTCCAATAACTGTTTTTCACCACAACTACAGCTTGCTTCACGTAAATACACTCGCGATCTCACAGCAAAATAAAGATAATCAGGTGACATCTTGAAATGCAAGTTTTAAGATGATTATATCAAATCCAGCTATAATCATCTTAAAACTATACAATGTCAAGCATTAATTCTTCATATTTTGCAACTCATACTCCAGAATATTCAACAACTAAGGACGAATACCAAAACGTTATCAACCTACCATTAACTAATCCTGAGCTCACAAAATCATCACCAGTTGACAGGCGAATTCTTCGAGGTATTGTTACCTGAAACAATAAAGCGAATCAATCACTGACGTTGATGTTCTTCTCCGACAATTTTGGGAAGTTGAGGAGTTAAATTCTGCAACATTAGTACTTACCGAAGAAGAAGAAGAAGAAGTATTTGAAAAGCCCTTCCTAAATTCGACCTTGAGAACTAAAGTCGGCAGATATATGATAAGCTAGCAGTTTAAACTTAATTCACCTAACCTAGGCAATTCCAAACAAGCAGCAATGGGTTAGCCCCTTAATCTTGCATTACAAAATGTTGCATTACAAAATCTTGCAAGTACAAAATCTTGCATTTCAAAATCTTGCATTACAAAATCTTGCATTTCAAAATCTTGCATAACAAATCGCATTGACAAAATTCTACTGTATAATGATAATTATACAGTAGAATTTTGCTTGAGATATCAAAAATCAAATGTCCAGGATTAAATATTCTTAACCATAATATTATGTTGAGATATTCTTGAAAATGGAGATTTCCATTTTAATTCTAATATTAGCCGTATTTCTTGACGCATAATTATCCGGGTCGCTATCTGCACAATTTTTTTTATTTTTTTATTTTTTATTATATTGAACTTTTATGAATACGCAATAAATATTATGTTAGACACTAAAGACAGGTACAGATACTAAAACTGCAAAATTTTTAAATGCAAGATATTGTATTTGCAAGATTTTGTACTTGCAAGATTTTGTAACTGCAAGATTTTGGGTTGGCAAGCTTTTGATTTGCATGATTTTTAAAAAATGCAAGATTTTGTAATGCAAGATTTCGGGGCGCTCCCAGGAGCAATATCACGATTGCTGGCAATGGAGCGGAAATTCCAAAATAACAAAGTAGGATTGCATCGATTTCATGGACGAATATGCCAACCTTGGCCACTTAAAAATTATACCAGATGTGGACCTTGCGCAAGCTCCGGCCAACATGTACTATCTGTCGCATCATGCTGTGACGAAGGAATCGCATGAAAAAACTAAACAACGAGTATTATTTGATGAATAATCAAACACATCGTCCGGCATGTGAAGCACCTGAAACACGTGTAATAGAACCTGATGACCGAGAAATCCAAAGGATAGTATGGCGGAAATCTATATCAGGACCCATCAAACGGTTACTTATGGACTAGCGTTTTCACCATTCTACGCAATTATATCATTAAAGCAGTTAGCATTAGACAACAAATCAGATTTTCCACTAGCGGCTGAAATAGTACTAAACGACTTTTATGTAGAAGATCTATTACACACATTTTTAAAAAAAATTTTTTTTTAAAAACACTTGTTAAATATTTCGCAAAATTACAAAAGGTTTAAAAAATCACTCGATCGATTTCGGCTTATTAGGCCATCATCAGGAGTATCTACTAAACTGTATTTTGTAATTTTGCGAAATATTTAACAAGTGTTTTTAAAAAATTTTAAAAATGTGTGTATTAAGTGTGTTTCGCCAAGTGCCTACGGCAGAAAGTGTAAGAAGTAGAAGATCTATTGTCAGGGGCTAACAATTTGCTTGTAGCGAGTGAAAGTGGAGATCAATTAATCCAATTGATGAATCGAGGCGGATTCAACCAGCGAAAATAGAAATCGAACTCTAAGGAATTTCTAAAAGTCATACCACCGAACGACCAAGATTTCTCCATTAGCATTCAGTTTTTTTGGTTGCAATGGCATCCTGATGGAGACAGTTTTTCCTACAATATCGATCTACTACAAACGCCTACACTAACCAAGCGTTACCCAAGAAAATACCAAAGTCTATTTTTTGTACCGTTTACTCTAGATATATCTTTTCCAGAGTATTTTTAACCGCAAAAAAGGATTCCGTATAGTTCAAATTTACTTCTGACTCTTCATTATCCCAAGAAAACACGTGTCAATAGCAAATTAACGTGTTTCGGGATTAAAGCTTTCATGCCGTCATGACAACAACACATAAAAATGTTACGATGCAGAGGAGGGATACCCCAGCGTCGGCGGCTGGTGATGATGGGAAATCGGGCCCGCTGGCGTCGTCATCATGCGACCGTAGCTGCTCAAGTAACTTTGCCTTTGAGGAGTATACGGCTACAAGAAGACATCAGTGTGATAGGGACCCGAATGTGTTTTGTTACATTTGTGGTAAATTTGACTCGACTAAGTATACCACGAATGTTTCGGTAGAGAGATCCTTGAGGAAAATATGTGGACTCCAAATATTATATGCAATGCATGTTCAACTATGCTAAAGTGGTGAAAGAATACTAAGAGTAACTCAAATTTAAAATATACAACACCCGTAATATGGAAAAACCTCTATCGTAAGGGGAACATTACTTTTGGAATACCGAAGTGAAAAGCTCTAATTTAAAGAGTAAATCAAGTATAAAGTTCGCAGATGTATGTACAATGATGAAACCTGTAAAGTCCAATTACTTCAACTCAAGTTTTTCAAGCAATGAAGTAATGGAAGTTTCAAAGGATAACGTAGGTCAGAGTGAAGCGTCCAGCGTGAAAGAATTTTACAGCAGTGAAAATGAAACGGAGGAGAATGAAGAAGAGTATATTGCACCTAAAGAAGAGAAAGTTCCAATACTATATTCACTCAGAATGACCTCAATAATTTGATTAGGAGATATGCATTACCAAAAGATGTATCTAAAGACTTAGTTAGTGAACTGAAAAGTCGAAAATGGTAGTCCCTGGAACAAAATCTTCAATTTATCGAGAAAGAGAAAATGAATTACGGAAGCACTTTACCAACGATAAAAGAACTTCATTGGTGTATTGCACACAAATATACCAGCAGGAAGAACCTTTATTAGACCCCTCAAAAATTCTCTTACCTCCACTACACATAAAACTTGGGCTGATGAAGCAATATGTGAAGGCATTAGATAAAAGATGTCAATGTTTCCAATACATAGCACAACAATTTCCAAAACTGACAGAGGCTAAAATTAAAGAAGGCATTTTTAACGGACCTCAAATACGAAAATATTTCAAGACAAACATTTCGTTAAAAACATACAAAAAAATTGAAAAGCAGCCTGGCTCGGTTTCAAAGAAATTTGTGAAAACTTCTTAGGAAACACCAGAAATGAGCATTACAAAGACATTGTTACAAAGTTGATAGAAAATTAGATATCACGGATAAGGTGGGATGTTATCAAGTTAGCGGACTATTGTTGGATGCTCAAGAGTGATGAAGAAAAAAAACTGAGAAAAAGACGTAGGCATCCACTTCATATGTCATTCGAGGACAATTCAACGTCAATAAAACTTTACTTCAACGCTCATGATTGGTCAATGAACAATGATGAAAAGCAACAAACTGTAACTCAATCTTCAGCAGACAAACTCAAAAACTGCAGCAAGGTCAGGGGAACTCGTATTAGCTAAACTTTCTTAGTTTAGTTTCACATTCCTATTGCCAATAACTTTGTTTCAGTCACACAAGCCGCGAATTTGTCTTATTTCTCTTCTATTTGTAACTTATACTCTTGCGTCTTGTTTTGAGTAACGGTTTGATTGTCTGAGTTTCAGTGTAAATTGTGCGTCTGGGTTTTAGTATATGAGTTTCTTTGTCTCACTTTTTAACAATGGTTTAGTCAAAAGCCATTAGTAACCAAAATAGACAGGTAAATTACTTTGGAATTTTTTTTGACCATTTTGACCTAAAGTTGGGTTTTTTTTGCGTTACTGAAGTGTCACAAGTAGATTTGGGCTTTGGTATTTTCTTGAGCAATTTTGACCCAAAATTGTGGGTTTGTGGAAAACTGGTGGATAATAGAGCAAAACAGACATCGGATACATATTAAGCGCATCAAAATACATAAGAATTTACATGTCAGACCTCGGGTTAAGAATTTTTTTTTTTGTGTGCCGGTATAATAGTTGACGCTTGGTAAGTGTCCAAGGGAAGAAGTTGTACGAAAATATAAAAATGATGAGAATCATCAGCGGTCTCTCCTTCAAGTTTAAGAATTTTCGTACGGTATGGTACAATGTGGCACATTGGATAATTTATTGCCCCGCTTGAAATTGGAAGAGGATCAATTTAAAAAGGAAATGGATAGTGAATCGATCGAGGCAGCTTTTTATGCAAAGTCCCGTGGAATGGATAAGAAGTCAAATACAATCCATTGAAGAATTAAAAAAAAATCGAAATGCAATTTCTGTATAAGGAAATAGGTCATTGGCGGCGTGAGTGTCCAAAACGCAACAGAAATAGTAATTCATCGGAAGTAAAAGAGTCAAGTGAGATGGCTTTTACGGCCGCAATTTATGATGTGATTTCGGCTAAGTATATAGCGATGTTTGGCTGGCGCACTCAGGCGCATCGAAGCACATGACATTGAGACGAGAATGGTTCAGTGAATTAAAGTGTATTGAAGGTTGTGAGGAATGTCAATATGGAAAAATGAAGAAAACGTCACATTTATCAAGCAATATTATACATTCACGTGTGTGGGAAGATGAACGAGACTGGAGTCGGCGATGAAGCACAAGTCTGATGTTTTCAAAATGTTTACGGTTTTTTTGCCGATGGTAAAAAATGCTACTGGAAACCACGTGAAGTACATTCGATGCGAGTCAAGAGTCAGCGCATACAATGTTGATTGCCAGTGGTCTCGAATAAAATGTTGTGGCCAGAAGCGATACGAACGGCTGTCTATTTCTGAAATAGATATTGTGCAATACACGAAATCCAGAGACAACACCGCTCAAAACAAAGTTTTCGGCACAGTAGGATTTGCATTAGTGCCGAAACAAACTGGTCGAAAGAAATGGGATGCGAAGGCACGAAAGGTTCATCTCGTTGGCTAAGAGCCGACAACAAAGAATTTCCGTTTATATGATGTGGAATCGCAATAAAGGGCATGTCTGAAATGCGTGAAAGAGAGACCACGCTTGTGCCTAATGCAGATAAATTGGATGAAACAATTGATGAAACAGAGACGGTCAAAACAGGGAGGCCAGTAAATCCCAATTTGGAAATTTCAAATTATGCATTGCGTCCAGTGATCAATCCTCCGAGAAAATATGCGGATGAATTTAGTTACTCAGCAGTCATGGACGAGTCATTCAGGTACAAGGCGGCAATTCAATCAGATCATTCAGGGAAATGGTTGGGAGCAATGAGTGACGAACTTGAAGCACTCAAGAAGAATAACACATGGTATTTGGTCGACCGACCAAATGATCGTAATATTATTGGTTGCAAATGGATTTTTAAATATAAAAATATAAATGGCTGAAACCTCACGAGGTGATCAGAACTTCGGTCTTTGGTATCTTCAATAATATCATAAAGTTGGTGTGACTGTTTTGACATTATTGATTTCTATTTTAACCAATATATATTTACTTATACAACAACAGCCAAACAGGTCAAAAACTTCAGTAACATGGGTACAGGGCATCCAATTTAAAACGAAAAATCGTATTCTAGAACCTTATACCGAAAATGGTATAACAAATTATACTGATACTTCTAACCGTTTAACTGGCCATTAAGGCATAGTCAAGTTCCATCCTACTTGGCCATATTCCACACATATCAAATATTGCCATTTCCAACGCACATATCAAATTTCATTATAATCGGTTAAGAAATAGCCAAGTTCCATCATACTTGGCCATATTCCTGAACTTCGCCCAAACCTCATTTCAGACTCCCATTTCCAATACACATGTCGAATTTCATTATAATCGGTTGAGAAATGAGCAAGTTCCATCATACTTAGCCATATTCCAGAACTGAAGTTCTCCAAAACTCATTTTGGAATCCCATTTCTAACACACAAATCAAATTTCATAATAATCGGTTGAGAAATAGACAAGTTCCATCATACTTGGCCATATTCCAGAACTTCATCCAGAAATCGTTTTAAAATCCCAGAACTTCATCCATAAATCATTTTAGAATCCCATTTCCAATACAAATGCGAATTTCATCGTAATCGGTTGAGAAATGGGCAAGTTCCATCATACTTAGCCATATTCCAGAACTGAAGTTCTCCAAAACTCATTTTGGAATCCCATTTCTAACACACATATTAAATTTCATCGTAATCGGTTGATAAATAGACAAGTTCCATCATACTTGGCCATATTCCAGAACTTCATCCAGAAATCGTTTTAAAATCCCAGAACTTCATCCAAAACTCATTTTAGAATCCCATTTCTAACACACAAATTAAATTTCATAATAATCGGTTGAGATATAGACAAGTTCCATCATACTTGGTCATATTCCAGAACTTCATCCAGAAATCGTTTTAAAATCCCAGAACTTCATCCAAAACTCATTTTAGAATCCCATTTCGAATACAAATGTCGAATTTCATCGTAATCGGTTGAGAAATGGACAAGTTCCATCATACTTGGCCATATTCCAGAACATCATCCAAAACTCATTTTAGAATCCCATTTCTAACACACAAATTAAATTTCATAATAATCGGTTGAGAAATAGACAAGTTCCATCATACTTAGCCATATTCCAGAACTTCATCCAGAAATCGTTTTAAAATCCCAGAACTTCATCCTTAAATCATTTTAGAATCCCATTTCCAACACAAATGTCGAATTTCATCGTAATCGGTTGAGAAATGGGCAAGTTACATCATACTTGGCCATATTACAGAACTTCATCCAGAAATCGTTTTAAAATCCCAGAACTTCATCCAAAACTCATTTTAGAATCCCATTTCTAATACAAATGTCGAATTTCATCGTAATCGGTTGAGAAATGAGCAAGTTCCATCATACTTGGCCATATTCCAGAACCTCATCCAAAACTCATTTTAGAATCCCATTTCTAACACACAAATCAAATTTCATAATAATCGGTTGAGAAATAGACAAGTTCCATCATACTTGGCCATATTCCAGAACTTCATCCAGAAATCGTTTTAAAATCCCAGAACTTCATCCTTAAATCATTTTAGAATCCCATTTCCAACACAAATGTCGAATTTTATCGTAATCGGTTGATAAATAGGCAAGTTCCATCATATAAAAAATTTATTAACTATTCACTACATCCAAATCCAACCCCAACTCAACTCCAACTCAACTTCAACTCAACGCGCAAATTGACCCCTAATTTAACCTTCAAATCAATTCCCAATTCAATGCCAAATTAAATGCCCAATTTAATGCCCAATTCAATAATCAAATAAGCATATATAAAAAAATCGTAAATATTTATAAAAGCAGGTATTTTGGTTCAATTCGTATGGCAGGTATCCCACCCCCTTGACGTACAGTCTCCAAAAGCTTTTCAAATCTCCGCCTTGACCATAGAAACAGATTGGCGAAAAAAAAATCCAAATCGGACAAGCCGTTCTCGAGATACCATGGGTCCAGACATCCAGACACACAGACATTCAGACATCCAGACATCCAGACAGACGGACGGACATTTTTTTTTTTTTGCTTTTTCAGACTCAGGGACTTTCAAAACGTCGAGAAAAGTGGTTTTGGACCAACCAAATTTTTCATCATTTTTGACAAGATTTCAATACTTTGGTCTTTTTAGACCGAAGTAACACAACCAAATAGCGAACAACTGAGATACAAGGCGAGGTTCGTCGCAAAAGGGTATCCCAACATGCAAGCATTGATTATGGTGAAACGATTTTACCTGTCGTCCGATATAATTCAGTGCGAACGATCTTGGCGATTGCGACAGCCGAAGACATGGAAATGGTGCAGTTTGACATCAAAATTGCTTTTTTGAACGGTGACCTCGAAGAAGAAATATACATGGAAATACCAGAGGAAATGGGTAATACTTATAGTGGAAAAGTTTGTCCATTGAAGAAAAGCTTGCATGGGCTTAAACAAGCATCAAGAGCATGAAACAAGAAGTTCACCGAAATACTGAGTGCGTTGATTCAGAAATTGGAGAACGTATTTGAGATAACACATGACCGTTGATTGTTATGTTGGAATGGAAATCAAACGGGATTGTGAGGCAAAAACGATCAGTTTAACTTGACATAAACCGATATCAACGCCAGTCGATGCAAGTGTCATATTGAAGAAATCAGAAGTATCAAATAACAGCAACAGTGTCAAGACCAGATGTTTCTTATGCCGTGGAAGAAATTAGCCGTTTTCTGAAGAATCCATCATCCGAGCATATTGCACCTGTGAAGCGAAACATTCGTTATTTGAAAGGGACATTGAATTATGGCATCATATACGGAAGCACGAAAGTCAATGCCTTCGTATTAAGTGGTTACACTGATTCTGACTATGTAAGAGACATCAAACGTCGTCGATCAATGGCTGGATATGTTTCCTTGATTGGTCAAAGCATTATTACATAGCGAAGTCATCGGCAGCAGACTGTAGCTTTATCTACAACCGAAGCGGAATACATGGCCGCAGCCGAAGGGGCCAAAGAGGCAGTTTGGATATGTCAACTGCTATTGGATATTGGACAAAAACAGAAGGGGAGTCGACACCGTTATTCATCGACAACCAAAGTATAATTCGGCTTATAAGAAATCCCGAATTGCACTATCGAACGAAACATATTGATGTGAGGCATCATTTCATAAATGATCTTTATCAGTCAAACATTATTTCAATTGATTATGTCCAAAGTGAGGATTACTTGGCGGATGCATTCACAAAAACACTGACACGATATAAGTTCCAAAGGAACAAGAGCGGCTTAGGAAACTGGAAGAAACTAAAACTGCGTTTCTCTTTACTAGAAAATTCAACAGTTCTTCAATGTCTTGGAAGTCCACCTAGAACATGTAAGTCATTCATCGGTAATAGAATTGCAGAGATTCATACTAGTCTACCACAATGCCAGTGGAAACATGTAGGGACAAACGAGAATCCTGCGGATCACGCTACACGAGGAATTCATCCAGACTCCCCCAAGGATCTCAACATTTGGTGGAATGGTCCCGAATTTCTAAAACAAGATGTGACTATCTGGCCCAAACAAAAACTGGCCTACCAAACAAATGAAGCAGCCAATGAGGAAAAATGAAAAAAAACTCATCCTGGCAAAAACAATTAAGAATTGTTTCGTTTATTTTTAGATTCATAACCCACTCACGAAAGCAAGGCGTACCGCGTAACCAACAACTAAAGATGCCAGCCATCACCCCAGATGAACTTAAAAGAGCTGCCCGCGATCTATACAAATAAAATCCAGAATCGCATCCGTTCGATTGCAAAATACCGATATTTCTATCATCAGATCATCATATTACCACATTGATAATTGCCAATGTTCATCAGTACCCAATACATGGTGGGACATCGATAATGTTGTTTTATATTAGATTAGACAAAACTACTGGATTCTTGGTTGTCGAAATCGAGTCAAAAAATTCGTACACAAATGTGTAAAATGCTACATGTGACTACGCCGGTCCCGTAATGACAAAAACCTCGTCGATAAGAAACACAAAGGTGCAAAAAGCATATATGTAGCATTATTTGTCTGTTTAGCAGTCAAAGTCGTGCATCTAGAACTTGTCACATATGCCATAAACGAGCCATTTATTGCAGCCCTTCGAAGATTTACTGCTAGAAGAGGCTATCCAGCAACTATACGAAGGAATCGTTGGAGACAATCGAATCTACTGGCACACTACACCAAATGGAAATTCGTGTGCCCCAAGTCAAGTCATTAGGTATCGTTATCGAGACAATAAATTCCTAAATTGTGCTCTAAATTTTTTTAGTTCGGTACAATTTTAAAGAATAAAACGCGCATTTCCTTATGTAAAAGACATTTTTGTGTTTTCATGAATAATCAATAATCCAACATTGAAACTAGCCCAAGTTTACTGCACATTGTCTATATACATAAACGAATATATAGTATATATGTACATATTTTCAAAACGACGGCAATAAAGTAAAACTCCTCATTCCATATGGACCACCGAAGTCCTATTCCCACTCGACATACTCATATACATCCTGTATATTAGAACAAAATACGGGAAAAGGGCAGAAGATGTAGCGGCGACAAAAAATAAATCAATAACCCTACTGGAATAAATAATACACAACACTTCTGGATATAATCCAACGATGCTAGGTGTACCAGTACCCTTCCTTTTCTACTGTACATATATTTAGAGAACCGCACCCGCACTTTATAACTGTATATATATATGAAACCACCTCTGTCTCTCTGTGCACATTATCTTCATGTGCAATGTACACAAAACACAGTCATCATTGGGTGGGGGTGTGTGCAACTCGATTTTTTCCAAAAACCAAACATTTTCCTTTCCTGCCCTTTTTTAAATAGTATATAGAGATAGTACTATATATGTATATACTAGTGAAAATACTTCAAGGCCAATCATATTTAAGAGAAACTCATAATATGCAATTGAATAAGTGCACAAATACATATGCAATCCGTAGTATCTATATGTACGAAAAAAAAAAAAAAAACATTTTGGCATTGGCAGTGAGTTGCACACATGCGCGCGTCTATTTGTTGTATATGCAATCCGTTGTTTTTTATTTTTTTTATGCTGTTATGTTTCTACTTTCCCCTTTTGTTTCGCACATTTTGTTGTACCTTTCGATTTTATTTTGTGTGAGCAAAATCATCGTCTATCCAATCGTATTTTTATTTTGTATTTATTCAGGGACATACTTTCCCCTTCAATTGAGTATGATTTGTGTAGTAGTAAAATATTTTATTATCATGTTATGATGAGATTGAGAATGAGACCGGCGAAAAAAGAAAATTTCCGACACGCGGGGAGGGGGAAATAAAAATGGGAAAGAGGAAATACAACAAAAACGTTGTATGTATAGTTGTGTTTTTATTTATTTATTTATTTGTAGTGCGTTTTGAATGCGTTGCGTTTATATATAGCAGCACAAACACACACAAGCATCCGTATATCAGTTTATTACACACATGTGTGTACACACGAAATAAGGCAGAAAATAAAAAGCGAAAACTATTATGTACAACAAAATATAATTTTTGTGTTTCCCTTTCATCGTACACACACAAGACACCAAGATACAAATATACAACACACAATTTCAAGTTTAGTATCATTTTCGCTTTTCGCATGTTCAGTTTAGTATAGTACGAGCAGCGAGAGAGTACGGTGTATTTTTTTAAGTTTTCATTTTTCACTAAAGTTTTTTTATGTTTGTTTGTTTTATTAAATTAAATAAAAAAAAAGTAAAAAAATTTGTAAATTTGTATTTAGAACAAAAATAAAAAAACAAAACAATTATTTGTGTTTTACAAAAGATTAATAAATTCACGAGAGCGAAACAATTTTATTTGTTTCATGCAACATTTTTTTCGTGTTTCATGAGGTTTTTAATGTGTAAATAAAGTGTTGGTGGAAATAATTTCTTTGTGTATATATTGAATTTTGGTGAATAAAAGAAAAATTATTTATAGTTTTAATAATATATTTATGGAAAATATGGGAAAGTGATTTTTTTTTACGATGCGTACATAGAATAAAAAAATTTTTGTATTTTTATAAACAAAAAAAAAAAAAAAAAGAAAAAATTCTTAAAGTGGTGAATTTAACTTTAAGTGTGTGGAGATAGATTAAAGAATTTTTTTTTTTTTCTGGTGTAATTTGAACAAAAAATCTATTCAAAATTGCTACTCTAGCGTATCACCATCATCCGTTGCTCCTGATGGCGCCACGACGTAATACAGGTCCAACCCAATCGGTTGATGTACACAATTTACTTGGACTCGATCCAGATTCGCTGGATTCAGGCGGGCCACTCAATTCGAACGCACCAACGATACAATCGAATGGTCACGATAGTGCTTGTATGGTGCAGTGTTGTGTCCCATCGAATGATTGTCTGAAATCAAATTCATTAGAATTTGCGCTCATAAATCAAACCGAACCGGTCGATTGTGTTCGCGTGATTTGTAACAATGAGAATTGTACGGCCGGCCAGTATATGCATCGTGAATGTTTTGAAACATGGGAACAAAGTGTACTCTCGTATTTAAAATCGATAGGACGTGCACGCTCGTGGTCTGATCGACAGCGACAACAGAATTTGTGGACCAAAAAAGGTTATGATCTAGTGTTCAAGGCGTGCGGCTGTAAATGTGGACGTGGACATTTACGAAAAGATCTCGATTGGACACCACCATCACCGTCGAGCTCGTCGCTCAATGGCAGCATCTATACGAATGGCAAATTCGAAGAGGATGCCCTGACCAAGAAAAAACGGAAGAAAAATCGACAAAATCAAAAACCAATGCTAACAATTTCGACGACAAACACATCGGCCGGTTACAACAATCACAATCATGTAAATATATCGGTGGCTCAAACTACCAATGGCAGTGTCGATCTAACCCGTGGACGTGCTGGTTCATTATCCTCGAGCAACGGTTCAACATCACCGCCCGTCTCAGCTACCTCGTCCGAGCAAAGTATTTCACCAGTGCATACACAACAAATGATGCCTGCCCTAAATAGTGCCGCGGTTGTTGCCGTTGCAGCAGCCGTTAGCGCAAAACAACATCATCACCAGCAGACTCAACAATCGAAGGCAGCCCATAAATCAAAAGTCGAAATATATTCGGAACGTGTAAGGTAAGTTAAAAAAAAAAATAAAAATCTCTTGATAAGAAAAAAGGGTATATCCGTATTTTATATTTTATGGTGACCTTGAATCGAAAACATCCTAAATATTTTCAGGAAAATCGGAAAATTTCCGTCGGCTGTGTTTTTTTTTTTTTTTGCTTTCGTTTCGGGGTGATAATGAATTTTATTTTGTGAATGTGAAGGGTGGAAAATTAATTTTCGTGAAGCATAATAATATTTTTGGGGTTGATAAGAAAAAACTTTTTTATTTTTCGTATTCTTACGCACACACAAAACGCACAATCAATAAAATGTCTTTAAGAAAAAAATATTCAATGTTTTGTGTGTTGACTTAACGAATTTTTTTGGGTTTTTTTTTTTTTTTGATGAGATGTTTTGATTGAATTAGAAATTAGGATTTGAGTTATTTTTGGTGATTTGAGTGAGTGGAATAAATTTTATAATTTTAATTTGAGTGAAATTTAATCTTTTTTTACTAAAATAGCTCAAATTACCAAATGGGCTGTGTAATATTGGGATTTACAATTTTGTTTGTCTAATCAAACCACTTTGTTGTGAAATTTTGTAAATATTTTTGAAATTGTGCCAACTAATTAAAAAAAAAAAAATATTTTATTACAAATTTTTATGAATTTTTATGTTTCTAAAGTGAAATAAATTGTTCGGATGAACAGTTAAAAATTTACATTTTGTCTGAATTTCGACATTTATTTAATTCAGTAATTTTAGTTTATTAAAACTGAAAGTCTGAATTTTAGAAAATTAAATATTTTGGAATTGTAAGGAAACAAGTACAGAATATTCAGTCTGTCGACAGTTATTTAATAGAGAATTTTTATTTTTTTGCTAAAATTTGCTCATTTTTCTGAATGGAGCTATTGAAAATAAGGTAAATAATAAAACTAAATTTTTTTAATATTCTCCGTTCGGTAGAAATTTATTTTTAGTTTAGAATTTCAAACAAAATTCCAATCAGACAAAAATTGCAGAAATATTTACATCTTACTTGAGTAATTCACTTCGCCGTTGAGCTTCACAATTTAAGCTGAATTCATAAAAATTGTTATTACCACCTATACCATTTGCAATTATTAACACCTATTTGCAATTAAGTACATGAATAGAATAATAATATCAACCCACAGAGTTTAGAAGATAAAAAAAAAATTCAAAATTACTTTTCAAATTTCCATACATACATACTTACCAATCAATTTATGTTCAAAATATCAATTCATCTTTTTAATAAAATTAGATTTAAAAAACAAATATTTATATTCCCGAAATCATGCAAAATATTATGTTACGTTTATTCTGAGAACATTTATTAAAAGAAAGTTCTGTGGAAAATTGTGTCTCAAATTGCTGTATTATTTAGAAAAGTGTAATTCTTTAATATTTGTCTTGCGTACTTATTGCGTTTGAATTGCTTATTCTAGTCGATTGAACAATTTAGCATAATAAATGGAAATTTCTGACGCGGGAAATGTTTGTAAGAGCATAGTTGGATTCTGTATCGTCAAAATGATGCTCAACTGATAAAATTTCTTTATGATGCTCCCTTGATGAGATCACCCTTGATCAACATTTGTAGAGTTTACCCTTGGTTTTGACAAATAAATTTGTTGATGATCCTGATCAAATTTAGAATCTTAAAGTCTCAATTAGAGATTATCAGTGTCACCAGTCTCATTCAACAAATTCTCCAAATCTATTCGTAATATGTGCGATTTACTTAAGTATGTATACAAAATTAAATGAATTATTTATTAATAACGTGATATTCACGTGTAGATACAGTGTTTAGCACCTATAATTCTTTCGATTAGTTCCAACAATCTCAGTATTTCAGAAATTTAAAAATCTAAACTTTGATCCTGTCTATAAAACCAGTCACAAAACGGGACAACCAAAATTTCAACATACATATAGTCACCGGCACATGAAACCCTAGAAATAAAAATCAATTAAATCCATATATAGGAAACTCACAATCGTTTCGATATTCGATGTTTAGATCCCGATGTTTGTTTGGGTTACGTATATACCAGAGTACATTTTCTTATTCTTCTTCTTGACTGCATTTGTTCCAATTTTATTATGTTGGAAGCACAAGCGGACCCACACAATTTAATACTATATTATGTCTAGGTCCAGAATGTCCAGATAGGTTTAAGTACCATTTTATATAGTAAAACCTTACATTCTAGGCCAGTGATTGTAAATATGTGGCACGCGTGCCAAATTTGGCACGTTTAGAAATTTGTCCGGCACGCCAAAAAAAAATCTGAGTTTTAAAAGTTGACCTTTTTTTGCAGTTATTCTTACAACTTAAATGGACAAGACGTTTTTAAAGTTTTGATAAAGTCCAAATATCGAAATGCTGGGAAATGGGAAAGCTTTAATTCAATTTGGACATAATATAAACTTTACGAATACCAAATATTTTCGAGAAAGACGGAAAGCTTGAAAGAAAACTGCTAGGTGATAGATGGTTTGTCGGTTGTCCCTAATGTGTCATGACATTTGTAGCTATTGGATGCTTAGTTAATTGTATTATTGGATGCTTAGTTAATTGTTGGCTGTCGAAGAGGTACTCTGCAATTTAGTTTTTGGAACAGGAAGAAGTCGCTGAGACAAACTTCTATTAGGCCCATTAGGTCATAGTTTCGACGTTCTATTCGCATAGTGCTGTTTTATCTCTAGTTAAGACCCATTCGAGCAGTTCTGGATCGTCGTTCACTTCATTCCGCGACTTCCGAGTAATGTCCTTTCGGTACTGTTTTTGGTCGAAATTCAAGAAACCGTTGTATTGTACACTTCTTTCAGATTCTTTCTTCTTTTTCCAGTTTTTTCACAAGTAAAAAATCACCGAGCACACTAAACCACATATAACTTATCGACAGCTAAAATTCCGCGTGTTTTGATTAAATATTCAAACCTTTCTCAAAAAACTCTTGATAAACCATCGCAAATTTTACGAGTTTAGCGATATTTTATTCATTGGCTTAAATTGTTTTGGTTCTGGGTTTATTTCGTGCAACAAATTAACAAGCACGTTGCGTTTGGATTAATTACAAGAAACCGATAGCCAGTGAGAGTTGTCACTAGGGTAAAAAACTTAACCTGGACGAAGTCTGAATTTTTTTAAAAAGTAGAACATTTCGACTTAAAAACCCAAGACAGTTTTTAAGTCGAAATTTGTTGTGTTTATAAAAAAAAAATCTTTATAAAATTGGTTTGGTGTTGACGACCATCCATTGGTTAGAAAATTTCAAAACCCGTTTCCGTTTGGAGCAGGAATTGAATTTCTTAAATAAAACATGGCCAGTATTCACAAATATTCCAGGGCACAAAGCCAAGAAATATTGCGAAACACTACTGTTATGGTTGGTACCATAAACCATTAATCAAAAAATTGGTTCACCAATTTTTTTTTTACATTAACAACCAATCCAAGCAGTTTAATACGTCAAAAGCTCAAAATGTAAGTAGAAAGCTCTTTTGTGAATGGATTTTAATAAAAATTTACTTCTGAGATTTGAGATGTAAAATCGATTCTTTAAGTAGTTCCTAATAGAAAAATAATAAATTCCGGCTCTGAAGAATTCCTTCGGCCATATCATCTGGGGTTGGATTCTAATTTAAACCATGTTGACAGATTTTAGTGAAATTTTATATCTGAAATATGTTGTAAATATTACAAATAGTTTCTAATATAAAAACTATTATTTGATGGCCTGAAGAATTTTTTCGTCCCTAAGGTTGAGCTGGAATCAGATTTTGTATATTGAAACATGGCCCGACGGTATGATTGTTTTTGGAATACTACAGTAATGAGATATGGTCGATATCATAAATCAAAAACTAGATTTGCCAATTTTGGTTTTCCATACACCAATCCAATCAATTTTTTCCTCCTCCAGCACCAAATGGAACACACACATTTGTCGATGTATTTTGATTCGTACGGTGGAGAGGACAGGAAAGTTTGCGAAGTGTGAATGTAAAGTGCTCCATTTAATTGCCATTTTTCTATTTTGTCTAAATGATCTTGCAGATTTCTTGATGCTATCATGGGGTTTTGATGCGTAGGTATGATTGCTGTATCATCCGCAAATGTTGTTAGATCTTCTTTATAGATCAAATATAATAGTGAATGAATATGAACTTGTTCTACGGTTCTACGGTTCCGTGTTCTTCTTTAAATCCGAATTGATAACCAGGAATAATTTTTTTCTCGTGCAGAATTGATTTAAGTTTTTTCAGGAGCATTTTGTCGAATAACTTAGAGAGAGTCGGTATGTTTTGGAAATCATCAGGTTTCACGAAAGTAGGCTGTTCTCATTATAGGGTTGAAAATGTATGTTATTAGTTTGATACATTTTTCCGATTTTTTTTTTGAGTATTTTGCCACTTATCAGATCGTGCCCTGGAGCTTTTCTTCGATCATGTTTTCCTTGATTTTCTTTTCTACTTGGCGCCATTTGTATTTTAATTGGCTGGATTTCCTCAGCATCTGCATCATCAGGTATCAATTCGGGGCTTCCAATTTGTTTGTTGGGTATAAACTATAAACTAAATTAAGACGTTGAGCAAATATGTTTGTTTTATCGACGAAACAGAAGACATGAAAGTGTTGGTCGTTTCAGTATAAGTGTGGCTTTTCACAGAGAGTAATCTGTTCACTGAGATATGTTGAACCCCTTCATCACGTTCTTTTAATAAGACCATTTTTAGGTTTTTGATCGCTTTATTTAAATTTGATTTAAGTGTAGGCGATCTATGTGTTGTCATTGCCTGCGTACTGAACAATTTAATCATTAACAGCTGTTGAGTATTCTGAAACGGTTTGTCCAACTGAGCTGCAGGATGTCGCATTCGCTGCAGCTTGTTTTAATACATCCATTATGTTTTGTTTTTAGCGGGATGTTTAAAGAACATTCTTTGTTTAACGTATACTTGAATTGAGCCCAATTCGTATCGATTCGTCAGGAATCTAGGTTGCGATAGTTTTAAAACTTGCATGTTCAGTGCTATTAATACCGATGAGTGATAAGAATATAGATTGTAGCACGTTTCGGTCATTACAAGAGGTCTAGCTATACCCCAGTAAATCGGGAATATTTTGTCTCTCAGTTGGCCAATAACTACTTAATACACCACGCAGTTTTAAGGAACCTACTACAAAATATATTTTAATCTACTGCAATTTATCAATTAAGAAATAAACCTTACACTTGTGTACGAGAATGCCATTCTCACTTAAAATTGTGTAGCATTTTTATCAAATTGGCATAATTGTCAATAGACAATTATGTGTTCGGTAATAGGTCCCCTGACACAGACAGTTGGTACTTTGAAAAACCGATTCACGTTTGTGTGGCATCTTCACTAAAATTTTTCTGATTGATTGATTGATTTTGTTAGCTCTTCGCTTATTTCCTCTGGCTGCACAGTGAACTCGATCTCTTTCATCACGACCGTGATTCCTTCATTATCGGTTTAGAAATAATAACCGAGTTGCTACATAATTGGCCGTATTCCATAACTTTATCCGAAACTCACTATAGAATTCCATTTATATCATGCATCCCGAATTTCATCATAATCGGTTAAGAAATCACCAAGTTCCTTTCTAATTGGCCATTTTCCACAACTTCATCTAAAAATCGTTTTATAATCTCATTTCCATCGTACATGCTACGTATTTAAAGTACGACCGCCATATAACGGATGAAAGAGTTATTAAAGTTTAATCATTTCTTAAATTTCTTGACACTGGAACATCTCATCTCTTCTGTTTTATATACTACGGTTTGATCTTTCCGTCTAAAACGAATCGAATTCAAAATAAAAAAATTTACAAAATATAAGTAATTTCTTAATTATTCTACAATAGGTACTTCTCAAATTCTTCAAATTCCAAATTCCACAAATTTTAATCTGTTGCAGTCTTTAATTTTCAACCTCCAAATTTCAGTTTCATTACTCCAAACATTATAAAATCTGTTCGTATCTATTTATATTTTGTACCTACAGCTACTTCCAAATTATTTTCAAATTCTTGCCTTCTGTTTACAATAACGATACTGATCCATTCATTAAATTCTAAACATTAGATTTCAGATTTAAGAATCTCTAAACTTCTTTAATTAGCTAGTGAATTGATTATGAAAAACTTTTTCTCTATCGGGTGATCACTGATGTTTGAAGATAAGTACTTAGCAACCTTAAAATTGATTTACGATTACCAATCAAACCTTAATTGAGTTACGAAATATGATAAGAGAATTAATTTTTAATTCATATGATTAAGTTTATGTCTGTCTTATCTGACGTACGTAGATTATGATAATATTTTCATGACTACGTGTTATGTGAATGACCTATTCGCAATCTACTTATCGTTGTAAGCACAATTGTGGTGTCGAAATAAGTTTTATTTTTATTTCGGCTTGTGGTTACTCTTAATTATATGCATGCATATCCGGTGACCCTAACACAATTTTTGCAATTTGGCACCGATTTTTTGTTGCATTATAAAGCCATTTTATATTATACAATACAAATTACTGAATTTCTTTATTTCCATAAAAATGCGGGTGAAAGTAAATGTTTCTATTTATAAACCCAGTCTAGCTCTATAGCTGTTGGTGGCAACCCTGAGAAAATCAATAAAAAAGTGAAAACGAAAAGGTGACGTTTTTATCCAATTGAAGATGAACCCACATTATGTACTGAATTTTAATTGATTGAATAGTAAAAAAAGAATTTGCAAATAGTAAGCATTTTGTGTGGCAAAATCCAACCTTGATGGCTATATAGCCAAACCTAAAAGGCTGGCAGCACTTTTCGATTGCACCTCAATTAATTGTTGTAAAATTTAAAACTTCTTTCTGTTTTGTTTTCATTTGGTTTTCTTTCGATTTGTATTTAGTGTATATATGTGTGTACTTGTTCGAGTACAAAAAAAAACGAAGAAGGGAAAATGTACGACATAATTGAAGAATGAAAATAAATTTGCCCTTGAAACGATAACCCGATATTCATATAAAATGAACAGTGCAATTTTATTATACATTTTGCACAAGTATAAGTGTTATCATATATAAATATGTATGTATTTGATATGATTAATGAAAAGCAATTGCATCTTGGCTTTTTTTTTTTATTTCAATGAAATTACTTACAGGGTTATTATAGATACGTGCGGTATTGAGTGTTCACTCGATTATGTCAAATGTGCGGTAAATGACGTTATTTATGGTAATCCTCTTCTACTAGATTGACCCTGTAATTTATGTATTTTAAAATATTTGCATTAAACTAAATCGCATCTTTTTGTAATGACCCTGTGGTTTGCAAAAATATGTAGGCAAGAAAAAAAAGCGAAACGAGTTGCGAATGCATGACCTGTGTGAACGTAATGTTAAATTAATGGCTGTATTGGTTTTTATTTGCAGTTTTTGTTGTTTACATTTGTATTGTATGTATACCACATTGTAATAAGTGTAGTTGTATTGTTTCTCACCAGACTTGGAAAAATGGATGATAGTTTTTAATTCAAGGCCAATGTTATAAATACATGCGCTTGAAAATGCATTTTTTTTTTATATCGAGAGATGGAGAAATGCAATTTTATTGGTTTGGGTGTCTTGATATTCTACATTGGCTTTTAATCTTGATCTTAGATGCATTTTGTGTTTTACTAAAAACTTACTCCGAAATTTGTTTAGAATTAAAATATTTTACCTTGATCCTGATTTAAAATTTTAAAGAATTTCTACTAAGAATTTTTCTTCTGCAATACATATTTGAAATTTAGTAATTTGTCCTGATTACAAGATTGATTGATTGATTGATTGATTTAGTGTGTACGACCAAGCCTAAGGCAAGTTTCCCGGATACGCCGGGTCCACCGTACACCCTCTTACGAATAACAAAATCGAGGGAAAGGAAAGGTATGTTAGTAACAGAGACTCAACCCGGTTCCAGACACCATGGCGGTTGATAGTTAGTAAATAAGACAACACAAGACAACACAATTTCTAAACTACATGATTGTTAACTGCTTGTTGTTCCTGGAGCGTTGAGTCCGGCTATACCTTTATTACTGAAAATTAGGATTAAATTTAATCCCTTTAAGAATGATTAATTCTGGAGCAATCTTAAATTCTGAAACAAATTAAATTATTCATCAGTATACTTAAAATAAACCCCTCTAAACACCTAAGATTTTATTAATTTAAGTATACTTAAAATTACATCCGCATCAATCCTAGCCTAGGCCACTTAAATAATTCAATAAATAATTTAAAAAATCCTCTAGTTGGCACCCCTACAAATTTTAACAATTAATTAATTTCATCAGCTTACAAAATTAACACAATTTTTAATTTCAGCTTCTTCACTCCTTGTTGATCCTGGAAGGTTGATTTAAGCTGGAATTTAATTCTGAAACACGGGATTAATTTAATCCCTAATAATTACTAATTCTGAAACTATAATCTATACTTGAAATTAGCTTCTTTATTAGAAAGGATTAATTTTAATCCCTCTAATAATGATTAATTCTGGAACTGAGTTATATTCTGAAAATTAACTTATTAATCAGTGAACTAAAAAAGGAACTCCTTTAGATACTATTCACATATTAACAAAAATAACTGATAAACAAAATCAATAGGGTGCCAGTCCTTCCCGGAATCCCAATTTCACCAATCCGATCCAAAAAACTACAGTTTAACTCAAAACTACTATTATAAATGAACCATTTTCGTGAACCTGCCACTTAAAGTATAGAAGTTTCATCTGTGATGACTTTTCTGGAATGAATTACAATTAATATCACCAGTACCCAAAATTAAAGTTATAAGAACTAATTAGTTTCTGAAGTATGAATTCAGTTTAGGAATTCCGTGCAGTTCAGTAAAATTAACTACTCCGTATTAAAAATAATCATGCTTAAATAAACAAAAAAAAAAAAAAAAAAAAAAAAAAAAAAAAAAAAAAAAAAAAAAAAAAAAAAAAAATAAACAAAAAATTTTTATATGAACAGTGAAATCTCGAAACAGCGCAGCCAAAGGAACCGGAGAAATGTATTTAATTATTTAATAATTTAATTTAGTTGTGTATTTACATCTGCAAAGTTTTATTATTTTATTTCCTTATTAACCATATATTTTCACATAAACACTTATCACTTTGGCGAATAAAATTTCCTTGCGAAATTACAATTTCCTTAAATCAGTATTCACTATAACTAGACCTCACTGTATTACATACGATAGTTTCTGGTTCAACTCAAATTTACTCGATAATACAAAGTAAACAAATCCCATTAGAATCGAACACAAGAAACTTTTAATTCTAATTAAATTTCCAATTCAACTCAAATTACTCGATTATACGTAGTATAAGAATCTTATTTGAATTGAATACATGAAAATTTTGCGTTGTGTAGTTCATTGTATATAAAGAGCACTATAAACACAAAGAATACAACAACGCCAAGTAAAAATAATAAAATCGTATTACAGTACAAAACTAAAACCACCAACGCACATAGAGAAAACAAACGTTTTCATATAATCCTTCACGTGCGCAGCAGGGAAAGTATCGATGTGTACATAGTGTGTTTTGGTACATGCCTTCTCTATATTATATACATATATAATAGGCTTCACTATATTATATATTACTGTATATATTTCCGAAAATAACCTCGTACACTACACATACACGACCGTGAATACAATTCAGAAGCAAATATCAACAATCGAACACTATAGAACCAATGTTGTCTTGATAGAAATTATATAATAGAAATTATATTCTTTTTATGTATATAAATAAAGAATATATGTGTTTGTGTCGTTTCCACATAAAACAAAAAATACAACACATACATAATCTCGTAAGAGGAAAGAGAGAAACCGAAAACTTGTATATTCATGTACAGAAACAGAAATTTAATGCGCAAATTTATTTATTCGATTTTAATTAAATTTAAATACGAGATAATGTATTTGACCATTCGAATTTTATGCACCAACTACACAAATTTAAGACATGCATTATTAAGCGAGAAAGCCAAAATTTGACTTGTTTCGCTATAAATATGAAAATAAAAATAAAAATATAAAACAATGCCTGTTGAATGCATCCCGATGGATTGCATTCTATCCATATTTAAATTTTCACTATTCTTATGCACACACTTTTACTTAAATAACTTAAATTAAAATAAATTATATATATCTAAATTATATATTTAAACACTTTACACTACATTAGAAAATAAATAAACTAAAAATTAATTAAATTAAAATTTTTTCGAAGAAGACGACAAAAACACGTCCTTCTTCTTCGAGCGTCAACGACCGACCCCAGTAATTTGTCCTGATTACAAGATGAAAAAAAAATCAATAATTTACGGAATTGAACAAATCCAACCCTGGTTTTAGTAAATTTATCAAAAATATTACGGTATTTCTGACGCACAGTATAATAATGTCCAAGTTTTATAATCCACAAAAATTTCAAATGCAATAAATTGTGTTTTGTGTGTAGGCAATGCTTGTAGAACAGCAGCTAGTTCCAAAAACCAGTTTAAAATAGTAAAATGTCATCAACACAAAAAAATTAAAATTTTTTAAATGAAACGGCCACAAGTATTGTAATTAAGTATATGTATTGCCAAAAAATATCTTTAGAATAAATTAAATCTTGATAAAAATGGAGGAAGTTATTAATTCATCGAATAAAACCGCAAAGTAGGTAAAATTATTATTGTTTTCTGTATGATGATGTTTTAATAAACATTTTGACATTTTCATATCTTTCGCGCTTAAGTTGCAAAAATAAAAATAATTTAGAGAGATTTTGTGGTGTACAAAAAAAAAACAGAAGTTCCAATTTGTTAGACGCAAATCGTTATTTAACACCACCGCTAGCAACAACACAAGATACTTACGTAACGAGCGTAAAGTATTTTGTCTAGTTTTTTATTCACGAATTTTGTCTTAAGAATACACACACACACAAAATATTATGAGTATATCTGAAAAGATGTACTCAACGTAATCCTTATTTTTGTGTACAATGAAAAAAAAATATCCTTAAGTGTAAAAAAGTGGTGTAATTTGAAGAAATTTTCGTGAAAAATACCAGTAAAGTTTTTTTTTCTTGTTTTTTTTTTCTCCAAAGAAGAAAAACATGAAAAATTTAATTAAAGTATTAGAAGTGTTTTATGTGGCGTGTGAACGCGCGCGTTATACAAGTGGAAGAATACTTTGGAAGTTGGTCAAAAATGTACAAAAAAAAAAAACGATAGATTTGGGTTAAATTATTAGATTCTCTCGTTTGCTGTCAGATTATGTTGTTTTGTAAAGATTTCCAGAAATTTGTTTATTTATTTTGGAGTGGTTTTTGCTTTAAGTTGTTTTCTTAGTTAGATCATAGATGTTTGATTGACGTGAAAATTGTGTTGGAATTTTAAACAAATATATATTAAGTAATCTACTACTGATGCTTGTTAGGTAAGTTAATAGCAACATAATAGCATAGGTGCTGTTAAGTTGCTTGAAAAGTGTTCTACAAGCTGTCAGGTTACAATAGTGTTTCTTTCCTATCTAAAATAATATGAAGGCCTTGCTAACTTTTAAGCAAATATCATTTCAAAAAGTAATATTTTCTTTAATTAGTTTGTGCAACTGTAGTTTTATGTAGATACATACGTTTTGTTAAATTAGTAAAAGTAAAAATATTTGTTTTTCTTGTATTTATGACAGTTGAGTTAATATTAAAAAAATCCATTTTTAAAATTAAAAATTTAACAGAAGTGTGATTTGGATATTAATCCGGATATTATTTCTCAAGCAAAAGCTCTCTAGCTAGAAATTAATAAAACAATTAAGTTAATATTTGCTATCTATTTCAAATTCTATACACTTATTTTAGAATAATTTATGATAAGACATAAATACAGTAAGACCTCGATATAACAGACTAATTCGGACGAGGGCAATCCGTTTAGCCGATGTCCGTTATATAACAATATATTATTTTTTTCTCTTTCGGTTATTACATTATATCCCGAATCAATTTCATCTTCTTCCAACTACTGCGACATATCTTCCACGTTCACATTTTCACCATTATCCTGAATAATTCTGCTGTAATCGGTTAGTTCTAGCCCTCCTAAATCTACATCGGCTTTTTCAAGGTTAAGCAATTTTTTCTAACCATTCTCTAAAGTTCGAACTTTCACTTAATTCCAGGCTACCACAAAATGAAAAATTGCTCATTTTAGGTTACAGTTTTTAAAATTTTGCAAGGTACGCTGCCTTCTAGTCTGTTCTTCATCAAATTCATCTGGTAACACAACCATCATTTCCTCTAGACATTTTTTCCGGTATACATAAACGTTTAGTGGCCAGAATTATTCCTTGGTCCATTCGCTGGATAATTGGAGTTGTATTTTTGTACTTGATAAGTGAAGTTGTATATGAGGGGCTCAGAACCACAGTGGCCTAACCCACATTCAAAATTTCAACATTTTTTTCATTTAATCGGTCATAAATGTTCATTGAAATGGTAATTTATTATAAAACAAATATTATAATAAGTAACCTGACAATGGCTGTTTTTGGAATTGAAGGTCAGTATATTTCGATTCCATTTCCAAGAACATTTATGGCCGATTAAAGGAAAATGTTTAAAACTGTGGGTTAGACCACTATGGTTCTGAGCCCCTCATTCTGATAAAATAAAAATAAATTTGTCCGGTTTATCCGAAGTCCGGTATATCGAGGTCCGTTATATCGAGGTATTACTGTACCTGTTTTAGAAAGAGGAGTTTTACACATTTCTGCCTTAAATGTTTTCAAATTTCCAAGGTCGTGAAGAAGCAAGAAATCTGTAATCAGTAGGATGTTTCCGAAACCGATTTACCATTTTCGTAATAAAAAGCCTAAATTGATCAATGTTGTCATTTTACCTCTGGCAAAAATTCTAAGGCAACATAATAAAAATTTACAATTTTAGTTTAATGAACCAAGTACTTAAGAACAAATTTCTTTTAGATTAGTAACCTATGTGTATTTTATTTCGACTGCAAGCCGGTCAACAATTAAGTGCGTTCAATTATGAACAGTTTAAACAGTTTAAATGTCATTTTTGCTGCCAACATGTTAGGAAATGTAATAAATATTCCACCCACTTTAAGCAGAAATTAATTTCTGACTTTTATATTGGTAAAGCAGTAAATTTGATTGCTAATGAATTTGGGATCAACCATTTCGTTATGTCTAGAATTAGAAATAGATATAGTTCTTCCTGTTTTGATGCATATGGATATTCTGATTAACTTAAAATGATCCTTCTACCTCAAAAAGGTGAGTTAAAACTAAATTAGTCAAGGAGATTTCATGTAGGACTATCCAACGATGAGCTAAGGAAATTGGTTAGTTATACATATTACAGATCTTCTAAAAAATTTGTTTATCTCCAGGCTTACCATCTACCTATAGAAACTAACTCGCGACACGTGTTATATGCAAATACAGCTAAATACCTTGGAATGACCCTCGATGCCTAGCTCAAGTGGAGAGATCATGGAAAAAAGAAAAATGAAGAACATAAAGTTCAGAACAATGTATTGGTATATGTAGAGGCTCTGAGCCTTCAATTCATAATAAGCTGCTGCTATATCGGCAAATTCTGAAGCCGATATGGACCTACGGTAAACAACTCTGGGGATGTACCATGCAAACAAACGCCAAAATGATAAAGATGTTTCAAAACAAGGTCTTTCGTAGCATCGTCAATGCACCGTGGTACACAAGAAATGAAGACCTTCACAGGGACCTACGAATGGAATAAGGGTAAGGCTCCAGGAACATGGAAACCCTTATATTCGCCATATGATAGATAACTCTGTCGTTGAAAGAAGAGTCCAAAGAATGAGGTCACTTGACCTAGTGAACTTACCAAATTAAAATTAGTAAATAGGTTAAATTAATTATGGGACTAACAAGTGGGTTATATATACCCCAACAAAAGAAAATTTTACTTGAAATATAAAAATTTGTATTTGAAAGAAAAACTGCTAGATGAGCGCAGTCTCAGTCGTAATAAAAAAAAAAAGGAAACATCAATTTATATCTTATAAACCAATATTACTTATACATATGTAGATTATTGTTAATGAATGAAAAGACATTTGCCTAAAAAATAAAATTCTAAATTCTGCAGATCAGGCAACATAAATGATATACATACATAGCTATCTATTTTGGATTGAAGTCACTTATAGTAAACGAGCAACATGATTTTGTCAAATTTATTAGAATTTTAAAGATGTGATATAAAATTACCTAATTGAAACTCCAAACTTGACGTCATTTGGACAGACTTCAGCAGGGCGTTTGGCTCAATCAATCACTGTAATAAGCCATGTTGTGTGGGATAAGTAAAAAAACTCAGCCACGTGATTAGACAAAGTATACTATGGTAATATTTTCTTATATTGATTTAAATGATCACAATTTGGTTTGTGTTTCATGTTTCCAGCTAATGCAGTTCGAAAGATATTCGCTTAAAAAAAAAATTCTTAGGCTGGCTCGTTTTCTCTGCCGGTGAGTGTATAGTAGTGTGCAATTTAATAGGTAATTAAGAATTTTTTTTAATTTCGCGAAATTCGAAATAGAGCCAAATAGAAATAACATAATATTGATTTCAAATTTAGAGTAGGTATATAAGTTAAATTTAATAAACACAATAATTGGTTTTTATAATAAGACAATAATAAAATAATAATCCAGCCATACTTATAATGAAATGTAATATTTGGTTGTGAAACCAAAGAAACAACACAGAATCCACTAATTTTTGACATTTCTCCGAAGCCAACTTTTTTGACATTTCCCATTTAAAAGAAATATTTATTTCGCAACTAAAGAAATGCGTAGTAATAGCAACACTGATTGTAAAACGAACATAAATATTCAAAAATATATTGATGAAAAAATAATGGAATTTACCATTTTAGTTCGATTAGAAAAATCGTTAGCTAAAATAAAGGAATTCCCTATTTTATTGCACTCTACTGTATATTCTTTAATTTTAAACTGGGGCCTTTGCAATTCGACGAGTATTTTAGGCCTATCGTACAGGAAGAAAAAGTTAACATTAATTATTGTTTTCTTTTTTCTTCCTGTTCTAGTACAAACGATAGCCGTCGAATATAGTCGTCGAATTGCATAGTTAGGCCCTGAACTGCAAAATAATTGCTGGAAATCAATTCAAACTTACCTGGATGCTGACTAGTTTAGGCCATTTCATTTAATGGAACAGCTTTACGTTCAGACCTCTTGAATATAAAAGTATACAAGATTTTTTCTATAGTCATAGCCTTGAAAGTCTGCCGATCTGTAAAGAAGTTTGGATTTTATGCTTTATTATCAAAAAGTTTGTCTTGCTACATTTTCATGATCGGAGTATTTTTATCCATTGATATAACCTCACTACCTATATCTACCTAAAACTTATTCAGAAGCAATACTGCGGCCAGAAAATGATTGCAGAAATTGTCTTACATTCAATTGTTTTATTCAGCATTCTGTTATATAACTGCAAAATTAAATATAACGGAAAAAATTGATCTAAGAGGTTCAATTTTAAGTTTGTTTAAGTGACCCTGGCACCTCCTAAAGACTGTTGGAATAATGTTATCTTGATAAAATAATTAAATTCGCATATTTGGTAACTTTGAATTGGAATATCTCTTAAAATTATCCTCGCTTTCCACCAAGAAATTCAGTTTATTGTTTACCGCCGGAAAATAAAGAGAAACATAGAAAATGGTCTTGAAAAAATTCTTGATGGAAGAACCTGCTATATACAGTCCCTGGCCAAATTATTAGACGCACATCAATTCTGTTGAGAAATGTTGACTTCTGGTGACTTACATAATATGTATTTCATTAACATTTTTATAGTCTAGCCATACGAAACTATTATCTGTTAAGGTGCATTCATAATATAAAGTTTAATTTTGTACTAAATAATATTTGTACTAAAAGTAGAAATTCATTTTTTATCTAAATTAGAAATATTTAAAAAAAATCATATTTCTAGCTGAGCAGGAGCTAGCTCGAAATATTGAGTGGATGCATGTTCATTATTATTGACTCTACAATTCTTTCATTTGGCGTTTTGTGCTATCAAAGCTAGAAATAGCTCTCAGGCCATTATAAATTTAGATAATATTTAAAATGAGTATTTGGTTGTATATGTACTAATTAGTATTTATCATATTTAGTAGACGAACAAAAGTTATTTTTTAAGTGGAAAAATCATCAATTGTACTTTAAATGTAATTTTTATTTGTGTACTAAAAATTATAAGGGCTAAAATTACTTGTTATAATAAGTACTAATTTTATTCATATTAATCTACATTTATCAAATCCTAATCATATTATTATCTAAACTTATAATGCCCTAAGGGCTATTTCTATTTTCTAGACTAGATATCACAAAACGCCAAATGAAAGAAATGTAGAGTCAATAATACTAAACATGCATCCACTCAATATTTTGAGCTAGCTCAGCTAGAAATATGATTTTTTTAAATATTCCTAATTTAGATAAAAAATGAATTTCTACTTTTAGTACAAATATTATTAAGTATAAAGTTAAATTTTGTATTATAAATGCATCTTAACACATAATAGTTTGGTAACCGGGCGATTCCACTAGCACAATTCCACTGGACACAATTCCACTGGACGTAATTCCACTGGGACAATTCCACTTGACACAATTCGACTGGGGAACAATTTAACTTGCACAATTTAACTTGCGTTGTAACTTGTACAGTTAAACGGAAACGCAAACACATATATGTGTATGTACTTTAATATTTTATTGGTATTATTGAAACTTAATTACGAAGATAATTATAACTATGGATTTTAAATTAATAAAAACTGAAATGGGCAAAGACGCTAATGTATAATAAATGGAGGGTATACCTGTCCAAAAAAAGGTAACAATGGTAAAAAATATTTCCGTTGCTGCGGTTATTATGATTCTAGGGATATTCCATTAGCACAATTCCACTAGACACGATTCCACTGCATACAATTTCACTGCATACAATTTCACTGGCACAATTCCACTACTTTAACATTTGTAGTTCTTTCTTTAAGTAACTTTTTAAGTTTAACTTGTTGTAGAATTAAACGAATTTAACTTGCACAATTTAACTTTTTGATAATCAATCGCATTTAGGGTGGTAAAGCGCGCGCGCGATTTACCACCCTAAATGCGTTTGATTATCAAAAAGTTAAATTGTGCTAGTTGAATTGTGCAAGTTAAATTGTGTAAGTTGAATTGTGCCAAGTGAAATTGTGCCCAGTGGAATTGTGCCAAGTGGAATTGTGCCAGTGGAATTGTGTGCAGTGGAATTGTGTCTAGTGGAATTGTGCTAGTGGAATAGGCCTAGTATCAATAGTTTCGTATGGCTAGACTATAAAAATGTTTAGTGAAATACATATGTAAGTCACCAGAAGTCAACATTTTCCAACAGAATTGATGTGCGTCTAATGATTTGGCCAGGGACTGTATCTCCCAGATTAACATTTTTGTGTGAAATTTTAAACCTAAATTTGGTCAAACTTCAGAGACACGTAAAAATTTAGCAGTTTAAAATTTGTCTACAAATGAATAAATTCAAATAAATTTCTCTACCATACCCATCAAAAATTAAAAAACGCCTCTTGTAGTAGAGCGTATTGGTATAGTTTTACTAAAATTTGCTCTACAGGATCGTAGAGAAATATTTTGGTAGAGTTATTGAGCTCTAAATTCTAAATTTTGGTAAGGCAGTACTGCTAATTTCTCTACTCGTTTTACCGAGGCTTTATCCCAAATATATACTTCAAAACTGTCGACATTATGTTTTTTGGTAATTTTGCAACAGAAGAATTTGACGGAATTAATTTTTCTTCGTTTTTTCAAAAATTACTTACTATAAAATTTTTCGCCGTCAAGTTGTTCTGTTGCAAAATTTTTAAAAAAGTAACTGTCGACAGTTTTGAAGTATACGATATTACCACAGAGACGAATACACAGATGTGGACCCACATCTGTCTATTCTTATCTGTGATATTACTTAGTAGACATAATTCAAACAAATGAACAACAATTCAAAGTTTTATTACTCTTATTAGGTCGAGTTTTTTGGGACCATAAAACCTGGCATAAATAGAAAAACCTGAACGTCATGATATTCGCGATTTCCAACAAAGTAGCTGACATCTGGTGAAAACAATATGGACAAAATTTAACCATAGAACCAGGGGGATCAGAACTGTCAAACAGTTGAATTTGACAATACTCGTCCCCTTTACTTACATAGAAACTAACGCCAACTACATTTGATGGAAATCGGTATTTTGACAACGATCAACGATTTAAAAAATATTTCTTAGTAAGTAAATCAGCCAGATTCAAATTTAATCTAATTGTATCTGAAATTTGAATTTAGATACAATGAATGATTTCAATGATAATTGAACTCTTTAAAAACGATTACGTATGTTAATGTGATGAATGATGATTGAAGAAATGAAAATGTTTGCTCGATTAACACTTTAAGCGCCAGGTACTACGTCGGCATTATTTACGAGTTTTGTAAATAACACGCATTGTTCCAAATAAAAGTAACTCTTGTAGACTAATATAATATACTATACTACGAGCAAGTAATGATGTTTTTATTACTAATGAGCAATTATCCGAATGAGTAGTAAGAACCATTACATGTGGGTTAAACACGATACTTTTTCTACTCCTTCAAGAATTTTTATAATGTTTTATTTCTCCATTTTATTTTTTTAATTAAAAAAAAGCGCGTAAATTTATTTATCCACACCGAAATTTATCGCACACAGGTTTTGTTTACTAGTTTACTGTATTTCAAAAGCAAAAATTAATGAAACCAATGCTCCCAATATTAAATTAACGATAATATTTCAATATGTTTTGATATAGGAAGTAAGTATTTTTTATGTTAGCATATAGCATGGTTTCAAGTTTCAACTACGGCCCGGCGCTTTACTGCTAGTCCATCTATTTGACCTTAAATTGGGTCCGGTGCTTGAATGTATATATTACACAGTATATTTTCTATTACTTCTCTCATACATCAAAAATTCATGAAATATCAGTCAGCTGATAAATCTTAATTCGCGAAACTTAAACACACAATGAAACAACACAAAACTCGTCGACTGAACTCTTGAATTTGGTTTTTTCTTTGTATAGTACAATACATATTCTAATTCGCTATTTATTTAGAAAAATAAAAAATTCAAAATAGAGGTAAATAAAATTTCCCAAGGTTGTTTTTAAAACGCACATACACCAGAGTAGAGCAGCACTCGATAGAATTTAATCATTAATTGTATAAAATGAAGTCATTCTACATATATGATGCGATATTTTATAAACATTTTAACGCTGTAGAATAGAATTTAATAATTTATGAATTTTATGGCTTATAAAATAGTAAGTCGAATTCAAACTGCATATAATTTTTTTTTTACAAATTTATTACTTCTTATGTATATTAGATAAGGGCCATTAACCAACGCAGATGTGCAATTTGAAGGTTAACCATCACGTGTATGAAATAACACATAATCGCCTACACTTTATTCTCTATAATTACTCAGAACCTACTAAATTACCTATTTTTACGGTTTAATTAATTAATTTCGGAAATTTATTACATAACAAATTAATAATGATTGTTAATATGCCGGTCGAATCTGTTTCTTCAATAACGATATGAGGGTTTGTTACACAAATTACCAAAAAAATAAAAAAATGTGTAATTACTGTAAACATTTATTTCTGATTAGAAAATTTGTTAGAAGCGGAAATGATATGATATCTCCTCTAATTATTTAAACATGTACAATTACTGAAAATAAATGACCCGAATGTGTAATGAATCCAAATAGGGATACTCGTAAATCGACAAAATTTTGTGAATAAAGAAAATTTGTGTAGTTTATTTAAAAAAAAAAAACAGCTGATAAAAATGTTAAAAATAAAACCGCGTATAGATATTTTTATCGCGAATTTAATTTTATTTCTTACGTAAATATTTATATAAGAAAATTGTAAACATATGGATATTTCTTGTGTGTGCGAATTGTATGCTAAATATTTATAATATATGACGCGTGTTTTTTCTTTTTTTTTTTTATTTTTTAAATCGAGAACATTGTATTGAATACAGCTTTATAAAGAGAAATCCTTCTCCTGGAATCATATCGGGAAGTGGATCAATCTATTTAAAATTCTCGGTTAAATTGGTGAATAATGTGTATGTTGATTTCATACAAAAATGTATGTGTTTTCCTACCGAAACACAAAAATCGTGCCCAAAGCATGTTTACACAAATTTATTATCCATTCTCACGCAAAATTGAAATATTATTAACATAATATAGTTTTTTAAGAAATAGAGCATACAAAACTTAGCAATCTTAATAACAATTAGCATGGCAGGGCAAAAGGCAGACAAACTAATTACATCAAGAGTAGACATACATATAAAAGCACACATCGTACGGTAGAGAAACTATAATTAAAATTGTAAACTATACAAATACTACTACAATAAAAATAGCTTTTCGCATATAAGTAAATTACCAGCAACAATATATGTAATACAAATAATATACATATATTTAAATAAAAAGTGAATTAATTTTTCACTGAATAAACAACAAAACACAATCGCGGTGGAAATAAGTAAAAAATTAAAATAAATTCAAGGATAAAAAATTAAATAATTTTTGTGTGTGAACATTTTTTTTATATACCAAATTTTTATTTTTAGTGTTGTCTAATTTTCAAGTTGTTGTACTATATTGAATATTTACATTCGAATATGAAGAGAATTGTCTGAGCAAATTACAATTTGATTGTAAATGGAAAAGTAGTAGATATATGTACATATGTTTTTATAAATAGATTTGTCCCTGAATTTATATGTGTTCAGTGATCAGCCGAGTTCGTTGGGTCGTCAACTTTTATTAGAATTTTGTAATTTTTTGTGCATCTCTTGGTATAGTTTGTCACACTTACACTTTTATTTCACATAAGGGTGGCATTTTTTATGAATCAGTTGTTTTCTCGCAAATAAAATATCCTAAATAATTGGTTAATACAAATTTAATATTTAAGAAACGAAATTTTATTAAAACCTGTTTTAGATTATACTAAGTGCACCAAATAATCGTGAAATCCATACGAATTAGTATTTGATGTCGTGTCAGAGGAATTGTAAACTCTATGTTAAAGTGGAAATTTTGAAAAGAGATTTTTTGTTAGTATCTTTATTATTTTCCGGGAAGTAAGACACAAAATTTGTATCGTTTAGTTTATTCCTAGTTCAAAATAAGGTTATCAAAATTTCTAGATTTGGAATAAAAATAATACTAAATAATTAAAATTTAAACAATTCATGAGCTTAGGCTTCTTAATATTTAGCATTTTAAAAAATTTGTCAATAATGATTTTTATTTATTTATATCAAAATTTATGGATTAATATTAAACGGAAAAAATTATCCGGTAACTTTTTTCAATTACAAAATCCGCTGAAAAATTCACTGATACGATTTTTCCGTATTCTTGAAACTGCTTGAGTTTTATTTTCGCCTATTTTCAAAAGTTCGAAAGTCCTTCAGAAATTTGTATTTATTTGTTGTTGTGCTCATGAATGATATCGTAAAATTGGGTCTAACGAAATTTAACCTTACTCCTAAATAATAGGTTTAATTTCGTTTTTGGTTTGTGTGAATTTTGCAATAAAAAAATTTCGACCTATGAAAAATTAGGCTGAATTTTCCTTTGTTTTAGGCCAAAATTACAAATCTATTTGAAAACAATTTTAAATTTAACTGTTTTTTGTTAATTTGAATTTCGATATACCTAGCTAATTAGGTATTGAAAGATTTTTATTATCAATCCAGGTTTGTCGTTAATTTGAATAAAAAATTTAGTCGACTCAAGACGATCGAATTCGGTTTAAATTTTATTAAAATTTAATTTGCATAGTAAATAAAATAATGAACTACTATTCTTCCGTCAGTGCTGGAAAATTCGAGTTATCTGTTTTAGCAGAATTCGGATAGAATTTGAGACCTTTTCCAGATTTGTAAAAATAAATCGAAAACATAATCACATAAGGGAGGATTGAACTCCTGCACCAAATACATATTGGCAAAAAATAAAATTTCAAAACAAGATAATATCAAATCAAACTTACAGACGCATTCCAAAACAACTCAATAATACTCATTTTTTATTACAAGTATTTGATTTAACCGCCATAGTTCATTGACTCCTTTTCCAATTTCGGTAAGACACATTTATCATCATTAAAAAGTTTTTTTTTTTTTTTTGCTTTCCTATCTCTCACATATGTATGTATTTTCCAATTGCATAAAAAACTATGTATCAAAAACCATAAACATACATACATGTATAAAGTGGTGATAAGAAGAATTTTACAAAAAATAGTATGTTCGTTCACCTTTTTCTCTCTCTCGACTACTCGACTGCGAAGCCGTAAAAACATCTGCGATATTTAAATTAGGATTACATAAAATATGAACACCTCTCGCCTCACCGCTGCTGCCAAAAATAAATATTATTACAACTGCGCTTTCTACTAATGTAAATACCGCGATACCACACAAGACAAGACCTCAAAAGTAAAACTACTTCTTTTAATGAATCTTATCATGCTTAATAAAAAAAAAAAAAATTTGACATGTAAGCGCGTAATTTTATATATTTCTTTAAAAATAAGAAATCAAATTCATGACATGAATTTGATTTTTAAAAAAGTTTTAAATTCGGCGAATTCAAGAATCATACACACACACTATAAAGGTAGTAAAGAATAATAAATTTAAAAGACTCTGAATATATAGATCCAAATCACGAATTTCAATTGTGTTTATATCAACAAAAATCGCGTCTAATGGAATAGCTAATTGAAAATTTATGGCTGCATATACGTGAGATAAATCATGTGTATATATTTATATAATATATTTATATATAGGCTTAGGCGATAAAATACTCGATACCTCTTTTAAAATTTCTAATAATTTCTTCGGCAAATTCGTGTAAAACACAGTGAACGATTTTTAAAAACAGCGCGCGCGATTATTAAAAATTCAATGTCAAGGCTAAAAATATATAATATTTTTGTGTATATTTATATACGTTCACATATACATACATATGAGCTCTCTGTTTATAAACATTCTTTTTATCATTTAAATACGAAAACATTTTTTTTTTTTGCTTGTGCAAATATCGCACGATGCTCGTGGATAGGTGATGGTGAAGTGCGCGACGCGGTGCGAAAAAGTAATTTCGATTAGATAATGTGTTTGTTTTGAATATTAAAATGTTGTTTTTGTAGCCGGTAGATATCGCGAAAATGTTATTATTATTATTATTTGGCTTTGTGTATGTGTCATATTTTTTGGTATACGGTATATGGAAAGAGATGGTGGGTTTGTGCGGGAAGGTGAATAAAACACCAGAAAAAAAAAACGGTGATTGCAAATCACGATTTTTATTTGTTTATGACTTTTAGAGACTATACAACAACAAAATCATAAAAATTTGTTGTGCTAGAACTTTTCGAATTTATATTATACAGTATAACATAAATCATCTAAGAATTGGGAAAATTTTTATATAAGATAAAAAAAAATGTCAATTTCAACATTTTTTGTTGATGAAAATTCAAAGCACGTAGATTTCCCGTTTGGAAGAGTACAAAAGCATAAAATCCACTAGTCAATTTTGTTTTTTTACTTTTTTGTGTTGCTGTGCTTTTCGTGTTGTGCTCTTCGTTGATCAGTGTGATTTCTTGATTTTAGCAGGGATTTCGTTTTTCATCAGCATTGATTTAATTTAATGTTTTGGGTTTTGTTTTTACTTCGTGCTGCTGTTTCTTCAAGTTACGTATATGTTATGGTCGAAGTGATGAAGTGTTTTAGTATTCGGGTCTGCTCTAGTTATATACAGACAAGTTTTGCAATCAATTTAAAGGTCAAACTTATTGCTGTTCTTACTTTCCGATACCGAATTTAAATCACCAGGACTTTTCTGCTTACGGCAACTTAGGAACTTAAGTCCCAGCTATCACTTCCAACTCACTAATTTTGAAGATTTAATCCATCACATAAAGCGAACACGATCAATTATTTATAACGTTAAGCCGCAGAAGTGTTAAGTAGAATGATCTCGTCGCCACTAGGTTTCCAACTAAATACACATCTAATTTACATATTGCAGCTTAATTTATCGTTAATAATTTTTTTAGATGCGCGGGCGTTTCACTATACATATTGTAAATCTTATCCGAATAGAATAATGAACAACATAATACTACTTTAACTCTTTATAAAGATCTAAAGTGACTTTTCTACCCACATTATATAAATATATCAAGATATAAAGCCAACTAATATACGATTTATAGTTTATTTATTTATTTTAAACACTGAGATATCAAATATATATAAACTCGGCGATATATGATATATATAGTTTCTTTAAAAATAATTGAGAATTTGTTCATTTCTTATGATGATTAAGCGAAATACTTTGTATAATATCGATAATTAATGATGGCGCGCTTTACATATTAACCTGACACATCAAATTGCACAGTACTCAGCATTTATTGACTTGCACAATTCAAGAATATTTAAGACATTGTGTGTGTGTGTGTGTATGTATGTGTGTTAACACATATGTGTGTTTATTAAGTTTCTTATTACTCTAGCTTATATAAATATTAGAATTATGACTGCGGTTTTGTAATCCGAAACCGAGACAAATATTTCATATTTTTACCACACAAATTTTTGTAAGTATTTGTATGTAAAATTTAAGAAAATTTTACTTTCTCCTTACATGAATATAATAAACCGATTTGTGCACATCACCAACGACCGAAAAACATGTTGAATTGAATACAGTACATTAACATATTATTATGTCCTTTCCTTTTGTGCAAAAAGTTCAAAAATTTTATGCTCATAAATTTTACAACCACACATAACATCATCATGATTCAGTTTGGTTCACATAAAGTGCTTTTATATCATTAATAATAGTTAAATCTTCGTAATTATTACTATTATTGCAGCTTGAATGAAAACTAATTATTTTGAAAATCCCAATGGACTTGATTTTAAACTGAAAAGTAAAATTAATGGAAAACTGTCTTGTTTAGTACAGAGAGAGAATGAAGTTTATTACATTTTTTTTTTATTTGGTTGGTATTAAAGAAAACGAAAAAAAGTTCATTTGGTGGTCAACCAATTTTCCTAGCCACACACACATACACATAAAATACACTTCAATTAATTTTGTTTTCTCTGGTGTTTTTTTTTGTCTATTTTTCAATGAAAATAAATGATTTTCATTTTCCACCATGGTTATGTTTATTTTTGTATAGACCGAGTAATGGAGGTAAACCTGGTTGTTTTTGATTACATTGGAATTAAACAAATAATTAGGCTCACTATAGCTCGTCAAAAATGGCAGTGATTGTGTATTTTGAGTGTAAAATATATTTTATTATAAAATATCACGATTTCGTCCCACATAAAATAAAAACAGACTTTAATTGTTGTTGTCGCCATTTATATGTATATAAAAAGATATATAGAAAAATAATAAGAAAATACACGCTCTAAGATACTAGCGATTTACATGTCAAGGTCAATTTCAAGAACTTGATTTAAAAATGTGACGAAGTATTTTTCTGGTATTTTGATTATTATTATACTTGTGTGTATATATATTTTTATATAATACACTTTTAGCTTTTGTTATTGTTTATGTAATACATCAAAATAAACAAATAATAAAAATAATTGCGTCAAATAATTCGTGGGGTGTGAGAAGGAGATTTGGCTGCAAATTAACTGGGTGTGACGATAAAATGTGTCAAAAGTTGTGTATGCGGATTGGATTAGGTAGAAGGTTAGATGTTTCTTTTTTTTTTTTTTTTGGATGAAAGCATCAAATTGGGTATAATTTTGATTTTTTCTTGGGAGTATGTATTGAGCAATTTTTTGTTTAACTTGAAATAATGAAATCTCATTGTATTTATATTTCAGATTTTGTTACAAATAAATAATTTTCTAAATTATAAATTTCCAATTTTTAAAAAACAATGTTTAAGTGGATTAAGTTCAGCTTGAATTATTTCGAAATTAAAGCTGTGTTGTTGACTTGAAATTTACAATTCGAATATTTTTTGAGGGTTTGTAATAGAATATACTAGTGACTAAGAAATTAAGTTTGAGGTTCTATGAACTAGTTTTTTAATCAAGCTTGCCATTTCATAAAAAATAAATACAAATTATTCAGGAAAATAGGAAAATATATATTATCTTGTGGTCATAATATTAAGTGAAATTCTTTGACGTTTTTGGATTTTTAAATACATTCAGCTACACACAGAGAGAAGTTCACGTAACGTAGAACAAAAATTAAATGAATTCCCTATGGTTTTTAGTCAAGAGGACAACCACACTAAAATTACGCGATTTATCACGTAAAATTTCTAATTTTACAAAATTGTGAATTAACGTCAAATTTACGTAAATCACTCTTAGACGGAAATGTGGCTCCATGTTATTTTTTACGGGTCCCCACATTAATTTTTAAAAGGAGTCCTTTAAATGAATGTTTATTTAAAAAAAATTGTTTTTTGGAAAAATTAAGCAGTTTAAAAGGACCAAGTTGTTATATTTTAATTGGGTAATGTAAACTTAAGTGAAACTTCGGATTCAATGTGTCTTTAAATAATTTTTTATAAAGCTGATGATTATGTTCTATTCCTATTGCATTCTTTAGTTGTTCTATGGAAATAGGAGCATATTTGGAAGTAATATTAAATCCAGATATTTAATTATTAAAACTTGTTAACCTCATTGGTAGGCAAGATCAAATGTCCAATCATGGGCAGAATTAAATTACAAAAACTTTTCATTTGAGAAGCACTCATTTTAAACAAAGCGTTTTCAATGTGGCTTTTTTCAATAGGTACACTGATGTTACCTATTTCTCCGTATCTCCATAATTAAACATTTGCTTTCGATAATTTAATGTATCTAAAGAGAAAAATTTATTTTCGAAAATATAGTAGCTTTGGGTTTTAGACAGCCCATATCGACAAATTCCTAAACGCCAATCATGCATAATGTCACTAGCAAAATTAGAAGTAACGTGAAAATCGCTCAGCTCATTAAATATTGAATTTTCTTTGATACAGTTTTTCTTTGAATTTTTTGTAATGAAGTCCTCCTCATAATTAGTTTTGTTTTGAAGCGAGCTGGGTATTTCACAAGTGCCGGATTCCGTTTCAGATTTAGTTCTTCTACATATTCTGCAAAAATGTTTTGCTGCAAAATGATTAACTGCATGCCAGCCAGCTCTTTGTTTAGCGCCAAATTAGAGTTCGTAATGTATAATGTCGAATTTTAAAGAGTCGATTCCACAAAATTTAATGTGGACTACAAAAACATCGACTAGAACAATGTCGACTTCGACAATATGTCGCTTTGTAAAATGTTGATTTCAAAATGTCGACTTGGACAAAATGTTGATTATAAAATGTCGACTTGGAGAAATTGTCGATGTTAAAATAAATTTTGCGCACAATTTATTTTAACATCGACAATTTCTCCAAGTCGATACATTTTTAAAAGATGCAATTTAAACGGGCATACAAGAACAATTTTTTGGCGACAAACATATGAGAATACAAACACATATGAGAATACAAACAAATATTTTTGAAGGACATTATTAAATATTGTGGCGACAAACATTGGCATCAAAATTAATAAATTGGCAACAAATATAATATTTTGGAACAGAAAAAAATAATTTTTAGTAGGTAATAAAAAAAAAACAATCGAGACAAAAAATTAAATTTAATCGATACAAATTATTTAATATTTGATGAGTGGATCGATATAAAATATTGCAGTGTCATTAATAGATTCTATATAATCCGCTCCTACGTGCGACACGCAGTGCGGCATGTTTGCTTATCCCGGCCCCTACGTCCCCCGAAGTTAAAATCTAAAGACCCCCGGAGGGCTAAGCGGGGGGGGGGAGCGCAGCGACCTCCCGCGTGCCCGTTAGAGTTACCGAAGCCGTTAGCCTCTACAATTCTAAGTTAAATTAGGGATCTTCATTTTCCAGAATATTTTAAAATTAATTTCAAATTTATTTATTTATAAATTTGTTGCCAGTTAATTATTTTTGTCGCCAAAATGTTTATTTCGATGCCAAAAAATAATTTTTTGTGTACCCTTCCAATAGTGCCAAAAAATTATAAATGTTTCCAAATTATTATATTTTGTTCCAAAAAATTAATTTTATGATGTCAAGAAATTTTTGTTTGTTGCTCAATAATTTGTGCCGTTTTATTATATTTTTGTATTAAAACAAATTTTTGAAATATTGGTTTAGGGCTCTTTTTATTTTGAAAAACTTAATTACAGCTTTAGCTTTCGATTCCTATTCGGAATCATTCTCAAAAGCGTTATAGGTATAGGAATCGATAGCTAAAGCTGTAATTAAATTTTTCAAAATAAAAAGAGCCCTAAACCAATATTTCAAAAATTTGTTTTAATTTTAAATCATTGGCTCAATAAAATAAAACTAATATTTTTGTATCTCAAATATTAATTTTTTGTGTGGCGGTTTATAAAATATAATTGAAACTACATGTACCTATAGCTATTTGATTTTCTTTTTATTAATGGTTTATAATTTAATTATCTATTTATATATTAATATAGAAAATATAAGTAAGCGACATAAAAATACATCTATTAAAATCTAATCCTTTTAAGAAATTTATTTTGGAACTCCTCTGCTTTCTTTCTAGAATCTTTGTTAATCTTCTGTCACGATCAACATAAACATTTTTGATTTTGATTTTTTGTCCAATTTGAATCCTCTGTAGTTTTCATTTTACATAAATATGTTCTTTGCCTAAAATTTCAATTAATTTCTAAACACCCATACATGTACCTTTCCTATGAGTACTTTAAGCCTTCGATGTCAACTCTCCACACTATTCAGAGTTTTTGGAAGTTGTTCATTTATAAGGTCGAGGATACACCAAAAATGTGGCGGATAAAGAACATAACTTCCTTTTAGTTTTTTTTTATTAGTTCGGTTTCGAATTTTACCATGTTGTTTTTGATTAGTGCGGTTCCGTATTTTACCATACACATAATATTTCTCAAACCACTCGGAAACTTTGTGGTATTTAGTCGACAATGACTTTTTTAATTCCTCGGTAATATTCCGGGATTTCGCCCTCACTCAAGTATGCCAAACATTTAAGCATTCGCATCTACATATGTAAATCTTCCTTTTTTGCCATATTTTACTTCCAATTCTTCTGCCTGTATTTTTCACCATATTATTTGGCTGAAATGGATTTAACAGCCTTTGAAGTAGGTGGTTGGGAAGAAAGCTTTTGTAGCACTCACACTCGCCTTTTCAAAATATGAGATTATGTATTTTGGTGTCAGATTTATATAATTATCGCATGAAATTCGGCGTATCTAATAATATGGTTCAGTGTAACACTGTTGTGTTTGCTGGGCATTAAACAATATACCATTGGAACAAACATCCCATCATCCACTTTAAAATGAATGGTAAATTGTTGCCGCAGTATAGATGGTACTTCAGCAAATGTACCATCCATCTGCCAAACTCTTGAATTACCAAGTAATTTCAAATTTTCTAAAGTTGTCAAAATAAATATTTTTTCTTTTTTGAAAGATTTTTCAGCTTGTAAAAAATTTTTCCCTTCAATATTTTTTAATGTATTTGGAATATCAATTCCTTTTAGGTTGGTCAGTTCTTGTTCTCTACAGCAATTAGCAGCAGATGTTGCCCTTGAAATTTTCTTTTTCTGGGATTGCGCTTTCGGTATTTATTGAAGTTTTAGCCATAGTTTTAATGGCATGATTCGTTTTATATTTTTCAAATTTGAAAGCAAAAGGCTCATGCGAGTGTTCCGTTGGATCCTTCCATATTCTGTGTTCTGACATCAACTACAAGTACAAGCTTAATACTCTCTTTGTGGCTAATTACTGTTTTAATATTCATTTTCAGTTAAAAAACTATCAAGAATAACCAAATATTTAAGCAAAATAATAAAGTCGATATTTTTGCTGATTTTTTTTAATTTAACATTTCCTAAATCGACATTTTGGCTAGTCGACATATTACCAAGAAAACAAATTTTCATTAAAAAAAATCGACATTTTGTTCATCGACTTTATTTTAGTTGATACAAAAGGGGGATCCCGCTAAATTATCACCTATATGTAATTTGAATTAACTTGTATTTTATGTGGTACCTTTTTTGTTTAATACATATCTTTATCCCTTCTGTTTCTAATTGCTTAATGCTATTTAACAAAGTGGCTTAAGAGACCTTTGATTTCCATATTCACTAAAATCTGTTGATTTTATGAAACTGGCTACGAAAATTTTTATTTGTGAAGATTCCTGCACATTATTAAATGATGTAACATGTAAAATAAAATCTTTCTGAGCCTTTAAAATAGTAGGACTATGACTTTTATTCATTTTAGGACGAAGAATTGCATTTGATAATAATGTTACAAACAATGCAATCTATACATTAGAGCGGATTAAATTGTATGGAGAAAAAATGTTTAGTCTGGAGACTCCACTTTTCTGTAAATTCATTGTATTTGAAGCAAAAATGTCCACTACACCATATGGCTACGATGAATTTCGAGCCTGCATAATTTCATTTGAAGATTTTTTTTTATATAGAGTGAGTTTTTTAAAATGCCAGGCTTTTATCACGAGAACGGTGCTGGATAGGAGTAAATGACTTTTAATGAAATTTGTTAAGGGTCGAGGGGACATCAGATGGTGGCCTTTAATTCGACCTTGACTACAACCTTCAAGGTCATTTGATGATCAAAATGATTGTTTTAAATTAAAAGCCCTATTTTTGGACCTCTGATTCGGAAAGGGCACAACATTTTACGTTCAGATAGGAAGTTTATTCTCTTCTTTTGAATGACTTTCAGATGTTAGTTCAAGGACAAACTACTAAATAATATGAAATAATCAGCAAATAATGAATTTTAATGGGGAATGACTTAATTTAAATTTGTTGGCAGCATGACCACGGTACCAAGTTAATATTGTGTTAGTATATTCCCCATTTCATTATTTGCAGATCATTTCTAATTATTTTGTAATTTATCCTTGAACTAACGCCTGAAAGTCATCCAAAGGAAGAACCTAAAATTCCTATCTGAACGTAAAATTTTTCGTTTTTTATGAATCTGGGGGTCAAAAATAGGGATTTATATTTAACAAATTCAATTTAACCTTCAAATAACCTTGAAGGTCGTAGTCAAGGTTGAATGGAAGGTCGCCATCCGATGTCCCCCTCGACCCTTAACAAATTTCATTAAAAGTCATTTTTTCCTATCCAGCACCGTTCTCGAGATAAAAGCCTGGCATTTTAAAAAACTCACTCTATATAAAAAAAAATCTTCAAATGAAATTATGCAGGCTCGAAATTCATCGTAGCCATATGGTGTAGTGTACATTTTTGCTTCAAATACAATGATTTTACAGAAAAGTGGAGTCTCCAGACCACTTAAGAATTTAATCCGCCCTACTATACATAATACATATGTATATACATAGTAGAATCTGAAAAAATATATTCGCTTTAGTTAATCTAAATATTTTATTCCTCATAAAGCATATTTTTGAAATTAATATACATAAGTATGGATTAGTCATTTAAGTACTTAAGCTGTTTTCGAAACCGATACTTATTTGTGGAACCTAACTTATTCAAATAAGTATCCTGGCGAGGTGACTTATTTTCTACTTCTTTGAATTTGTGAATGAAAATTTGCTAAGGTAGTGTGATATATACAAAATGAAAATTTGTTTTTAGAAAAAGTACACAGATGTATTCCTTTAGATTTTAATATTTCATTCAAATATATATTTAGGTCATCAAAATTTATTAGACACATTATTATTTCAAGAGTACCCATTAAATATACCTAAGTGGAAGCGAATTGAGTTATTATATTGCGAAAATAAATTATTTTATTGAAAAAATTACGACAATAAGCAATTTTTTGTTACCGCTGTCAAAATAAGTATTTGAAATCAATTCGAACGGTTTTAAATACTTATTTAAGATGGCGTCAAATAAGTCAATAAGTATGAAATAAGTATCGGTTTCGAAAGCAGCCTTACTCATAAATACATTTTTATAAAATGCAACAAGCCTTGTCTTTAATTTCTGTATCGAAGGCTAGTATAATTTTGGTAACAAAGTTATCGAATGATGATAGCACATTATTACATTTTTCTGGGCACGTAAATTCGAAGTCGATATTAACCTGTATGAATATTTACAGAAAAATTTAGTTACTTGAATCAATTTAATAAAACCGAACCTGCGGTTTTCTTCCTGTTTTTAATCACTGATTCCCAAGGGGAAATATTACTAAACAGCCACAATTTTAGTACTTCCATTTACTCTGTAATGTAAATAATTGTATGTATGTATATGTACTCGTATATGTAGAATAGATTTAGTAGCACTATAAAGAAGAAAATAGAATAAAAAGAAAATATCTGCCTACATATTTAAAACAGAGGATCCGCTCGAAACGCGATATTTTAAAATGCGATATTTCAAAAGGCGATATGACGAAACGTGATATGGTATAAAACGCGATATGGTACAAAACGCGATATTTCAAAACGCGATATTTCAAAATGCGATATGGTACAAAACGCGATATTTCAAAATTAAAATTTTAAAATAAAAATTAAAATAATAATAATATTATTTTAAAATAATAATAATTATTAATCTTCCTTCATTTAATAAAATTTTCCTTCACCATTATGATGAAATTGAACATGTACGTTCAGAACTAGGAAATCGCGTTTTGAAATATCGCATTTAATACCATATCGCGTTTTGTACCATATTGCGTTTTGAAATATCGCATTTTTAAATATCGCGTTTTGTACCATACCGCGTTTTGAAATATCGCGTTTTGAAATATGCATTTTGTACCATATCGCGTTTTGAAATATCGCATTTTGAAATATCGCGTTTTTTCAAATCACGTTTTAAAATATCGCGTTTGAAATGGGACCCTTAAAACAGTTATAAAAATTGTTAATGTTGTTTCTACTTACTGATTTTTTGATAGGAATTTTTTTTGAATTGAATTTGCCTATTGTTGCATCTCCAAATATGACATTTTGCGGTTTTTACTTTTATAAAAATTCACTAGGACTGAGTGAAGTATTTTTGTTGTGTAGGATTTAAGCTGTTATTTCTTTTGTAGTAGTAGCACATGTTGCCCATTTATCTGTACCAAAAAGCAGAAATCGCTTATCTGCATTTTAGTAATTTTGAGAAAATGAAGGATAAAGTTTTAAAATCATATCGGAATACATTGAGAGTATTATATGTATTACCTCATAACTTTTTTATTTTTTAAGCGATTTTCACCAAAATTTGATACAATCTAAATAGTGGGCAAATTTAATTATTTATGCAAAATTCATAAAAGTCGCTTAAAGGCACTTAGGCGACTTTTGCTTTTAAATACAGTTATAGTATTCTTTAACACAGATGTCACAGTTTCGCTTTTGGAACATAGAGTTAGTGAAATGCCCGAAATTGCAGGGCTGCTAGTAGGTAAAAGTGAAGTGGCTTTATTTGAAATTTTTTCGAGCCTCCATGATTACATGGACCCTGCATAGAATAATTAAATATAAAAATGTAAATAAAGAAAAGTTGATTCACACATTTTTAAAATTTTTTTTTTTAAAAACACTTGTTAAATATTTCGCAAAATTACAAAAGGTTTAAAAAATCACTCGATCGATTTCGGCTTATTAGGCCATCATCAGGAGTATCTACTAAACTGTCGTTTACACTTAATTGTTTCGCCAAGTGCCTACGGCAGAAAGTGTAAGAAGTGAAAAGTTGATTAATGCAGCGTAAAATAAATACAGGTCAAAATGAGGATCCGTTTGATAGATAAAATTGTACATATAAAAACGAGAGCACATACATAGATTTTGTTCTCTGTCATTTTACTGTCACATTATTCAACTTACTTTTTTTTCTTTCCACTCAAATAACATCTTTTAAGCAGTGAGCGCTCCCCACAAAAAACTAAAGTTCAATTTCAAAAAAACTTCATCAATATCAGCTAGCCGTACGCTTTTAACAATTTACATATGTCGAAGCACTTAATCCCCACGATTCCAAAATGTTTTGTATTTCCGTAATTCCTGAATGGTTAAATGGTCTTAATAACCACACATGATATGATACAATTCCAACATTATTACATTCATCATCTAATATTTTGTTATTGGCAATCGATCTATGACGCGAAGCCTTTTTTTGGTATCTTCCCTTCGAACAAAATAAAATAATTTTTAACACGTAAATTTCGCGCCATACTTTTGAATTGGCCTGTTAGGCCATACATAGTAAACATTAGTTTTTTTTTTTTTGTTGAAATACTTAACATTCAAAACAAATAACTTTTAACATTAGTATTAAAAGAATATTACGTAGTTTACACCACTGGTGTCACCAGAGTAGAGTTAACGATTTCTCGCTGCCTTTAACCCTGAAATTAATAAAAATTTGCTTCACTAAACCTAATCTCATGACTGAACATTGAACAACCAATGCTAAAAATCAATCAATAACATTCAAATATTTATTAGAATCTTATTATTTCGTATGTGTATGTGTGTGTGTGTGATTTAAATATTGAACACATGAGATATAAATTTCAACAACTTTTTTCACTCCTATACGTACGTACTCGTTTATTATCATTTTTCTTTATTTTTCCCCATCAATGTTTTTTTTTTTTTTCATAAATTTTTCTTCATCACTTTTGTAACTGCCAAAGGGAATTTTATTCGCATGTTTAGATCTAATTTTTTTCTACTTTCGTTGCTTATTTTGTCTGTGTACAGACAAAGATACATGTAAGTATGTATATTGAATATGAATACTATATTTATAGTATACACTCGTATATTAGAATTCAATGGAAAACTTTCGTTTCTAATACATGGTGATGATAATTCTTTCCGTTTTTTGTGTGTACTGAGAAGAGACTATGTGGTGGAAGGAATATAATGAAACGGATGTTTGATTGTTTGGTTTATTTTCGGAGTATTATATATCAATTGTATAGAGACACTTTCTGAATAGATAAGTTCCTCTGATATGTGAAGTGCTTGATTTGATATCATATACATTTACGAAATAAATATTAAAAAAAATACTAAATTATTGTGTTGTAATTGTAATCAATTTTTCTCGAGATTTCCAGCTTGCTAACGATAATAATTTTTAACCTTAGAATTTTTTGTTTTGGTATAAAGATTGATGGTCGATTACATGAGGCGAATCTTCTTATATTCAAACACATTTCGAAACTTTTTATTTATAAATATTTGATATAAATCGATTTTTCATGTTTTTGTTGTGTGTGTGAATGAAAAAAAAAAAAAAAATAAAAATATTTATTTTTATGGGAAAAACAAAAAAGTTTTTCATCTATTTTATGATGGATCGATTGAAATTTGATGGATTTATTTTGTCTTACATAAATAAATTTCTATCGTTTAGTATTCTTTGGTCAATTAACTTGGGTGTGAGTGAGTGTGTGCTTTTGCCCGTCCAAAAAACATAGCCAGACAATGAGTTAAATTATAAATTTTCTTTTCTATAATTTGATAAGTTTGTAATCTAAATATTACATATTTTGTTTTGTTTATTTATAGAACAACATCAGGCTGTAATGGAATTTTTTCACGTCGTCTTGATTTCTCATCATTCAATTTACTTCCACGTACACGTTTGAATTCATATCAAATTAAGGTAAGGATCGATAATATTTATTTTGACACTCTCCATAAAATATTATTTTATGTTTATCATATGGCAGACAATTTTCAATTGTTAATAAAATTAGTTAAATGATAAGAAATACATAACCCATTTTCCTTTTTTTTTTTTAAAGTTAGTAAAAAGGAAATTTTTTGGTATTTTTACAATACATTTTGGTGTTGGTTGTTTTTTTTTATAGATCAATAATAGATAAGTTGAGTACATTACGAGAATAGAACCAAGATTTTTTTTTACTTTATTAAGCTTAACCATCTGTCTCGAAGAAATTGCCACAAATATAATAAATTTACCCATTTCGGGATCAACTACATACTATACACACAATTCAAATAGCTCAATTTATATAGATTCAACATGTTGTGTTTTTTTATATTGCAACATGAAAATTGCTCTCGGCTATTGAACCAACCATGAACGTATGTATTGTATATGTATATAAGAATGTTTATTGAAATTAAAACACTTTTTAAGCGTCAAATATTTAGATTTTGTAATAATCGTAATAATAATATAATCTCATTATAAATCCTTATTCTCGTACAGTTCATATACAGAAGCATATACGAAATACAAATAGAGGATAAAAAAGGCAAATTAAACGTAGCATGAAATTAAAGTGTTTATATGCTATAAAATTTTTATCAAGTCACTAAACAAATAGAATTTTGGTTCGTTTTGATTAAATCCCAAAAAGGTATAATATAGAATTATAAATGTTAATTTCTATATTTTGTTGGTGTCGTCCTGAATGCGCATTTTAATGTGGGAAGTGTTCATTGAATTTTATTGCGCTAGAGTAATATTTTAGGTTGAGATTGAGAGTGGTGCTTTTTTGTCTTGGCAAGTCATTCATTTTGTATCTTTCTGGAAACAAGTTGAATAAACATTTTCAATACAATGTATATAAATTTCATTCTTAATTAAAACAAAAATATTAATAACAAATAAAATATAACGAAATTGAGAACAACAAATAAACTGTGACTGACGACTTATTTATATTTTTGTCACGTAACGCGATTATATGGACATGCCGCGAATTTTCAATATGTGAAGTACATAATAATGCTTACATATATACTCATAACATTTCGTTTGTTTTGTATTTTTTTGGATTCAATTTAATTTAAATAGAACTTCTAATAATACAATATTCATAAATGAGAATATGTATATTTATATACATATATATAAGAAAATAAAAGCAAACAGCCAAGATGAATAAACACGCATCCAAGAAATGAAATCAATTGATTGGAACATATACAAAAAAAAAAAAAAATTATATTATGCAAGTATATGAAAAACGAATGAATTTTCTCATATTCAGACAAATGGTAATCAAATATTCAAAAGTGTCGGTTAAGTGTTATACCCCAACATATATGTACATAACTGTATATATATATGTGATATTAATATTACATAGAAATATTCTCATATACAATGCATAGAGATCTGAAACACAGAAAAAATTGGAAATACGTGTTTCGATTAAGGTATACATATTCAGTTTTTTTTGGCAAAACTCACTTTAAAAATGTATAAAACGGTACAAGAAAAATATGAAAAATATTAAGAAAAATCGTGTTTTGTTGGTTGTATTTATACTGGTGTATTTGTACCTCCTAAAGATTTAAAATATTATTCTAATTGGTTTGTAATCTTGGCTGGATTTAAAATCAATATTTGTCTTATTTTTATATTAATTCCAGACAGTTTGACTGAATTCGAATCAAGAAAATTTTACCGTGTGGATTTAATAAATTTACCACATTCTACTTGAATTAAGGTTTTATTTGTGCCAGACATGCTTTTTATTTAGTAAAAAAAAAAAACTTTTCTAATAAAACTTAGTTACTACAGTTTTTCGTTTTTTCGGTAATAAAATTTATTATTTACTAAACTTCAAAAACCAATTTTATTTCACCAGTTAGTTATTTTTACAACGGCAATTTTTTATTTATTATTTAATTAATCTTAATATCCTTTTGTGTAGTTTGATCCCTTTATTGTTTTGTTAAGATAATATGGAAGTATATACATATATCAATTATTGTCATAATATTTATTATTAATACATATTGTAGTGATTACGAAATGACTTGACAAAGAACCTTACATTTATAATTTTTATCTAGTAAATAAGAAAGTTATGGGTTAAAAAAGGGATACGATTTATTTTATACTTGTTATGTATGTAATTTGCATTATAATCAATTTATGAATTTGATTAATTCTTTAATACTGGTGATTTAGTTTTTATTACGTTAAAATTGTTATGAATTTTTGAAAGGTAAATATTTAGGGTTCCTTCAGACTTTAGCAGACATCATTATATTTCAATTCCAGGATTGCGATTTGTAAATTTTAAAAGTTCACTAAATCAAATTTAAATTACCGGTTTAAGACTAGATTGCACTACAGGAGTCTAAATCCAGGGCTGGAAAATCTGCATTGAGTCGGTGCGTTTTTAGCTAGAAAAACAATTCTTAGTTTAGAGGAATTTTCAATTCGGTAGGAGACGGAACACCAGACCTGGAATAAGGAGTGGTAGAAAACCAGCCCACAGCTTTTTGGAACTGTCAGCTCTGTACTACAGGGTTGCAGGAGCAGGAATTCAGGAGTGGGAAAATTAGTGTCGGATTGCTTGGGATTAGGCCGATTATCTTTAAATATTATCTTTAATTAGGAGAACATGTTCAACAGTGACACCATAAACTGTGACATACGCCAGATTTCTCCGCCCACGGAATTTTTTTTTATTGGTTTGATTTACTTTTGCATCCTCCGAAAGTAAATTAAACCAAAAAAAAGTTACATGGGCGAAGAAATTTGGCGTGTGTCATAGTTTATGGTATGTCACTGTTAAACATGTTCCCCTAGACAATTGATGGATCAAAGCATCAATGCATCTTAACATCAATGTAGAAAATTTATCCCTTCTAAAATCGGTAACCGGAGCTTATAACTAGATGCGTGGGAAAGCCTATATATTACCAAAAGCAAACACAGACTATTTAATTTAGACGAAGCGCCGATCCCCTCCACACGATTTAACTTTTTCCGCCAAAATTAGTTTTAATAATTCGCGTACATTTATTGTTAATTACCTTTGTATTCAATTGTTATATAGATAATTTTTATTTTTATTAATCGTGTACATATTTTTATTGTACCGAGTCTGGTCATGTGGGAAAAATCCAGAATTTTTAAAATACAGAATAATTTAAAAGTTAAAATCCAGAAAAAAATCTAGAAATCACCAGAAAGGCAATCCAGAAAACATCCAATTTATTTAAAATAAATTAAAAAAATTAAATTTTAAAGGCATTTTTAGACTTTTGTCATCACTTGAAACATTTATGGTATATATTTATGTATCAGTAGAAGCGATATGAACGATACAATTTTTTTGATCTGTGTTTGGAAGGTTGACGCAGCATTAACGAAGCATTAAATCCGCAATTCGCTCCAATACATTCGTCGATACCGTACTAACTCAACGAATTAAGCCAACCACATAATAATTTGTAATATTTGGTAAAAAGGTCAGTAGAAGCGATAAGAGCGATACAATTCCTTTGATTAGTGTTTGAAAAGTGCAAAGCAACCACAAAGACATTACAGTGGCAGACATCCGTATCATACACGCACTATGTTTTTTGAATATACTTCTAAGAGTAAAGGGTTTAATTTATTTCAAGTAATCTAAATTGTGTCGATCATCTTAAATCTGTTGCTAAGATAATACATTAGAGAAAAATGTTTTACTTTAATAAAATTGAAAAATTTAAATTTCAGATAGACATACGTATAAACGCACTTCTGATATTGTACTAAATTAAAAACCAAAATTAATAATTTTTATATATTACTTTATTTAATATTTGGTGTGGCCCCCACCTTTTTGAATTGAATAACTTCGGAAATTTGAGTAGACATTGAATTTGTTAAATTTTTAAGAGTTTTCGGATCAATTTTGAATAATTGAATTATTTAGCCGTTTCATTTCCATATGTGGTACTTTTCCGGCAAGGCCTAATGATTTTCGTTAAGATCGCAATCAGGACTAATGACTATCTACGATCTCAGCTCGCCAGGAAGGTCTAATTCGCAAAGAATCTACACGAAACCGTCTATCATGCAGGCAAATAAAGGAAAAAATTGTATCTTCTTGTGACGACCCGTCATAATATTGCCCGCATTTTAAATAGTTCACCGAACATAAAATGGACAAAACTTCGGAATAAACCACGTTTAGCGGCCATGCATACGAATAATCGGCTCAAATTTGCTCGTAAATTCATATCGAGGACAACGGGTTGGCAGAAAATGATTTTTTCTGACGAAAAAAAATTTAATCTGGATGGTCCCGCGGCTGCTACAGTTGCTACTGGCATAATTTGCAGGAACATGGCGTCGTTAGGTCGAATACATAGCGTCGTTAGGTCGAATCGTAATTTTGGTGGCGGAAGTTTTATGGTATGGGGCATTTTCTTATCAAGCGGAGCTTCCCATTTGCTTTATAACGATACGAATGAACTCCTATATGTGCGTGGAACTTTTAGAAGATTTTTTGATAAATTATCTGGATAATAATGCAGACGAAAGTTATATTTTTCAACAGGACCATGCTTCGAAGGATACCACACAGTGGTTTCTCGAGAAGAACATTCCCCTTCTTGAATGGCCAGCTTGCAGTCCTGATGGCAATCCCATCGAAAACCTTTGGAGGGTCCTTGCCGGAAAAGTATACGGAAATGAACGGTAAAATAATTCAATTAATGATTTGAAAAGATCCATCCGTAAATGTTGGGCCAAAATTGATCTGAAAACTCGTAAAAATTAAAAAAATTCAATGCCTAGGTATTCGAATTTTCGAAGTTATTCAAAAAGGTGGGGCACACCAAATAATTGTTAATTTTGTTTTTTAATTAGTATACACCCTGCGCCATTGAAATGTTCGGTTTGAATTTTTAAAGTAAATTTTGGAAATACCACCGTACCACCGTTTGCTTCAAAAGTAGATGGCAAAAATGATAGATTCTGATTATCAAAACAATTTTTACACTATTTCGAATATATTCAAATAAAAAACGGTAATCCGCCATTTTAGACCTACATAACGTCGGATAAGGAATATTACCGTCCTACCTCGTAACAATTTGGTAGATCTTTACAGTGTTTTTAACAAAGTTTTATCAATTGAAAATTAGTTTTTTGTTGACAATGGTAAGTTTTATTCAAAATAAGAATTAACAGAACTAAAATAATTCATCTCAACGAAAATATTTTGAGAGAAATTGAACTTTTTAAAATCAATGATTAATAATTCAGCCCTTGGCTTTTATGGTGGCCTTAAACTCGATCAGCATTGAATTCTAAAGTTTGATTATATAATATATTGTTATTTCTTCAAACCAGACTTTTTCTATAAGTTTTTTCCGCTCTTTGGCACTTTTCAGCTTGTAATTTGTAATCTTCTTTCTCATGAAGGACCAAATATTTTCAACAATATTGAGGTTAGGACTATTTCCTGTCCAGGATAACGACTCAATCACCAAGCTATTTTTAAATTCGGCTACCTAAACAAAAAATACATTAAAATTAAGCATTCTTACTTCACAAATAACATCAATAACTCGCGGAGAGGGATCATCCTGGAACAGTGGAATACCGATGTATTGAGTCGGGTCCTCAATAGTCACGATTCAGCTTTCGATAATTTTTTTATATTTTCCTCCGCTTTCTGAACTATCCAGAAGGCTTAGTGATCAAACTCCAAAGGCTGTTATGGCTCTCCAGGCCATAACATATGGTGAATTTTTCACTGTCGGCGAAATACATTCTGTTAAATACCGTTTGCCTTTTCGTCGCCGAACCCTTGTTCTTACATCGGGTCCAAAGATATTGAATTTGGATTTATCCGAGAATATGAACCAACGCCAGTCCCTGGGCATTCAGGTTTTACATTCTATTGCGAATTTGAGGCTTGCAGCTGCCATTTTTGCTGTCAGTAATGATTTTCTCGCAGGTCGACAAGCATATAAACCAAGTTCCTTTTAATAGTATGAACTATTAAAAATATACTATTATACTATTGAAATAGTGTCGGTTGTTGCTATTAGAAGCTACCTTCTCAGCTCCAAAGCCATAGCAAACCTTTGCTTAAGATCTAAATATCTGAAATTCGATTTGTTGAAACAGAAGTTCTCCTCTTTGCATCAGAGCCAAATTATCCTTTGATTTTCGGAATAGTGCCTTAAAAACTTTCTAACTGCTGTTTGGTTACACTAAATTACTCTTGCAATTTGTGAATGTGTGTACTTTTTGCCTTTACTTGCAAAATTTTGGCTTTTTCGTTAGCATTTAATTTAGAGCGACACGTTGTAAAATTAACTCTTTTACTACTTAATTGAAACCGCATAAATATTTCACCCGTTTGGTTTTAAAAACCCAATAAGGCGTGAAATATGCTGAAAAATAAAAAAACAAAAAAAAAAATAGCGAATGAGGTAAAATCTAGGAGAGAATTCCATGAAATAGTAAATAATCGAAATCGAACATTTCAATGGCGCAGGGTGTACACTATCAGAAGTGCGTTGATACGTAGATCTATCTGAAATTTAAATTTTTCAATTTTATTAAAGTAAAACATTAAATTTTTCTCTGATGTATTATCTTAGTAACAGATTTAAGATAATAGACACAATTTAGAGTAGTATTTGAAAAAAATTAAACCCTTTAAATTAATTATTTTTAATTAAATCTCAAATTTTATAGGCAATTTAGAAATTTTATTTTCAACTTGGGCTGCACTTTGATAATGGTGCTTCTGAATTCCAGTTTTCTTGATTTTTGTTTTCTGAATTTTTTTGTTTCGGGAATTTTTTTTTTTTAATTTCTTCGGGCTTTTCAATTTTATTTAACTCCTCCTTCTCGAACCAGCGTTCATATTTCTGAATACAAGACGATTTGTATACGAAACGAAAATGCTAAAATATAATGTACGAACGTACCATTATACATATTTTAATTTTTGTAGTGTAGGAAAAGGGACTTTTTTTTACTCCTTAAAATGAGAGTGTAAAACCGACCGTCCATGTGGACTAAATCGAATATGCATGATGTTTGATAAATACTATTTTATATCAAACTACAGCCATCCCTCGATTTGCACGATATCTTTTTACGAAATTTCGCTATAGCGTAATGTCAAAGGCAAACTATGTATAGTCTTTGTTTACTGAAAGTAATTTCGTTATTTTCTTAAACAAAGACGACTATGGTTTGTTTTTGACATTACGTTTTGGCGAAATTTTGTAAGGAAAATCGCGCAAATCTAAGGACGGGTGTCAAATAATTATATATTATATTAAATAAAAGCAAACGGAAAGTTTTAGTTTTATTTACTTACAAGGGAACATTTTAACTGTCAAATTCAATAAACTATTCTAGCAATGAGTTGTAGTACTCTGTGAGACATTAACGAAATCATTTTTGTCGGCAACCAAACCTTTTTTAGAGGTTAAACCTCCCCTTAATTTAAGCTCAAAAAACGTTTATTTTCAATATATCTCGGCTTCTACTCCACTTTTTTGATAAAACAAATTGATAATTATTCCTTATAAAAAGTACAAATAATCCTTAGAAACAAGTGTAATCCGTAAATTAGATTACGAGGTTGCATCTCTATTTTTTAGGGTATAAAATTACCTTTTTTTTCGTAAATTAAGGGGTGATTTTAACCTCTAAAAAAGGCTTACAAGGGATAATCCCGAATCCGAAAATTCAAAAAATTATGAAACTTTGGGAACATGTACATCTCATATAGATATGTACTACGCAATTATTTTTTTCTGCGGAAGCTGGGTGAAATAAATTTTTGAAAATTGGAAATTTTCCATTCTGCCTCTGCGCTAACTCGTTAACGGTAAGAGGTAGAGAAAAAGGTTTTACTTGCTTAAGACAGCAGGACGGTGGACATGGAAGTAAATAAGATTTTAGAAATGTAAGCTTTTTATCTTCATTAATGAAGAACACAACAAATATTTATTTGTATGAGTTTTATTAATAGTCCAGTCATTGACGGGTTTTCGCTCAAAATTCTTACGGACAAGACCGATTGACGTGAAATTTGGACAATAAGTAGGGAATGGATCGAGGAACAAAAGTTATATAGTGCCGATGTGTGGTTTTACCCTGGAGCGGATGCCACTCCTTCTTGGGGGTGGAAATTAGTACACTCAAAATAACAACATCCAAGAATTGAAAAATGAATCAATTAGCAACTATTTAAGAAAATTAACTAATGATAGCAGTACTGATTATTCTCTTTGGAAAGCAACCAAAAGAATTAAAAGACCAATAATACAGAACCCTCCAATACGAGTAGCAGGTGATAAATGGGCTAGGAATAATGAAGACAAAGCTCGAGAATTTGCTGAACATCTTCAAAAAATATTCCAGCCACATCAAGATGAAACATTAGAAGCTGAGATAATATCTGAACAAGCTGTGCAAGAAAGTAAAGAAATCCTACCGACAACACCAAAAGAAGTCGCGTGTGAGATAAAAACTAATATGAATATGAAAAAAGCTCCTGGCTACGATCTTATTACTGCAGAAATCTTAAAAGAACTGCCAAGGAAAGCTCTGGTAAAGCTCACCAATCTTATAAATGCAGCATTTAGAATCAAATATGTACCAAGCTTGTGGAAAATTGCAGAAGTAATCATGATCCCAAAACCTGGGAAACCACCACACATAACCTCATCTTATAGGCCAATTTCGCTATTGCCAGTCATGTCAAAACTCTTTGAGAAGCTTCTGGTAAAAAGGTTAAATCCGATAATCGAGAGTAAAAATTTAATCCCAAATCATCAGTTCGGTTTTCGTAACCAACACTCAACAATTGATCAAGTTCACCGAATAACCAGTATAATTGAGAAAGCACTAGAGGAGAAAAAAATCTGTTCAGCAATATTTCTAGACGTTGCCCAAGCATTTGATAGAGTGTGGCATGAAGGACTTAACCATAAATTAAGAAATCTTCTACCAATCCAATTTGCTAATATACTGGAATCTTACTTAAAAGATAGATTCTTCAGGATTAAGTTAGATGATACTTTCTCTGAATTGAAAGAAATCAACGCAGGAGTTCCACAGGGCAGTGTATTAGGGCCGGTTTTATACCTACTGTACACTTATGATCTTCCTGCATTAGAAAACAATACAGTGGCGACTTTTGCAGATGACACGGCGATCTTAGCTGTTGGCACAAGCAGCGAAGAGTCAACACAAAAGTTACAATCAGCAATAACTAAAATTTATAAATGGACAAAAAGATGGCGAATAAAACTAAATGAAACTAAATCCGTTCACATCAACTTCACTAACAGGCGATTCGAAAATATCCCGATTACCATAAATCAAGAAATAGTACCGTATGCGAACACAGCTAAGTATCTCGGCATGACCCTGGATGCTAAACTGCGATGGAAAGCACATGTCAAGAAGAAAAGTGAAGAACTAAGAATTAAATACAGAAAGATGTATTGGCTGATGGGAAGGAACTCTTCTTTATCAACATACAACAAGCTGCTACTTTATAAGCAAATATTGAAACCGGTTTGGACGTATGGTATTCAACTTTGGGGGTGTACCAAACAGAGCAACGTAAATATCATCCAAAGATTTCAGAATATGGTATTAAGGAACATCGTCGATGCACCTTGGTATGTCAGGAACAATGATCTCCATAGGGACCTTAAAATGAACCTCATCGTAAATGAAATTCAGGAGAAAGCGCGGAGACATGAAGAGAGGCTCCGGCATCATGTGAACATTGAGGCAACTCAGCTTCTAAGCAACACGAATTTAACACGCAGACTTAAAAGAACCAAACCTTTTGAGTTGGTGTAATTGTTAGCTTAAACAGCATTGTGCTGTGTAAAGCCCACTACAAAGATGTGGTTTAATTCAATTTACCAGACTCTATGGAACGCCAATGGGAAGAAGCCATAGATTAATATTAAGTTAATAAATTAAGTCAGAAACAAATTGCTCATTAGTCCAGGAGACTAGATTGTAATAACATTAAATAAATAAATACAATTTATTTTAATAAAAAAAAAAAAAAAAAAAAAAAAAAATAACAACAGAAATCGATAGAGGAATGAATTCTAAGCAAAAAATGTTACCTGAAGTTTTTCGATAAATCAATATTTTCCGAGTTAATCGCGATTGAAAATGTTGATTGCAAAATGACGATTGAGTTGCGAATTACCGAAAGATAGTAGTATTGGTAAATATATGTGTATTTGAATGTGCGTTTTGTTGAATTTTTTATTTAACATGATACAAATAAGAGAGATAATATAATTCAAATAAAATAAATAAGCTCAGAGACCTATAAGAGAACTATATTGCCTTTTTTTTTGCTGTTTCGTTATTTTAATTGACGATCACGAGAAGTTTTTTGTTTAGGTATATTTTATTTTGGTTTTTCATTAAACAAACCAGATGAATGGCGTCGGTTACAACATCAATAGATAAACAAATATGAATTCCTCATGATAGAAGAAAGAGGAAAATGGCTCAAGGAGACGGACGATAAGACCAACAATTTGAACCGATTTCATCCGATTCACTTATGTTTGATACTTACCATCATGGGAAAGACACCAATACAACAAAAATGTATGACAAATGTATGTACTCTACCCTCATTTTGCGACCAAAATCGATGTGGAGTTGGCTTTTTGAAAGCACAACTTACCAGTCAATTGTTCTGGCTAAAAACTGGTTTGAATCTATGTTAAAATAGTTTAGAAAAAGACGTTTACTTTCGGATACATTTTTTAAAAATATTCTGGAATGGAATGGAATTTTCTGGAAAAGGGAGGAAAATAAAAGGGAGAATTTATTATTTTCCAGTTATTCAAATTTCTGCTCATTTTGCGACCAAAATCGGTGTCCGGATATGTGTTTGTAAACTAACGACATTTTGTCTTCTCACTGGTTTCTGATCATTAACACTTAACCAGCCGGCTCTTTCAGAGAAAATTTTAAGTTGATGGCTGTACAATTTAATTTAGTGTAGTTTAGAAGTGTTACTTATTCTAGGAATATTATCTCACAAAAGAAATTATTTTTTAAAAAAATTTTCAGTTAATTTTAAGAAAACATTAAGCTTACCAAATTTGTTGTATTTATAATAAAATTTGTAACAATGAAAACCTAATTAACTCACTAAATATTGCCTAAGCTTATAAACTAATTGTTTCAAAATTTAAAAAATCACGTTTTTAATATTTTTTTACTATAGTCCTTGATATAGAAGGTGGCTTTTCTTTTTTACTGCAAACTCGTGTATTGCCTTCGAGATTGATTTATTCCTATACACACAATTTTTCTTAGTTATATTTTTATATTTAGTGTGATCGTGCTTAAATTGGTAATTTGAAGAGATGGTCCACCGGTAAAATATTTCCTTGTTCGATATTCAGTTTAGGTTTGTCTTGTGTTTATTTGCTTGAATGCCGAAACCCATAATAATGGGTTTCCCGGCGGTTAGGTGTTAATTCAATAAAAATGTATTTCGCATTTGGGTATAAAATGCTTTTAAGCACATGTACGATCAGTGCAACTGTTTATCACCATTCTACGAGTAATCTCTAATTTTATTTTTATGTACTACTTTTAAGCCACATCACATACTCGTACACACCAAACTTTAAATATTAAACTTTTTAAGTTACCATGCATTGTCTAGTTTTAGTTATGTATTTAGACGTTCACCATACATATTATGAAAGGGGTAGATTATTGGCACCATACAATATTTTATAAATCTAAACATAACAAAAAAAAAATGTCTAAAACGTCTGTCTCCAAAAAATGTTTTTCCAACAAATTTTATCGTTCACACAAAACAAATGCATGATTTTGTTTTCGGTTTTTGTGGGTGGCAATACAGGAAAAAGGAAAAAGCCATGTTACAATATAAATAAAATAAAAAGGATGTATATAAATTTTGTTTTTGTGTATATTGAGCTTTATGTTGAATAGCAACAATAACAAATAAGGGTTGTGTTTTTGTAATATATATTTGCAATATAATTTATGTGCACATACATATATACACCATCTCACAAGATTTTGTCGTTTATATAGTCTAGCGATTTTTCAGGAGTACCGGAGCATAATTATAAATCGAATACGCGTGCGTACCATTAAGCAACGAGAACGCGATAGACCATATTATACTCTTGTACTATCAATTCAGACACTAAAAAAAAATAAAAAATAGCAAACTCAAATTTATCGATTCATTTATTTTTAAAACTCGCACAAAATCAATATCCCGGAATGCGGTGCGGGAATTTTTTTTTTTAAATTCAAATACATATTTCATTCGAACGAAATTTATTGTTTTTTTTATGGATTTGCGATTTTCCACTTTGCCATGTACCAAAAAACAAAAAAAAAATATGGTTTTGCAATCAAATTTTCTAATTTTTCATCAATTTTCGTCGTCTATACATTTTCAATTCATAAATTTTAGATTTTTCGTTTTTATTTAATTTACAAAAAAAAAAAAAATAAATTTATTAGCTTTGATTACAAGAACATACATACTCGTACAATGTAAATATAATTTTCCAAAACTAAACTATGGGAAAACATCTTTATCGGGAAAATATAATCTAAATTAGACGATTACCATAAAAAGAAACGAATACAAAGTTCTTGGAATATAAAATAACTGTTGTGTGTTGTGTGTGTATACGACAACGATATAATATAAAAAAATTTAAATTTTGAATGAAATAAAAATTCTAATTTTACTGTTATGTGTATATAATTTTCATCGGAAAAACATTGAAATCAATTTAATGGAAATTGATTAAAATTCGATTTTTTTTTTTTGGTTCTTCTGTTTGTTGTTTCGATTTAATGGTGTCATTAAAAACACATACCAACATTTGAGTATAAAGCAGGGATAATATGTACACGCCAAGACAAGGCACATACTCATATGTATGACGAAGATGATGATGATGATGATTGGAAATAAAAGAAAAAGAGAAAAATTTATTTCGTTTTTTTTTACTGTGGTTTAACAATCCGATAAAGTTTTCAAAAAAAGGAAAAACTTATTTTATTAAATCTCTGACATTAAGTCAGGATTATTATTATTGTAGCGAGCATATTATGAAGTGAAGAGAAACGGAACAAAATTGAAATAGATATTAGATTTTGTTATTTTTGTATGTTTCGATATTAGATACTAATTGTATTGACACGCTAGATTATCGCTCCCAGATCAGATTCATAATTTTACTTTTACAAATCTTTTTCTCATTTAAACATAAAGTTTTTCGACTTATTATAGATAAATGAGAATCTATTAAATTTGATGTTGTGCCTTAAGTATAAGGAGAAGAAATCATTTCTGAGTTTTAGAGAAAATCTATTAAATATGGTGAGTAATAAACTTTCGTGGGACGTGCAGTAAATTTTCCAATGCCCCAGTAAAAAATGTGGCTTGATTTTAATTTTTACGCATTTAAAATTTCATAGTATTCCAAAATTAATAAATTATTGGGCAACTAACTAACAAGCAACTTTTTTTTAAAATTTTCTAACTGACTAAAATAAGAATATTTCTTCAACTAATTACAAGCATTATAAACTATTAAGACTTTCACAACTTGCTACCTTCAGAATCTGAAATTCTTATACAAATCACACCTCAAAACCTAAATCATAAATAGCTTAGCTTATTGATCAATTAAACCGATACGAGTACATATACACATAAACATCGATCTATTTTATATCTCAACTAATATTTATTTTCTTATTACAATGTAATGACATTGATTTACCCTGCCGTTTATAATTGTACGTAAACTGTTCGAGTTGAAGGTTGATTTATCGTAATTAATCACTTAACTAATAAAAAAAATTATAATTATACGTATAGAATTTAATCACACCCAATACAATAAATTATAAACAAATCGTGTAGTTGAGAATGCAAAAAAACTATAAAAAAATAGCGTTAGAATAAAATAAAATATCTAACCACACATACACACTAAACACAAATAGTAATAAACTCTCTCAATGTAAACCATATTGAGTTAGGTCAAGAATTTTTTTTTTTTTTGTAATTGTAAAATATGATTACTAAGTGCATTCATTTGCTATTATTATATGCAACGTTAGTAAAGTTGTTGAGTTTTTTTTTTTTTTTTAAAATTATAAATAATTTACATTTTTCGAGTATGTATTTTGCGGTCATAAAAAAATAGTTTTCTCTATTAATAGAAAATGTAAGTGCAAGTGCTGGTTAAATTTTTAGAATGAATTTTTTTCGATTAAAAATAGACTAAAATTATGACTACACAGTTTCGACTCGGCTCAGTTCCAGAATTTTTATATCATTTTCAATACTAAATGTAACCGTATTCTTCAACAAAAAATTATTTTTCTCATATTTAATCTTATAAAATGTAACTTAGTTTATTATCCTATCAAATACATGTAATAGTTTTTCTATAGTTTCCAAGCCAAATTGTTGACTTAGCTGACGACTCCAATACATTTTGTAGTGAGGTAGGTGCAGTTTATTTCATTACATATATTTTTCGTTTTATATGCATTAACAGTATTTTAATTTACTATTATGACTATTGTTTTTTATTTTTGTTACACGATTACTTTGTAATTGTAATTATTTTAATTAGTTCGACTTTTATTGTGTTAATTTTTTAGTTTTTTGAATTGATTTTTATGATTATTATAAATACGTGATGTTATGGCGCCCGCATAACAGGAAACGGTTACAAAACTTTTGTAACGACAAAGTATGCATGATAATAATGTTGGATTTATTAAAATGTCTTGATGTGTCTTTTAGAATTTTATTCTGAATTGATTTCTGACTTTAACTTTGAAAATATTTCATAAACGAAAAGAAATAGAAATCATTGCTTCAATTTTTATTTAAAAGTGATATTGGCTTAAATTATTTTAACTTGTCAATTGTCAAAGCGCCAGAACCTAGGCCACAAATATATTTGTACCAAGTTGACGTAGTCCTTCAAACTTCTACCATAAAAATGTATTCAAACAATCACAAAATATGAAATTTATCATTCACCATTGCATTTTGTGTCGCCAGCAGTTCCACTCAACTTTTTCACTAAAGTTCTGTGACACGAAAACTCATAATACGTAATCGAATCGAATTAAGAAAAAGAAAATCACAGAGCACAACAAAAATTGAATCTCAAATAAAAACAAATATAAACGAGACATTTTTAATCAATCTTAAGTTCAATAAAAACAAAAATAAATGATTTTAGTGTTGTTGTTGTTGTTATTGTTATTATTTTTCCTCGGATTTTCTTTTGAGAGAGGTGACTCCATTTAGTTATTGATAATATTTTATCTTGTTTTGTCAATCATTTTGTCGAGACTCAATTACATTACAATTTTTTTTTTTGGACTTCATATTTTTGCTGGAAACTTTTAATGTTTTGTTCTCTTGCTTTTTAACAAAAAGTTTTTTGTTTATCTTATTTGTTTGTTTTGGAAAATTATTTGTATATTTTTCCCAATTCAAAAAATATGAATAAACTTTTTGTTTTATATAAGATAAATATTTATATTATTGTGCTGGAAACAATTTGGAATCGTGTCTCAGGTAACCAATTTTGGACTTGATGAACTTAATACGTGCGAGTCGTCTAATAAAAGAAATAGTATTTTGTCATCTTATGTTTAGACCTTGATGTTTTCTTATGGTACATGGGAATTTAGACAGTTGGTCATAGTCTCGGAATATAATTTTATTTTTATTTTTGTTTTATTCGAATGTAATAAATAAAAGCTCTGAACTTGAAAAGCGTGCTGAACAAAAACTCGTTAAATAAAAATTAGACAAAAAAATAAAATGTGTGCTGTATAAATAAAGAAGCTTTGAATTATAGCTTTAGAAATTTATTTCTTATGTTTTTTTTTTTCTTTTGCTATAAGATCAAATGATGATACTGTAATAAATTGATGTAAAAAGCTATTAGGGGCTAAGAGCAATAAATGTTTTAACACAATAACGCAGAAACAAAAATATTTTTTTATGCAATTTTCATTAATAGATGGACATAACATATAGAGATAATAAGTTGGAATTTAATTTTCTTTGGAAACGTATATAAATTAGACAAATAATAATGGTTTTAATATTTATGTGTCTCATTTTTAATAGTTTTATTTCCCTTTTACATATAAATATATAAAATAAATTTAGTTGTTTTATGAGTTAATAATTTTCATTTGAATTTAATGTATTAGAAATTATATTATGTGTATATAGAATCCACAATGAAGGAGGAGGTTTTGATTGATGGGAATGTGGTTGACTTTGCTATAAATTTATCCATTTTATTGCCGCATGGAAAAATCACGTCCGAAATACATATTTTCTTATAAACATATTTTTACAACTTTCACTCAACGCGACGAGACTGTGACTGGCTCAAAAGCATCAATAAAAATAAATTATTAAAATAAAAATAAAAATTTTTTTTTTATTAAAATAATGTAAAAATAATAAATATACATCATAAAATCATCAGACACATTTTCCATGAAAATTTTGTCACGTTCATTTATAATTGGTCTCTATTGAATTTTGTGTCTGCGAATACAATTTTTTTTATTGCTTTCTATTCTATACAGCTATTTATACATAGTTTGTGTAACTAAAACGTTAAATTATTAATTTTAACAATCGTTTTGTGTGTTTTTGCAAGAATAAAATCGATTTCCAAATCGAATCGAAAAAACAAATACGAAAAACTGGAAAAAGGTAGAAACTAATAGTTTTTTGATGTTAAATTATGTTTTTATAGAAAACAAATACTATTATCGCACACACAGCCCCCGAACAATAAATTTTCAATAAACGACTTACTTGTCCGAGAATCGTAATAAACGAAAAACAGAAAAAAAACAAAAAATAATAGTGGGAACATTTTTGGGAAAGTGGGCAGTGTATTTATATCGTTTCTTAAGAACACACAAAGTGGGTGGCTTAAAGATTTATTTCTGTTTTATTAGTTTAAATTATTTTGTTGGTGATTTAAAACGTGCGGTTCCTTTGCGACAGATCTCTCTGAGGTGCAATTTTTACGTAAATATAAAATAAGGGTAAAATGTAATATTTACCCTTAATCTTACTAAATTAATTACTATTTAAGAAAGCAAAAAAAAATATCACACTCATCATTTTATTAACTTTTTTAAACGTCTTTTTAAAATCTTTCTGAGGGAAATGTAATTTTCTTTAAATAATTTTAAGGGTGAAATAATAATATTTAATCAAGGGAAAGTTTGGTGTGTGCCGAATAAAGTCAAACTGTAAACGAAAACATTAAATATCACAATGGGAAATAATATAACAAAATACGAAGACCTCATTAATATAAGTTCGGGAGGTTTGTTTTTATTTTCAGGTCATGTTAAGACATAGAACACCTTTCATAGTGTTTCGTATGTCAAAGGTGAGGTAAATAACATTTTTGGGAATTGACGGCTACTTAAATTCTATTTTAATTTTGAAAGTTCATATTTGTGTGTTTCTTCAAGGGTTAGGCGATGTGTAATGATTTTTTAGGGCGTCTTTCTGAATTTATAGATCTTCAGTATTTTGGTATTTGAAACGAAGTGATTCGGATCAGATCAAAATTTACATTGGAAGAAAAATTTTTGAATTGAATAGTTATTTGTATTTTTATCATTACATAATAATCCATTTTGGCAAAACTCATCTTTCCTAATATAATGCACTTTTGACTTTTTCTGCGAAACTCTATGAACAAGTTGTGCGGTAAATTCTGGTGAAGGAGAATTTTAATTTTGAAACGCATTCTGAGCGCGCTAACATTTCAAGAAATATTTTTTTATAATTGTCGTACTAAAATCAAAAAATGCAAAACAGAATTTTTAAAAAAAAAGATGGATAAAGGGAGGGTCCCATTTATCGTATTGTTTTTTTTTTTTTGTAAGCTGTCTTTTCTCAGGATGAGATTATGTATTAACAGGTGGTACCAAACGATCAAGTCCAAACTTTACGGCATTACTAATGGTAAGTCAAGCAATATTTGCTATGGTTAATACAAATTTGGGTGACCCCTTGGTGACCCCTTCGGTCTTATTATGTGTAAAAGGATGTACGGGGGGCCCGATGTAATCCGGGGGTCTAGCTAGGCTTGGCTTTACATTCTGCTCAATCAATCTATAATGAAACAGCAGAAATTTCCAGAGAATAAATTTTGAACTGTGAGAATATTTTCCAAACTATGGTATTGGCGCGATAGAAATCCTTACTGGGACTGCAACTAATAAGTGATAAAAGGAGGCTAAATTACTTTTCAACACTTCGCAGTTCTAAATGTATTGTATCTTTAGATCTGAATATGTGGCGGTTTCGAGGAGTAGGGATATACATAAATATTCGTTACAAATTCCGATGGTGGGGTTATTACGATTCAAATTAATGGAAAGTTGTTGTAAAATGTAAATCAAAAAATTATCGTCTTAGGAATCGGATAATTCTAAAATCTGCTGTGAAGAAATAGAATCTAAAATCTGTTGTGAGGAGTAAAACAGAGTCTTCCTGTGCAAAGGACAATCATCAAAGCAAAAAAAAAAATACGATAAATAACAAATAAAATTAAGGATGATTCAAACATTATGTTTGTTTTAAATCTGACGGCAAACAACAAAATTTAATGTTAACGTTTTACCAATCAATTATATAAAAATTCCACCGCTGTCCAAAACAGTTCATTTGAATATTTTCAGATTTTTTAAAATTTGTTATTTCAGCATTTTGTTTAGTTTTGTACATTTAAGATTTTCTTTTTCGTGAATATTTCAGTAGTTAGTTTATCGAAATAACCTTATCAACCCTAAAAGTCATCAAGATCTCTCAAAAGTTTTCAAGTTTTAGTAGAAATATAAGTTTCATTTGTAATTTAAAAAAAAAAAACAAATTCGATGGAAACCATTTGAAAATTTATAAAATTGGCTAATTTTATTCTAATTAAGTATGTATTCTAAATTGAGCGCGATTTGGGATCATAAAATTCATGTTGTATTATTTTTTCCCTCGCTTCTATATGAATTTATAAATTAAAATGTATTGTTTGACGTAGATTTAACATTTTTGATGAGTGCCGAGGTCGAAAGAAGGGGAAAACTATCAAAAATATGATCACACCTTTAGGAGGTCACGGCCATATTTTCGCAAATAACTTGTGTTATTTTGCATTTTAAGAAAATTATCAAACTGAAAATTTCTTTTATTGGAAAGAAGGAAGTTTTTCAGACGCTTGTTGAATCTTGTTTTTCGTAAATCTTATTATTTATCTATTTTTAACAATTTAGAAAAATTTCACTGAACAAAAAAATTCTTACTTAAGAACAAGCTTTGTGTGTTTGTGTGTTACGTAATTCTAAAATAGACAATATGTATCTACTTTCATAATCTTGAAACGAGACAATAGAAGGTGTAAAGCGATTAATACTTGCAGAGTTATATTAGTTAAAAAAAAACCGAAATGGGTAAAATAGGCGCAATTTGCCTCACGAACAAATAAGTTAAGTTCCATACAATTAATAAAAAATTAGAAAATTGAACCACACGAAAAGTTAAATATACGGCACTAAATTGAGAAATTAAACACAGGCTGAAAATCTCTACTGACAAAATTTGAATATCAGCTCCAATTGCTGTCCAATTTGAAAAAATCAAAATGCGTTTTAAAGGGTTAAACTCTTAGTTATATTCCCCAATTGGGGCCACCTGACATTTTAATTTTATTTATTGCTGAATTTTATTGTTAATTCATAAAAAAACATTGCATTGGCATTTAACGCTTAGCTTGCTTTATTGTTCCAATTTATTATCTCTGTTTTTCTTTATTGTTCTAAAAATTAGATATAATAAGATGTATAGGGCAAAGCTGTAAACACATAAGATTTGACTAAATTTCAAGCGTCTCAAAAACAACAAATTTTAAAAATATTTAGCTGTCCCTTTAAAATTTTTGAGGAGTTTACTAAATTCAGTAAAGTAACTTGAGCTACATTTTCAAAGTTATATAAAATCTAAAATTATTCTAATTACACAGGCACACAAAAAAAAAAGTCGTGACCCAGAGGGTAAACCCCACTATTCCTACGTTTCCGAGGTCGATAAACCGAATATGATCTCCCCCTGGGGGTCAAGCACATAGTAGCGCCCCCTTACTACCCCCCGAACGGGGTTTGAAATTTCAATTTTCATGCAAAATTAAGATGGATGTGCATTTTTATGTTTTTTGGGGCGCTGACGAAAGGGTCAAATGTAAATTTAAACCCTTTTTTGTGGGTAGTCAAAAAGGGGTTTAAATTTACCCTCCAGGAGGTAGCAAGGAAATGCTAGTGGGTGATAAAGGGGTCAAATTGATTTTTTATTGTCATTTTCAATTCCAGCGCCCCAAAGAACATAGAATGTACGTCCATCTCAATTTGGCATGGAAATTGAAATTTCGACCCCCCAGGGGGCTGGTAACGGGAAAATGGGCAGTTGGAATCATTTTTTATGGTCATATTCGGTTTCAGCGACCTTGAAAACGTGGGAATAGTAGGGTCTGCCCTCTGGGTCACCATTTTTTTAAATTTTTGTGTGCCTGTGTTATTTATTTCAATTAAAATTTTAAATTTACATATATTGTATTTAAAACCTCATTATAAATTTTGGTCAAATTCTTGATAGATGAAGATGCAGAAATTTAAATTTAGATTAAGTTTACTTTAGCATTTCAAATTTTATTAATTTTGGCCAATGAAAAATGTTATGAATAAATTATGTATTTGAATTTTGGAAATTTTGTATTTTGGATGGTTAAAAAAAAGTGCAAATTTTGTTAACATTTTTTATTTGCATAAGAATAAATATTAGAGGTTCGAGCCCAATTAGAAATCAAATGAACTTCCTAAAAATTTCAAATAATTTTAACCCCTTTGAAGACTCTAATATACTTAAAAATCTTTATACATTTATACGCTTATCTCTAATAATTTTGGCAGGCGATTAGATTGCGTATTTAATAAGTTGTTCGCTCTAGGAAATTTGAAAGGTATTCATTTTCATTTTGCGTTAAGTGCATTTATCGAGATTTGTTGTTAGACTTTTTAGTAAAAAGAATTTGGATGAGCAGGTTTTCAAATTCGCTTAAATCTTGAATGGTTTAAAGCTAAACCTAACCTAATTAATATTATTAGAAATCTCTAATGTTCAATCTCATTCGATTCGGGTAACCAACTATAAAAACCAAACACAGACTTATCATATTAAATAAAATATTTCGACATGGAACAAAAACGTTCTCATTTTTGGGGCCCACCTTCATTCATAACGTTCACCTCATTAAAAACTATTACACTACATTTATAAATTTCTTTTAATTAAATAATCACAAAGCACAAAAAATATGTCATCCTAAATTAAATAATTTTATTTTTTTTATTTATTTCCAGGTAAGAAAATTACTAAGTACTACAAAATTAATCAACTGAAATTGAAAACTATTTTCATTGTCTCTTGTTTTGTGTGATGTGAAACCCAAAACTATATACAAATATAAAATAATTTAAGGTAAATTTTTGTGTTTATTATATACATTGCGGTGAAAATAATTGGTAATTTTAGTTTTTGGCAATAATAATAATAATAACCTTAAAAATGTGTATACAGACCTATAAAACATTAATCATTGGATAAATATTATTGTTGGCGTGTTGTCAAAAATAAAAAAAATCACTTTCACAATATTATTGTATGTATGTTATTGTTCTCTCGTCAATATGCCCAACAAATATTATTAGTGGCAGAGCAAAACATATTTTTGGTAATTAAATTATTTAAAAAATTATGGTTACTTTATTTTAATATCTTTATGTATAAAGGCATATTTAGGTTAAAATGATCATAGTCAACGTTTTAATCATCGAGTTGTAATTATACCGAGGAGAGAGTATTTAATATTTTATTTTATGTGACATTTTTGTTTGTAAGTACTAAATATATAAAAAGCATATTTGAAATATAATAATGATAATTTTTTTTTTTTTTCAATTACAATTTTTAAATCCGATTTTATGGTCGAAAATTCTATATGTACAACGAATATACGAGACAAAAAAAAAATTAATTGAAATAACCCTTTTATGTTCATAAATTACATTTTAATGTTTTAATTTTATTAGTTAAGAAATCTTTTTTTTTTTTTTTTTTGCATATGGGGCAATTTTTTCTTAGTTGGTTTTGGGATTGTATTTATTGAAATGATACATTGTTGCTGGTCGGTTTGTGTTACATAGTTTGTTTTTTGGAATGAGTGTTGCCGGTCTGATATACGCAAATAGATTTATGACGAAAAGTTTTATTTCTTTTGTATAAATATGGGTAAAATGAACTCATTTGTTATCCATAACAAAACGTACAGTCAATAAACTTTGAATGTGTCATAGCACTAAGAAAATTTGGTGTACTTAGTCTTTATCAGTTCTAAATTTGAAGATTGATTTAAGCATATTTCAAATCTATAAGGTGCCAAAATACTAAAACAAAAAATAATAACAATAATTTCCACAGTTTTCCCGAACTCCTAAAAAAAAGCAAAATTTTACAAAAAATTCTTAATCTTACCTAATTCTTCTTCTTCGTAGCCGGCGTCGTCTTATTAAAAAGTTTAAAATTTCACCCATGGGGTTTCTGGTTTTATGTTATGATTATTATTATTATTATTTTGTCTTGTAATATTTAAAGTAACATTTCATTTTTATCTTTTGAAATTATACATTTATATATTAGTATTATGTTGTATAACATAGAAGTCTCTCTCGATTCACCCGAGCAAAAATATAATCGTATAGTGTGTGTGTGTGATGGTACTGCATTAATAAATGTTTTTCACATATGGAAATTTATTCGTCGTCGTCGCCGGTTTTTATATGTAGAGTAAGGTGGAAACGTTGTTAGTATATATGATATATAACTTAGACGTTGAGAATAATTTTAATCGGTATCACATGGCTCTAATGGTCCTTTTTTTTAAATAAATATCTTTCTATTTAAATTATACCCTTTTGTGCTTTAATAATAATATTAATAATAAATATTAATTATTGAAATATTAAACTTTAAAAACCATAAAAAATAAAATAAAAGAACTCCTTAATTTATCATCTTGTTGGTTTCGGTCGTATTTTAAATGTCTTGGTAATAAAAATAATGATTATTATTGTTTAATGAATTAAAGAGAAATGAAAATCATTTTTCATCGTATACTAAAAACAAAAACCACCACAACGTTGCTATGTTGTATGTATAACATGAAAGGAAAATGAAAATGAAAAATTGATGTACACGGTACGATATAAAAATATTTATTTATTTTTTATTTAAACTTATGCATTTTTCAAGCAATGTCTCAATTTTAATTTCCTTAATTGAACGAACAGTATAAAATTACGTATAAAGAGGATCATCTTATAAATTGTATGCTATGTAGCAAGCTGAGTATACATATTTCGTCGCTTAAAATTTAAGACAAAATTCGAAATACCGTAAATAACAGAATTATATGATTATTTAAACGAACGAAAAAGAATTTTGTGTCCTTTCGTCTAGAAATTGGGAGATAAAATAAGATTTTGTTGCTCCTAATCAACAGATTTAGATTTTTTTTTTTTATATTCCGATTGAATAATCTCAAGAGAGAACAAAGCCATCTTAAGCTATTTTTATTAAGTCATAATCATTTCCATTTTTGTTTTTTAAGAATGTTTTATGTGATTTTCATCTCATGATGAAAATCCTTAAATTACTACTAGCAGCTTTGTATATAACTTGTCTTGTGCATATATTTCAATCTTCTTCGCAGTTTTTTATTTTTTTTTTAGTTTAGTTAAGATTTTCTTATACATTTTCGAAGGAATGGTATATGTAAGAACACTTGTAGCAAAATAATCATAATAATAGAACCATAGAAAATAAATTTATTTTTCTTTCGGGGTTGGTTTGGAAGGAAGCAGAATAAAACTATACAAAATCTTTTGCTTGTAAAAAGATTAACATGAAAAACACAATAAGATATGACAACAAACACACACACACACACACACACACACAAAATGATAAAAATAATAATAGTAATAATAATAAATTTAGTAACAAAATTGTGTGTGTTGCTTTTTATGTTAGTGTATAATACAAAACTTGTACATGTTAGATATTTCTACTTTAAGTGTAATTGAATTAGAAAATGTTACGTTTATATGAACACACTCGAATGTTAAGGATTAAATTATTGTCTGATTTTTGAACACAGAAATATGAACGTACAATTTTCTGACGTATACTAGACATCAAATTATGTACATACATATATGTAATTTTTACTACCCACGGTTTTGATCAGAACAGAATCCAGCATGCAAAAAATCGACTCACCAAGCATTTCTGTTTTTTGAAGGCAATTACCTCTCCAGAAATGTTAAATTTGCCAGGAAATGAAACAATTTTTGAGTGAATTTAAATAATTCGTACACAAAATATTTATAAGAGGCAGCGCAGCATACACAACGTAAAGGATGACCGGGGGAAAAAATCGAGACGATTTTAAGGCAGTAGGTTGGTTTAATTAAATACAAAAACAAAATTTTTTTTCGCATTACCAAAAAACATAAGTGCGGAATTTTTGCTTGCAGCACTGCGCGCAGTTCCGCACCTAAAACCGCGTATTTTTTAATGTTTATTTTATACGTATTTAATTTGAATTAACAATTTTTTTAAATAAATTTTACAGTATTTTGTCAACAATGAATTAATTTGTATCCTCCACTTTGGTAATTGCCAGCAGACGTTTGTTTTCAGTCAACAAAATAAAAAAATTGGCCTGAAAAATGAAAATGTAGAAAAGTTGTACTAGATTGGTTTTCTTTTACGTAATGTAGCCTATCGGTTCGCAGCTAAATTAGAAATAGAGGCAACTTGCGGAAATTCCACACGTCTGTTTCTACCATTAAATTTACTATTTTTGTCAGTTGCTTAACGGATTCGGTTGCCGATTCGTTATTCTGTAAGGATTTAAATTTGTCAAATTCTGCAAGGTTTCGTACTGGTTTGCTGGTTAGCCATTTCCCTGTTGTACGACTGAGCGCTCGCAACAGCTTTCAATGATCAATCACGATGATGCTCTCTTAAACCTCACCCCGATAATCACTTTATGCCATAATTCATAAAAAAAGATCGAAGAAAATGCAAACAGGGTAATTTACTCATATGCTATGAAAAACAAATTCAAACAGTCGAAGTTTTTATTTTTTGTTTGCTTTGTACATATTTCTGTTTTATGTTTTTAACGTACCATCTCAAACAAAAATTTTCGATTGCTCACGCAAATCACAACTGGGTTTGTTTCAGTAATTTTAGACGTATTTTCTGGCGAATTAATACAATTTTTTTTTTTGGATGTAAATCTCTGCTAAGTAGTAAACTTTGGTAGTTTAGCGCAAGTCAATAGAGTTCCACAATTTTTCATTTTACTGTTTAGTGACCTATGTTTATAATCGGGTAGATTATAGAATCCACAAAAAATGAAAAACCATCGTTATAAATCATGAAATTTCTGTAAATTTCGTTAAGCCTTGATTTAACGAGAAGAGAAAATCTGTAGAACTCTAGCAAAATTTAGTAAAGTTCTACAGAACATGTTTACACGAAACAACATTTCTACCAAAATGTTTCTCTTCAATCGGTGTGGTAGAGAGAATTTTAGTAGAGCTCTACCAATCTCTCTAAAGTTCGCTTAGTTGGTGATTCTTAAATCTTTTAAAAAAAAAAAAAAAATACCAAATCCTTTGCAATTGTTTTATGAGACTTCTTTTAAAATTTTTCGATTAAAATGGAGACGAGAAAAGGCAAAATAGCTGAGGATGGATCAGACGAAATTCCACCACCAACTGAAACAGAAATTCGCTATGTGATTCTCTACGGTTTTCGGCGTAACTAAAACCACTACAAATTTCAATGAATGTTAAATTGCATATGGAACGATTGCACCGTCTCTACAAACTATTTCCGTAAGTGGTTCCGAAGATTCCAGACGGGACATTTTTCTGTAGAGAACGATCCTCGAGAAGGTCGACCAAAATATTCCATTGATGACGGCACTGTGGTTTTGGTGAAGTTCAAAGTTGTGAAGATCCACGATTGACACAAGAAATTATTGCTGATGAATTGGCCTTGAATGCCTTGGCTGTATCGCGAATATTGAGGCCCAAAAAGAGGCTCGAGTGTATTTTGCTAATTTTGTCCTAAATAAATTCGAAAATGGGCGGTCTAGCAACTTTAGTAAAGTCGTTACTGGGACGAATCTTGGTTTTATAAGTGCGATCCGGAAACCATACAGCAGTCCATGGTATGAAGCCCAACAGGAGCAAAAAAAGTGGTGATGTCAGTTTACTTCACCCGATCAAAAATTGTAGCTGCTATTCCCCTGGAAAAGGGTCAGACGGTAACTGCAAAATGGTACACCGAAGACTGTTCACCAAAAGTTTGCAAAAATTTGTTGGAAAACTGGAAGGAAGAGAATTTACGGCGCTACTTTTTACATCATGACAACGCGCCAGCTCACACTGCTAAAATGTCGAGTAACTTTATTGCGATCTCTGGCATCGAAGAAATACGACCAGCACCATATTCCCCGGATCTAGCACCTTGTGATTTCTGGTTATTTCCAAAAATTAAAAAAAAATTGTGGAGAAAGGTCTTCAACAGTAACGCGGATATAATTTATGCGGCTAATGCTGAACTTGAAAAGCTTAAAAAGAAAGATTTTGAAAACTGTTTTGAGAAGTGGATCTATATGCTTAAGAAATGCATTGAATTCGATGGCGATTATGTAAAGAAGATAAAAAAAGACGAAAATTAAGAATAAATATGAAAAAAAAGAATTTTTGTTTTTTTTTCTGGTCAATTAACCCCTCGTATGTCATTATCTAAGGCTTGATTTTATTCATTTGTGAAATTCAGACAAATTTCCAATTTAGTCAAGTTTTGGTTTACAATTCATCTAAAAATGTTATTTGGGAGATATCTCTTGATTTTCCGATGGAAAACAACAAGCTACATTTCTTGCTTTTTGAAAGTGTCGATTATGTTAACATACCTTTCTTCAATTAAAGCTATTATCTACAGCTAAACATTTAGATTCACGACTACTGAAAATAAAAATATGATTTTTCAGTTAACCTAAACGAGATTCGTTAAACCTTGTCAGTCTATGGATTTTCAATGATTGCTGTTCGGTCGTGCAAAATACTTTGAAAACAATATGTCTAAAATCCTTCAGTTTTGCAATCGTTTCCTTGTCACAGAAGGATTTCTGAATCGTAAAGTTCTTGGTAGACCTACTAAAATGCTTTGATAATTAGACACTGCATAAAATACAGCCTTCCTTACAGACTGACAGGCTTTATTGTCTGGAATTCTAAGGAGTTTGCATTGCATTTAAAGTTGAGAAAATAACATATGTATTATGAGGAGCGCTTTCAGTAATTTGAAATGACCGTTTGATGTTGAAAACCCGAATGTCGAAAGGCCGAATGCCGAAATTCCGATTGGGTCGAAATGTCTAACAACTGAACGTCTAATGACCGAAAGTGTCGAAAGGCCGAATATGTCGAAATGCCGAATATGTCGAAAGGCCGAATATGTCGAAATGCCGAAAGTCTAAAGGCCGAATGGGTCGAAGGACCGAATGTTGAAAGAGGCCGAGTTGGTTATTTTTATATTTTACCGCCTCTTTCAGTAATTGAGTAGGTAAGAACAAATAGGGTTGTTATCGTTATCTAAAATAAGAAAATCCCAAAAAATCACAAAATCCCAAAAAATCAAGTTTTTTTAAATACATACATATAACAATTTTTGGAAATAGTATTTTAATTCGTTTCATACCTCAGAGGATGAGGGCTACCGCCCCATCTGGGCTCATTGCTCTCCCTCCTAGATGTTTACTTTTGGAAGTACTTCTTCTCGCGATACATACTATCTAGGCTTATTGCTCTCCCTCCTAGATGTTTCCTGTAGGAAAGACTTCTACACGCGTTACATACTATCTGGGCTCATTGCTCTCCCTCCTAGATGTAATAACATTTACTTCTGCTAGAAAAGCGGTAGCATTGAGACTCAAGGACTTCGAGAGGACAGACCCCCTCCCGTGTATTCCTACCCGTGCCTCATCTACCGTTTTGATTTTAATCTTGCGAGTTGCTGGGAATAAAAATTCGCCTGTAGGTCACCCAGCTTTACTACAGGAAGGCTAAATTAAACTGAAGGGTGCCTGGTATTCAGAGTCCGCATATATGAACTGATATACCTATCAGCCATTCATCCTTCGGCATATGCTGTTCCATCTTAGATTAGGGATTTTTTGACAAGGTTTTCTCCTTTAGCGCCGTATTTTAGCCTGTCACAAAAGGCCACATTCTGCCTAATGGTTACAGTTACCGGTGGTTGCCGCGAGGAGGCAGTACGTACACTTGGCCTACTGGAAGGTTACGGAGCTGGTAAATAATGTACAAACTTTGGTTCTCTCCTCCAATAGACACCGAATCACCAACCAACATAAAAAAATATACACTGATCGAAAATTTGCTCAATATTTTTACCGACAGGATTTCATGACACGGTTTCTTTTTCGGTTGAGTTTGCTAGCGGTGAAAAAGGCCGGATTTTATGATCCCACTCCTGGGGCCCTGTCTACCCCAACTTTTATTTTAGGTTGTTTTTAGAATGCTTTCTTTACAAAAAACCGCTCCAGCATAATTATAAAATCATTTAGTTTTATGCTTCGATTTTTTTGTAATTTTATAAAACGTGGGAAAATACAAGCCCACTTCAATCGATCGATCGTATTATTTAGAAATAGGTGCATAACAAAATAAAAACAAATTTTTTAACTAAGTAGTTCCAAATTTGTAAGTATTACAGATTTGCCCTTGTTGAACAGATATCGATCTCAATTATCAAATTTGGCCATATATGTAATAAATATAACATTGAAATGTTTTTATAGATTTTAACAACACATATAATATTCATCATCACATACTTATGAACACCCATGTGTCCTTTCAGAATAACATAAAAAATATCAAATTTATTCCAATAATGACACAACTTTATGACAATTTATTACATATAAACATAAAAATAATGTATTGGTTATTGGTATCACATTGTGTGCTTGTGAGCGCACAAAAAAAAATTTAATTAATGTAGTATTGATTATGGTTGAATGATTATTAGATTGGGATATAAAATTTATTGATATGTGATATCTCTAAAAATTGTTTAAATCATCAAGGCTATAAAACTATAAAACTGATGTGCCTTAATTGAATATATGCACTGGGATTGCGAAGTATTTATGCACTGTTTAGCAGATAAGATGAATATTTAATGTGTTAATATTTTTATTTTATAATATCAAGTTCATCCGACCACAAGGTCGACAGACAAAATATTTAATTATGTCCAAAAAAATTATTTATTGTTATTAAAATATTTGCGTTTATATTTGTGTTCATTCATAAAAATATATTTATTATAAATCAAATATATTTACAAAAGTGTAAAACCGCATTTTAATTGTTTATTTGGCATGTTGTACTAAATAATGTAAACGTAGCATCTATATTCTATGGTTATCTTATATGCCTTCATATCTCATCTTAATAATCTCTGTAAATACTTTGTTTTTGTTATTTGTGAATTAAGCAATCAATAAGACAACAAAAAATGTTTATTGTTATATTGTTTGTTTATCTTATTAAATTAATCATAATTTAGAAGAAAAAAATAATTATGTGACTTCGTACTATAAGTAGTGTCACTTTATACTTGCTACGTAATGAACCGGATTTTCTTAAATAGCAAGATGCGTGAATGAAATAACAACTATAAAAATTATTATTTTGTTCCCGCGAAAATCCCCACGATTTTATTTAAACTTATTAAAACTAGATTATTTACAATAGACTATATAGGATCACAAGGGTATTGTTATCCTACATGTGATTCTTTACGTAATAATATACAAGGATGATAGTTTTCAATATTATTATGTGACAATAGAGTTCTTATAATATTTAAACCGGTTCACTAAACTGAAATAATACAAACAATACAATAGTCGACCATAAACATAAACTATAAACTATAAAAATAAAATTTTCCACGGAAATTAAAGTAAAACCAAAAACCATATATAAGGATGATTGATGTTTCTAAAAAAAAAATAATAAAATAAAATTATTTTGGAGGGATATAAGATGGTCCATTTTTTGTTTTGTTGTTCATCTTAAGACAATTGATAAAATATCCATACGAAAAATTATTTACGATGACAGATTTCATTGTTTCGAAAGGATATTGTATAAAAAAGGACGCTGATTACCACTATATGCAACTATGTGTTATTGTGTGCGCTGATCTATTGAAAATTCAGGTAATAAAACCCAAAGAAACAAATGAAATGTAAATTACCGAGATAGATGGGCTTATTGTTGGTTTTGTTCTTTTTATTTTTTTTATTTCCGGAATATGCATAATTGAAATGTTGGTTTATGACTACTTAAAGTTTATTGGCTCGGGACAATTAAATTTTGGTGTATTGTCATTGTTCCACAGTATCTCGTTGTCGGACGGTATTAAATGTTTTTGTATTTGATTAAATTTGGGGTGGAATTGGTTTAACGAGTGAATTGGTATGTCAAGTTTAATTTGACACGTTAACCGTTTTTTTTCCAAATTGAATGATGTTTGGCTGTGAAATATGACTAGCCTAATCTGAGTTCTACGTTAAAAGTGTCATGTTGAGGCTAAACACAATTTTGCTGCCCTTTTAGCAATCTTACATATTTTCAAAATTCAAATCTATCAATCATCTTATTAAGACAATTTAGATCATTAGTCATCGTTTTGATTGGTGGTATTTAAATTTTAAAATCTCTCAATAATTGTTATTTAACCCTTGGAAGGCTGCGATTTATTAAATCCGATTTAGCTAAACTTGTTTTAAATTACGGTTAATACACTTAAACTTTTATTGTTTTCATAATATTTGTCAAACTAATACACCCTATTACATCAAATTTAGTCACTAAACTCAAAATAAAGCATAAATACCGTAAATCTAACTATGTCAAATTTCGAAAATTCACTAAATCGGATTTATTAAACCATAGTTTGTCTAGCGCTTCATTAAGTCCTGGATAGACCGTGGTTTAATAAATTCGATTTAGTAAATTTTCGTGATCAGCCGTAGTTAGATTGACATCGTTTTATTGACTAAAACGATGTAATGGGAGTGTATTAGCTTCAAAAATATTATAAAAACAATGACAGTTTAACCGTAATTTAAAACGAGTTTAGAAAAATCGGATAAAAAAAAATCGCAGTCTGTCTGTCAAGGGTATAGAGATAGACTGTGTCCCAAACTTATGTATGATAAATATTTTTTAGTAATTTTTGACATTTTTCTCTTTATATTAAAGTTTTAATACATATTTGTAAATAAAATAAAAGTTTAGTCAAATGTTCGTTTTATTCATTTTTTTTGGGTCCCATTTGAAACGCGATATGGTACAAAATGCGATATTTCAAAACGCGATATTTCAAAAAGCCAATTTCCTAGTTCTGATCGTAAAATATTTGGGACAAAGTTAATTACTAATTTTCTATATGGCATGATTTCTACACCTATACAGACTGCCTCCTCTATAGTTCCATTATTCCAATTATTTTAGAGAACTAGTCCAAATATTGGTAATATGGTAAGGAATTCAACCCCGCATTAGACAATAACAAAAACTATTGGCTTTTTGTTTTCTACGGCTAACTATACACACCAAGCGGTTTAAGTTTCCCGCTGATGCCTGCGCTTGGTGTGTTTCAATCTTAAAACTGACTTGTGACTAGAAATATTACTTTTTTATTTGAATTACTTATTTTAGTTTTATGAACTTTTATTTTAAAATAAATGAATTTTCTAAATAAATATTTTTTTGTTGTTTTCTCAAATGTATAATATATCGTACTCTCGACCCCTGCAGGTCTTTGGCAAGATATTTGATTTTTTTTTTAGAATTATGTTTCTCTTAAATATAATTTTTAAAACAAGGCTAGTGTAATATGTTTCTGAAAGTTGTTGTTTGTATGCGGAATCTATCCCAAAAAATTTAATTAACACATTTTGTATTTGTTTCGAAATATAAAATAATTTATTATTATTATTAATATTTTGGCATTCATTTTGAAAATATAACAATATAAATTTAAAAAATATAAAAATCCATAAAATAAAAATTTCTCTATAACTTAAAATTTAGTTTATGATTTTTCATCAGAAGCCAAATTTTAGGTTGTAGAAGTTTTTATTTTTTTTTAAATTTTTGAAATAATTATTTATACCCCTTATCGTAATGAAATGAGCCACCCTAAAAAACAAATTTTTTTTTGATGGGAATATCTTTTGAACCGCACTAGCTGGAAACTTGAGGATGTAACTCAAAAATTAAACTGAACCTGATTATTGGAGTCAAGCCTTATTCACCGATGAATCGAGATTTTGTTTACCGTCTCCTGATGGTCGAGAACGAATGTGCCGGTTTCAAGTTTCCAGCTGGTGGAGTTCAAAATATATTCGCATCAAAAAAACAATTTTTTTTTAGGGTGGTCCGGTCCGTTCTCTCTGCCGGTCAGTGTATACTTTTTGTTAAATTATTTACTTAGATCTATGATATATTTCTTGAAAATACAAACACAATATAAAATTGAATGTTTTTAAATTTTAAACTTTAAACTTTTTTTAAATTTTAAATTTTTTTTATAAATATTATGTGTACCGAATGAAATTTGTGATTCCCAAATTTATATTATCTCATAGGTTACTACGCAAAAAAAAAAAACTGGTACCGTTATTTTGTAGAAAAACAATTTAAAAAAACGAATAAACGTCAAATTGGGCATTTGTTTTATTTGTTTCGAAATGGACGCATCATAAGGAGAAAAATGTGATTTAATAATTAGATTGTGTAATGATCATCCCGAGTATACCAATAAAAAAATTGGTAAATTGGCCGGTGTTTCCAATAATACGGTAACAAATGTAAAAAAAAAATGTCAAATCAATCTATCTGTATCACGCAAGCCCGGATCCGGAGAAAAATCAGGTGCTCCAAATAAAATTTTGGATCAGAAAATTGTAAGAGTCATTTCGAAACATCCCTCGATGTCTGTGCGAGATTTGGCCAGAAAAACCAAAACAACCAAATCGATTGTGGAACGAGCTAAAACCAGAAATAATCTACGGACATACAAGAAGTCAAAAATCCCCAAAAGAAGTGTTGAATTATTTAATAGAGGGATCGATCGAGCAAAGAAACACAACAAATGGTTGAACGAAAGAAAAGATTCTTGTTTCGTAATGAACGACGAGACCTACGTCAAAATGGATTTCTCGACACTTCCAGGTCCCCAATATTACATCAAAAAGAAAGGTAAAGAACTGGACGGAGCAATTACTACCATAGCCGTTGAAAATTTTTGCAAAAAAACATATGGTTTGGCAAGCAGTTTGCCAATGCGGCTTAAGATCACATCCATACATAATAAATGGGATTATGAAAAGGTGAATGTTCGCCGTAAAATGAACAAAAAGTTTGAATGAATACGATTATTTAAAAACTGTACAATATGTGCAATAGAACACTTGAAGAAAAATAATGATTATATATTGCCGTTTAGTTTTAATTCTTCATGTACAAATCACAAATTTCATTCGGTACACATAATATGTAAATATAAAATGTGTTAATTAAATTTTAGGGGCTAGATTCCACATACAATAGTAATTTTAATAATTATGTTTTTCAACCACATACACAAAAATCAACTACATACACCCACCACCCAATTGACAAAAGTATTTTGCACTCCTATTTTTGCGCATTTTTCACCAACATTTTTTATTTTTTTAAATATGTATTCATATTTATTGACGGTACGACTGATAACCTTAATATTTTGTTGAACCGCCTTGATCTTTGATTACTTCTGCAATTTATCTTATTAAATTTTCCACAAGTCGCTTAGAGATCAATGGACTTACAGCTTTCCCGTCTTCTTTCTCTTGAATTCGAATAGGTAAACAATGTGTGCTGATCTTCCTCTTCAGAATATCCCATACATTTTTAATTGTGTCTAGGTAGGCGTCCTGGGCCAGCTATTCCAACAAATATTTTGTTTTACCAAAACCACTCTTGGCTACTTCGTGCTGTGTGAACGAACGTTATCTTGTCGGTAGATTACTAGCTCACGCCAGCCTAGAAATAATTTTTCAACAGACGGCTCCAATGTTTGCTCCAACATAGGGGTGAACGTGAATGAGTTAATTTGTTGTTTCTTAATTTCTCAGCATATTTAGAACTGACCTCAATATTACTTTCTTCCGACCAAAGAACTTTACTCCATCCCACGATAGTTCAATGTTGGTCCCTTTTTACCCGGTTAAATTAATTTTTCGTGTTGGGCTCAGATAATAACGAGTTTTCCTAGAGTTTTTCGGCTTTTTAAGCCAAACTCGTCAGGCTCTTGGCCAACTGTTTTAGCATAAGTTGATACCTGAGATCTGCTGTTTATATAAGCAGCTACTGGTGATGATAATTTTTCTTATTTTTAATAGCTGCTCGTTCATACCACCGATCTTCTCTATTGGTTGTCTTTCATTTTCTACCCCTTCCAGGCTAAAAGTGGTATAATAAATTTTACTGTATCTAAGGATCGTTGATTGCATAGCACAAAGCAAATATTTAATTTGGAAAAATAAAATATTTGTGCTGGAATGGCCGGTTCAGAGCCCAGACCTAATCCCAACTGAGAATTTATGAGATTTTGTGAAGAGAAGGAACAGCACAAGAAAATATACATCGATTGCCAACCTGAAGGAAGCGGTACTAGCAGAATGGGAAACTTTAAGTTCGTCGATCGCTAAGCGGCTTCTGGAAAGTTTGATAAGATGAATTGCAGAAAAAATCGAAAAACAAGGCGAGCCAACAAAATATTAAGATTGTCAGTTGCACCGTTAATAAATATGAATATGTAAATAAAATGTCATAATTTTGTCAATGTGTGTATGTACCATAATATATGAACGCCATCTGAATTTGAGTAATATTATGCAACTAGAACGTAGTTCGGGCATGAATGGGTTACCGATAAAACAGAGTTACTGGCCTCTGGTCATCTGCTGCATGCACACATTACTGTGACACTCTCTTTAATGGGAGCGGGACGTGTATGAAAGTCGGTGGCTATTTCTCTTATGCAACGATATCTACCTCTCAGTCTAGAATTTTGGATGTTGCGTGCCTGTTACTCATACCATTCTCGTTTCTTCCGTCCGCTAGCCGTTTAGAGATTTTCGTCACAGTCATGTAAGCGTTATGGGACATTGTCTTGTTCGGTTCCTTGCGATATATTTTTTGTTGCATCCTGTGAAAAGTCCGTTGCTTGGAGAATTGACAGTGATTCAATTTTTTTTTCTTTCTGCTGGTACAACGTGATGTACAGCAGCAAAGAATTTGACTTAAACAAATAAAACGAAATAATTCGTATTCGTTAATAAACATCATAAGTTGAATTTTTGGTAAATCTCAACAAATAATTCAGTACTTAATTAAAATTTATTGAAATCTGATGATTACAATTGCAATTTCCAGATTTTGTAGATTTCTAAAAATATGTACATACATACATTTTGGATTATTGATGAATTGCGATCGTCCATTGATATATTTATTTGGTAAGAAAAATAAATTAAAAGGGGCAAGTCAAGTTTCTAAAGCATCATACAATTTTAATTTTAATTTTTTCTCAACCGTTTGGTTGATCGATAAATCCTAACAGAAATCCAAATATTTCTTAGGTTAAGAAATTTGAAAATTCAGCAATAAACTTTATCCGCAACATTTCCCAGTCCTTTTTAATTACTCAATTCACAAGCACTTACAAGCAATTCGCACCATGCCCAAAAATCTAAAATCTAAAATATTAATTTGCCAATGACTTGGCGGCAAACCACTTTTGTTTCATTATCTTCCCACAATTTTATCTAGCTGACCTGATATAATGACAATAATCACATTTTATACAGTTAATCCATATAATAGATCACCGCTTCTAATTTCTTAGAAATAGCAAAAACACAAAATTAATTTTCTTCTACATAAAAGACTGAGACTACACGAGTAAACAACAAAAAATAAAAATTAATTTATTTTCTGTTTTTGGTAATTTTGAAATTAAAATTAAATTTTTTACTCTTCGTTTGTTCGGTGTGGGTCGTAAACGATTTTTTTTTTCTTGTCTTTTTAAATTAAGACAAATTGTACAGGTAAATCAAGATGACAAAAAAGGAAAATTCAAGTTTTGTCTTTATTTTTTTTTTTTGCTTTATTTTCTTCATCGCTTCTTATTATTTTAATGAGATAACACAAAATTATATAAAATGTCTATAATTGTAAATGATATAATCATTAAAATAAACTTGAATGAGAAAGAGGTTAAGTAAATTGACGATAAAATATTTTTTTTTAACCATCTGGTTAACATTTTTTTTTATTTTTATCAGAAAAACATTTTTTAACAAATCCGTATATATAAAATATTTTGAAAGAAATTTATTGTTTAACGAGTACTCGATTTGAAGTGAATAAGATTTACATATTTTTTTGTATATATTGATAAGACAATAATGTGAAGACGTATTTACTGTTGTGCTAACACTGATAAGAATGTTAGCGCGGCTAATATATATTTTGATAGAAATTTTTGAATGCAAATAGACTGAACTCCGTGTAAACAACAAAATATGTGGCCTTTGTGTGAGAGTTCTTAAAACTTAAAGAAAATTGTGATAATATGCGCGCGCTAATTCTCAAACTGGTTTATAAATATAGATTAGATTAAGATGATTGATTTAAGATTTATTGTAATTAACTTTAACTAAAAAAAGAACTAATTTAACATATTGTTTAAAATGATCATGTGTGTACCAGCCCACCTTAAATCTGTCATTCATATATTTCTTTACTAATTTTGTTTGTTATTGGTGGTTTTGAAATGTAAATAAGCAGAGATTTTTGTCTTTGCTTATCTAATTGGAAAGGTGTATTTTGTTTGTCAAATTGAATGAATCTTGAAATGAAGTCAGGGATAAATTTAGGATTTTTTTGTTGTGTATTAGGGATTCATTTGTTTTTATTTTGACAATAAATTATTTACCGTTAGAAAGATTATACTGTCATTTATCTATTATTATGATTAACTTGATTTTTTGAAAAAGTGACTTATACCACTTTCAAAATAAACGGCTCATATGTCATCTTAATAATGAAAAGAAATCGTCCTATCAATTTATTTTCTTTAATATTTAGTCTAGTTTATTCAGATTACGTCTGTATATAAAATAGTTTATGGCTAAGGAATTTCTCAAAATTATGTCCTAAATATTTAATTAATAAATGTTTATTTTTTTTCTTTCCAGGTATGTGTTGGCTGATTTAATAACTGGTCACAACTTTTAATGTATGTAAGTGCTTAATAATTTCCTTCGGCAATGAAATGAAACCAATGTACCACCTAGCGATAATCAAATTTTTCAAAAAAGAGGTACATATAAAATAATTCCCAAACACCAATAATGGTAATAATCGATCCTGATGCATTTTCCAGAAAAATGACTCGTAACGCATTAGAAATAAGTTATTAAAAACAAATACAAAAAAACCAAAATGGTTGGTAATTTTGTACCTTACACATATAATTGTGAAATGGAAAATTTCCATGGAAACACACAACACACAAAAGGGTTTCTATTATAGACAAAATAATAATAATTGTACTTCTGCCACCCTTACAAATATATGAACATGTACATAATATATGTGCATCGACATAAATATGTTGTATACGCATATATGTTTGTGTTCATATGTGCTATATATAATATGAGAGTAAAATTTGAACAGAAATTCCATTCTTCCGTTTTATTATTTACTCGGGAAAACAACAAAATAATATAAAACAGGGATAAAATAGGGAACCAAAACCAACTCCGCCCTTATTTTGCATTAAATATTCTATGTATACATAAGGGTTGTTTACTATTCCCGTTTTGTTCAAAATACACATCTTCGTTTCTTTAAGATATATTTTAAGGTCATTGGTGCAGCAAGGAATAAATAAAATGAAAAGGCGTGGTTTTAACCTAAATCTATTGATATATAAATGCACCGCATGTCATTTTCCTCGAAATATTGTATATCTATTAAATACACCATACTACAAAATATGGATATCTTTAAGATTCATAAAAGCCATAAAAATCATTACAATTGTCAATTCGACATAAGTATAATATTATAAGACGACGATATAACATTTACAATTTTTAGCAATTGAGACGCGCACAATATAATAAAAAAAAACTGGATAGTTAAGCGTAACAGATTGCAATGGATCGTTTTCAGTTACGAAATAAAATTGTTTATTTATTCTAATCATGGCCTAAGTATCAGAATATGAAACCAAAACCAAAAAAAAATCTCATATCATCATCATATGAATAAATTTTTATATCGATAAATTTCCGATAAAATAAAATTATATATCTATAAAAATAAAATTTCATGATGTTAGCATAAATTGTACATAAAAAAAAAGAAGACAAATAAGAGCGAAACGCCGACGTCGGTAAATTATCCAAAACTATATGTAACCAAGCCAGAGAGAGAGAGAGAGGTATGAGCAATGCCGGTAAAATTTATCTTGCCAATCTACATATTCGGTAAATTGATCAGTATTTCATAAGTAGCCAAAATAGAGGTCAAAAATATCGTATGTACAATACCTACTAATTAAATTAATTGAAACTAATTTTTTTTTATAAATTGAATGAAAAAATAAAATTTATTTTAATTGCCACTCCACTTATATACTAAGCAACCTACTATACACAGTCATAATAATATTAAATTTAACACTTATATTGATCACGACACGATTTACTATATAAAATTAAATCACAAAAAATATTAAAAAATAAAATAAAAATAAATTGAGATTTTATGTATGCATTTTAGTCACACCCTGTTATAGTATAGACGTAAAAATTAATATTTTCTAGTTGGACATAATACATATTTACCTTGTAGGCGGTCATTACACTTTTATCTTTAATATTATTTCAACTTGTAACTAAATAACTCTCAGCTTGTAATGCATTATACAACTTAAAATAAATGTTAGCTGAATATAGATACAGACAAATAGAATAATTATATGTAAATAGTTTTTTTTATATGCGGTTTAGATACACACAAATGATTAATTATGAATTTAAATATCGTTAAGTATTTTATGTGCGCATGTAAAAGCTGAAATTGTCAGAGATTTAATTTTTGTGTAACGAGGTTAAAGTTGACAAATGTATATCATTATAGAATGAGTAGACAATTTTGATGGAAACTTTATGTATAATTTCTCTAGCAATATAATTGTACTGCATTAAAAAATATTTAAATACTACAAATTTAGAATTTCAAACTTAGAATTTTGAAATTTTATCGGAATTAGCATCAGAAAATGAAGAAGTTGCCTGTCTTCGGTTTCTAGTGCTAATCTAACTGAACATATTGCTAAATCATTTAACAAAAAAAAAAATAAATAAATTACGAGTTAGTGACCGTTTAAACCATTTTCATTTTTAGGCCTAAATGTGTAGAATTTTTGCTGTTTTTGTGTGTTTTGAGAAACTGTTTTAATTGATTTTGGCATATGCTTTCATGCAAATAGGTTCCTTATCTTGGTTTTGGTCTTGTGGCAATAAAGAGCTTTATATCCTCTACATTCTGTTGATTCATATGTACCATGAATTTAGGTAAATCGACAGTTTGAGATGTTGAATTCTGGCAAGTTGTCGCAAAATTTCACGTAAAGAAATTTAATACTGAATTTTGTTCGAGTATTATTTGGTTTAGGTTCTGAAATATGTAATTCTATGAATTCTGATTATTTATATGCATTTTGAATTTGTAATTCGTCTCCTATTGTTTAATTTAGAAAAGCAAGTTAAAAATTCGATGTTACAGAGTTTAACTGCTTAAGTTAATGTAGAATGGCGTGAAATTTTAGAGTTGATTATTTTGGAAACCGCTGTTCATATTAAAAATAATGATAAATTTTGTACTTAAATTCCAGTTGTCCAGTATCACTGATCATATTTTATATGATAAAATAAATTAGTAACTAAAACAGTTGTCCTTGATAATGCTTCATTACATTGTAATTACAAAAGAGAAGTTTATAGCTCATTATTATTCATTTCAATGTTTGCATATAAGAAAAAATTAACAACTTTTCGAAAAATAGGCATCTATCGGGTTTTGAATTTTTAGCTTTAGCTACAAAATCTTCAAACATGGTTTCCACTTTCGAAAGGCATTCAAACATTGCTGGGCACTTCTCTTTAGATTTTTTTAAATGACTGTAACATGGCTACGTCCACCTGTGATAGTAGGTTTTCTAAATCTGTGTTTCTTGTGCGTCATCTGCTTCACTTTATAAACTACAAACTAACGATGTCGACACAGTTGAATTGTTTAATTCATCGAGTACTGACTGCAAAATATGGTTGGGATCTGGTTTCTTGCATAAACATATGTACATATATAACCAACATCAATAGATAAAAAAAATTCACTATTGAACGGCGGAAAATCATCTGAATATTCGACGTCATCAATCATCATTTTGCTGGCCATTAAATATAAAACCGATTTTTTTCAAAGAATTAAATATGGTTTCAGGTCTAACATTGTTCGCTAGATTAATCCATTGACTTGCAACCAACTCATTAATGGTTTTAGTGCATTCTGACATATTTTCTGCAATCGTGTTTGGTCTAAAGGCTAGCAGGCAGAAGAGTGACGTTTGATATGAGAATGTGCCGGATAATCATCCAGTGGAGTAAAATTTTTCGTTTTTTCTCTTTTCGGTCATCCAAGCCCTACTGTTAAGCCTTCTTGTCACTGGTATAACTTCCGTTTTTAGATTTTTAACCCTAATCCAACCAACATATTTTTGTTACATTAATAAATTCAAATTTGAATCAAATAATATTAGCAAATTTTTGCAAAGAATACCAAGTATGTTTTAATGTAAGGAAATGCTTCAAAATAAAATACATGCAAAACATAAATAAGTTAATGTTATTTTGAAAATCGTACCGTTTTAAAAAGGAAATGTGCCAAAAAGACACACCTTGGTTGGAATAGGGTTAAATGCACATGGAGATTTTGATTTTTCTATTACAAGAGGTTTAAGTTTTTCTCCCGTAATTTCTGCATAAAAGTATGATCAACCATTCTTTTGACGTTTTGCCGCATTCGTCTGTGTTGAAAACATCTGTCTGCAAGAACATATCCTAGAGAAAACTCCCCAAATGTTTCCTTAAATTTCTCCTCAACTTTGTTAGAAACTTCATTGAATTCTCCCGACAACATTTTATAATACAAGTTATGACGAGTACACCATTTTTGCAACAACCCGTTTGATGCTTTAAAGTCTGTTGTTTTATATTTTATTGCGAACTAGAGCTATTTCTTCAATCAAGATTCCAGAACCTTGAGCATTTATGCCTCTCACTTTTTTTAACCAAAGAAAGACGCCTCATTTACACTTTCATATTGTGTCGTTTGTAATTTTATCTTTGACGATTCACTATCATTCTCGTACCTTGACAAATACGCTATCTTTCATTTTTTAATGTTGTGAACCGTTGTTTTGCTCCACGCTTTGCTTCAAGTTCAATTCTTTGTATTGTTTTGACTTGTTTTGTTACATTTTTCTAACTAAAAATATGTTTTCCCAAAAAATTAGGTTACTTTTATGTTGCTAAAAATTAAACTAAAAATCGATAAGTTGTCTCATGGGGAGAGTTACACAACATACATAGGTAGGTAGTAATCACCACGAAACGACACGACACAGAATATAATAGAGTGAAATCACAACTATGAGGTGAGGAGAGGACGAAATTATGGAGAAAAATACATAAAATCACAAATTCCTTATATGGGACCGGAAGTCATGTTTTATTTTTATGATTTCTACAGGGTGTCACTCGTTGTGTTGTGTTTATTATGCTATAGAAAATAAGCTAATTGTCCGAAAAACATAAAATTGGGCTCATTTTAAAGATAAATGAATAGGGATTATAAAATATTTATAAACATGTTACAATCTTTGATTTCTTATTTTCGAAATGGCCGCCGAAACGTTTTTTTTTAATTTTCTCCCATGTTCATCTTTTTTTTTTCGTTTTTACAGGGCTTAAAAAACAGCAACAACAAAACAAATCATTTTCCATAAATGTTTTCTTTATTAGTACTACATAAAAATCTAAAAATTAAAGCATGACTTCCAAAAAATGTGATTTGACTAATTTTGACCATATGCATTTTAATTTTCTGCTACCTCTGGGAAATAATTATACTTCCACACACATTATCACAAATATTTCATATAGTCGTACTTCATCCTTCATGTTTGAACACGATTATACTTGTTTCAATGCAACTGCGCAGTAATGCAAACAATTTTTTTATTTCAGTCGATCAAGTAGTCGATCTGTTCAGTTGAAGTTTTGCGTTGAAGGAATTAAGTATAATGTACTTCCATTGTGTTCTTTTAAAAGTGAAATAAAAAAAATTTTTTTTTGTGTATAGTTGGTTTTATATCGAAAACGTATGGGTTGGTTTTATATCGAAAACGTATATTTTTGAAACTATCATAATACATTTTAATATAGCTCATTGTGCCCAAAATGCCACGTGATAAATCGTTTAGCAGCGAGGAGATAGGAAAAATATTGGCTTATAAGGATTCAGGTTTATCCAACCGAGCTATTGCTAAAAAAATTAAAAGGTCCCACATAGGCGTCGCAAATATATTAAGACAAGGCTCCAACTATGGGTCAACGCGGAGACCAGGTAGACCTTCTTCTATCTCTGATCGAGATAAACGAAGAATAATGCATGAGGCATCCACAAATAACCTAAGCGCAACCGAAATTCGTCAAAAGTTAAATCTCAATATTTGCAGAAGACGCGTTTGTCAAATATTAAACCAATCCAAGAACCTGATCTGGTGCAAAAGTCTAGCCAAACCAAACTTGCAAAAACGCCATAAGCTTGCACGAATGCAGTTTGCAACAAGACACGTATCCTAAGTAATTTTTAGTGCTGAAAAAAAATTCACATTAGATGGACCGGATGGATACCATGCATACTGGCATGATATTAGAACAGAAAAGCGGGTTGCTTTGCGCAGAAACTTTCAAGGTGGAAATTTAATGATTTGGGGCGCTTTCAGTTCATTTGGAAAAACCCCTCTTTGTATCGTGTCGAACCGGATGAACTCTGACCTATATATTGATCTACTTGAAGATTTCCTCATTTCGTATATGGATCGATTTCATCAAGAAAGTTTCATTTATCAGCAAGATAACGCTGCCATTCATCGGGCTAACAAGGTGCAAAATTGGTTAGAGGAAAAAATATTGCAACAATGACAAGGCCTGCTATAAGTCCAGATCTAAACCCCATCGAAAACATATGGGGGATAATGGCTCATCGGGTTTATAACCATGGACAACAATTCAACAGCATTGGAGAGTTAAAAACAAAAATTCCACAAGTGTGGGACGAAATCTCAATGGAAGAGATAAGAAGTTTAATTAGTTCTATGCCAAATCGTATGGAGGCAGTAATAATAGTAAACGGAGGCCACGCCACACAAAGTATTGACAATACTTTTTTCAATTAAGTTAAGTTTTTTTGGACAATACTTTTTTAAATTAAGTTAAGTTTTTTGTTTAATTTTAAGTTTTTTGTAAGTTGGAAGTACATATAATTATTTCCTATGAATTAAATTTTAATAAATTTTTATTAAATATTTTAAATTATTTTAAAAATTTTTTTTTACAAGAATTGAAATTCTTTTGTTACAATGGAGTTACTAAAAAAGAATTTGTTAATAAAATGTTATAGTATATTGAAATATTTGAGTTTTTATAAGTGGAAGTATGTATAATTATTTCCCAGAGTGTATTTTGCTTGCTGGTCACATTAGGAAATTCAAAATACTCTTTTTTAACTTTTTTTGTACAACATAGAAATATTGGTCACATCACAACTCACAATTCATAATAAAGAGTTGGTTAATATTGAGAATAAAATTATCTTACGTTTCATATGAAGGGTGCTTGTTGGTCAAAAGGAAAACGGCTTAATATATAGAAGTGTGGTCAAAATGTGGAAGGTTTACTTTTGGGAGGTTAGGCTGTACTGTAGTGGAACCCGTTTTGTGCGGAATTCTGTTAACCGGATTGAAACCTCTAATAAAAATCTCTGATACCCGAAAACTCATTTTTCTTAATTTTTAATTTTCTGCTTTAATCCGCAGAAATGTACTTAGGCAAAACCAACACACAAATGTTCAATATTTATTCGTTTAGAAATGTCTGGCATAATACAGTGGAATTAAACAACTATTATCCAGCAAAATCGTTTACCCAGAATTACTCTGGTCGTAATCGTTTCCGAGAAAAGGTTCCACTGTACTTTTAAATATAACAATTTAAAACAAACACAAATTGTATTATCATTTTGTTCATGTAACCAATGCTTTCTAGAATATACACCTATCCCCCGCTTTACACGGTACTCGTTTAACACGTTTTCGATGTTACACGGTTTTTCAAATCAAAATTTAAACAAAAAAACTCTCAAAAAGACAACTTTTGATATTAAACGCAATTGTTTATACCTAACATTCATAATGTAAAAGAAACTGTAAAAATAATAAAGAAAAATAAAATCAAAATTTTCGATTTACACGGTTTTGTCAGGAACCTATCTTACGTGTAAAGCGGGAGAAGTCTAAATCTACTGCTAAATTAGTTAGCACTGAAAAAATCAGCAGATAATTTGTTTACATTTAAAGGATAATGAACGAAAAATGGGATCAAAATAAAAACAACGCTGTTGTTAGTGTAAGTTATGGTCTGATAATATTAATTTTATTGATCAATCGAACATGTTTATAAATTGTCATAAACCAGCAGATTCTATTTTTTTTCATGTTGTTCTGAAGTAGTATGTCCGAACACATGATTTTTTCATCTTTTCGTTCGTATGCAACTATAAAGCTGAAGAATAGAATTGTTCGTAGAATTTAAGAATTTGATGAAATATTTTCATTTGGTGGATTTGGAATAAAACTCTTATTGCAGAATTTAACGAAACCTTGGAATTCGATACTAATTTTTTAAAATTGAATTTATTTTAAAATTTTATCGATTTACTTAATAATAAGTTTGTTAGACTTCAAATAAATATTTCAGGATTTGATACCAATTCTTATAATTGAGAATTACGAATACGAAATTTCAAATTCTGTGTTTTTTTGAGAAACTAGTTAACTTCAAAAAATGGAGAAAATTATTGGGAAACTGAAATTAATTTTTGAAGCTTTAGACAATTGTCGAGTTATTTTCATTCATAACTCAAAATAGACAAAAATGCAGTAACTAGTTTCTAAAAAAAACACACAATTAAAATTTTGTGGATCCTTAGAATTTCATAAAAATTTAAAATAAAACTGTTTTTGAATTTCAAAGCTCATTCATTAGAATAATTTAATGACTTAAAACTTAAAAGCTTAAACAAGAGTCCAACTAGATTCTTTAACTTTGACAAATTCCTAATCTCAAAGTTGAAATGTACATAATTCTTGTGCAGTTGATATTAAATAGATTTTGCCGAAACCCACATAGGTTCTCCAATCAATGCCACAATGGGCCCATGGTGTAAAATGTGCAGTTACTAAATAACTTCTGCGGACAACAAAAATCGGACAAAATATAAAATTGCATCTTTCCTAATTTTTGTTTACTGAAAGTTTTTAAACTCGTGCTTTGTAGTGAAAATTTTGAGTTCCAAAGGCAATATACCTTTGCAATTTGAAACGAATTTACTGAAAAAATGAGATGATGTAAAAATTCTCAGTTTATCATGACGTTTTATTTTCTCCTTTTCATGCTTATGCAATTGTTGTTTGTTGCAAGTGGCCTTAAAATATTTTTGATTCCGCCTAGTCCACTACTATTTCAGAGTAGTGAATCTGCTCCATATTTTTCAATGCAAAACGCAAATCAAAATTTTTTTTTGTTTATTTCCCCATCAACTTTTTGAACGAACCATTAATCAGTATCAGCCTCTCATCTCTTTCTCTTCATCTAACTTTTAGTTACAAGAATCCCCAACAATTTGTAGACAACAAACATTTTTTGGGAAATCTAGGCTCGATCAAGTTGGTAATTGATGAAAAATGGTTGTAAATAAAATGGAACGCATTTTTAAAAATAGACTGAAAAAATATCTAAATAAACAAATTTCGAATATACATGAAAAACTTCGAGGAAAACTTAGAATCCTACAATAATTAAAAATTCAGAAATCGAAACCAGAATATTGGCATCCTGAGATCTAGATTAATTTTTTATTATCTACCAAACTCGAGTAATATAGAAAATTTCCGATAATCTAAAAAAATAATAAAATGTCAGACAATTTCTATTACATAATACTTAACATTCGAAAGTCTCTTAAAAGCTCGAATAATCTCGAATCATCTTAAAATCCTTCAATAATTTCGATATCCTGAAAACATTTCGAATATTCCCGGAAATCTCGAATAAACTTAAGAATTGTAGAATAATCTTATATACAGTCATCCCTCGCATTGCGCGAATTCTGTTTACGAAATTTTGCTAAAGCTTAATGTCAAAAATAAGTAATAGTTTATGTTTACTATGGCTATGGTTTATTTTTGACATTACATTATAGCAAAATTTCGTAAAAAGAAATTGCGCAATGCGAGGGATAACTGTAATTGTCGTCATTTTGGGTATCATTTTGTAGTAAAAAACAAACCTGTAGGTTTTTATTGTAGACCTAAGTGAACGATGGCAGACTAGATTGGAAATTCATCCATTAAATAATAAATTCATCATTAAAATACTTCTAAGCTAAATAAATCTATTATGTCCGGGAGATAGCTGGTTTTTCCAGAAATAATTTTCTCAAGGCTTGTCAAATAATTTTTTCTCTTCATTTTGAGAATAAACAAAATTTCTTTTGGAAAAAAGGGAAAGATGATCTCAGAGCAAGATAATTTCATCTATCTATAGGGGCAGCCAGATGCATTCAAACATGTCAGAAATTGTAGTCCTTATAGCATTTTAAGAAAAGAATCAACAAACGAGGAATCTTTAGACGTAATGCCTTAATACCAATATGTATTCGTAAATTTTAAACCTCACGCTTTTGTGCTTGTGAATGTTTTGATGTTAATTTAAAAAAATAAATATATATAAATTCTGAAAATTAGCATTTATATTTTTAATTAAGAAATGTTTCACCTCAAAATTAAAATATTAAATTATTTTTAACACACGTTGAATATTCCTCAAAAGAATGCAATGACAACTTGACCACGAATTAAATCAGACCATTTCAAATTACAAATTAAGAATAAAATTTGAAATTATGCAATTTGGAAACCCAAATTAATCTCGTGCGCGCTTTCCATTTTACATAAACTAAAATCCTTGAGCTTTCATGTTATGCTTTTTTTATGTTTACAAACAATATACTCAATTCTCTAAAATCGAATGTTTATCTAGATTATTAAATGATAGGCAAGTGCAAGTAACATTTATTAATGATTTAGTAACCTTTACAAAGTACATTACACTCAATTTTATATTTTCATATATATTGTATTTAACCTTTAAATCTAATATACAATGTTAGTTTATATTTACTTGAACAATTACTTTATTTCATAATAAAATTGCGATATTAATAAATAAATAAATAGTTTTATTTTTTATAATTTAATTTAAATTAGTTTTGCCCTTGAATTGGTATACATATATCGAGATATTTATCTATTATAAACTAAAAAGAATGTATGCTACTACCAAAACGAGAACAAATTCTTAGTAAATTAGCTAATCTTTTATTATGATGTACTGTAATTAATTGATTAAGTTAAATAACTCAATTAATTAAATTGAATAGAACAGACATCTTAAGTCTGTTAACCGACTTTTAATAACTCAGCAATTAAAAAAAAAAATATTGGAAAATGATCATACAAATTTTCTATTTAAATTTTGTTTTTTGTTTTTATTTAATGAGCTTAAAAACATAGTAAAATTCGAAATAATAACAAAACAAGAAAAGCGCGAGGATATGGGGGTGATTGACTGACTGTCTAATAAAAAAAGCTCAGACATATAAAAAACAATACACAGTGATTAGTTTAACATTTTCCATTTTTATTGATTGAATTTTTTTTGTGTTTCTTTGTAATATTTATATTGAATGATGTTTATATATAGTATGTAATTATAAATAGATAATATTTTAGTTTTTGATATTCAGGCGAAAAATTATTTATTGTTAATGTTAAATACATAGTTTCATTTTATAATGATGGGTGAGATTGAAACACTCGTGCAACATTAGGGCTAGACTAAATTTTTTTTTGAATGGGATTGGTTTCCGTTTAAAACGTTTCTGATACGACCTAAGACTCTATTTACCAATAATTCTTCTATAGTGTTTTTTTAGTTGTTGGACACTGCATGATACGGATAATTTAGTCAGGCAAATGCAAAGGTGGATAGACTGCTTATGACAGAAACAGCGTGTATAATCATGAAAAATATAATATACTAGCACTAGGAGGTGACATGAATTAATCGGGAAATTTCTTTTGCTTTACTACTATTTATTTCATTGAAACTCGGTATTTTCTAAGTTTTTTTTTAGTAATAGCTATATTAAAACCAAATGTTGGTCAGTTAGTCAATTTCTCCCCGTTTATTCGTGACTTTCAAATTTCATTACTCAGTTCAAGAAGCTAATCAGTTCAGTGACCTCAAGAAGATACCAACATTAATTTTTAATACATACCATACTATGAAACATTTTTGTCCAAGATCTTCTAAATTAAAATAGAAACATTAGGTGTAGCTCCAGATCTAGAGAATGTTCTTTATTTCCTACCTAAAAGTCACAGACCTCTCTTAGATAACAAACATCAATTTCCCATTTAGCAGAAAAACTTTTATTTTTTTCATTATTACTTTGTATATATCCTTAATCCTCAATCCTCAATTTTATTTTCTCTGAATTTTCACATTTGATTGCATTATTTAAATGAAAGAAGAACGAAGCAGCAGCAGCAACAAATAATAATATTTGAAGATAACACAAAAATACCAATTTTGCATTGCAAAATAAGAAAAGCAAACAAAAATTCTTTGGGTATATACTTACTTATATACACAAATATAAGAGGAAAATTTATAAAATTGGTCCCGAAAGGCAGTCTCATATTTTAATCTCGAAACACGGAGAGAGAACGTCGTATAAAAAAAAATGTTTCACTAATCCTTACCGTTGTGTTTGTTTTCTTCGTTCGGTTCTCCTCAACATGTTTTTTGTTTTTTTTTTTTTTTTTTTGTAAGGAGGAAAATACAAATAAAATTATCTTTGGGGATTTTATATATTTCCCATTTCTCCAACCGAGTGTATGGGGAAATTGTATATAATTTCGTATTTTCCATTCGGTATTTTATCGTGCAATAATAATTTTCTTTCTCGTTTTCCTTATTGTTATGGCTTGTGTGTTGTAAATGTTTAGTATTAAAATAGATTTTTTTTTTTTGTATAAATTCTGCGTTGGGTTAGGGAAAATCGTTTTTCCATTCTATTTTTGATATTGGTGTAGTATCTCGTATAGAAAAAAAAGCAGCACTGAGGAAAAAATGTTGATGTTGTGTCTGCCGTCTCACACAATGTAATATATATTTGTACTCTTGAATACATATAACAAATATACCCTTGGCATAGGCCTCGAAGTTGAATAAAAAAAGTAAAATAAAATAAAAAATATTGTGAGATATGAAGGAAAAAGGGAAAATTTATAAATAAAAAAAAAAAAACGGTCGATAAAATTAAAGAGGAAATGCTTAGAAAATATTATTGTTATTACTACTATTATTGCTATTATTATTGTGTGCGGAGGTTTTATCTGGAAGATTGATGATTGTGAATTATTTTTTTTGCTTCGTCGTTTAATCGATTTTTCGTCTCTGAAAATTAATTAATAAAAAAACATTTTTTTGCGGTTGGATTTAAAATTAATTGGAAATTTTATTTATTATTTAGCGCGGTGTACGTGTGTGTGTGTGTGTGTTTGGGTGGGAAGGTGATTGTCCTCTAAGAGAAAATCAATTTAATAAAATTAATGTCATTTCGTATCAAGTTCAAATCCTCTTTAAAAATCTATAAATATATTTTTTTTTCCCGAACTTTAAACAATTTTCCCAACCAAGTTTTTTGAACTCGACCCTTTTCTTCGTCATGTTAATTTTTTTATTTTTTTTTTGTGTTATTTATTCATTCCTTTTACAGAATTTTTTTTTGTGCCTGTCCATTATATTCAAAGAGGTTCAATACGTTTTTTTTTTGCGTTTTGTAAGTTTTCCGAGAGTATTTTTTCATTGTGTGTTGTGTATTTTAAGATATTGATTGACTCGTCGATTGTTCGATTAGATTTGAACTTTTTATTATTATTTTTTATGGACATACATACAATTTTTTTGACCTCTAATCAGGGATTAATTCCAGTTGGAATATACAATATATTGTGCAGAGCAGGACATTTTATTAATTGAAAAGTGATTTTTGTATATGAACATATATGCGGTTTTGACAGGAATCTGATTTATTTATATAAGTATCGAATTTTATTTGATTGACGCATAGATTTCAATAAGCTGGTTTAGGGATACGCGAATTGTTTGGAAAAATAAAATTGATTAAAAAAGATTAAAATCTGCAATTTTCTCCCTAAATTGGATTTTTTTTTTGCCGTATCATTATCATAAATTTTCACAAACATTTGTCATTTTCGTATATTTTAAAATATTTGGTCGTCGCACATTATATTCGCAGACCAAATAAAGGAAAACCACCCTCGGTTTTACATTTTACACAAAGCGGCGAGCTGAACAGTATAAAATAAAAAAATGTAAACGGAAAGTTTGTATAATATTTAAGATCGTAATTCAAATCTTACGAGTATTGAAGTGACAGATTTACGGTGCAAACTTTTTTTTTTGTTCGTTTTCTACGTACACGAAAGATTTTAAAATCGATTAATGTTTCTTGTGTGTGTGTTTTGCGTCTAAAGTGGTAATTAGCAATTATGGAAAATTTATGTATGGTTGGAATGTTGTAGACGTTTTTGGAATTTCTTTAAATTGTATCTTACAAAGAAATTGTGTTTATATTTAAAACCTGAATGTGCTTAATAAAATTTACTGAAAGTTGTAATCTGTATAATTCGTTTAAGATATTTATCGAACATTGCTACGTGTATGTTCAAAAATTAGTAAGAGGTCTAGAATTGAAATTTTCATGAAATATATCGAAGTTGTAACTTCAATTCTAGAATAACTGTCTTAAATTCTAAGATGATATTTTTGAAAACTCTAAAAGTTTGTTGGATAAATAATTTTAGACATTTTTTTGAAGCGACTGACTAAATATAGGTAATTAGAGAAGCATAAACAGAACAAACTCTTACTCGGGTTGCCTATATAAACCACGATTTAATTCACTTTAACATTTTTTCGAGTTTCGAACCGTTCTGTTTTCTTTAAAATTGAGAACTTATTTCCTGCGGTTTTGCGAATATATCTCGGTGGAATTTTAGTTATATTGAAGCTCTTACACGATATTTCTTATATTTGTGTAGACATCCCTGCGATTTGTTAAAAATCGTTGAAATCTATTAAAATGTTTTTTGGAGTCGGTTCTACAATTCCAGTGTTTTATCAAATTAACAACAACTATCGCTGTAATTAATTTAAATTCGATAATCCAGTTAAGTTTCTACTGTTTCTGGTAGATGTATTGTGAGTTGATAGCCTCTTTATTTTACTGACCCAAAATGACGGAAATATTGTGAATCTATTAGAAATAATATATTTTGTCTACAAAAAAGCCGAAAAAATCATATTGATAATACAGACAAATTTCAAAAACTTCTAAATAATGTATTCCGTACATCCTTTCAATTGTTCGATTGGATTTTAATATCTTCAAATTTTTAAATTCTTTGCTTTCCAAATACTTAAATTCATTAAATTTCAAGAATTTTGAGGCCTTTTAAATATACGTCAAACTCTTTAAATTCTTTAACATTCTTCAATTTCTTCAAATTTTTCAATTACTACAGATACCACAACTCTTCAATTTCGATAAATTTCGTAACTTTTTAAATTTTTTCAAATGCCTTATTTTTGAAAACATTTCAAAATTTTCCAACCCATTCGTATTCATCAAAGTCTTAAGTTAGTAAGATTCAAACTTCTCAAATTCAGCATATTCTAAATTCAACTTCATTAGACCAAATTCGGAAGATCCTTCAAATTCTTCAAAATGTTCAAGATTCTACAATGTTCGCAGTTGTCAAACTATTCAAATAAGTAAAACTCTTGAAATACAGATGTCAAATTCTTCTATTTTATGAAATTCTTTAATTTCTTCAAATTTAATTTGTTTGTATTTTAATTTATCAATACGTCGAAATTCCAAATTGTTCAAATTATTTAGATTCTTCAATTCCTTGTACAATTTTTAATTTATTCAAATTTAAATTAATAGCTCATAAAGTTTACGAACATTTGTTTGTACCAATTTTCTAAACTCTTGAAATTTCTAAACATTTTCAAACCTAAATTTTATTTTTTTCGATTTCGTTGAATTCGTAATATTCTAAAATTTTCTAAATTTTACAAATCTCTAAAATTATTTAATTACTTTAAATTCTTTTAATTTCCTTAAATTTGTCAGAATCTTCAATTTCTGTAAATTCTTTAATTGATTTAAAGAATTTAAAGATTCATCGGACACTTGTAATTTTTCAATTTCTTCAGATTTTCCAAATATTATTTTTTTAAGTTTGTTAGATATAAACGAATGCCTCAAATTCTTCTGATTTTTGAAAACTTTCTCACAGAAGGAGAAAAACATTTCTACTAGAACATTTCTAGAAAATTCTAAATTTTTTCCAAATTCCTCAAATTCGAGAAATTCTGAAAATACCAAAAAAAACCTTCAAATTCGGTAAAATTTTAAAAATAATAAGATTATTCCAACTTGAAATTATTCTTGTGATTCACCATCCTAAAAAGCCCCACAGGCAAAATGGAAATTCTGCCGCCTAAGATTTGTTTTGTGGGGATCTTATCCCCAGTAAGTTTTTCAAATTCTCCAGATTTATCAGATTCTTCAAACCCTTTGAATACGCTAATTTTACAAACGTCTCCAAAATGTTATACTCCTATAAGATATGTTGAAATACGTAGATACGTAGTCTAATCCAATTGGCGTTATATTTATTGGTGGACGTTTTTGCCAAGGAGACCCTGTTAGCTAACAGTGTTAAATTCTTCAAATGCTACAAATTCTTAAAATTTCTCCAAAATACCAACTCGGACAAAATATAGTTTCGGTTAGTTTTTTAAAATTCTTCAAATAATTCAAATTTAGCTCATTCTTCCAAATCTCCAAATTCGATGGATTCCTTATATGTGTCATATTTATAAAACTTTTCAAATTTGAAGAATTTGACAATTCAAACCTTCATGATACGAGGGCGGAGTGAGAAGTCTGGTAAAATTGCAACAGAGGGCGCCACAATCGCAAATCCCAGATGTCCTGTGGCAATACTAAACTAAAATTTTCAGACAGATCTGTCATTTAGTTCAGTTTTGACAGCCATTGAAAACAGACAACCCATTGTTTTTTTGCAAACATGGAAAAAAGTGAATTTCGTATGTTAATTAAACATTAGTTTTTGCGTGGGAAAACCATTACGCAAATCAAAACAAAGCTTGATAAATATTATGAGGACTCTTCACCGTCGATTAAAATAATTCACAAGTGGTTTACTGATTTTCGTTGTGGTCGTAAAATCACAACGGTCAAGACGCCCAAATGAAGTCACCACACCAAAAATAGTTGACCAAAATCCATGATACGGTATTGCAAGACCGCAGAGTGAAAGTATGCGAGATAGCTGAGATAGTAGGCATCTCAGATAAACGTGTGCGCAATATATTACATGAACATTTGAATATGAAAAAGCTATCCGCGCGTTGGGTGCCGCGTTTGCTTACAATCCACCAAAATCGCACACCGCCAAAATCCATGAATTACACTTCGAATTGCTTCCATATCTGCTATATTCTCCAGACTTAGCCCCCTGCGACTATTTCCTGTTTCCGAACTTGAAGAAATGGCTCGGCGGAAAGAGATTCGGCTCTAATGATGCAACAAACGCCTATTTTGAAGGGATGTTGGAGAAATCTTATTATTCAGAAGGGATCAAAATATTGTAAAAACGTTGGACTAAGTGTATCGAGCTAAAAGGCGTCTACGTTGAAAAATAAATTTTTTTTTTTGCTGAAAATATTATTCCTTGATAAATTTTTACCAGACTTCTCACTCCGCCCTCGTATATAAAATCTTCTTCAAATTTTTCTAAACTGTTCAATTCTTTTAAATTTTTCAAATTCAAGATCTTTCAAATTTGTCAAAGTCGCAAATTTTTCAAATTGGTCTAACTTAACAAATTCAGCAAAATATGTTTCGCAATCGCTTCCATTTTTTCTTAAATTTCAGAATCCTGCAAACCCTTGTTAAATCCTTTTGAATAAATCCAATTTCCCCTCCAAAATTTCATTGAATAAAATCTTCAACTTAAGTTTTTTATTCCTTCAAATTTCTCCGATTAGCCAAATTCTCAAAAATACATAATATCAAATATTTCAGATTTGCAGTATCTTTACCTGTCAAGAAAATTGAAGAATTTTAATTTTCATCACACTCTTTAAAGTCTGCAAAACTAACCAATATTACATTTTAGTTTCAAATTTGAAAAATCGTTTAAATTATCAAATTCATCAAATTATTCCAAGTTGTTGCTAAGAAATTTAGTTTATAAACGCTTTTTGTTCATTAAACTCTTGAAATTCATAAAATTCTTCAATTTTGTCGAGTCCGTAAATATTTAAAAATAAAAAAAATTATGTTTATTAAATTTAAGCTGCTTAATTTTATTTTACTTAAATTTCTCAAATTTATTTTAAGATCCTTCAATTTCTTTAAATTTCACTTAATTGTCTTAAATCCGAAATAATCCGAAAATTCGTAATTTTTTTTCTAATTGTGAAAATTTTTTACACTAAAAAATAAAACTCTTAAATATTTTCATTTTATGCAAATTCGAGAAATTCTGCTAGTTACCTACATAAGCATGAGCATAAAAAGTAAATTCAGAATAGAATTCTATTGAAAACCAGAAGCGATTACAACGTAGAATTTTTCAAAACTTTTTAATTCTTAAAAATTCTTTAAATTTTTGAAATTGCCATAATTCGTAAATTTTTCGATTTCAATCAAACATTTATTAAATTCGCTTAAAATTTTCCTAAAATGTTTAATTTATTCTCAAAGAACGAAAGAAACGTTTCAAATTTTTCAAATTCTTCACGTTTAAAATATTTCAAATTTGAACTGTTTTTAAATTTTAAGAATTTGAAAGAGTTTGGACACTCGAGTTAAGATTTGTTCTACTTGAGAAAGAATGAATAGAAGTTATTACAGGATATAAGATTTTCTGTAAATAACCATCACAATACTTTTTGTGTGATGAAGTTTTGTAAACCGAGAATTAATTCATATTTAGTTAATTACCTTACTCGTCTAATTAACCATACCCTTAAAAATCTAACCTGAAATTTTTTACGGGTTGTGGCAATTTTATAAAACCGATAATTACTGAACCATCGCACGAACCCGTTTGGCACAAATAACCGTTTTAATTCTTACAATATAAAATCACACTGAGATTTACGGTATATAAATTTCCTATCATTAGTAGTAAAAAAACAGTTATAAAACTCCTAATGCAAAATTTAACACCCAACTGACGATTTAAAAAAATGAAGTCTACTTTGCGGTTTTTGCCTTTGAAAATCCATAATCCTTACCAATAATATTCAAAAATAATTGTAAATTCCAGTCAAACCCAATTAATTGTAGATCTACCAAAATTAAAATTCCATCTTCATAATTCCTGTGCGAACAATAAAACCTAATCAAGCACTATTTTTTTATCTCCACTGTTGTTTTTCAATTCAAGGATTATAGATTCCCAATTGAATAGCTAATTTTTTATTTATATTGTCGAAACGTCAAAGAATTTTAAATCAATTGACTGGCTTTATATAGAGAAATCTATCATTCAGGTTTTACGGGGTAAGGTATCGCCTAGCGCGTACAACATTATCATTATATTATCCAATCTAATTTCAAAATGAAAAATGATGAAGACATAGAAAAACCGGGAAAATGAAAATATGGACGGTGAAAAGTTATTAAATATTCATTGCAACGTAATAGATTACCTTGCCAATGATGAATAAATTTGTTTTTCTTCGATTTTCATTTTCACAATTTTTTTTATCATTGTTTATACAAGCGGCGCACTTGATAAGGAAAATAAACAAGGAAAATGTTGTATATAGATAATGAAGTCCCTTGACAAATTTACATTTTAATTTAGATTTCGATTTTCCGATTTTATATTTATTTTCGTATGTTATTGTGACTAAACAGGCAACAAATACAAAAGGACTTGCAAAATAAAAATGTCAATTTAGATATTAAAGTATAGTAGCTTCTGCCAGACATTTAATCCACTGTAAATATAAAACTTTTATAATAATCTAGAAAAATAACAGCACAATGATGTTAAGGAATAAAATCCTCTGTTCCCGTAGCTTAGTCGTCTTTGGTATATATGTATGTATACGAGTAGATATATACTTTGATTTATATGAAAATTGTGATGAAGAAAAATGTTTTAAGTTTTTCTTTTATATACTATTGTTAAACGATTTGTCTACTTAACATAAAATATATAAATAAACTTGAACAGATTGTATTAGAGCTGCTTTTCAGCTATCATGTCGTTGGACTTATTTTTTTCACATACACATTTACATTATAGTATACGTACATACATTGTGCATAAAATGAAAATCTAAATAATAAAGTATTAAATAAAGTTTCCTCAACACAAAAACCCAATAAAATGTCATTAAGCACAATAAAAATAGAAATAAAAAAATTATAAACAACGAGGAAAAAGGTGTCCAAAGCAAGAAAAATTTCCCATCGGAGTAATATTTACGGTATAAATATATAAACGTAACATGAATTTAAAATTTAATTAGCAGGATAATGGCATTCGACATTTTATAACACAGCATAAAGAAAAAAAAAAAAAAAAAAATTGGCCAGACAAGGTGAAAAATAAAATTTAATAATTGAATAGAAGGTTGTTAATTTAATAGCAACGTTTTATTGTATTGACAATTTTAATTATTAATGTGACAATATTTTATCACGTTGACAAGGAATTTATTGTGTTAGAACCAGAGCCTTCATTTGCCATAATTGTTTAGCAGCTTTTTTACTGGTACAACTTTTCACTGTTCACTGTTTTCAAAATAAAGCTTTTTTGTTCTCTAAGGTTAAAATACTCCAAAATTCAGTTAAACTATGATTTAACAATTTGTTTGCACATATTAGTTGGTAGCAGAAAAAGTTCAACAAGCACAGAACAATAATTGAAAAAACAAAAATTCTGGTAAATCCTTAAATCCGGATAGGACTATTTTCAGAAATATGTTGCTGCATATTTCTGCAAAATTTAAGTATTAAACAAAAAAATTTACAACATTTCTTTTGTGTTGTGTTTTGGTTTGTGGTGTAATATCTTAAATTTTTAATCACGTGTTATATATTTTCTTTTGTTTTTCCCGTCTGTTTATCTTATTTTTAACCTTCAAGCATATTATTAATTTTTTATCCATTTTACCACCTTTTCTCTTATACGATGTTGCTTAAAGGCCTTAATTTATTATTCACAATATGTGTTTTAGTATAAAAGAAAATTGTAGTATAAATTAAAGGAAATGAAGAAACAAACTTTTCTAATCCGTATATAGTCTTTATACTATACACAGTAGATTTTCTTAAATCCAAACTATTATTTAACTATTTTTCTTATCTATTTAACAGAGTTTAAGTTGTTAAGTAGTCGAGTTAGTATTTTCTTTTTATGTTTGCGATATTTTTGTTTGTTTGCTATATACATAAATTATTCGTTCGGTCTAGTGTGGATTTGATATACGTAAACACGAAACAATCTGCTTATGTTAGTTTAAAAACCGATCAAAACAACCCACATCAAAAATTTACGATTTATAAAAACGGTCTTAACCTCTTATTCAAGTAAAAATCCCAATAGATTCATTTCGATGTACTTACCTTGTTTGTTCTTGTTGTTGTAGAAAAACAGCATGAAAAACCACTTTATGAAATTAAAAAATAAAAATATACTTGTCAATATTTGATTTTTTATTTATTTTTAAATTAATTTTTTTTTTATTATTAAGATGGCAATTTTTTTTTTATTGTTTTCCTAGGAAAAATAAGAATTCTTTTCATACATGATATTTTTTAATATAAGGGATGTAAGATTTTCTTCTCTTGTATAAAAATTATTGTAAATATTTGAATTGGAAAACAAATTTTGTGGTTGTGACATTATGAAAATTTGTTTAGTTTTGATGTTGTTGTTATCAAAAATAATATTTGCTCAATAGCTAGATGGATGGGATTACAATTGGTTGGTAGACTAATTTTGGTTTAGTTTTCCAGGTACGTATATTGGATGAGACCACACCCATCAGCTAATAAAAAAAAAATCATATCTGTCTGATTGTATGTACACATAAGGGTCTAGTTTTAATTATTTTCTACAAACAGTGAACGTAATTTCTGTTTTCAACTTTATCCTTTTCCTTAATTAAAAAGATTATTTTGTAGCAACATATTTGTATAGCATAGGAAATATGTTGCCAAATATATACAACATTTTATTTTTTATTTTTTTTTGCAAATTACTACAACTCTGGACATTTTTTGTATCGTACAATTTTGCGATTTAGAATGACGTAAGCAAAAAATTTCGTTTAGATACGAGGAATGAATTATGAGGGTAACAAAGTAAAGTATACGAGTAAAAACGTTTTTTTTTTTGTTTCGGTATTTTGGCCAGACAATTTTATAAAATTCATCATATTGGAGTTGTATCGAATTGGAACACGACACATTCATTTCGTTGTCATTTCGATTTCGTCCCAGGTGCAATAATCGCAATAATACCGTCGAACATACAATAGAAAATGAAAAGTTTTTCTTATAATGTCAACCACCTTTAAAGTAAAAGAAGTTGTTCATCTCATGGGAATTTCTTGTTTTTGTCTTACAAATTTTTATTTAAACATAAAACAATACACGAAACAAATTTTAATTGGAAAACTTGAAACCACATTGGTAAAATTTTGTTAAATATTTTTTCCGATTTTGAACAAAGAAACTTCCAAGTAAGTACCCCACTATATGTACCAAAATAAAAGCCACTGAATATTTTATTCCTTATTTAAAAAAAAAAAATCACAGCTGAATACTAAAAAAAGCTGAGATTTCTATCTCTCCGACGTACAAAAAAATATTGTAATAAAATGAAATCCTATTACAAAATAATAATATTAATATCACATTGTCATCATCAACATCTTTTTGGTACATTTAATAAAAAATAAAGCTTTAGAAACGAAGAGAGAGCTTTTATTTTGTGAGTCTGTTACAAAAACAACTTTACAAGATGTATACATAATTTGGAAAAGGTGGAAAAATGATAATGCACACACACATACAGAACATTAAATTTTATTTTATTCTTTGTAATTACGTTGAAATTAATTTAAATGATCTTATTATGTTCTTTTAAATATTTATTTTATTTTATGATCTGATGGAATGCAATTTTTATGTTGTGTGATAATTGGAAGGTTTTGTATTATCTACATTCGTCTACTCTAAACTATTCAATATTTATTTGCATGCGCCCATTGTTGATTCTTAAAAGATTTTCATTTATTGTATGTTTGGTCACGTAATTTTAATTTACAAGAATTTTGGTTTGATGAACTTTATATATGGCTCCAAGAATTATGACTTTTGGTGCGTACTTATCGATAAAATTCAAGTGATTTACTGAATCTCGGAATTAGTTTTTTTCTATATCATTCCCACTTATATTCACAAGAAATTAAAATTCACGACTAACACCAGAAACCTTGAATTTTTAGCACATAAAAATTGTCCCATGCCTGCGAAAACTAAAAGTATTTGAACTCATATAATTTAAATACGAGTAAATGCGGAAAACTCATAAAATAGGAATGTGCTGCACATCCACAAAAAAAAAACTAACAATTTAATGATATACAACTACAGAAACAAAATATAATTTTCCAAACTCGAGTTTTTTCTATTTTTACTTACATATCTAAATGAATTGAAGGTGTACGACGACTAATATAACAAAATTGTCGTTAGTCACGTTCATCACAAAATTCTAACGATATTATTATATAAAGTATTTTTTGCTAATTACTTGTAATCTCGCAGAGAGGAAAAACAGCAACAAAACATGTAATAAAAAATGAACGACATTTTTTTTTTCTTTTAATTAAGAAGTTTTTCTTTTGTTTTTTTTTTTATTTGCGAAATTTGATAAACATAAACATAAAATTTGCGCTTTTTATTTCGTTTTTACACAAAAATTTATTTTTACACTATATTTAATTATTATATAGTTAAGTATTTTGTAAACACCCTCCCTCTTGGTTACCACCCACCCACTCATTTAAATATTTAAATTTATTTTAAGGATGAAATGTTAGAGAACCAAAATTCTCGAGACAAGATTCTTAATTTGACCTTTTTCTATAGAAGATATTATTTTGTTTATGATAGTATATAGAGTAGAATCATAAAAATGTTCATAAGATCAATGGCTTTTCCGAGAAATTTTCAGAGATAATGTAATTGGGAAGTATTGAAATAGAAATAAAGAGGATTTCATTTTCACCTGAAGGTGAAATTATATTTGTTATTGTACATGTTTTAGGTAAAAATACACACGCACGTTACATAAGAAGGAAATCTTTAGTTTAGCTTCATAATTACAAATCACACTGACGTGATTTTTCGTTTCATCACCGTCATTAAAAACTTCGATTTGATTTTAAAAACCGCACTTGAATCTAAATTACGATATTATCCTCGATCTTAAGATTTTTTCCTGCCAAAAAATGAAGATTTTTTTTGTCGTTTTTAATGGTTCTTGTTGTTGTTTCGACCATAAAATTTAGAAATAAAATAGACGAACAAAAAAAGTTTCGCGGTTTTTCTTTACAATTTTTCTTCTTTAATTTTGTTTATGACACTTTTCATTTCTTGGTATTGTTTTTTTATCGTTTTAATCGATTTCCACAGCATAATAAATCACAAAACAGTTTGTTGAACCTTCAATTTGACATGCGTATACCGATCAATAGATGGAAACACTAAATCAAATTAAATTTAATTTGAAATAAATACCTGTTTAAGTAACTGTATCAATTTACCCACATCCAAAATTTAATTAGTGAATTAATTTACCTTACATATACCTTTCACGAGAAATGTTAAGTGGGAAAAATCGACAAGAAAATGGAAAAATAATTATCTTAAATAAATTCTCTCTTTGATTAATTAAATATTTATCGTATCCTATTCAATTATGAATTCGAACGAGAATGAATTTTATGTACATATTCTACATAAATTAACAGCACAGTTGGTTTTGTGTAAATTTATGATTGGTTTTATTTCGAAAACTATCGCCATTACAGAAAAGATCATCGCTTTCTTATTACCATCCTCCCATATCATTAAAAAATAAAAAATAAAAAATCCACCCATTAAATTTTCACCAAGTACATATGTATACTATAGTACTCGTACATAGTAGGAAAACAATTTTCTTTTTTTACATTTTATTTAAAAACATTGTCGTCATAATAATAATCATCCCTTTAGAATCTTGTACCCTGCGAGTACAAAATTCCACCATTTTTTTATGTATATTGGGAAAGCAGCAGAAAATTGTTTGTGTAGGTATGTATGTACGAGAAAATAAAATAAAAATAAATAAATTCTTTTGTTTGATTTTTATTATTATTCACGAAAATGTAAAAAAAAATAACGAAGAATATTTAATTAAAATAAAAATTTTCCTCATCGCTGGCAATTATTGCAAAATGCTTCCATTTATACTACATATACATACTCGTCGTATATAAGACGAAAAATGTATAATATAATATTAAATATGTATAAAAAAAAATAAAATAAAATTCCAGACACATAAAATATATAAAAATAATAATAAAAACCATAAGAATAAGAAAATATTTTTTACTCGTACTCGTACTTTGTATTATTTTGTGGTTACAAAAAAAAATATTTTTTTCCGGAATATCTTTTTAAACTTACACACAATCAAACCAGCAACAACTAAAAAAGGTGACTTAAAATTAACCGCACATAAATAAAAATTGTTTCTAATTAAATTCAAATAAAATATATAAAATTATTAATTTTTTTTTTTTGAAAACCTTAATTTAATGGAAAGTGGGAAATATAAACGAAAAAAGGAATATTTTTTGAAGGTTTGATGTTGACAATATTACCTTTAATGTCGACAAATTTAAGCTGAACGCTGATGATGGTTTTACGAGATCGGTTTGTTACCCTAGGGTATTTTTTTTCCGAGCTTGTTAACCAATCAAATCACTCATGGGTGAATCACGAGATCGCTCAGCTGTTCCTTAACCAATCAATCACAAAAAAAAAAAAGAATGGAATTTAATTGATTTTGGAGCTTGGAAAATATATCACAGAGTAAAATCCCACCATAAGTATAATAAAATATATATTTACGCTGCTGACTTAACATCCATGTTGGTAGTAATACAGTAAAAAATTATAATAAGCGTTCTTCCTTGAGAAATTTACCGCAATAAATAACTATACTAATTTTAGTCATGATACTTGACACCAGATGCCGAAAGCATCTCAATTACATATTTCTATTTTTCGTTTTATTTCTACTTGATAACTTGATATAAAAGGATTAGTGTTTTACTTTGGTAATTGGAATAGGAATATGAATGAAAATTGTGCTCAAAGTAAAAACCAAGAAAATTTTTTAGACCAACTGATAAAGTTGGTAACCAAAATGAAATAAAAAAGAACAGATTTGTCGAGTAAGCGTTTGCGTTATAAGTTAATCGCGAAATTTGTAAACACAAAACAAGCCGAAAAGAAATACTCCATAAGTACTGTTGTAGTAATGTTACTGATATCAAATGAGGCTAAAGACCAAATGATATTAATAAAAATTTGATTAACACAATTCTTTTAAGGGGTTTAAACGCTGTTAGAAATTTTAAAACATCGATTTATTTTATTGTATTTTGGAATGTATATACATATATTTGAGCATATTCTCTAAAGATTTGAAATCGATCCGGAAATTATTCTTGGAGATACACGCCTTACATATGCGTTGAACAAAAAAAAATTAACGATGTATAAACCTCTTTTGAAATGTGTTTTTCTCAAAACGGTGTTTTCATAGTCGGTGAGCACTATTTCTTAAAAACGGCTCAACCGATCGGTCTGAAATTTTAACACAACCTACTCAGATATATTTTTCAGGTATTGATCGAAGGAATAAGATTTCCGATAATTATTTCTATTTTTTTAAACAATTTAATGAAAAAATTTTGGTCGAAAATCGGATTTTTTTTTTTCGGAGTTGCCATTTTGGCAAAAATCAAAATTTCGTCTATTCCTTTGATCAATATCTAGATTTATCTATCCCCTAATTGACGATCGGAGCCGTGGTTTTAGACAACATATTTATAGCCCCTTCACTTCAAAAAATTTCCGCTAGACAATATTTTAGTCGTTCTGCGAGCGCTGATGCTAGTTTTTCTCATGGTCGCTTCAGTTTTATTTTATTCCGACAGGTAGTGCTTTCTCTACATTTACAATCGTCAATAGAATCTTCTGGTTTTTTTATTTCAAATAATCCAAACCGGGGATATCTTGCTCACCGCTAGACACTTTTTTTTGGAGGACCTCCAGGAGACCGTCTACAGAAGAAGTGTAAATTAATATTTTTTAATAAAAAAAATGCCGAAATACTTAAATCTTGTACTTGTCAAATAAAATCCCTTTTCAGAAAAAAAATCGTAAAAAACAATTTTTTTTGGCCTTGTAACTGCGTATAACCCTTTTAATTAAATAAACTTATCGCTAATTTTCGCCATTCGAAATAGTTGCTCTGGTGGTGGAGATTGCAACTATAGATTAGGGTGACTAGATTTTTTTGGAGTGAATGTGGTACACAGGTAGAATGGGAATTTTAAAACTAAAAATGTGTTTGTTAAACTATTTTAATTTTTTTTTATAAAATTAGAAATTCTTAAATACAAATACAAAAAAAAAAGAAATTTGCATTGTACGGGGCACAAAGTATATTCTAGTAAATTTTTATAAAACCCCATTAAAAAATATCATTGATGGAAAATTGCAAGGCTAAAGTTGAAGCCCAGAGTTTCTGATTATTTTCTTTGTTTTTTAATTATCCGGAGTCGGAGCCGGATCCCTGAGGCGGCTCCGACACCATTTTTTGTGTTATTTTCATATTCCACTAAATTGTGAAATAGATATTGTGTTTAATAGTTTCACATGTCCTTGAATTATAATCTGAAAATGAATTTCGGTATCACTTCATTTGCCCGAAAAAAATATAAAATTTCAAAATTCAGAATCATAAAACAACTAAAATCCATAAACAAAATCATGGAAAAATCAAATTTTTAGATTTAGTTACAAATTGAAATATTTCTGGTCTCCATAAATCAGTAGAAGCGATTCGAATGATAATAATCCTTTGATCCATGTCTGCAAGATTGAGGAAGCAATTTTCAGGCTCATAAATATTTAGAACTCTTTATAGGAAAAATCGAATTTTATAGAAATTTTATAAATTGTAATTTTAGCTTGGGCTGGATTTGCTTTTTGTGGATTTTCCCTTGTGAATTTCTTTGTTTCTGGATTCTCTTTTTCTAGGTTTTTCTTTGAAGATTTTAAGTTTCTGAATTTTTGTCTAGATAAGGAATAGTCAAAAGTTATAGTGGTGTCTTATTGTTAGTCGGATTCGGAGCCAGAGCCAGATCCAATCAATTTTTCTCAGACTCCACAGCCCTGAAAAATTGGCTCGACTGGTTTTTCAAATGTTAAGCAACAAAACAGGTTTGAAAATATTGTTGAACACGAGATCTGTACCAGGTTTCATTGATGGGAGCCATCACTTTAGTCATTAATTTTGTTAAACTACATTTTGACTGCTAATATTAATGGTAGAAGAGTGTTTCTTTTTCCATAAGTATATATTGAAATTTTAACGTTTCAGTACTGTTGGAAACTTCATAAGCCATTTTACAGTCTTCCTCAATCTTAATTCTGAGGTATCATCGTTAAAGAAATTCTACTAACTTTGAACATACTTCTAACGATGTAAACTAGTGTTTGCTATAAAGTTTTAAGATTCCATAAACCATAGGCATTAGCGAAAACGAACGAGTTTTGCAAACATCTAAAACTATTTAGTATTCAATATCAGTTTCATTTAGAATTTCTTGAGCTACCTACGAGTGCTCCAATGGTATATCTTTAGAGATAACCAGCTGCAGATTAAATTGCTTTGTGTGCATATACAACCTCTTTCCATAACTTTTAGCATTTTATTTACATATGCAAGTATGTATGCAAGTTTAAATATACTACTGTGGCCAAAAATTAAAGCAAGTTTTCAATTTAAATCGCGCTGGTAAATCCCACATCATAAATATTTTTTTTCTAAGTTCGCAGCATTATGATGACATCTGTGAAAAATATAATGTCAAAACATTCATTAGTTTTTGCTTTACGCTTGGTTTTATACGACGCTAAATGTGCTTTCGGCGATTTTTACAATTTCTAATTATGTTGATCAAAAAAGTTGCATTAAATTATGTTTGCGGAATGAAATTTCGGGTGTAGAAACGTTAAAGATTTTGCAGAAAGCCTTCGGGGATCATTTCAAAGAAGGACCAGTTCAAAGAAGATCGTGAAAATGTTGAAGGTCATGTTGACAGTTTTCTTCGATTATCGTGGTGTTGTCCATTTAGAATTCCTTCCACCCGGCCAAACCGTCAACAAACAGTATTATTTGAGTGTTATGCGTCGTTTGCGTTAAGCTATTCGCGAAACAATTCTTGGTATTTGCTCCACCATAATGCACCTTCTCACACTGCAATCATTCTTTGTGAGTTTTTCGCCAAAAATTCGATCCATATTGTTCCGCAACCACCATATTCGTCTGATTTAGCACCGTGTGACTTCTGGCTATTCCCGAAACTCAAAAGACCACTGCGGGGAAATCGTTTTGAGACGATAGAAGAATAAAACGTGAATCGCTACGCGATCTGAAGGCCATCCCGGAAGGCAAATTTAATTCTTGTTTCGAAGACTGGAAAATACGTTGGCATCAGTGTATTATGTCGGGAGGGGATTACTTTGTAGACGACGAAATAGATTTGGAAGAATAAATAAATATTTTTTAGAATAAATAAAAATTGGTTTTATTTTTTGGTCACAGTAGAAATTCTGTGGAAAATTTATGTGTGAAATGTGTGTGGTACATTCGATTCTCTTGTGGTACAAAATATGGTATAGTTGCCAATGTGGTACGTTATAAATAGTTCAAAAGGGAGTTCAATACCACACAATGTGGTACGTATGGTCACCCTACTATAGATGGAATAGGATTATTCTATACCAATAAACAGTTTAAAAATTACACTTCGTATTTGTCCTCGTGTTTTAAATTCTAGAAGAAATTTATTGAAAACATTTTATTTAAATAAACATTAACAGATATATTCCTAATATCCCGACTTGTTTAGTCATAATATCTCTTTAACATATTTTTTTTCCTTCCACTGAACTTAATTTTGTAATTGTTTTTAAAGATTATTCTTAACATTTAGTTAGTTTCGCGTTAACATAATCAAAAGTAATAATTCGAATTAATTTTTTCTCGTGGAGGTACAGCTATAATCTATACATAAAACATTTACTGTTTATTTCGTTTACCTTCCTTTTGAGGCAGGTAAATTCATTTACTGGATTTATTGTATTTACCGTGACTATTGTTCACAGCCTTAGTTGTTGTTTTAGCTATATAAACATATCTGTGTTTTTTTGAGAAATTAGTTAACTGCATTTTTGTCGATTTTGAGTTATGAATGAAAATCATCCTAAAATTGTGAAAATTTTCAGATAACTTTGCCAAATTTCGCTTAATTTCCCCAAAAAAAAATTATTGAAAGTGAATAACTGCTTCAAAAAAATAAATATTTTTATTAAATAAAAAGATAAGTGAAGTTATTACTATATTAGTTAAATTTAAATAATTTTTTTTTCAATGAACTTGTTATAATAAGTTATATAGTTTCTATAAAACAAAAAAATATTTTTTTGAAACTACATACATGTATTCCATTTTATTAAATATAAATAACTTCAATTACCGACTTGCTATGAAATAAAAAAAATGCCTAAATGATTGTAGCATTTTTAAATGTAGTTAATTCGCCATTTCGCATTGGATGTCTCAATCGATCGGATGTCTTTATATTTTTTCTACTTTTCTGTGTATTTATTGTTCGTATAATCTTAATTATAATAAACGTAATCTTATTCTTTAGTAAACCGTAGGTTGCACATAATATATTAAAATTCTTGTGATCTAAAAAAAAATATTGTATTCTTCATAACCCCATTTTTAAATTTTGTTTTATGTTGTTAATAAAGCACGTTCGTAATTTTTGTAAATGTAGCAACGTCGGTAATAATATTATTATGGATACTACTGACGAATTATTTAGATCATCAGACGAAGATGATTATTATGTTGATCATTCATTATGTTTATCAACAAATCCTAAAATTTACAGAATAATTTTTGATTTTCATCCAAACTTTTTAATTTAAGGAAATATTTTCGTTTTTTTAAAACTAGTTATCTTTACTTAAATATTTATAAAGAGCCTCTTGTTTGTTAATAAAACTAGTTATCTGCAGATATCGACTTTATATGAATTTAAATTCAGATAACTCAAAACAGGATATCTGATATATTTCAATTTTACAGCAAAACAAAACTGGTTTTACATAATATGTTTATGTAAATTGATTTCTGCCATCGTCTTAATTTGATAATACAAACAAAATAAATAAATTTTTCAAAATTATTTGAATTATAGTCATTTTTGTTGTCTTTTTGCAGTTAACTAGTTTCTCAAAAAAAACATATTATAGTAAGCCAAAATTAATTAAACAAAAGTTTCAATAATATATTTTTTCACTGAGCATTTATGCTAGTACCACTATTGATCAACACTTAAAAAAATTATTTCGCTCTTTCAAAATAATTTCATTTTTTATTTTTAATATCTCTCTAGAAAGAGGGAGCAAGAAAGTTAAAAGTATTTCTCCTAATCTATAGTACAGGCCAATTGAAGAAAAATGAATCACCGTCGATCAAATATTAGGGAGCGATATTTTTTATAACACACAAATTGCTCTTTGAATATCATTAAATAGAGAAAGTTCAATTTGTAACATTTTTTTTATAATTCTATTTATGTAAAATAGTAGAAAATAAATAAGGGAGTCTCCGGTTGTGGGCACAGTTTTGTTTTTGACCCATAATTTTCCTTTATAACAAAATTTCTCTTCAAACAAACGACACATTTTCATGATTAGAAATAAAAAAACAAAAGAACATTAAATAAAGAACTGTAAATTTTATATTTATATTTATTTATCACATTGAATATGCTTTTAATCACTAAATATTTTCAGTATTCCCCCTGATACTCAAAATGTGAGTAAAACTTGACTATTAAAATGTCGTTAATTAATTTAGCTGATACTTGGTTGGCATCGTTGATCTAATATTGACAGTTTTAATGAGGAAAAACATCTTTCGACACTACATTGAGTATATCATTTCCATAATTGCCCAATAGTTCTTATTTACGTCTAAACGTCGTAGATTATCATCATATTTATAAATATTATGAATAATTTTGAAACAGCGAATTTTTTTTTTAATGTTTATCAACACAGGTAAAGAGCATAATCGCATAGTGAAAAAATATATTATTGGGAGCAAGCGCGAAAATTTTTATAAAGAGCGATAAAAAAATGAAGACGCAATAGCGGAAGAGCAAGGAGCCATGCAATAAAATAATGTTCTTCAGAGCGATGTATTTTTTTTACAGTATCGTTCCTTATGAATAGGCTTTTAATATTTTTTATTATCGCTCTTAAAAATATGAATATCGAAGAGCGAAATGCCATCATGTTTTATCGATAACTAAAATTAAAATTGGTTTTGATGTTGGACCAAATTATTTTCAAGATTTAAATTAAATCGACTATTTTCATATGAGTAATTACTACAATTTTTATTTTAGCAAAAAAAATTATATTTGTGGTAAAATTAAAAGTTAACATAAATTTTTAATAAAATTAAGCTTTTCTGTGAAGGGCCCACAGTTTAAAGCCTCTCAAAAAAAAGTTTCAAGAATTGGACCATTATCTGCTTTTTTTAAATTTTTCTTTGATTTCGCTTTTGGCTATAAATACCAACAACTCTTTACCAAACTCAAAAGACAGTTGCAGCCTAGTCATTTGTATTAGAAAATTTCTTTGTGAGCCCTTTGATGGGAATAAATAATTATTTGTGACTCGTAGTTACCTCAGGTAGCTAATTGGGTTCGCTAATAAATAGAATGCCTCACTTAACTTGAGACTCCTAAATATTAGTATACCGAATTGTAAAAAGTCGTTTCAGTAGAGTTTTTTTTGTTGTAGGAAAAATAGTACATATACTAAATATCTTGAATATGCCAACAAGTTCAACCTATTTTTCTCATGTAAAGCTTTTGGAAAATAAAAGACAAGTAAAAAAAAGTTTCAGACATAAGTTATTTGGTTTTTTGTCGTAATACAAAAAACCAAGTTATCATAAATAATTTTCGAGTTTCACTGTTATCCTTAAGCTGATTAGGTGAAAATGATTTAAAATTTAGACAATGATTTGAGATATATTTTCTGTTCTGCCACCTAAATAATCAATCATTTTTAGGCCAGTCAGACTGCCTTCTCATCGAGGAACCATGCCTTCCATCCAATAAACAAAATAGTGCAGATTTTTTCACCAAGATAAACATAAAATCTATTTAAGCTCGAAAGCGAGCTTTTGGTGACTGGTCCAATAACTATATTCTTTTACTGATGAATCCAAAATGGCTACGGTCCACGTTACACAATTAAAACGATGATGATCGAGTCTACTCATATCATGGCGTTTTTCCCATATCTAGGATAAAACAAAAATGGCACGCAAAAATAATGGAAAACTACACTATCCTATGCGGAGATAGAAAGACCTGGTTTTCAACAAATGTGGTTCAGAGTAAGGACTTATCCAGATCAGTTTTTTAATCCGGATCCAATTTATTTTTACTCGCCCAAAAAAACGAAATTTATAGGATTTGGTCAAATTTGTTAAAATGTTTTTTAAACGTAAAAATCACGGATAAGATTTTATAGTGAGATCATGCCTTAAGAACTCAGTGCCACGGCGTTGTGCTTACATCAGTTGACTATTAGAAGATGAAAATTATCTACTGAAGTGAGATTAATGAGAATGATTTGTGTGTGAAAAATTTCCCTTTTTTGTAGAAATAACAATTTAAATGGAATAATGTCTAGGTAAATAGAGCCTGATACCGAGGCTTAAAGCTGAGTTTTGAAATTTGGCAGATTTAACTGCGTTAATCAAATATGGTTTTATTTTAAAATATATTTGGAAACGTAAAATTAAAAATTTATATTTAAGAACATTTGTTCTATAGGGAATACGATTTTATACCACCCATCCAGTAACATTTACTTAATTTTTAATACATCAATGTCAAATTCGTACAACCTCATCATAAAGTTATATTTATTTTTACATCGTTTCTTGTGTGCTGTAAGCGCAAGGAAATACATTTTATTTTCATGACGGGATTTTGCGAATTTCCCTGTGTGTATAACTAGAAGAAAGCGGAAAATTTATGTATTTAATAAGGTAGAGCGCGCAAGCACAGCGATATAAAAGCTGATTTCTTCTTCATTTTTTTTTGTAAATAAATGCTACTTTCTAGTTTTTCATTCATTTTTAAAAGATTATTATGTATAAATAGATTTTCGTATTTTCATTTTCATTTTATTTTTTTCAAGTCTGTAGATTTTCATTTTAATCATATTTTTTTTTTTTCAGTATTTCATCTCTTGAATCTTGACTTTTTAGATTCCTTTTTTGTTGTTATTGTTTTCTTCATATTATTTCTATAACAACAAGAAGACGAGATGAAATCGTTCATATACATTTATTTAGTATGTGTATATAGATTTGGCTTTATAAAGCATTTTTTATATATATTTTTTGGTAAGGAATTAATTTGAATTGTTTAAACGATTTAATATATTAGAATGAGTTTTTCACCACAGATTATGTTGTTATATACGTAATGTCTAGGTTTATGAATAAATTATTCCCGAGTCAGCGATATGTAAATGTTGTATCTGTCCGACATTGATTTTTATCATAACAACAAGGACTTGTATTTATGCAAGAATGATGTATTAGATACATGGATACGCTATGTGCATGTAATTAGCTTAATTGTGAAAATGTTGGTTTCGAGACAAATTATAATGTTACAACATGTAAGGTATGTAGATAGCGCTTGTCTAATTTCCTTTTGTGATGTGAATTTAAATTAAGTGTAAATGACATGTAGATGGAAAAATGAAAGTTTTCATCGCTCCTTGATGAGAGGTTATGTTGTTTTTAAATATTTTAATTTTCATATAAAATGTATATATAAAACAACCTTTTTATAACTTTTCGTGTTTTGTTGCTGTATTTAAAAAAAAAAAACCATAATAGTTACTTGTTTATAGTCCTCTTTACGAACGTTGGTGTATTCTATATTGTTTGTATTGTTGTTGTCTGTACCAGTGATTACTATTACTTTTACGATAATGATTATGATTATTATTTGTTTTACTCCAGATAGAAGGATATTATTATTATCATCATCTTCATTCATCTATTGTGTTTGCCTCTTATGTATATTTTTCATGTTAACATCAAACATTAAAATCATAAATTTTTTTTTGTTGTTGTAAGTATATGACAAAAAGTTTTAACCTTTTATATAAATATAAACAAAAAGTAAAATTTTAAGATAAAATTATTTATTACTTTTTAATTTGTTCATGAACCATAAAATTAAAATATTTATAAAAAATAAATTCTGCAACATAATTTTTTTTTTTTTGGAAACCTACCACAACCAAATTCCTTTTTCTTTTACGTTTTTTTCTCCAACCAACCAAAAAAAAAAATTGAATTTTTAATTTACGAGGTTTTTGTGGTCGTAATATAATTATGAAATTTGTCTGTGGAAATATTTCGTCTCCAGAATAAATTTGGTTATTTGAGGCTAAATCTTTGTATTGCCCCGGTAATTTCCTGTATCATTATAATAAAACTTTAATTTAATTAATCAACAATGTAACCTTCATGCTTCAGTTACTATTGATAAAATGATTTGTATGCATATTATATAAACAATCTAAAATTTTTAAGATTTATATTTTAACAAGCAATTATGTTCTCTAAATTTTTAAGCCAAACCAGATGGTACAAAATTTCTCAATTCATAAACCAAAATTATCGATTGCTCCACCCAACCAACACAGGATGAGCAAATAAGATGTATCTGCCATTGTTGGTGTTCTGCGTACCTAAATAATTTCATCCATGTTATTTATTATTCTTTTATTTATGATACTTAAAAAACAATGTCTCCTTTTTTTAATTTTTTTTTTTGTTTTTTTGCTTTTATCATCCATTCACAATACTTTTATCTCACGCTTTAAGCATTAAGCTCCAAAAACAATAAAAAGCACAACGAAAACAATTTCTAATTAAATTTTCTAAAAATAATAACAACAACAACAAGCTAAATAAATCGAGACATTTTTAAGATTTAAATAATAAATTCTTTAAGTATTTTAAGAATATTGTATGTATGTATAACCGAAATAAAATAGAAAAACTTTTCACCTTGTTTTATTTATTCTAGTGCGGGTGATTTATATAAAACCACCCCACTGCTATATAAACTAAGATGTTTGGCGTATTTTTATAGTTTATAGTCGCGTCAAAAATACGATATACGTTTATTTTTTGTAGTGCTTTTGCTCTCTGTTTAGTGGAGTAATAAATTTTCCGAATATTATTTATATACTTTTGATGTATACACATAAGTAAATAAAAATAAAATTACGATTTTTTTTTTGCGTTACACATAAACCATATTTGGTTGACAAAATAATAATAATTTTTTTTTTTAAAAAAATATAAATCATTCGTCTTAATGGTATTTTTATATTATGTATTTATATATAAAGTTGTGTATGAAATCGAAGATGTTATTTTAAATAAATTTTTTTATTGGTTATTTATTTGCAGATGGAAGATGAGGGAAATCATGGCAATGATGAAACAAGATTATTTATTTTGTCTTCATTAGCAGCACATCAAAAAAGTCGTGTATCGTGTATTCTATGTGAAGAAGCAATGTATGTGTTTGATCGTTATCCACTTGTTGATGGATCATTCTTTTTAAGTCCGAAACAACATTCAAAAGGATGTATTGAGGTATGTAACAAATTTATTCTAAATATTTTTTTAATTTGAAATGTTTTCACCTTGTGGTTTGTATTATATCAGATTTTTCAAAGATGAGCCAAATATTCTAAAGCAACATATAATTACAAATAAATACTTTAGCCAGTTTTTTTTAATGAAAGATCTCAAGTTTACACGATTTCAATTAGGTTTTCTTTTACAATATTCTCAAAACGATTGTGAAAACTCCCCGAAATTTATTGTAAAAATTCAGTCCACCAAAAACTTTATTCAAAATTTGATTAGTTAAGCGGAGAATGGGTTAAACAAGACACAAGCAAAATATAGAACAATTGAAAAAAAGTTGTAGCTAGGATAAATAGTTCTCATTTACCTCAATCTTTTAAAGCCGATTTACATTCAATGAAATTTTACAAACAAGGTAAAACGAGGTAACTGGACAAAATTATTACTATCTGGCTTTACAAAAACGCACTTTTCTATGTTAATCACTAGACCTGCTTCGAACAATTTCTTAAAAACAGTTTTCAAATGTTCCATGTGTTTCTCGAACGAACTGGATGGCACCAAACGTCAAAATAGACGAAAACAAACTGCAATCCGAGCAAAACAGAATGCGTTAACCTTTGAAAAGATTGTGCCGTGTTTCTCAAGCCGAAAGTCACCCTATAAAACTCGAACAACACGAAAGGCGTAGTGGTGGCTTTTTTTGGGATGCCACATGGTTCGATGGATAGTTGGTGATACGCCCTAACCAAATTCAATGTTGTGAACACAACACAACCGGTGAGTGCTTGTGTGGTAATGGGTATTGATCAGGTATCGTATCGAGTCCACTCATTATTCCTTTTTTTTAACCAGATGCAGTGGACAACACGGACTTTTTCACGGACTGACGTTTTATCAACCATGGTTAAATATGGACAATTTGTTTTAGTTAAAGCTTCGATTGCAAACCGTGAAGTTTGAGGGTCAATGTTTCAACATTTACGAATGTCTACTAAAATGCCGGTTGCCTTTAAAAATTCGGCTCTCAAAATAGGAAGAGCGACGTTAGCCACGAGAAATTTTCACTCAAAAACTGTTTAAGGACCGATATTTAAACTTAGCTGCTGTATACCAAACCCTTTAACTCGCGTTCCATTCGCTGCAAACAAATTAAAGTCCATTACTGAATCCGATGACTTGTCAAAATTCCGTGGAATGACTGACATGTCAGCACCCGTATTTGTTTGCACATCTGGTGTACTCCTAAATTTTTGGATGGCCATCCGAATTGCTGAACTGTCACATACATTTTTTGTGGAGTTGGCAGTTCGAAACGCATTTAACAGCACGATCACCAAAATATCTGTATAGTAAAAGCATTCCTTATTGCGGTTGCGAGTTCAGTGGCGTAACTACAAATTTCGGGCCCCCCCACAAAATTTTTCTTGGGCCCCTACAAATTTTCTTGTACCTAAGAACAAGTAAAGTTTTAGTTAAAAACTTATTTTTTCCTATTGTCCGAGACAGCACGTGATTCAGTTCAGTGGTCTCAAACAAATCGAAATTTCTCGCAATCAATGGCCAATGCTAGGACGATTCCTTTATGTATCGATAAAGCATTACAAATTTCGAGTATAATTTGAAGAATATCAAAAATCTCAAAAATTTTGTATCAAAGTATCTTCAATATTCTAGAAGGTTCTCAAATATCGAATTATCCGTAAGTATGTAAAACCAAAAGAAATCCTATACAATCATAGCCATGTAAAATTAAATAATCTGGACAATCTTGAATAATTTCGAATAACCTAGGAAATTAGAGAAATATCGAAATCTCGAAAAATCAAGTAAATGTCATGATTTAGATTTATATGTGTAACTCTGCAAGTTCCCACAACTCAAAGCTAAGCGCAGAACATATCCTTACAAAATTCGAATAAATTGGAAAATCTTTGAAAATCTCGAATAATTCTACAAATGTCGAAAAACTTTAGAAATCTACAATAAACCGCGGAACAATCTCGATTACCCCAGAAATAATCGATTAATCTCTATATTACCTCGATTGATCTCGAATAATTTCAGTAATACCGAAAAATTTAGATATTAATAAATAGTTTTAGAGAGCTTGTAAAAATTTATAAAACCCACGCAAATTTCGAAAAATTCCGAAAATTCGTGTAAATATTGATTATTTGTCAAGTAATTTAATATTACTACTAGGTACTACTAAGCAAAATCCTATTCTAAGCAAGATAAGGCTAACCTCGCACTAATCACGCATCCCATTTCTATGCTATGCTCCAATAATCTCGAGAAATTTTTGAAATGATCGAAAGATGAAATCCTAGACAAGGATATATGACACATGAGAATTTCTAATTTCCCGATTTAAAATAGTTTTTCAAATTAAACCGGTTTACCTAAAATTAAGTTTTTATTTACCGTTTACCGGAAATAAAAAAGATTCGGCAAACGAGGAACTGTATCAATCACATTCAATCTTTTGCAAATCAATTCAACCTTTTCAAATCAAAACTTAATTTGTAAAAGGTTGAATTTGAAGTGCAAAAGAGGTAAATTTGGAGTGCAAGACGTATTTTACAAATAAATCAACCCAGCAAAAACTAAAATCGTTATCGTTTGATGTCAGAATCTTTGATTTTCACCAAGTTTGGCAAATTTTCTTCTAAATCTAAATATCTATCAGAAGCCATTTTAATTTCTATAGAGTTATGTGTAATTACTCATACATTCATCTTCAGCAACAGAGAAGAAATTGTTGGGTCTCTCTTAAGAAAATATTTAATAGCAACAGGAACAATGTTTTCTACCTCTAAAAACTAGACCACGGTCCTTTGATAAAAACTTCCTAGAAATTTTCCGTTTTGCAAATTTGAACAGGTGATCTACTTTATACTTAATCTGAGCTACCATGTATCTGATCTTGACGTTGAACTAATAATCGAACGCCTTATAACTCTCGTGGGCCCTTTTAGCCGTGGGCCCCCCGCAGCTGCGGGTGCTGCGGGTACCTAGTTACGCCACTGTGCGAGTTGGACCGTGTTCGAGTGCGTGACTTATCCTTGGCAGTCATCAAAGCCGAAATTTGTTGCATGATTTTGGTCTTAAAATTGGCCAACGTTTCCTTGTCTGCTGCAGAATAGTGGAATTGTGACCGACAGGAAAAACTAAAGGAGTGGCTACACTTGCGATTGTATGATCTCAAGCTTGAGTCAAAGTCTCCATTAAGTTATGAGCGTACTCGGCCAAAACTGTTAACGAAACATCGTTCTCGAATGACGTTAATATCAGTTGAATATTCGCTGGGAGGCGACCTTTCCATAGATGTCGAATTAATTTTTCGTTAAAGTTACCGCCTTCGTTCAATTTGAACTGATCCAGTAATTGCAAAGGTTTCTTGTCTCCCAACGACAATTCATGTAGCATTTTATTTAGCCTTATTTTGTCCGACTCTCCACGACCTCTAGTCACCGCTTCTTTAAAAACTGTAAAAGGCATAAAATGTATAAAATTTTCTAAATCACAATCAACAAAATCAAATTTAATTAGAAGTTGCGGGTGGTATATACTAGAATGCCCTCCTAAATCCTGACATGCTTCATAGTATAAACACATATAGTACTACCACCGTAGCTTCACCGGTGAAGTGTTAGATGGCGATACCGATATCGTTTTTAATTTTTCAACAAATTTTTATTTTCAAATTCGCCTAACTTATAGTCAAAATCGCCTAAATGTCATCTATTATTTCTATCTATTAAACTACAATCAAAGTAGTTGCGTCGAAATTTTCTTTTTCGTTCAACCAACGCAAAAACCATATTTCTTTCCTTTGTTCGCGGATTATTCTAAAAAAAAACGAATAAAATCGTAATATTTTTATCAATGAACAAAACAAATACATCCATAATGAAAGAATGAAAAATAAAAATATTTTCACAGCCATTATTTTGTTGTAAAGAAAGGTTTTAATATTATTTTTGGTTAAACATTTTTATTCAAATTCGGTTTCTCTGTTTCGTTTTGTTAACAGAATGAATGCCATTTATTGATTTTGCACGTTAAATTAAAATTGCTTTTAAATGATGGCTGTTAACATGTTAGAAGCTACTTTTGGAAGCAACAAAAAAATTGGTTCATCGAAATACACTATGTACATGGGGCATTTGCATTTAAATCTCACATGTTTTTGTTCCCAAGGATTTTTTTAATGAATTCGATTTTTTTTCTAAATATTACACAGATAATTTTTAAAGAGTATAAGTTTACTTATTGATCATAATACAGAAATTTATGAAAATGTATTTTTTTAAATTATTTTGGACTTTTATCGTCATGAACGTTACTTTACTTTTCATGAACGTTGCTTTACTTATTTTAGATAAATTGTGAAATTCAAAAACATAAATTTAATTTACCGACGATTATTCACATTGGTGATAGAGGTCCACTTCCAAATGGTATACATATTAATCTTTTGTATTTTCAAATTAATAACTTTAAAAATAACGTATTAACGTATTTTTAAGTAACGTTCATGAAATAGCACAAAATATTAATAAAAAAAAATACAAAACCCAAATCTGCTCACGCCCAGATTTAAAAGAAAAAGAAATATGGTTCAAAAATTATACTTTAATTTTTTTTAACTCGTTTATTATAAGCATGAAACTTGAAAACATTGAAATGTGAGATTTGGACGTGTGGACGTATGGTATCTAAACCCGACAATATTTTTCTACAAGGAAATTTTTTTTCGTTGCGTTGATCAAATGCATTGTTTTATTATTCTTCTATTCGCATTATAATGTACACACATAGTTATATAAATACAAATACATATCTTATTTAAATTTTTTGGATTAATTGTTATTAAAATGGAAAGCAAAACATACATACTTCCGAATTAAAATCTAATTAAAGTTTGAAATTTATTACAGGAGGTTTCAAATATAAAACATGTAATATAATAGACTTGTACATTAGTTAAAAAAAAAAAAAAGGTACAACATTCAAATCATTTTAAAAATCAAAAAGCGGAAACCAAATAGGACACAATCCAAGTGGGACAATATCCTGTATTTGACATTGTATTTTTTGTATTACAACTGGAATTTTCTCGGTTCCCTGAATTTATTTCTCGTGAATTAATTCCGACGAAAAAAATTAATTAATTTTGCGACAATTCCACCGAGAAGTTAGGTAAATCATTTGAATTATGAATTAATTCCGCGACATTAAGTATAATTAAGTATTAAATCGATTGCCCTTCGTGAAGGTATAATTTATAAAAACACTACAGTCCGGGCGAATTTCGCAAAAAATGGCAAACACTTTTCCGTAAAATCGGTATAATTCTTAAACCAGCGAATCAAATAAACAGTATTGTAGTTAAATTCGCAGATTAATACGAATTTATTCCTTGAGAACTTAATTCATTTTCAAAACGAATTAAATGCGATAATATTCAATTTTTAAATTCGAATTAAATCTACAAAATATGAATGACTAAATTTCGGGATCCCACAAATAGTTGCAATATGCATCAACATTATGAATCACAAATATTTTTGCATCAAGTTCAATTCAGTTTGAAAGATGAAATATCGTACTTTTCCTCGTTTCTGACCTATGTATATACCTACGAGAGGAAAAATCATGCAAAGAACACACGTCTGAACTAGGGTTCCTCAAACGGGATACTGGTCCCAGAAGTATGACCGGGAAATTCCGGGATTTCTCGGTTTTCAGTTTATCTAGTGTTAGTTGTCTTTAAATAAAATCCGCATAGGAAATTGAGGAATTCTCAAGTGAAATTCTGGGATCTCGATTTCTGTATCAAAAGTATGACCGGGATTTCCTGGTTTTCGATTTTTTTATACATATATACTGGTTTAACTACATAACGGCACAGGAATAATATATTACTAATTAGGGGTTGTCCAACTCTGATTTCCGATTGCCCTTGCACCTGAATATAGAAAGTTTAAATATCCCGTATACAAGTTTATCCATCAATAGCATTTTCAAGTCAAATTCAGGCCGATTAGGAATGAACTTGGTTATTACTTAACCAATTATGATGAAATTCAGGATGCAAGATGGAAATGGGATTCTAAAACTGGATTTATATGATTTCTGGAATATGGCCAATTACGAAGGAGCTTAGGCGTTTCTTAACCGGTTATTATCAAATTCAGCCTGCACTATAGAAATGGGATTATAAAATAATTTTGCATAGGTAAAGTTCTGGAAAATGGCTTATTAGGAAGGAACATGAACAGTTCTTAACATATTATGGTGAAATTCGGCATGCTCGACGAAAATGGGGTTCTGAGATGAGTTATAGTTGAAGTTCTGGAAAATGGCCAATTAGGAAGGAACTTGGTGATTTCTTAAACGATTATGATGAAATTCAGGATGCATGATGGAAATTGGATTCTAAGGTGAGTTTTATATGAAAACCTGGAATACAACCGATCAGGATAAGGAACTTAGCCGTTTCTTTACTGATTAGGTGAAGTTCTGGAATACGGCCAATTTCCTTATAGCCAGTTTCCAGAACTTTGAGTAAAAATCATTTTCGAATACCATTTCCATCGTGTATGCTGAATTTCATCATAATCGGTTAAGAAACGGTCAAGTTAGAATTCTATGGTTGGCGATTCAATCAAAAACACTTTCACAGTTTAAAAAATTGTGCCCCTGAGAATGACAGAATGTACCGTCGAAACGTCGGGTTTTTATTAAATAATTAATAAAAAATGAAATATGAAGCAAAAAACCAAATAAAATTATTTTATTATAACATAAAGCTTAAAAAAGTGAACTAAATATAAATAAGGACCAATAAACGAAAAAAATCTTCTATACAAGCCTCAATCTTTTTAAAAGGCACGTGACACGGCCCATTGTTAGGTATAGAGTTACATTTTTAATTATTTTCTTTTTTGTGTAACCGCCTCTTTTGTAAACAATTTTAAAATTTTATAAATGTGTATATACAGATTTCGCAGATTCAAAATATGAGATATTCTGAATAATTCGAAACTATGGTGATTTTTAAAATTAATACTTCTTACAGCTGATTTTTGAATACTTGCGGTACTCCGCTATCAATTGTTAAATAGTCACTAAATACGTCGTGAACCTGAACACACCGAGTTCGGTCAGATAAACATGACTCAAGCAGGGCATAGGGAGTACCTCCAAACCCAGCGTGCTTCAACTTTAACAGTAATGCTTTGTATGATACGGTATCAAAAGTCTTTGTAATATCCAAAAACAACCCAGTAACCTTCTTACCACTATTCAAACCATCTTAAATAGTGTGCAAAAATCTATAAGAGCATCCTCTGTTCCAATATTATACTGATATCCGTACTGTTACTGTCTGTTGCTAAAAAGAATATTTTTTAAAGAAATGCTATAATTCGTGATTATATTTTTGAAAATATTTTTGAAAACTAGAAAGTTAGGAAATTGATCGATAATTTGAAACACTGAAACGAGAACTTTTTTTGAATAAAGGAATAAGAATGCCAGTTTTCATTTTACTTGGAAATACACCAGAAACTAAAATCACCATGTTCCTTCCTAAATGGCCATTGTCCAAAACTGTATGTAAAAAACATTTTAGAATCCGGTTTCCATCGTGCATGCTGAATTTTATCATAATAGGTTAGGAAACGATCAAGTTCCTTCCAAATTGGCCATATTCCAGAACTTCATCTAAAACTCTTCTTAGTATCTCATTTTCGTCGTACATGCCGAATTTCATCATAATCTGTTAAGAAATTTTCATGTTCCTTCCTAATTGCCCATATTCCATCGTGCATGCCCAATTACTACATTATATACGGCGATTGTCATCTTAAAGTGCAGTGTTTGCACAAAAATCAAAGCAGATCTTTTTAATTTTTTTCTGTATACAGAAAAATTTTATTGTTTGATTGTATAAGTAGTGAAAAATGGTGGTTTTCTTTTCTCATCCTACCTGAAAATGTAGAGAGATTTTCTTCTACGATTTTTCAATCATTAATTCTAAACATATTGAGGATGCAATTTACTGAATAATATTATTGAATTCGAGTGAATTTTAGTTCATAAATATTTAAGCCAAAATGGCCAAATTTACATTAGTAGAAATTAAAGAAGTAATATTTATGCCCGTATTACGGGATTTTTCTTCTAGTTTCATCATAATCGGTTAATAAATAACCAAGTTCATTCCTAATCGGCCTGAATTTTATTCGAAAATGCTATTAAACTGCTATGGATATTTAAACTTTCTACATTTGGACCTAAGGGACAATCAAAAATCAGAGACATGCCAATCGCCAATTAGGCTAATAAACCGACTGAACATCCAATTAACACATAATGCAGTCAAAAATAATCTTCAAAACCGGTTTTAACAATAATGTAATGACCTAATGACATTGGCAATATATTATTGTTTCATTCATCCTTCATTATGAATGTATTTTTATTTTGCTATGCGTATTGCGGTTTTGTTGATTTTTTTTTTTTTCGAAATTATGAATGACGACTACCTCGCTAATCTAAATTAGTAGTATTGGTGTATTTTGTATACACAGTATTACCACAAATCAATATATACAGATCATTCATGTTGAACAAAAAAATGAAACTTGATGGGGTGCTGCAACAGAATAGAAACAAACCTTTCAAAAATATAAATATTTTAGAAACAAACCAATTTAAAATCAGAAATACGCGCCTACTTGGATAAATAGCATTATTACATTGTTGAATGTATGTACATTTGTACTATTTTTTAGCCAAAATTGAATTGCTTCGCTTTTTCTGCTTACTAAGTTTTATAATTTTTTTAAATTACACTTGCTGAGAGAAAAAGAACAAACTGTACACACATTCTTTATATGTATGTATACATTCAACAATGTATTAATGCTATTTATCCAAGTAGGCGCGTATTTCTGATTTTAAATTGGTTTGTTTCTAAAATATTTATATTTTTGAAAGGTTTGTTTCTATTCTGTTGCAGCACCCCATCAGGTTTCATTTTTTTGTTCAATATGAATCATCTGTATATATTGATTTGTGGTATTACGCAGTATTTCAATAATATGAAATATGTTAGAGTAGGATAAAACATGTACACGTGTACAAAACCAATACAAATGTCTATTAAGTATTGTGTGGTTTTGTTTCTATTGTATTACTTGGTTGCTCTTGCATATATTTAGGCGACTACTAGCGTTTTATCCTAAGTGTTTACTAGCGATCGACGCGACGTCTGGAACTTCACCGGTGAAACATTTTTTTCGTATGATGGTAGTACTATATGTGTTTATACTATGCATGCTTCTACGTCAATAAATTTTACCGATAAAAAAACAAGATTCAATATACGACCAAAGCTATTGTATACTGCATTGACTTGACGAGTTTCAATATTCGCAAAGCTATCTGACACATCGTTAGAAGTGATATAAACGGTAGAACCCATAAAACATTCGTCTACCCAGTAGAGACCTGCACAGGTTCGGGCTTACCCGCGCCGGGCATAGGCCCGACACGATATTCGGGTATCAAAAATTATATTCGGCTCGGTTATCAAGAATTATATTCGGGTTCGGGTCATGTCCTCGAGCGAGCTCAAGCCAGCCTAATTATTTTCGTTTACTAAACATTTTAATTTGATTTACGTAAACAGAAATTAAATCCAAAACTAGACACAAATTATTTTATTTGTAATTAAACAACATAAACACGTCACAATCACAACGTAAGAATTTTATTTTTAAAATTTTATTTCAGACGGGTAGGAAACGGGAATAGGAATAAAATTCAGTTCGGGTCGGGCTGGGTTCGGGTAATAATGTCAAATAATCAATCGGGCTCGGACCGGTTTCGGGTAAAAATGTAAAATGACACATCGGGCTCGGGTTGAGTCGGGCCGTTTGTACTTCGAGTTGATTCGGGTACAAATGAAATATTTTGGCCCGTGCAGGTCTCTACTATCCAGCATCAAGAAATTTTTGGTAGATTAAAATCGGCAAAACATTTTGAATAAATTCCATAAATCTTTGATATGCAGCAGCAGTGCTTCCAAAAGGTATGTAAACATAGGGGATTAGGGTATTTAGGGTAACCATGTTTGATACGACCTCACATAATATATAGAATAAAAATGTATGTGTCGTAATGACCTACATATATACAAGGTTGGCATAGGGAATTAGCACAATTTTCAGTTTTGTAAAAAATAGAGGATTAGGGTGCTTAGCACAACCAAGCTTGATACCGTCTCATACAATGTATCGAACTAATGATTTTCCGTTTTTTTTTGAGAAAATCCTGGAAAGCTGACATCATAATGATTAATGAGCTATAAACATATTTGGCGCATTGTCGGGGCTATCCGAAACAATTTTCAGTTTTGAAAAAATAGGAGATGGTGTTTAGGGCAATCTTGTTTGATATGATCTCATATAATCGAACAAATGAATAAATGATTTTTCAGACTTTCTTGAGAAATTTTCTTCAGAAAATCCTGGAAATCTATTTACAAAATTGGCGTATGATATAGGTTGTCGGAAGCAATTTTCAGTTTAGGATAAAATAGAGGATTAAGGTCCTTGGAATAATTATTTTTGATGCGATCTTACGTAAAGGCTGGTATTCACGTACAATTAAATTGCGCAATATAATTGTGTGACGTCAATATTGCACAATAAAATTCTAAAATCTTGAATACAAATTGAGTATAGTGCGCAATGTTCTGATTCTGACGTCACACAATTATATTGCACAATTTAATTGTATGTGAATATCGGCCTTAATATATCGACTATGATGAAATCATTTTCCCAATTTGAGATTTCTTAATTGTCCTGAAAAATTTTAAGTTTTGGAAAAAATAGGGGTAAGAGTATTGTCGCATCAAACACTGTTGTCCTTACGAAGAAGTATTTCTTGGAAAGGATGAGATATTTTGATGTTGGTGAACTACCAACTTATCAAAATGATGGATTGTACATTTATTGAATTCATTTTTTAAATTATACATATTAGTATTGTTTTGGAAATTTATGATGAGTTTTAAAATATTTTACTTTGTTGTCGTATACATACTTACATAATAATAAATAAAATTGAATTCAATAAAAATGTACAATCGGTTATTACCCAAAAATAAAATTCGTAATATCGATACATTGTTTTTTTTAAATGTCGTTGTTACTCTTTCAGTGAACTTTCACTTAAATTTCTTCTTTCCACAATCGGGAATAGAACCTGGAAGAGCCACAATTTTTAGGGTAGATACTTATTTTTAGAACAAACTTCACCTAGGTTTATTAGAAAGTTTAGAGATGTTATATTTCAATTTAATAAAAAAGTTTACTATCTGTTTGAGTTTAAATATTTTAATCTGGCAGTTGTTAAAGTGTCAGGTTTTACTTTTTTAAATAGAAGCTTTTATTTTTTGAAAATTATGTTAGTAGAGGCGTTATAACAAATTTTAAATATGTAAAGATGATTTTAAGAATACCATTAAAAGTACAACTGAGCGAGAAAACAATTACAAACATTTTATTAACAAATAAATTGCAACTGGGTTTGTAAGTTTTTTTACTGATATATGTATATCTATTACTAGAAACATAAACCACAATAATAATTTTGTGCGCATTTTTAATAATTTGAGAATTCTCCAATATACAACAAATATTTAAATTTTTAACAACTTAATATTTATTTAACAGTTTTAAAATTAAACGTACGTTAATTTATTTTTAGAATGTTTGCAAATATGTATACCATTAATTCCCACCATATTATAATAAATTCTCCGTAAACATACAGCCACAGCATACATCACATGATGATGCAATTAAACAATAAAAAAAAAAATATATTACACAGGAAAAATTTAATAATTAAATATACACAAAAATTTAAATAATTTAGGGTGTAAAAAAATGTTTAATTATTAAACATATAACACATATTTTTAAATATTTAAATATTATATTGCCTTTTAAAAAAAAAAATTAAATAAGATATCTCAAGAGAGCTAAAAAGTCGTTGATGGTACGATAAAAATCATCTAATTTCATCTTAAGACGTGTAAAAAGGGTTTGAAATAATAATTATCTTGAAAATTAATTACACACACACAGCTTAAAAATGAAAATTAAATTTTTTTATTTTATTTTATATCGTTCGTTACAGATAAGTTCCTCTTCACTGAAGTATTATTTCCAGCTGAATAGTTCCCAACACAATCCTTTATTCGACTAATAGAATATCCCTTTCCACTTGTCTGTCTGTCTGGTATTCTACTTGATATATACATATATATATACGTAGATACCATTTATTAAAATATTTATGTATCGGGATAGTATTGAGATATTTTAATAATTGGGATAATTTTTTGATTATTTGATACAAAGTGGGATAATCCCGTTCCATCTCTACTATATAAACATATATTCAATGTCATATAACAAATATATAAATGCCATTCTTGTCGAGACAACTCTAAAATATAATATACAACATAAATCCAATTCCATTTGACGACATAATACACAAAATATATACATATAATTGTCTTCGGGAAAATAGTTGACAGTTTTTAAATAAAAACCAATAAAAATTGAAATATATCAAAATTTGTGTACATTGTAGACTTGACTTTCGTCTCTATCGTCTTAATAAATAAAATAAAAAAAAATATTCCTTATATGAAAATTTATATCTTATTTTATATTAACTGACCTAATTTAATGTTAATAAATTAATGTTTTTTTGTTTGTTCATGTCTGGTGAATATTTATATGTGTAAGCATTTATATAGTCAGAATAGAGTTTGCATGAGGCAGAATCAAAAATATATCACGAAACATATATCTCATTTATGGTGGGATAATATACCCCCGCGAATTTTTTTTTTTGTATTTTTTATTGTCATACACGAACAATTATCATGAAATGTCGTTATCTATTTAAAATAAAAAAAAATGTGAAAGGATAATGATATTACAGTATATACAGTATTCAAGAATATTTTTTGACGCGCGGACTAATTGTGGGAAACAATTTAACATCATAATTAATTAAACTCTCGAAACACAAACAAAAACAAACAAAAAAATGGAATAATGCAAAACACCTTGAATTTTAGCTTCTTTTTTATTTTTTATGTGCGATTCTTAAATAGCAGCAGAGTGATGAACTCTAAATACATAGTTTGTACCTAAATAAAAAATAAACAACTTTCAATCCATTCAATTTTGTTATGTCAGTCAGCTCTAATGACTTAATCATGACAGTAGAATTTAACACTGAATATGGTCATGTTTGAAATGTTGTTTTTTTTTGCTATTCACATTTAATTTATTGATGTTAGAAAGTAATTTGTGTTTGGAATTTAATATGATAATTTTAAGAGGCACGAAGTTTAATGAACATTTCACTTGTGCTTTGTGGTAGCTGTTATTGTTTATTGGTTAGGTAAATTATATGTTTGTTAGGAGAGGCGATATGTCTCTAATCGCTCTCTTAAAATTTCGAATTTTGTTCAGTTTTAAAGAATTAAGAATTTGGCATATTTTAAGATCCAATTTCACTATATCTGAATCCTCTTAATTAGGTAGCTTGATTTTGATTGCCTAACTTCTAAAATTCGTTGCGGCTTTCAAAACATTTTTTCATAAAAATAACATTCAAAACTATTCTTATTTCAACTCTATTTAGTTTACTTCGACTCACCCAATTTATTAACAAAGCTTGATGAAAATTTATAATGTTTTTTATATCACCCTTCACCGTGAAATTAAATAAAAAGCGTTTCCAATTTTTTAACTGGCAAATTTCTCTGTGTGGTATGTAATTATGTGTGCGCGACTACGGGTATGTCTCACTCTTGTGTGATTCTGATAATTTTGCTATAAATAATAGCACAAAAATACGAAAACCATTAAAAGGTAAGGTGTGGCTGTGTTAAATTTATTATTGTTTTTATAATTTTGTGTAATTTAATCGCCTTTTGTTTGAATAAATTGATGATGATTTTTGTGTTTAATGAAATTTTTTATTATTATTTATTTATAGGTCAAATATGAAGGTCGATCTCAGTATTTAACTGCCGTGTGCATGAGTTGTTTAGAAGGGATATCACCAGATCGCGTGATTCGTTGCCGATTTTGTAGCACAAAATGGGATGGTGCGTCGTTGGTGCTTGGCACAATGTATTCGTATGATATATTTGGGGCGATGCCATGTTGCACTGAACGTCTTAAGGTACAATTTTAATATATTTTTGATTTTTAAGAGCGATATATTAATAACCAATATTTTTTTTTCTGTTACAGTGCAATAATTGTCATAAGATGTTGCTACATTCGCATCAGCGGCTAAATTTTTACAGTGACTACAGCCATGCAATTACTTGTCCTAATTGCTCAGCGCATGACACACATTTCGTTAAACCATTGGCTTACTGTTACACAAAACAACAACTCCAGTGGGCACAGCAGTGGCCATAACATGAGGCCTTGCTGGATTCTTCACAGCCCATAACAAAAACTCCTATACGTGGCCAGCACCAGCAGCAGCAAACATCAACACCATATGCAACACCGTCGTCATCAACGTCGTCGTCAACCGATCTGGTCAAATCCATATTGAATGAATGGAAAAATTTAAAATTAGGAGGTAGTAATGATAATAATATTTTAGATTTGGGCTTAAATAATAGTAGTAATCTTTGTAATGGAGAATCTAGCGCTGTTTTAGGAAAACAGCTCTGTAATAATAATAACAGCATTTGGGGTAAAACCTCGGTATGGGGTTCACCCCAAAGTCCATCGTCCTCGTCGATTGGCACCCAATATTTTAGTAGTAGTAGTCATAGTAATAGTAAAGAATCACTATGGGCATCGACCCATTCCTCACCCACCACAAATCATAATAATAATAACGCTAATTCTAATGTTAATACAGTCACTAATTTATGGGATAATCCATTTTCAAAATTATCCCAGCAAGCACTAATGCAAACTAAAGAGGCGAACGCCTCGATTTGGAGTATTCCGCGTAATATGCTCAATAGTAATAATAATACTAGTAGTAGCGGTAATAATGGATCTTCATCTGGTTATGAAACATTATTGAATAGTAGCAAAACAATTATTACGACAGATCCATCATTTCGGCTATTACGTCCGCATGATATTATTAGTTATGATTCGTGGAATCAAACGAACAACAATAATAGTAATATTAATAATCCAATTAGTAGTAGTTTGACGGCAAGTCATAACTCTACCCAAAATAATATTAATAATAATAATAATTCATATATTCCTGGTGGTTCATTATCCACGCTAAACTCATCTTTTAATAATATTTCGAATTTGAGTACATTGAGCAAAATAAAAGAGCAACCGGTTGGCTCACTGTGGGCATCACCAAATTCAACAAATAATTTACTATTAAATAGTTCGAATACGAATAATAATAATAATAATAATTCGACATCGAATCAGATTCCAATGAAATTAAATTCGGTAAAAAGTTTGAGATTTGGTTCGCCACCACCACCAACGCCGCCATCGATTGGTCAGCATACTACCGCAACGCTAACCTCGAGTCTTTTAACATCTCATCTATTGAATAATGGCGTGAATTTAAATAATAATTCGGCGGCAAGCTCATGTCTTCAATTATTCTCTGATGAGTTTCTTAATTATTTAAATATGATTAATTAATTAATTTAGCCAATTTTTTGTTTGTTTATAATTTTTTTTTTTTCATTATTGTTTTGTTGATTAGTTTTATTTTTAATTAATTTTGAATTATTATTATTTTTTTTATGTACCAAATTATAATACTTTTTTTCGTTTCATCAGTGAAAATAAAAAGAGAATTTTTTTTTTTAAACAAAATGAGAATTTAAAAATAAAGAGAAATATGTGAATGCGAAAATGATTTTTTTTTTATACGAAAATTTACGATAAAGTAAAAAATGTGTGATCGAGTTAAAAACTCGCTAGAATATATATATATTTTTTTTTATTAATTAAAAAAAATATCGATAATACCAATTTTGGTATATCGATAAGAAATTTGGTTAAATAAATCTATTGGTAAAAAACTATTGGATTACTACGTATATATTTTTTTATGTAAGGCTCGGAATTTAAACAAACATTAAAAAAAAAAAAAATATTTAAAATGCCAAAAATTAATTAAGTGACTTTGAAATTTGTTTATTTAATTTTTTAATTTGAAGATTTCATAGACGTTTAGGAAAGTGATACAATATTTTTAAAATTAATAATAAATTTAGAGTATTCATTATGAATTTAGGTTAGGCTTTTTTGGTTCAGAAAATAAATTATCGCCTAAAATTTTTTATTTATTGAAAAATAAGGAAATTCGAAGAGACTTTACTCGTATACAATACCAATTTAAATTTTTAATTTTTTTTTTTTTGTAATTTTTGAAATTAATCTAATTATTAACTGTTTAGATGTTAGGGTTTACTAGATTTAAGATTTTTTGATATATAACACAAACATAAATGAAATTATTTAAGACAGCCCGAAATTGCCGAATGAATTTATTTTAAATTATTAATTTTCCGAGCAGTATCGAAATTCAAAATTTGAAATACATATACATACTATAGCGAGAGAATAAATGAGTTAATTAATTTTTTTTATTTTTTTGGAATGATTGTGCATTTTTATTTTTTGTTATTTTATTTTTATTTTAAATTAAATTTAAATAATTCATATATAAAATAATTAATATAAATCTAGTTTCATTCAGGTGTTTTTATTTTATTACAATTATTAATTTTAAATATGTTGGAAATATAAAAATAAATAAAAGTGATGAGTGAAAAAACAATTTTGTGAAACATTTTTAAAATAAAAATAAATTTTAAGTGAAAATATATATAAAAATAAATACGCCACTGGATTTCATCATCAACGAAAAAAAACTAAAATCTCTGTAATTTTCCAAACATACATTCATTTTGCGAAAAACGTATATATACATAATATGTTATATGCAATATATTATATGCAAATACATATATTTTTAATTAATTAATATTATTATTATTATTATCGTAAATACATAAGTGTAGCCGTATTTTTAGTGTAATAGTTACGTTACATATTTATATTTAAAAACAAAATAATAAAATTAAAAATTCTATATTTGTGATTTATATTTTTTTTTATAGTTTCTCCGATTAATTTTATTTTATTTTTTATTTTAAATACAATTAGTACCTCAGTGTAAATTAATTTTTACAAACAAATTTATAAATAAAATATCAAATATATAAATATGTATATATACATAAGGGTGTCCCATTTTAAAAGATCCATTCAAATATTTCTTCAGGAAAGTTGCCAATCAAGATAATAGCCTATGTATGTAAAAGTTATATGATTTTTCGAGAGCAATCGATTGTTGACCCAAAGTTTGACCTTGAATCTGCTATCAAGGTTATTTGAAGGTCAACTCTTATTTTTATAGGAACTCCTTCAGAATCGGGAGTCAAAAATGAGGGTCATAAATCGACTGCTCTTGCAAAATACTATAACTTTAATTAGGTTTTTTTTGATTAGCAGCTTTCGAAATATCTGAGTGAGTTAGCCTTTTAAATTGGGACACCCTTTATACATATATATTAAATGAAATATAATACATGGGTAATTTTCCACAACCATATATGATGAATATACACATAATATAAAAAAATATTAAAAAATTGAAAAAGAAAAATCAAAAATTTGATTCTCACAAAATATAAAAAATTAAATATTAATTAAATGTAATTGTAATTATTAAATTAAATTAAATTTCTCAGATCATCTGATGAATCGACGTACAAATCGAGAATCATAGATTTGATTTTTTTTTAACAATTTTTTTAAAAATTTTATTGATTATTATTTTAATTATATTTTTTGTTTTCTTTTTATAAAATTATTTAATGAATAAAATATATAATATATTATATAATATATAATATTAAAAAAAAAATATTTTCTAAATAAATAATTTTTTTTAAATTTACGTTTTTAATTAAAAAAATTATATTTATTATTTTTATTTTATTTTATTTTTCTTAACTGTGCGTTCCCCCGATAGACAAAGTATTATAGTCTACACATTTTCAATAATAAGGTAATGTAGGTCGATTTGGTTGGTAGGTTCGTCGTTCCTCTCTGGTGCAATTAATTAATTTTTTGGGCAAATTTTCAAAATTGATTGTGAGAGGAGTGCTATAAAACAAAACATGTCGAAATAGGTAAGAGAGGGGTAAGTAAAACAAGTTAGAGTAAGATATAGTGTTAAGCTTATTTGGAAGGAGGAAATATACATTTCGTGTTCTTCCGTACCCCTCGATTAATTGGTCTCATTTGGTCTTTAAGGCTTTTTAACCACCACTACACAATATAACCATAAACATTCTCGAAATAAATTAGATTTACAATTTTGGTCAATGTTAAATCCCAAAATTTCCATTTCAAAATTTTAATGTCTGAATTGTTGTTAGCAAGTTGTCATATTTAAAGCTACTCATTCCAAGCCATATTATAATACTATTCAGTTGCACAAATTTGTAAAATTGTTTAATTTGAAAATTGGTCAGTTTCCCAAGCCTGAAAAATTTTCAGAAACTGATTAAAATTTCGCAATAGTTTGCCACCGAAATACGACTGGCAACAATCTCACAAACGTGCAGAATTTCTAAAAACTTTAAAGAATAATTAAAATGTCGCTTTTTTAATTTTGCCACCGAACGCGAATGCCTGCGAAAAATTCCATGGAGCAAAACTATTACGTTATTATTGAAAATGAATATCTAAATAAAAATGCAACTTAGTAAAATTCTAGTAATTATTTAATTTTTTTTTACCAAGTACCTAGTTTTTATTTTAATTGTATAATTTAATTTAAATAAAAATTTTAGTTGAATTCTTTTTATTATCCCTCGTAAAACTTTCTTCCTCTTATTGTAATTATTATCATATATTTACTGTTAATTTAAAAAATATATATTTTATGTAAAGCAAATCGTAATTAAATAAATTTAAAAAACAAAACTAAATAAATATAATGTAGAAGTTCTTCCAGAATAAAATATTTGCCCGTCACAGAAATTAAATCATTTTTTTATCTCCTATAAGTATATTAAAAAATATTATATATAGAAATAAACAATAATTAAATACAAAATCGTACAAAATGCAGAAATATTTTAAATAAAGAATTGTTTTTTTTTTATGTTAAGGAAATATTTAAACAAAAATCTCAGCCTTTGCAAATTACAAACTGAACATTACAAAAAATTAATAATTTTTTTTAACAAGCAAAAAAAGGTACAAAAAAATTCCATAGTAACTTTATAAAAATTATGCATACACAGCAGTTCTTTTATTTCCTAAAAAAACATAAAAAAAAATCTACTGAAAATTATTTAAAACTTTTTTAAATTATATTATATATATATATCTATATTAAATATGAATAAAATACATACTACATAAATGTATATTTATAAAAAAAAAAAATTTTAAATTTGTATGAGAATTATAATGAGAAGAACCCAAACATTTACCACTTACACATAAATATAAGAATTAATAATAAAATTTTATTGTAGGAAAATCGCTTTTTCTTAAAATTAAACAAAATGCATTCATAAAAGAAATTTAAAAATTAATTTAACTTTTAACAGCAACAAAATGAATTGATAAATATAAAATATACAAAAATAAATAATAAAAACTATTTAATTAAAGCAATAAATAAAAAATTTAGTTAAACGATTTAAATTTATAATATTATATTTGTGAAATTCAGGAAATGTGTAAAAAAAGAAATGTATAATATATTTAAATAATAGTAAAAATTTAGAAATTTGCCAAAAAATCGAAAAAATATAAATTTAACTAAATAAAATTGAAAAAAGAAAAAAAAAATATTTACAACTGCCAAAATTATAAATACCTCAGAAATGATTGTGAACATACATAACTAAACAAAAAAACAACAAAATACAGATTAAAAAATCTTCTAAATATTTAATTTTGTGTTTTTTCTCGATTTTACGTCTTTTATTTGTATTTCTACATAATATAATATTGTTAAACAAATAAGAAAAATTATATTTATAAAATCAAAATAAAATAAAAATTCATATCATAAATAACAAAATATATAATATGTTTATCAATTCATTCCTGAATCGTTTCAAAACCATTTTTATTTTAAATAAAATTAATTTTTAAATTTTTTTTGTTGTGTCATTAAAAATGCAAAAGAAAAGAAATTGAAAATTATAAATTATGTGCAATTGCAAACGAAATAAAATAAGAAAAAATTATTTATTTTATTTTTAATTTTTAAAATAAATAATATTAATATATATAAAAAAAGAAAACTAATTATTAAAAAACTAAAATAAAATATTCAGAATATGCAGGATTCTTAAATTGCTTTTTTCTACCGCAAAATACCTCAAATAAATAATGAAATAAACAACAAATGATTAAAAATATTAATTTTTTTTTTTAAATAAATTTCTAAATATGAGCGAACGCATCATTTTTTTTTAACTAAATTCACTTTGAAAATGGTGGCGTACAAAACACAAAATGGTCAAAAAAACTATATTGTCATAAAATAATAAAGTAGAAATTTATAAATGTCATATCTAATAAAATGAGTAATTAAAAAAATAAATGAATATTATAGATAAATAAATAAAATAGTTGACTGAATATAAATATTCCGAAAATTGCTTATTTTTTCGACCAAATTGAGAAAAATAAAAACCAAAATTTTATTATCACCACAATTCTCATAGTCGTATCACTTCAGGTGATTGTAGTCATATCACATGATAAACGATTCTACACATAAGAAAGGGCTAAAAAAACGAAATCACACGAAGTGACATGACTATGAGAATTGGGGTGTATGTAGACTCGACATTATAGAGAAATTCACCAATATCGAGATATATTCAATATCCATTAAAAATGATATCTTCAAATAGTAAAAAAAATTAATGTGCGTACACATTGCAATTTAACTCGAAACAAAGCAATTAACAAAAGAACAGATTTGATCGAGTAAGCAATCGATATGATTGACAAAGAAAGATTGCTAGTGATGATGAAATAGTGTGATTTCGTAGATTATATTAAATTCACTTTGATTATGTGAGTTTTTATTTAGTCCGAGTCCGTGGAAGTTGATTAGGTTAAAATATGCCTGATTTTGCTCTTAGGAGTCTTTGTTTAAAACAAAGTAACGCATTGCTATATAGACGGCTACGTGATTTGCCGTGCGACTCGGCATAATATTTTCTAGAAATTTACTTTTTCGAATTGCTTATTTAAAATTGCGACAGAAAACTTATAATTGAGGTTTTAAAATTGGAAGTTTGGAATTCAATATTAGGAATAAAATATACCAATAATAATTTTTTAATCAGAAAATCTTAATCCAGAAAGACTCGAAAGTTTTTCAACTATCTACTACATAATTTTCAGGCCTATCAGATTTTATACGTTATAATTAATAAAGAAATATTTATTAGCCTCGTAAAATTTTAACGTTGTTGTTTTATTAGGTATAAAAATCAAATCTAATTAGTTCATTAAGAACCTTGATCCAAATCAAACTATTTAAAAAATAACGTTTTTATTTTACAATTTAACCTCGAAAGTAAATCTCAATCATGCCACAACATAATACATCTGAAAATAGCTAGCGTATTGCTCTACTTAACGTGTTAATTCTATTGACTATAAACTTTTAACGGTCGTATTTTTATTATGTGCAAAAAAATCGATTGCACGAAACTTATGAGTATAAATTACGCGCAATTGTGGTCGATTTTAGATGGATGTTAAACATTTTATCCAGTCCATTTTATTGCAATGTTATCAACGTTAATCTTAATTAAACACCATATCTTAAACCACCTCACATAAATAAGAACATAATTAAGCGTGATCGATAATTATGATTTAATTAGTTTAATCCATACTCCATAGGTGATCATGAAATATCATTTTTACTAAAAATGTGCAATTCAAGATCAAGATCAGTTTAAAATCAAAAATAAAAAAAAAGTCAGTATCGATCGAGAAACAATATTTTCCAAGCCATTTTATTTATTTATCTATAAAATTCCATTATAAAACAAAACAAAAAATACATACAAATAATAAGTTATATTATAAATAAATATAAAATAAAATACAAACAAAAAACCTAATTATTAATTATAATTAATTAAATAAATGTGTAGATGTTTTTTCTTGTCTTTTTAAATATATAAGTATTAATACAAAACAAAACCAACCAAATTATAATAAAATATATATAAAAAAAAAATTATAATTAAAAATGGAAAAAATAAATACAAAACATTTCTATATATTTTATTTCTCATTATTAATTATTAATTAATTAATTATTACAATACAAAAAAAAAATACTGTTCTCTATGGAAATTTTAAATAAATTTTTTTAGTCTAATTCATCTATTAATTTTTAATTTTATATTTTTATTTTATTATTAATTTTTTTATTATCTATTAATATTAAATAAAAATCTATATACATATATATATTTATATATTTAAATAAAATTTGCTTCAAGTACAAACTAAAAAAAAATAAATAAAATATATTTAAATAAATAAAAAAAAACTAAATAAATTATATCACATAAAATTAAAAATACAAATTACATTACAATAATAATAAAATAAATTCGTTAATTTGTGTTTTTCAAATTTTATTTTTAATTAATTTTTGTATAATTTCTTTTATTAGTTTTATTACGTATCCTAAATATAATAATATATTATAAAATTAATTTAAATAAAATTTAATATTTAATCCTCTTAGAATTTAATAATAAAATTGGTTTATAAATCTATATACAAATATCCTAATTAATATTAATGCGTATAATAATATATATTAGAAATATAATTAATAGTTGTTGCATTGTGTTTTTATTTTTGTGATTCGATTTAAATTTTTTCGTCTTAATTAATAAATATAAATTTAAATATTCAACGTAATAATATAATATATTATTAATATTTATGTAATCAGGTAATTAATAAGGAAACTTAATTTGTAGTAATATATAAAAAAATTAAATTTTTTGTTTCTTTATTTATTTTATTTTATTTTATTTTTTTTGTGTGAGTGTGTTTGACTAAGTAATAAATAGAATACAATCGGCATTAATAAAAAAAAAAATTTAAAAATTATTTAAAAGATATAGGGCTGAACAAAAATCAATCTTAACAATTAAGGCAGCACAAAATATTAGAGTTAAGTATAACAAAACTAATAATTTTTCGAGGCCTAAATATTATATTATATAAAAATAAAATTTTTTTACCTTAAAAATAAATCCTCAAAAAATTATTATTATTATTATTATTATTAATTATTGTAGTTTGTACGAATTTAAATAAAAAAAATAATAATAATTTCACACATTGGTATATTATTTGATCATTATAATATATATTGAGTCATATACATACAAAACAAGACATAAGGCTGGTTTTTGAGGATCAAAATAAGTCAATGTGTTGTGTAATAAATAAAATCTTTAATTAATAAAGCAATAATTACAATCGGCTAAAAATTTAAAAAAAAAAATATCGGATGAACTAATAAATTTATTAAAAAATATAAAAAAATAAACCAAATAAGACTGGATCGGATTAAAATAATTAAAAAAAAAAAAATTAAATAAAAAGTGCGGTGATATTAAAATTTTTTTTATAATAAGTATAATTAAATTAGAATTAATGTTAAAACCAAATTAATAGATTAACAAGAAAATTAGATTCTGTTTACGTTTTAAATTTTTTTGTATTCACTGCCATAAGTTTTCTTGTTACAAAATTAATTAAAATAATTATGTAAAATATTTTTTTTTTTGCCTCAAAATTATACCCGCGCGAGATTGGAAAAACGCCACTGTACTGTAAAACTAAAATTTAAGGGAAAGAAAAATTTATATTATAAATAAAATGGAGAGAACTGCAAAATTCAGGGTATACTCGGAAAGTCTTTTTTGTTTTTTTTTTAATTAAATTAAAACTATATTGTAGGTAAAAATCATTAAATTAAATATTTAACTAAAATTTCTCATTATATTAAAATTTAAATTAAATGTCATTAATTAAATAAAATTTTTATTAGGTGAAAACATATTAATTAACAAAAAAAAATTTAGAAAATTCAAAATTGGTGTTTTTTATTAACAAAAAAAAAAAAGAAGTAGAGTAAAATAACCGCCCCCACTATACTACTAAAAAAGTACTATCCTTGGAACTCTTATTTGCCAGACTAAATATTAATAAACTTATATACAATTTTTGCACGTATAATTTACTAAACAAATATTTATATAAAAATTGATTGGTCATTTTTTATGGTTCGTTTATACAATAAATTAAAATTATGTAAAGACTGAGTAAAATATATACACTATATACAAATAATTTTTCTTTCTCGCTTTAACATTTAACATTAATTAAAAAAAAAAAAAAAAATTCATCCGAAATTTTTTTGTACATCAAAAACATTTTTTTAAGATTAACATAAATATTGCATGATTTAATTTGATTTATTATAAATTAATAAATAATAGATATTTGTGTTTGTATGAATGGTAAAAAAAATAAAAATAAAAAAAACAACAAAAAATAATAATATAAAGAAAAGCACGAAATAATATTCCTAAACTAATATTCACAAAATAATTAAAAATTGCAAAAAAAAAAAAATAATTATAAAAAAATTACTCAAACTAATAATTAATTTTAATTATAGCAGTTTTATAATATACTCGTATAATATTATTATGATAAAATATTTTCGTTTTTTTTTTTTTGATAAATTTTCATTTTTGTCGCTGTTTGACAATAAACAAACTTTTTTTGTTGTTTTAATTTTAATATTTTCGGTTTGTTTCAAAAATTGACTGACTAATTTTAAAATGTATTTGACATTTTAATTTTGGTGATTGCGTTAATTTACAATCATTTTATCGATCTAAACAAAAAAAAAAAAGTTTGGTGTGGTGTAAATTATTTGCGGTTTTTATGTTGAGACATCCAATTTTATTTCAACTTTATCTATTATTGAAATTTTTCTTTGGTTTTATGCGTCTAATTTTAGAATTTCTTCGAATTACAATATCACCGATATAATTTTTTCATACATAATTCAAAAACTTTAATTAATTGATATACTTGCCCAACAACTGAAAATTTGCATAATTATTTACATCCACACTGAAATCTTAATTCTATGAAACAGACAATCTGATAAGTATAATAAATTATAATTTATAATTATAAATATTTGTAAAAACAAAAAACTTATATTTTAAAAAACTTAATAATTGGAAAAGATGCCTTAAAAAATTTTGACGTCGTGCATGTATTATTTTTTGTGTGTGTCCAGTATAATTTCCAAGCAATTGGAAATTACACACGACCTTAAGTAAAACTCAAATCTGTGAAAATTAAAACAAAAAAATTGGAAATTAAAATTATTAGATGATAAGAAATTTTATTTTATTAAAAAAAAAAAATAACAATTATTTTATTATTTTACATTTTTTTAATATTTTTTTTTTCTTGATTAATTTTTTCGATTAATCATTAAAAATTAAAACTCGTACTCGTATCTGTGACAACACAAAAAGAAAATTGAAAACCAACATTATTGATTAGATTTAAGCAAAATTAAACTATAATTTTTTTAATAAAAGTTAATTAAGGAATTGTCTGCGAAATTATTTTTGTGTATATTAAGCAATTGGCTATTTTATAAATAAAGAGAATTGGAAAAATAAATTTAAGATTATATATTTTTATCGTCCGGTATATCGTACATAAGTCGAAAAGAGAGGTGCTGCTCTCTATAAATATTAAATAAGCACTAAAAACTGCTATATAAATATAATTAAAATTAATTATTATTTTGTGTACATTTATTTTAATTTATTTAAATTATTATTTATTTATAATTTTTATTAATATTATTATTATTCGATTTGGGAAACAACAACACCTATCTTTTTGTTCCGTTCCCTTCCCCCACTAAATAATACCCACTGTATATATAAATAAAATAATTTAATAATACTAAATGCTATATTAAAAAGAAAACTACAATTTTTAAAAATTTTAATAGACAAAAAAAAATAAAAACAAATATTGAAATACCTCAGAATTAGTAAATTATTTGTAAATTTAATTTTTATTATTTAAAATTATTTTTTTAAATTATTTGTTTCGGTTAATAGATGTGCATTTGTGCGCATCTTATTAATTAATTTTTTACCCTCATTATTATAATTATATTGTGAAAGTACAAATTGTTTTATTTATTTTAAATTAAACTACTAAAAATTTTATAATTAATTACATTCATGTATGGATTATGTTTATTAATTTTAATATACATATTATATTTATAAATAAATACGATGAAATATTTTTACTCAAAACAATTTTTTTATAAATTAAATTAATATAATTATAATTAATGTTTATCAATATATTTATAAATAATAAATAAAAAAAAACATTTATATTTAATTATTAAAAACGGTAATAACTAATCTACTCAAGTTGAAATAAATATATTTATAATAAATAATCTTTTTCTACTGTTAATTTCACATTTTTATAAAAAACAAACCAATAAAATAAAAATATTATTAAATGATAAAAAGAAAAAAAAAAGATTTCGAGTGTAAATAAAAAAATAATTATTTTATTTATTATATAAGTTTGGTGAAATTCAGCGTACAAATACAGTAAGTACAAGGTTCTTGAAAGAGAAATTTAAATTAATTATTTAAAAGAATATATAAATAAATAAAATAATAAATAACACTAAAAATGGTTAGTTAATAAATTTTCTTGTTATACATTTTTATTTATTTTTTACACAACTATATAAATAAATGAAATTATTTACACTCGAAAACTCCCTCAATTTTTCAATTATTTAATTATTATCATTTTTATATACAATTTTTTGTTCTATTTTATGCGATTCTATATATATATTTATATATTTGTTTTATAAAAATAAAACAAATATAAATATTCTGTATCCTCTTATCACTAACCAATTAAAATACATAAACAAATAAAAACTATTTTAAACAAAAAATAAATAACAAAAAAACTATTTAAATAAATTTTTATACTTTGTACCTTTAAATCTCGCATCAATTAAAATAAATAAAATTTTTAAATAAAAAATTATATTTAGTTTCATTGTTATTCTTATTATAATTATTAATCTAAATAAATTTTTGTTTTTAACAAAAAAAATATATATAAAAACATAATAGTTGGGGAATATAAAATAAGTAATATTAAAACGTATATTTACACTAAAACCAAAAGCTTGTTTGGATTTGTGTTCAAAAATTATTATTTTTGATGCGACACTATAATTTAATAATTTTTAACTACTTACTTAAGTTTTATTTTTCTATTATTATTATGTTTATTAATTTTGGTAGTGAAAGAGGTAAAACAATTTTTTAATTTTGGTTCTTTAAAACAAAAAAAATTAATTAATAGAAATATACTTTGTACAAGCGAACCATTGCAAAATATATAAAATAAAATAAAAATAATAATTAAAAATCAGTTGTATGAAAATATTATTGGAAGATGGCTTTTTATATAAATATATATTATAAAAAATTATTTATAAAAATTTAAGAAAAAACAAAAATTTTATATTGCGTATTTCGTTTTTTTTTCTCACTACGAGAAAACCAAAATATTATTAATTATTTTTATTATTGTAATAACTATATATATATTAAAAAAACAAACAAACTTATATTACTTTATATATAAATATTAAAATACATTATAAAAAAAAAATGGAAATTACAAAAACAAAATATATTTTATTAAAATTGATTATAATCAATTTAATAAAAATAAGGAATAATTAAAAATGAATTAATGAATCGCAGACTTTTCACACAACAAAAATTATATTATATATAAATTATAAAATGAAAAAAAAAAAAAAATCACAAAAAAAAATTGAAATAAAATTAAAAAAAAAAATTAAAAACCAAAAAAATATTATAAGAATAAAAATTTATTTAATACTGAAAAAAAAACTTTATTTTATTTAATTAAAAACAATCGGCCATAATCAATTTTTTATGATTATGATCCAGAAGTGGAATTACATTTATTAACTACTTGTCTACTTGTGTCACATGTCACTTGTACTGATAATCAAATTTGGTAAATTTGATAAACTTCATCACCTCGATCGACTAAGAGAATATCAAATTGTATTTGAAGGGACACGTCAATTGCCACGTGGAATGGAGTGACACGACTAAGGGCATAGCCATACCATTGACATTGTTTGTGTTACACCACCACTGTGAATCAGGTAATTATTATTTTTGTATTCAAACTTTTATTTTGGTGAGTGTGTTGTACAACGGTTTACAGTTCAGTGAGCCCTGGCCTTATCATGAAACTATTGCTATTTATTTGGAGATTATCTTAAGGTATTTTGTGTTCTTGGTGAAAATTTTTTTTTTTTGCAAATTACAATTAATTTTAATTAAATAAAATAGAAGTTACCCTTTTTACAAATTAGATGTACCAAGCTTGAAGCTTCTTATTCCGCAACGAATCTAATTTTCTCGATATCGGAAAACGCAAGCAATTGTGTTGCAAATCTAAAAATAAAATAAGTAATTATCTAAGTATGTTGCGACTAAACTGGTGACTGCATTCAGGTCTCAGAACCAGATTCGACTTCGACTTAAAGATTCAAATATGAACCAATTGGATTCCAAGATTCTTACGCCATCATAAATCGTACAACCAAAAATTGGTTATATTATAATTTAAGACCGGTAGATGTTAGGGAGAAATTAATCCAACCCGTTTTAGCGAATAGGAGTATAAATTCTATTAATAGATGAGTATAAAGTTCTTCTATTAATAGATGCCATCAATTTATTGAAATGTTGGTCGTGAATCGCAAAACAGAAGTTCAGGATGATCTTCACGGGATGTCTTATAGATCAATATAAATTTACTGATGTAAGTCGGATTAATGGGGAAAAATACCACAATCTTCTGCACAACACACTATTGTATCTGCAAGTAGCATAGAAATTTTCCCGCAAAGTAAACCTTCGTCTCAATTCAAGATCACTTAACCTCATTTTAACGAACACTGGCAGGACCAGGGACAAAATATGTATATTGTCCGCCCAAGTCAGGTGTCCGCTAAAGAGAGGTTATTGTTTAAATTTCTAGTATGTACATACAGTCACGTGAAAAATAATAAGGATAGCGAATAATATTCGCTTTAAAGCTATACGTAAATAAAAAAATCTTTGCATTTATAATTTAACCAGCTGAGATACCCGGGGTTGCCCGGAGTAAATAATATATTTTTATTTTAGCAAAGATGGTACCAAAATTTCAATTTTTTTGTAAAATTAACTTAGTATATCGTTTTTCCACTGTACTCTTCAAAAGGTGGTAAAACATATATTAACTCTCCTAAATCAATGGAACCACCCTTCGGATACGAGTATTCGTTTAATTTCATTTAACCATTTATCTAAACTCAGTCGTGTAATTTTTTTTTAAATTAGGGGCACCTAGGCCAAGGAGCTAGACCCTTTTGAAAATACTATGAAAACCTGCTAATTTTCGTGTGAAACCACTATGCAAAGTTTAAATCTGGTGTGATGAATGGGATGGAAACGTGGAAAGAGCATACACACATATACAAATTTTCATTTTTATTAGTATAGACAGACAAATAATCTGTTTATCCCTCCCCTATTGCAATAATGTACTATTTGCAAAATTTACTTTACATGATTTGATATACAGACGCACAGTTTGCGTGCCCTTAGTATAACGCGGTTAAAAAATTTATTTCTATCAATATTGTATTGGTGTAAACTTTGAAAATGGAAAAAATTCAAAGTTTCAAATTAACAGTTAAATATTTGAATTTCGATTAATTTTCGGAATTGATAAATGTTTATATTTGATATGTATGTATTTCGGTTTAAGAACAAAAGTCCAAACGAAATATTTGAAACCTCGAATCATTAATTTTTCACAAATACTTTGGCGGAAAAGGCGAATTTTAAAGATGCACGCTACACAATTTGCTGCATCAATCATAAAAGCGACGAAGCAAAATGGAGCGCTTAAAATTTGTGATGATTTTAAAATCACAACTTATCTGCAACTCATCGTACATTGACATCCGGTACAAATAAGATAGAAGAACTTTTTCATATAAGTAATGCGAGATGCTTAAATTCATCAAGGAGGGTTAAAATTCAATTGGTGTACTTCAACAGGTGTTTTTATTTTAAATACATACATATATAGCTAGGCATACAGCAAGGTGTATTTGAATCCAATTTCTCAAGTGAATTGAATAAAATCAAGATAAAAATAATTTATTGAGTTTACCGCAATGCTTACTGTAAACTACATTTTGTGATTTTGCCCCCCGAAAACACGCACATTTTTTGAAGTTCCTACTCTCGGAATGAAGGTGCGTTCTCTGTACCCAATGAGACGGATCGAGTTCTGTCAATCTGTTGGCTAGAGATCTCTCATTATACCACAACACTATCATACTACTATACCATCATACCTCCATATCATAATACAGTTACATCATCGTGTCATCAAACCATTACACTGTCTTAACGACATATTATCATACCATTACACCACCATATCATCACACCACCATACCATAATAATATCATACCAGCTTACCATCATACCATCACACAATTGTACCATGTTACCATCATACCTTCATATCATCATACCATCATACCTTTATACCATCAAAACTATCAAAGCCATCAAACCATCATACCATCACACCATCATTCCATCATACCATCACCCCATTGTATCATGTTACCATCATACCTTCGTTTTATCATACCATCCTTTCTTTATACCATCATACCGATATACTATCACCATCATCATCAAAATCTCATTCACAATCAAAATCACCATCTCCATCGTCATCCCCCATTACGATCTACAACTCCATCACCATTACCGTGCCATTACCATGCATCACCGTTAAAAAATAATGGAACACTTGTTGATTTTTTTTTTTGGCTTTGCAGTGAATATGCAAACATCAGGTCAATCGGTGAAGTTTTAAAAATAGCTCCTGTAAATGGATTCTTACTGGGGGGCATTAGAAAGGAGTAACATTTCTTGATCAATAACAACCCTATGTTTTTTCTCGACTGCTCCAAAGGATTCGTGAAAAAATTTACGATTGCGGAATTTCGAAATTAGAAAATTTCCAATTCCGGATTCCGGAATATTCCGGAATTGAGAAAAAAACTTAAAATATGAAAAAAGATTTGAATTCAAGAATTCAGTAAAAATAATTAACATTGATCAAAATACATAAAATTTATGTATATAAATAGTCTTTTTAATATACTTATTACTGTTACTTATTTTTTGAAATTTGTAGACCGGCAAAATATGCTTTTAAAAAGCATAGGTCGCTAAGAGCCATATAGCCTAATCGCGATCGTACTTTGGCGCAGAAATTGCCAGAAATGGAAAACGCCTGTTCCGAATCCACACTAATAGATGGCATAGCTAGTAATGTCAGTAAGCAGCTTGCAAAATAGTTCTTCGGGAACCGTCTTCCTCAAAAAACTTTATTCTTGATTTGGCGATCTGAATCATACTTCGATTTTTCGACGGTTTTGCCTGCGTGCAAAATTGCATAGTAAATCTTTTCAACATCGATTTCACTATCATCGATTTCCACATCCACAATCTCAAGATCGAAGTTCTCGTCTTTCCAAAGAATATCTTGTTCCGTGTCATTATTCAGTCTTTGTGACAGGGTGGGCTATTGTTTTTGCGATTACATGCTTCCTAGGGCGTTTAAATTCTGGATGTATGTATTCTGGATGTTTCTGTTCCGCCGTTGGGTAGATATTGCAAGGTTCCGGAAAGTATGGTTCTCCGCTGGTTAATCTTTTATTACAAACATTCAATTAATCGAGCGGATAATTTGTTAAACGGACACGAACCCTGCAGAGGCCAACATATAAATGAGAGGGTGATGTCGATCTTCAGTAAATTCGTGCCTTTGCGGCAAATTGTAACCATCGCCAAATTGATCGGAAAAGAACGATTTTGACGCGATGAACACATTTCCTTGTTTGTAAATATAATGCTGTTTCTTAAGATATAGAAACGTTCCAATATCGTCAACAGACTGTCCCAGTGCATCTTCGAGTCCATCTGCAAAGAAAGCTCTCAAGTTTGACGTATGAATGTAGTATTCCAATTTTACTCAGTGAACGACGAAGCATCATTGCGACCTTTCGTACCTTTTCAATCAGCTTAAATATTCTAAATTTGTCTGTTTCTGTGTTAGTTCCATCCGGTAAATTCTCTTTCGTATCGATGGAAAGTCCACTGTCATTCTTGGTATCATCAAAATCGTCTTCTTCATTTTCGCTAGTATCATCATCTAGCGCAATGTCTATCAGAATTATATAAACATTAGAGAAAACAGCTCGGCGTCGGCAGTAAAGCACATCCATGGCTGCGAGATGAATGGCATGCGAGCGAAACAGAGTTGTTGATCACATTTTATATATGCCCCATCCTTAGTTAGTCCCTTTAGTTTCCAAATTATATCTGCATTAAAGTCGATTTCATATTCTTTGAGCCCTTTTTCTAACAATACATACAATACAATTCACGACGTTTAAGGATCCACAAATCCGGACTAATCCTAAGTTCCACAACTTTTCTATTACATGAACATTGACATTTGAATACCGTCTGTTTCGTGAAGAGGTCCATTCATCAAAGGGCAGAAAAAAATTGCACAGCAATAACAAAAAATATAGAACAAACTAAGAAAAGCAGTAACTATTTTTTTAATTATTTTGAAATGTTCATAATAAATAACAAATTTAGGTGTTCGATAATTGAATTCCGGAATCGAAAAGGAGTAAAAAAATGACTTGGATCCATGAGGGATAAGTTTGTCCCACGAGGCGATAGCCATCCCGAGTGGATAATACCTCTTTGTTCACGAGTGTCATGCAACGTTTTATCCAATTTTTTTTAAATGAATGTAAATAATCGTAAATTAATAAGAAATAATTCCATTTTGTGTTTTCACACTGTAGCATAGCGACGGTTCTATAAATCTTAAATCTAAGAATAATTTGCCAATGACTACTCAATATTTTGTTATACAAAATATAACTCACGTTGCCCCTAGCGGTGAGTTAACGTTAGTTATATTTTGTATAACAAAATGTTGAGTAGTCACTGGAAAATTATTCGTAGATCTACGTAGAAATCGATTTTGTAATTTACGTCACAGAAGAACGATCACTATGATAAAATATATTTCAAAATGCAATGCTATTCTGGATGGCTATCGCCTCGTGGGACAAACCTATCCCTTGTGGAAAATATCTCGTTTTGCTCAGTAGTACCATAAATAACTATTATCGCCCTGACCAATGGTAAGCTTTATCGCTTATATAATAAAATAATAAATACCTCTAAAACCAACAGTTAGTCTTTAATTCTCATCCCAAAATAAATAAACCCCACCCGAGGTAATCTATTTAATTTTTTTTCTAAATCAAGACTATCTTAAATTTACAACTTAAGAATTAATGGTCTTGATTTATACAACTGGAACTTACGAAATGTTCAATATAAAATAAGAAATTTTTTTATCATCCTACATATACATATTGCATTCTTCTTCTCAGTCATAGTTTAATAATGGTAGTCGGTAGGATCGGTTATCTCTTTACTATCTCATCTTACATTTCTCAGTCAATATTAGTATCTTCCAATAAATAAAAACTAATCTTGGGATTGTGTGGCTATAGTAAGTAGGTTTGGAGAATTTGCCATAAGTTCCTTCGATAGAAAATTCTAATGAAAGCCATTCAATAGCAGATCAGTTGATTTCTCCGTATGTATCCGACCAATTAAATGTTGACAATTCCGCAGACTTAGACTTAATAAATTTTGCAGATACAGCTTGATCGCCTAAAACCCTAAACAATAAAATTACTGATTACTTGGTCGTTCAAGGTTCCAGGCAAGATCAACTTACACGATATCATCAAGATACTTGCTAATAACGAATGTGTACCACGACGACGGATATTATATTCTGATACTGCTGACCGCGCATTTTGTTTCTGTTGTTTATGTTGATGGTTCATCTAAAAACTAACCAAAGATAATTATGATACCTGGAAGCTTCAAATGCAAGCTGTTCTAATTAAAAATGATCACTGGCTGTACGCAAATGGATCAAAATTGAAGCCAGGTGAAAAAGCTACGGAAAAATTATTTCTGAATGGAATACGCATGATGGAAAAGCAAAACCTGACTTGATTCTAGCAATATCACCATCTGAATTATGCAATATTAAAGACTGCAAAACATCTAGCGAGGTATGGACGAAACTATCACAAGTTTATGAATCAAAAGGTCCTGCCAGGAAAGCTACGGAAAAAAAGTCTGAAAATGAAAATATGATAGATCAGCTGAATAAATTTTTCAACATTGTTGATAAACTGAAAGGCATGGATATCGAAATAGCCGATGATCTATTATCTATTGTCATTTTATATAGCATTCCAAGTTCATATGAGAATTTTCGTTGTGCCATAGAAGCACGCGATGAATTACCCAAGCCCGAATTATTGAAAATACAATTATTGGAGGATGTGCTGCAAAAAAGGAGCTGAACCACAAGCACATTTTTCAAAGAATAATAATTGGAATCATAACGACAAACGAAAATTTGAAACTAATCCTAACCTCCAAAAATATAATAACAATAATAAACGACGAAAATTAATTAAATGCAATTATTGCAATAAAATTGGGCATATTGCATCTGGTTGTTGGGATAAAGCTAAAAATAGACGAAAATTCTCTGCGTCACATGTGGACGAAGAAAAAGAAGCTTGGATGATGACTGAAAACTATTGTTCATTTCAAGTTAAGGATATGAATTCAGAAAATGTTTGGTGCATTGATAGTGGAGCTACGTCACACATGTCATATGATATAAAGAATTTTTCGCATTTGGATCCAACGCACGAATCAAAAGTGACATTAGCAAATAATGACAAAATTGAAATAAATGGAAAAGGGTCCACTTATTTGAAGGTTAAAAATAATGAAGTAACCAAAGAGATTGAGTTGAAAGATGTCCTTTGTGTACCAAAATTAAAATCAAATTTACTTTCTGTATCGAAAATTACAAACAATGGACATTCTGTCCTATTCACTCGTGAAAACGTTTTAATCACTGATAAAGCAAAAAATATTCTTGCCCAAGGGAAAAGATATGGAGATCTGTATTTTCTAACCTCAAATGAAGAATCTGCGAATGTTACTCTTGAAAATAATGAGTTATCACTTTGGCATAGACGGTTTGGTCATCTCAATGAGTCAGATTTGCGAAAACTTTTTCAAAAGAATTGATAGCAAAAATTCCAGTCAATATACATGAAAAATTCGAAAAATGCGAAGTATGGATAAAAGCGAAACAAACAGTAACATCATTTCAAGAATCACAGAATCAAGTTAAAAGAATTTTGGAAGTAATCAGTTCTGATATCTGTGGACCGATGCGTGTAAACTCCATAGGAGGGTCAAAATATTTCTGTACTTTCATTGATAGTTATTCTCGTTGGGTAGAAGTGAGGTTTTTGAAGACAAAAGACCAAGTAAAACGCGAATTTATCAAATATCAAACCATTGTTGAGAACCAAAAAGTGAAGAAAATCCAAATTTTAACAACAGATAATGGTTTAGAATACTCCGGAGAGGAATTCAACAAACATTTAGAAAATAATGGTATCTTACATCAAAAAACTGTCCCTTATACTCCACAACAAAATGGAATAGCGGAAAGAATGAACCGAACACTAGTCGAAATGGCAAGATGTATGCTACTTGAATCAACTTTACCAGAAAGTATTTGGGCCGAAGCAATTAGTACCGCAGCGTATATACGGAATAGATCTCCAACAGCAATTTCAGGCAAAACTCCGTATGAAGTCTGGATGAATATGAAACCTAATATCATGCATTTAAAAATTTTCGGCCAAAAAGTATTTGCTCTAAATAAAGCGCCTGAAGCAGGAAAATTTTCAGAAAAATCGATAGAATGTATTTTCTTGGGATATTTGGCAGAATGTAAAGCGTATAGATTGTGGAATATTAAGGATACAAAAATAATTGAACGCCGTGAAGTCGAATTTATAAATCCTATGCTACCATCCATAATTCCAAACCAAGAAATAGCCATTTTAGAAAATCCAGATATGGACTCTGAAAATTTGAATGATTCACAGATAAATGAATCAAATTCTCTTGATAAAGCAAAGAGACCGATTATTGAAAATAATCCAGAACCAAATATTACCAAAAAATGTTTGAGACATTATGTTGAAAGATCATTCAATACCAACGAATTTGTAGTACAAGTAGCTTGCAGTGAGATAATGTGTCCATCTGTAGAAGAAGCTTTGGCTGGACCACATGCAGATGAATGGACAAATGCAATGAAAATAGAATTCGATTCTCTTGTTAAATGCAAGACATGGGAAAAAGTTACTCGACCGGTGGATAAAAACGTTATAGGCTGTAAATGGGTTTTGAGAACTAAATACAATCCTGATGAAACAGTGGAGAAGGGAGAGGCTCGTTTGGTTGCCAAGGGTTATGCACAAATACCTGGAATAGATTACGAAGAAACTTTTGCACCAGTAGCAAGACTTGGAACAATTAGACTGGTAATAAGTATTGCTGCAAAAGAAAATCTTGAACTTCATCAACTTGATGTAGTGATGGCATATATCAATGGAGATTTAAATGAACAAATTTATATGGAACAGCCAACAGGATTTGTAAATTCAGATTAGGAAAATTTGGTATGTTTGCTTAAAAAATCACTATATGGACTAAAACAATCAGGCAGACAATGGTACGAAAAATTAAAAAATTATTTAACAAAAGCAGGGATGATTCAAAGCGATTATGATAAATGCTTTTATTATCTGAAAAGCAACGAAGGAGTCTTATTTCTTATTGTTTATGTCGATGATAAAATAATCGCAATAAATAACGATTCAATGTTATCTCAGATCAAGGAAAGCCTAAATTCAGAATTTAACATGAAAAATCTATAGGGAAATTAAATTATTGTCTTGGAATAAAATTTTCTCAAAATTCGATTGATAATACAATTACAATGTCACAACAAAAATACATTGATGATATATTAACAAAGTATAAAATGACTAATGCAAATTCGATAAAAACCCCTTTAGAACCCAAAATTCAGTTACAAAAGACTGATTCGAGTGAAGAAGAAAGCGATAAATCAGAAAGAAATTTATATCAATCACTTATTGGATGATTAATGTATTTAGCTGTGTGTACAAGACCTGATTTAGCGTATACTGTGAGTACATTGAGTCAATTCAATCAAAATCCGAGTCAAGTTCATTGGAGTTCTGCAAAAAGAGTTTTACGTCACTTGATTGCAACAAAAAGTTACGGTCTCACATTTACCAATACTACTGAATCACTTCATGGATATGTTAATTCTGATTGGGGAAGCAATATAAATGATCGTATATCCCAAAATGGATATATATTTAGACTAGGCGAATCGTCAATAACTTGGGAATCCAGGAAACAAAGATGTGCGGCGTTATCCAGCACAGAAGCTGAGTATGTTGCTCTCAGTGAAGCAGCAAAAGAAGCAGTTTATTTAAAAACTTTTTAACAGAAATAGGGTACATGAAACCGGAAGAACAGATTATTATCTATTGCGATAACCAAGGAGCTCAGAAGTTAACAAAAAATAGTATTTATCATTCCCGTACAAAACATATCGATATAAAATACCATTTCATAAGAGAAATCTACGAAAAAGGCGAAATCGATGTGAAATATATACCAACCAATCAAATGCCAGCAGATGTTTTAACGAAAAGCTTACCTATACCAAATCATGAAAAGTGTTTAATAGGACTTGGCATTAACCGTTTATAATTAAAGAGAATATGTTAAAACACACGATGAGAGGGCATATGTTGAATTTATTCTATCAACGTAGCCAAGTTCGGGTTCATTGTGTGTCTTTTGTTTTTTAGTTAGTTAGTTGATAAAATTCTCTCATAATTTAATTTGTTTGAATAATTAATCAAAAGTTATTAATTGAAATATAGAATATTATTAATAGTTTATGTTTTGGTCGAGGTCGTACGAATTCAAAATCGAGTTTAGTAAATATTGGTTACAATAAGTGAATCCATATATCTAAAGTGATTAAATCACATGAAAATAGTCCAAATCATATGATATGTTCCCAAACTTGGATATAAACGGAATCAAAACTGAAATCAGGATCAACAATCTATCGAGTCAATAGATTGATGAATATCGCTCTATATCTCGCGCAAAATAATATGGTATTCTGCAGTTTTTCTGATAAGTTATACACCAAGAATAATGGAAAATATTTGGGCCTAATTGAGTTACTTGCCAAATTTCACCTGGTCATGCTGAAATACGTTCGTTGAATGCTAAAAAACGAGTTATATTTTCATTATTGTGCAAAAAAAATTGTAAACAAAATTATTGAATTGATGGCAGAAAATCACTGAAAAAATAATTTCATGTATTCACAATGCAAAGTATTTTTCCATAATTACTGACTGTACTCCGGACATCAGTCATTTATTACAATAATCTCTCAGTCTCAGTTTATTAATTAAAAGAAACAAAATAAAATTCTAGTATCTACTTTTAATCCCAAATTTATCTAATTTCCTTCTAACGAATTCCCATCTTTAACATCCTTACATTAGGTACTCCCTCTTTTCAGCCTATGTAATTTTAAAACTACATAGTTCCAATAAAATGTCGGATTCCAATTGGTTTTAAATTTGATGTCTTATTTTCTTACCAAACACCCAATTTCATAATTCATCTCTTTATCATTTAAAAAAAATAACAGGGCGCTCAAAGGTCTGGAGCCGGCGCTGGCGGTGAATATAGATGACCTCGAGAGAGAGGACTAAGATCCTACGTAATACGCCTATACGAAATTTAAAAGATTTTTGATCTTGAACTCATTCATTTGTGAGTATAAACAACACACAGAATGACAGAACAAAATAGATTACGGCCGTAACTTAATCTAAACTTAAATAGAAGCAACGTTTAAGTACTAACAATTAAAAAAAAATGTAATCGATAAAAATAACAAAATTGTAACAAATTTTTTAAATTAAACCAAAAAATTATTAATTGCGACAATTTGTTTTCCAGTTCTATAGAAAAGAAGGGTTGAACAGCCGAAACAATAAGATGAGAAGCATTAAAACTAAATTTTCACGAAAAAAAAAACAAAATTAATTAAAAATAAAACGACGACGAAGTACTGAAAAAAAAAATTTTCCTCAATTCAGATTTTTTAATCCTTTATAATACAATTTTTTTTTTGTATGTGAGTCGGATTTGACAGAATTTTTCATAATTTTCAAAGATTTTTTTTTTCTTTTGTTTTGTCTCTCTATCTCTAGTCTATAATTATCCTCATTTTCTATGCTGTGATTTTTTTTAAATTTTGAGTTCGTCATCAGTTGTTTGGCAGTTTTTCACTTTATATTAATCATAATTTATTGCGCTTCGGGTGGCAATTAAATTGTTTGTTCGTGAGAGAGAGAGAGAGGGAGATATGAGCAACATCGGAAATAGAAAATTATAGTTACGAAAGAATCTAGCATTAATATGGTGTTGTTGGAATATAATAGGTGTGGAAACTTGCCAATGCATATAATTAAATTAATGTCAAATAATTATGTTTATATTTTAATATTCGCGCTTTTTTAACTGTTTCATTATAACACCTTTATAAAGTAAACATACATAGTCAATTAAAACACGGCTCGATTCCTTGAATCACATATTTACGTACATAACAATAACAATCACACTTGATTTACAAACAAAACAAAATAAAACACCTTAAACCAAAAAATTTAAATTATGTGTTAATGTAAACACAGAAATCTCACGCTTTCTCCAAACCGCACAACAACAACAACAACAAAAAAAGTTTTCACACATCCCTAACCCCTTTTAGTCTTTATTAACATCACACAATTTAAATGCACAGTTCTTGTTGTTTATTTTTTTATTTCATTCGGCAAATAAAATAAATTATATACAAAAGATCAAGTCCTTTTTCCAGGAGATTTTTATTTTATTTAATATTCGGTTGTCTTGTGTGTGCTGTGCTGTATGCTATGTGCTGTGTGTTGTGATTTGACAAAACATATAAATTCACAAAATACATTCACCCCTTAGGGCAAGAAATTATATTTTGTTTTATGGAAGAAATCTCATTTTGGCTGCTTCTTTTCGGTGTGTTACAACCGAAATTGACACAATAAGTTTTTTTTTTTGCGTACATATGTACATCTTATAATGTATTTCGGGTGTTTTGCGACGGTACTTGTTTCAAAAAAAAAAAAAAAAAATTCTGGATAACAACGGTGACAAAATTGCTGTTGTTATTTTTTTTGTCTTGTGTTGTCACAACTCATGTTCATGTGTATACAGGAATTTTGTGTTTTTATTATTTATGCTGTTTGTTTTATTATTATTAGAAATTATATGTATGAGATTCTGACATGTCTTGTGACTTCTTATCATTATGAAAAATAAAAAAATAAAATGTTCGTACATATAATAAAAAATGTTAACTTGTTTTATTCGCTTGAAGAAATAAAATTTATAAAAACAGCAAAAATGACAGAATTTTTGATGTTGCAGTCGCGCTAACAATCTAATTTAAAGAGTGTTTGTGTGTATTTGTGTTTAGTCAATTTTATTTAAGAGGTTTCAAATAACTTGTTTTAGGTTGCCCGCGGGCATGGTTGTTAAATATTTCAATTAGTGCAAATGTAATTTGGGGAGCTAATCAAAACAATAGTTTAATCCTGAGAATAGTAATTTAACATAAAATCTGAAGTTTATTCGAAGTAATTTTTGTGAGTTATTCGAACTTACAGAATTCAAAAATCTTCTATCTATCTCATTGAATTACTAAGTTCAGTAGCACATTCAGTCTTCTCAACATTTTTTTTTTGCTTTTAATTCGACCTGATATTATCCATAGATAATATCTGCAGTAGGTAGAAACCAACGCTTGAATTCTATTTGTTACTTATTTTTCTATCACCCTTCTAAAAACCAATACTCAATTATTAACAATCATCAAAGTCAATATATGAATAGTAATTGTAGCTAATTCCTCGTAATTATTATATTTGGTATTGTGAACCCAAAAAATAAAAGGGACTAAGGGCTAAATAACGCGTATAATTATTTCTAAAATTACCATCATTAAAATACACCGGTTATACGTGTGCGCTTTATATATTAAAACGCCAACAAGAATTGTGGCGCACTAACACTCCCCCCGTATCTAAATCTTATTTTGTATACTTAGTTATGTATAGATAAATGCATCCTTAAACAACAAAATTCGTGTTTATATCAATCAGCGCAAAATAAATCGTGTCACCCTTAAGAAATATTAAAATTGGGATAATTACCGGACAAGAACAAAAAATAAAAATGATTGTTAAATTGATTTCCGATTGTACAGCTAAATCGTGCATGACAATCCCTTCGATATTTATGTATATTTTGATCCTTCTGTTTTTGTTACACGAAAGTGATGCAATTACGGTAAATGTACACAATATACATTTAGCGTCTGTATAAAGAAAGAAACGTAAAAATTACAAACCCAATCAGGAAGTGTGAAAACTATTTTCCAAAAAATTCAAAAAACATTACAAGTAAAAAACGGAAACATAAAAATGTACAAAACTTGAGAAAGTTTTTCGTCTTATACACCCAAAAATATATAAAAAAAAAAAGTTTTAGTATTTTATCTCGTTAAGTTTAGATAACTTATGAGAAGAATTACATTTTATGTTCATGTTTAGGTGGAAAATTTAATTAGAGAAATTCGTATAGGTTTTGTTTTGGAACATTTCATCCGGGATGGAGAAAATTTGTTTAGTTTACGGTGGATTAATAATTAATATTATGTTTAGAAGTTGTTCTTACAAATCGAATTAGTTCTTACTTAATTTAATAATATACTATAATATGTTGAAATGGATTAGCACTATAAAATTTCGATGTAAAAGCTAGTGAAATAAAATTTTCACTGGTCTCCAAATATGCAAAACTTGATAAATAAGCTGGGAATAAATTATTTTATCGATTATCGTAAAATTTTAAATCAGATAACTTCATAAATCGCAGGTTTATATATACATATTTAAAGTTTGATGCAGTAGGCGATCGGGAATAAGAGCAAAACTCAGAAAATGGTGAAATTAGTCAAAAATGCAGTGAAAAATGTGTAGACATAAAATAGAGACACCTTTTATCTAATAGGAAAACTCTCATTTGGTCAACTAGGCGAAATTTTCAATATGTAAAACTTCATTTCGCTTCAAGTGTGTACTAGCAAAGGTAAGAAAATAGCTAGATAAATTATTGCTAAGAAATTCATGGTTTCGTAAAATCGGCCGATAACAGTGATTATTAGTTACAAGCAGTAATGTACCCTGTTCTCTGTTGAAGATTGGAGAGTCTCGCTTTTTATGTGTCTACCTCATTTTTTCTACTGCCGGAGGGGCCAAATTCATTTTTTATATATTATTCTGTAAGAGGCGCTTTGTCTACTTTTACAATTGTCAATAGCCGGGCAATCAAAGACAGTAATACTTTTATACTCTTAAGCCCGTTGCTGTTTTGGTTCGATTTTATAAATTTTGTGTTGTTTTATTAAAACGGACAGGAAAAATCTTTATGATGAATAATTTTCGGAGTTTTTATTTAAAAATAAAGCTAAAACTGAAATCTAACAAAAATAATATACTCGGGAGGTGTACTTTGATAAACCATTGTTTAGGGCGATATAGTGACATGTGTTAACAAACATTTGAAATCCTTTTATTTTTTTCCACTTGCTTATGTTTATTGGGGTTTTCTTTAGCTAATTATGAGTTCTTTCCCCAATTCGCTACAATCCCCTGTGCCACCTCAACTAGGAAAAAACCAACGTCCGCCACTGACCAAAAATTATATGAATAATTAGGTTTTTTGATGGTAATTTGAATTTTGTTTTGTAACTCCCGTTATATAGTTACCTGGTGACATAAGACTGGTAATCAAAATCTCGGGTTTCAAAATGTTGTTAATAAAAATATTTTTCTAAAAACCAAGATTTGGAAAACCGGTTCAATTAATTAGTATAGCAAATTATTGTGGTATACTTCAATAGTTTGTGGGTTAGAAAAAAAAATTTCCAAATTACTATAAAAAAACCTGATTATTCACCTAATTTCTGGTCAGTCACAAATGCTAATTTTTTGCCAAATACCCAAAACGTTAAATATGGTACGTCCCATATTGTGGTGTACCAATTAATCTGCGAATGTTGGGTAAGGTCAATACAAAGATTAGAATTGTGCAAACATTTGTAAAGGAAATCGAAACTATTTAGATAAGTTTGCATTTTTAAAAAAGGTCGCACATAACATTGGTTTGTCAAAGTACAACTCCTGAGAATAAAAATAACCCAAAATTGAAAGCCTCAAAATATTTTTAATATATGAAGCACAATTCAGATTTACAAACTTTATTAATTTAAATAATTTATAAATTCTATACAAATACCCATCAAAATGTTAATTAAACAAAAAATTATCAGAATGCTTGGTGAAAGGACTAAGTTATACAAACTTCTTACACAGATTAATATTTGTAGACAAAAAACCATCCCAGTTACTAGCAGGAATCACGTTCATTAATTAGACGACTGTGGATGCAGAGGCTACCCTGTAGATCATGTGCATGTGCAGATACAGTTGAAACTGTTACTCAACTAATTTAGCTGATTGAGCAGGCGATCTTTGGGAACCAATGCCCCAAACGCATATTCAGAGAATTCTAGCTCCAAATGATATCGTGTTAATGCCAGTCTGATTAGAACATACAACTATAGCATCAGTAAATGTCGATTAAGTATTAGGCAAATTGAAGAATTCATATCAGTGATTTCTAGCCCCAATGAAGTTTATTCTATTATCACTGTGTATTTCGCTACACATTCCTCTGCGAGCCACAAATCTTCGAAGCGCGGCGATATAGGCATATGTGGTAAGGTCGGAAACAAGCTCGATGTGCACAGCTTTTGTGGCTAGACAAACGAAGATGCAGATGTAGTTTTTGTAGGTTTTCTGCCCCCTGCATCTTACTGAATACGTTTGAATCGAATCTGCGTAATCCACTCCAACTTTAAGGAACGGTCTAATTAGTTCTACCATTGGGCTTTGCTTCGTACCTTGTGCATTTTACGCAGCTGTGAACGACCTTTCTGATTAAATTTCTGCAGCCAATAATCCAATATTTATGTCGAAGATTGGCCATCATTAATGTTGGCCCAGCATGTAGATATTTTTCGTGATGTTCCCTTACGATTGTTTCAACTAGTTTATTCTTTGCTGCGAGTATTAATGGATGTTTCATGTCATATGCCAGGGATGCATTTCGTATTCTTCGTCCAACCCGCAGTAGTCCCTGGTCGTCGATAATTGGATTTAGGTATTTTAGGCTACTTGAAATTGGTAATTGTTTATTGCAAATGATGTAAGATAAGAAGTTGGGATTTTTGGAATTCTGAGGTGAGAAGGTTGGTCGGAAAGGAATTATTTGGTACTCGCTTTAATCTCATATTTACAAATCGAAGTACATACGCCAAGATTCGAACCGTTTTTCTCAATCAGATCATCTATTATATTTGACGACTGTATTTGGACGTGCGTTGATTGGGTTCTCATTTCCTGAATTGTGGTAGATCGGTTGTCTATATTTTCTGGCCATATTTTGGGTTTGGTAACCAGGTTGGACCATTCCACCATAAGCTATTATGTTGTAGTTTTTCTGGGTCGACTCCCCTGGATGCAAAATCAGCTGGGTTATCCTCTGAACTCACATGTCTCCAGTGAGATTTGCTGATGTGTGGAAAGCCAATCTAAAACTATAGTGGAATCAGTCCATGCGTTGATATTTTTAATATTAGTATTCAAAACTTGTTTAATGGCGTCAAATAATTTGCTTAAGAGCAATGCCCCACATAGTTCTAGACGTGGAATGGTTATTTGTTTCACGGGTGCCACTTTTGTTTTGGATGTTAAAAGCTTTATGTGCTATGTTCCATTTTGTTGTGTGGTTTGGTTATATATAACTGCCGCATAAGCTTTTTTGGATGCATCTGAAAATCCATGTAGTAATATGTCGCTGCTTGCAGTTGTACATATGTATCTGGGCTGAGATATATTCTCAATTTCACCAGATTTTCACGAGTTTTTAATCCTTCTGCTTTTGAGTCATCTGACAATTGGTCGTCCCATCCTAAATTTTTGAGCCATAATGTCTGAATATTTTTACTCTGACTGTCACTGGGGCAAGCCATCCCAAGGGGTCAAATGGGCCATTGTGTACGATATTCACAATTTAACACTATCAAAGTTTATCACAATATTTAACTTAAGTTCACTCAAAATCGGACGATTTATAAAATAATAAATTAGCTCGAGGATTAGCGTACTCGACAAAAACGCAAAAGGTAGCAGGTTCGATGCTTGATGAAGTACTTGTTTTTGTTTGATTTATTGATTCACTTTACAATTGGGGTTTCGATACATAAATAAATTCTCGAAACAATTTGGTTAATTTTTGGTAGGTATAAGAATTTTATTTATTTCAAATTGGTTAGTAATAGTGTGAAATAATTTTGTGATACTTAAAGTTTTATTTTTTGGTTCCAATGTTGAATCCCACGTTGACTGGTTAAAACGGTTGATAACTCACCACGGTTTCCAAGTTAATATAAATTTCCAATATTTATTAAAATATCCAAATTCAGCTTGTTATTTTATCCGGCTCGAAGGACCATTGATTGTACCAAAAGGCAATTTTTTTTATTTTTTTTTATGGGGAAGGTGAAAATGCCATTTACGCACAAAGTGTCGGACTCGCATTTCTGCCCTACCGACTAAAACACCTTTCCCCCTCTACTGGACTACCCTGAGACCGTTTATTAGATCTTCCTTCTTTGTTCTCAATATCTCTTCTATGAACCTTGCCACGAGCTCCCACCAGACCGAGCTTCGCAGCATAATCTCCACTGCTGTCTCCGGAGACCATGCCCCCACCTCGATTTCCAATCTTATTCTCCGCTCCTCCCATGCTAGGTACCAAAAGAATGCGTGCTCCACATCGTCGATGCTACCTGGGCAGTACAGGCATTCTGCTGACGTCACCTTCCGCATTCTAAAGAGATATGATCGGAAGTATCCGTGGCCACTCAGGAACTGCGTCAGGTAGTATCCAACCTCTCCGTGCGTCCTCTCAATCCAAGGGCTCACCTGCCCTATAAGCCTCGCTGTCCATCTTCCTCTAGCCTCTAGTTCCCAAGCCGATTGCCATAACTCTATGGTGCGGCACCTCTTCTGTAGGCTCGCAGCCCTCTTATTAACTTCATCAGCCCGACGGTAAACTGCTTGCCTTTCCCTGGCTAGTAGTTCAATTGGGATCGTCCCAGCTATTACCAAAACCGCAGGCTCAGATACCGTGCGGTATGCCGAGGTAACCCTTTAAGAGACCACGTCTTTGCACTTGTGCTAGGCGTTTTCTATACATTTCCTTGCTAAGGGAATCGGCCTATATCTCAGCACCGTAGAGCAGAACGGACTGAACCGCGGACATTAGAAGACGGCATTTACTTGCTTTGGACCGCCAACATTTGCCATGAGACGGCTTAGAGCCGTGACACCTTTCGCAGCCTTGTCTGCTGTTTTCTTGATCTGCTCAAAGAAAGTCATTTTCGAGTCGATCATGACACCTAAATATTTTGCTGCTGGCTTCGTCTCGACCACTTCATTGCCAATCTACATTGGTAACGCGGTTTGTATCCTTTTTTTTGTGAGGACCACTATCTCGGTCTTCTCAAGCGCTAAAGATAACCCCATGCGTCGACATCCAGCTCATCACGGCTCTCATGACTTGATTTAGCTTTAATTGGCCTGCTTTGTATACCGGGCAGCGATTAGTACAGCGACATCATCCGCGTACCCAACTAGTAGAGTTTCATCTGGCATCTAGGTTCGAAGCAGACTGCCATACGAGGCATTCCAGAGGTCAGGTCCTAGTACTGATCCTTGGGCCACTCCTGCTGTAACCGCTATGTTTCACCTCCCCTCTTCAGTCTCATACGTCAAGGTTCGGTCCTTTAAATAGTCGTCCAGGATCCTTATAAGGTACTCCGGTATTTTAAAAGACTGCTCCAACGCTCCCAGCATATGCCCCAACTCGCAGAATTAAACGCGTTCCTCACATCGAGCGTCACTAACAGAACAATCCGCTTTGAAAAGTGATTATGCTGCTCTGCTCTCTTAACCGCTTCTACAACCTCCTGGATCGCATCCAAAGTGGGTGAGAGGTCCCCTGCTGCCTTGATCGCGGCGGTAAGCCTCGACCTAATAAGCTTCTTGAAAACTTTACCAGTAGTATGAAGCATACATGGAAGTCGATAGGACGATGGAAGCCCGGGATCGCCATTGCCCTTGCGAATAAGCACAAGCCTCGCACACTTCCAGCGAGAACTAAAGACACCCGCTGTCAAGCACGAATTAAACCAATTCAGCAGTATACTGCGATCTTGTCGATACACCATTTTTAATACCTCGTTTGGTATTCCATCGGGCCCAGGAGTTTTTCGATTTTTTGCGGATAAAACAGCTTCCTCCAGTTCCTCCTCGGAAAAAAGGGGGACCTCTGCTTGTTCTCGAAATTGCCTTGCAGCTCGTTCCGGATGATTTGGGAAAAGGGCTGATATAATCGTTCCCATTGTGCATGAATCCATAACACTTGTTGGCCTCTGGGCACCGAGCTTCTTCGTGACAATTTTGTAACCCAGGCCCCATGGGTCACGGTCTATGTCCTCTGTTAGTACTCTCCAGCAGCAAGCTTTGCTGTGGTTGATTGCTCGTCGAAGTTCTTTTTTTGCCGCTTTATACTCGGAAGACATGATATTTGCTTCCGCTCGGTTACTTGCACGTTGCGCTTTGCGCCGCAGCATGAGACATTTTTTCCGTATCTCTGATATCTCAGTCGTCCACCAATAAACAGGCGGCTTACCGTGTCGTGGTTTCTTCCTTGGCATAGATACCTCGCACGCCGAGGTGATAAGGCACATGGTATGAGCAACCAGAGCCTCAACTGCAGATCTTTCACCTTCACCTATTGTCTCCATCAACGGCACGCCCTTGGCAAGCTCACTTTCAAACGCCTCAACATTGAGATGCCGCAAGTTCCACCTAAGAGGTTTTTCCTTTACTTGATGTACAGGTGATCACTCCCATCGAAGTCTTCCAGTACTCTCCATTTATGGACGAGTGGTACAAGTCCTTCAGACGCAAGAGTGATGTCAGGGATTGTTTCCATACAGCCAGGGCGGCGAAATGTTGTGACCGTCCCAACGTTCATAACTAGCAGTCCTACTCTGGCGGCCATCTGTAATATAAGAATGCCTCTCGTATCTGGGCGTGGCATCCCCCCCCCCCCAGGGGTTCTGGCATTAAAGTCTCCAGCTACCACCATCTGTCCTGTTGTCTGTAGGATCTCATCTTCCAAGGCATCTAGCTTTGAGCGGAAATCCGCAATCGCTTCATTTAGGGTAAAGTAACAACTAAAGTAAGTTGTACCCTTACTCTTGATCCAGACAAAACCTCTGCCCGCGCCATGCCTTTCGGTATACACTCCTCCATTTAATACCCAAATAGCAGCCGTCCCCAGAAGGTCCGAGAACCAATAAGGCGACTGTTTATTTTGGTACTGCTCACTTAATTAAAACAGATCAGCTCCGTTCTCATTTGCCAGCTGCTGCAAGAGATAGTCAGCGGTCTTGCTGCGATTCATGTTCCCTTGAATTATACGCATCATATTCGGTTCTTGGCCTCCTGGAGAGCCTCCCGATACACCTTGCATTTTCCAGTTCCTGGAGCGTGTGCTACTTCTTCTTGGCTGAAACCTTTCTCCTCACAAAGCATACAACGGCCTACGGCTGTGCAGGTTTTCGCCTTGTGATCGACTCCAAGGCACTTGTAGCAAAGTTTGCTTCTGTCCGGCCCATCGCAATTTCTGGCCACATGTCCATACCCAATTTGAAGCACCGCGTGGCCACGGCTCGTTCCCGAACTCTGCAAACGGTCCACCCTATTTTAATTTTCCTTTTGTTTAACTACTCGGCCTTTCTCATCGCTCACACAGCTGCTTTTCCTTAGATGGCCCACTGTCCACTGCCTCTTCAGTATTTCTACGCATCGTGCGCTCTTTTGTCTGAGCTGAATCCTCTTGTGATATCGTCGACGTCCTAAACGGACTAAAAGGCATTATGGTAACATTTATAAGGCTTTAGCCGTTCAAATTGTAAAATTACATTTGTAAAGTTTTGTCTGTCAAAATTAGTGTATACAAAAATGGTAAAAAACAATTTCATTATTAAATTTAAATATTTATTAATTCTAAAATTTTAATTATTTCAGTTCATTCATCATTTCAAGAATTCATTTGCAAAAGATTAATGAATGAGAAGCTAAGTATTGAGTTGTTAAATTAAAATGAAATTTTGTTGAGGAATTCAAAATTGAAAGTTAAGTTAATTCTAATAAATTTTGCATAACTAATTCTAATTAATAATTTGTTTTAGGTGACTAATATTGTCGTTCATAATAGATCAAATAACCCGGCCGGACCTATATTCCATAATGAATGCTATTATCATAGGCGTTTCGAAGAATGGGGTAGCAAATACGTGTTAGGATGCAAGCACCACGAATTATTTACAGCAGAAACTAGTAATTCCTTAAACTAGTAATACAGTAATTCCCAACAGTTTCGGAAAAATTACAGTAGATGCAATAGTATACCATCTATAAAAAAATATGTTTTCCGTGATAACGTTTATAAGAGGTGCGAAAAATAGCACGATGTATGGGTTTTTTAAAATGAATTTATTTATTATTAGCATCATGAAATGAGAGTACAGTAATTGTTTGCAAACAATTAAGTACTGACCGATGGTATGAGAAGTACGATATGAAGCTCAGGGTCTCAGCGGTGATGTGCCTGATCAATGTGAGATCCAGACAAGTGCCTCCCAAAGTCGCAGAGGCTAGTGTGGTGGAAATGCAGTGTAGGTCAAATGTACACAGAACATTTTTTATCACGCTTTAGGTCTTAACAAAATAATTAGTACACACATTTAAGGCTATTTCTTGTAAAATATGATTTTTGTTTAATCACCCGATACACAAACCAATAAAAAATACACATCTTTTACATGAAATATGCTCTGGTATAAAATATTGGTGTTGCGTAAAACCGGCTTTTTTCAATATTGAATCGTTTTTGTTTCATTGAAATGTCATTTTAGTAGTGATTGTGATTATGTGTGCATCAGTATCGTTTGAATTTATGTAAGTACGCAAATTTAATAATTAAAAATAGTGGTAATTGGTTCAAATATTATTGAACAATATTAATAAAAATAAATTTTGAGTTTTTTCTTTACAATAATTATGGTGAGAAATAACCAACAGGAATAAACAATAAAAACAATTTGTTGATTCAAATTTAATAATGACGCCATGTTCATTCATGTTACAATTTCGACAAAGTATTTTCATTATATTATTATTATTTAATGTATGTAGATAGAGAGCTCTAACCCAATTTATTTATTGATTTATTTATCCAACGCATCATAATTTCTTAATTATTAAGACATCTTATTACATACTTTATAACTTAAACTAAACATAACCTCACTAAGTTTATTCGACCACTATACGCTAAACCATTAACTTAAAAAAACTATCTATGTATATCACTTACATACCTGTAAGAATTTCCATTATATATCTGGAAAAACTTCCAAGCTAAGCGGAAACATATCATCGCGGAACAAAACATTTTTAACGCGGAAATACAATTTTAAAGAATCGCGGAAATTACGGAAAAATGTTGTGTTGATGAATATGTTTGTTTTTCGATTTTACAACTGTAAATGGCATTGACAAATATTTATAATTATGCGCTTATTGTTTGTAATTTAATATTACGTAAACGCGATTTACTAATTATAAATTAACCTTGAAATTTGTATGACCGCGGAAATTGACTTATTATAAATTAAATTTAATGAATAAGGAGTGTTTCACAACATACCTTATCCCTTCATATGAAGATTTTTCTAAAGGAAAAATCTTATGGGACATATGTATATGTATCTAAGTAGGCTTAGGACTAAGTATACTAATGGTTATAAATTACTTGTTGTTCTTACATTCTAATTTGTTGAGGCTTACATAGTGGCTTCGTTGGATCTTTTCATCTTTTTTCTGGTTTTCTCGGAGTTATATTTGTAAATGTTGGTTTCAAATCATTTTGGAAGTTTAATAAGTTGGCTTTAATCTCACAATATTTTGGAAGCTTTGAATTCAGTTTTATATCAGCTTCGGACTTTCGGTTATGGAACACCTGAACCTTTTTGGTTGCAATTACCTTGACGTTTCATAATTTTGTTGATCTGCCTGTTATTTTCGGAATATTAATGTTGATTTTTTTAGCTACTGCTCTAATGTTGTGTGGATTTGGTAGGAATTCCAAATATGCCTGTTTCAACATTTGTATCTTATTTCGGTTATTTTGAAACAATTCTCTTTGATAGCTGGATGATGATCATGTCTCAAACATCTTGTCTCAGGATGCGTCTTCATTTGCACTGGCCGTACATAATATGTTTTCTCTGAACCCTTGGAAGATGTTTGAATTTTAACGGAAACTGTAATGGGATGACATCTGTATTTTAACGAGAAAACGGGAGTCATCGTATGTAAAACTGTTGGAATAATACTGTTTGGTTATGATACTCCATCGAGTATAGCAAGGTTGAATTTGATCAGGTTGTTGTAATTGCACGTACGTTAAATAAACTTTATTTGTTGAATCGGCTGTTACGATGAGTATTATTTGGCATTCCGCTTCTACGAAATTAATGCCCTTACTTTGCTTGCTGAACTCAAAATCCATCTTTTGTGATTCATTGGGATTTTGGTTAATCAGTAATTGGATCGGTGTTTAAGTTGTCTTTGCTGTTCATATGTTGGTCATGTGACCAATTTTTTATTCGAGAACTATTTATGTGTGCTATCCATTGATTTGAGCTTGGTGAATTAAAATCATGGTTTTATGGTTGAAGTGCATCTGTAAATTAACATTAATATTATTGTCGGGTGAATTAGTAGCCAAAATGTTCTCAAAAAACTTTAGCTCATCACGACATTTTCATGCATCACCAAAATGCTTTTTTAGCAAATTATCAACATCTTTTAACTTCGCCGAGTTAATATCCCTACCATCAGTGCCGGATCATAGGTGTTCCGGGCCCTGGGCCAATATTATTTAAGGCCCCCCACCCCAAATTTATTTAAAATATATTATTTATTCATTTTTAGAATTAGAAATTATAATAAAAATAATAATAAATTAGAACTAAAGAGGGAGCTGTGACAAGTGAAATGACAGTTGGTCTAACATAATTTAATTTTGTATTAACTTTTTGCGAACTTTCGATCTTGCAAATTCATTAATAATTTCGTTTATATTAAGTTTATTAATATTTCCATTTTCAATTTATAATAAAGACAACGATGTTAGTTTAGGTTGGGCCAATGTGCTTCTTAAATAGTTCTTTACCCGTTTTAATGCTGAAAAGGATCGTTCTCCACTTGCATTACATATTGGAATTGTCAAAAAACTCTCAAAAGGACATCCAAATTCTGGAATGTCTTATTTAAATTTGTATTCAAAATAAATTTATACCATTCCACAGGTTTATTGTCACTTTTTTGGATCACGCTCAGGTTTAAAAAATGGAACAGCTCACTCTTTAGTTCTGTACAATTAATATCTTTCTTATAATGAACTAACAAAAAAAAAAAAATTAATATCTTTATAAGCATTACACCTTCGTTTAAATTCCGCAGCTAAAACATCACATAATACACAAAAACTTTCTATTTTAAATTTGTGTCTGCCTGCTGTAGGAATCTAATTTTCTTCCTCAGTTCCTTCGTCAAGAAAACGTTTTCGTTTTTTTTACGACTCTCTATATCTCTGAAAGTAGAATTAGGTGCAATGTTCTTAGCTTCTTCCTCAAACTGATCAAATTTGTTTCGAATGACTTCACAAATTCTTCCAATGAATTGTAAAGATCGGTAACCATATCGAGAGTTGCCTTCGGATTTTGTAGAGATTTATTAGTTGCATCAAATCGCTCGAGAATTTCATACCAAATCACTAAATGTAAAACGAACTCGATTGTTTCCATATTAGTTGCTAGTTGTAGGGCTTCAATTTGTGCTGCTCTCTTTGTTGATGTATCGTTTGCCAAAATATTCAAAGCTTCTTTAATTTCACAATAACCTAGCTTCAAAGATTTAATTGACTAGTAACGAGATGACCATCGAGTGGCTGACAAACGTTTAACTTTTGAATGATTAGAGGTCCTAAGACACCTTTCTACAACTGACCATCTATGTGTAGATGCTGATAAAAATACATAAATCTTTTCAACAAGACCAACAAAATTTACAGCAGTTAAACCCGACTCAGCTCCACTATTTCCAATTAAATTAAGTGAATGATTTGCATATGGAATATAAACGGCTTCACGGCAAATTTCTTTAACTTTAGCTTGTTCTCCATTGTATACTCTGGACATATTTGCAGCATTATCGTAGCTTTGCCCTCTGCAATTCGTAATGTTTAGTACAAGTGATTTGACTTTTTGTAAGATAATTGATACCAGATTCGCTGCTGTGTGAGAATTAAACGGAATAAATTCAATAAAACGTTCAACTATGGTAGCATCAGGTAAAGCTACTCATTTGATTTTTTTTTACATTTCTTGTAGGTCAGTATGGTTGTTGGAGTGATTATATGAGAAATTTTAAATTTTAAATTAATTTTTTAGCAAAAGTGCTTCGCTAATCCGGGCCCTCTAGAATTATGGACCTAAAATTTAAAATGTCAATTCAGATCAAATAAAAAAATCCCATGTAACCACCAACCCAAAGTTTCAGTCAGAAAGTGGCATCATATGATGATCCGGCACTGCCTACCATTATAAAGTTGATTAGGTAAAACCGTTGGAATTCTACAGCCTTTTTTTAAAACGGAACATCCTCTAAATCCGATTTATAATAAACTTCCCCGCGAACGAATATACCTCTAACTGATTTGGTTAGTATAAAGCGCTTAGACTTATTAAATTCAAAATGCCATTGGCCGGTTGGTTTGTAAAATCTGGATGATTGAGTCTTCCAGTCATTTATTGCGCAATTTTCGCCGCCCATTGAAATTGTTGTGCCATATTCCGAGTAAATTTGTTTATATTCTTGGGGTGAAATTATCGTATTTTTTGATTTTATTCGTTTTTCCAGTAATGCAAAAACTCTGTCGGGTGGTATGTATGAATGGCCCGGCACAGGAAAAATAATTTGAATTTCCTTAATATGAATTGGTGCACTGTTGTTGAGCCAATATGTGCACATTGCTACCATTGCGCTATTTTTATTTTGAGCTCCACACCCATCGCAAATCAACCGAATTGTTTTAATATTTTCGGAAAATCGTGTGTTATTGAGCCGGTTATAAACAGTAGAAGCTATTTCATTGCAGCCTTTGTTTCGTTGATCTTCTGTCCACAGGTATAGGAACACATTTTCCCTCTTTAATGTTGTTTTAGATGAACCTTGAACAATTGCAAAGTTATATAAATTGATTTGGCGATTAAAATACGCTGCCTGGTCAGGAACTTTTGGCAAAGGCATGTTTTCTGACAATCAAAGGAAAATGTTGTCATTTCATCCGATTCTTCCTTAGCCAAACTGTAGAAAGCCTTTGCTCGTAAGCTATGAATCCGCTTAGCAGTCATTAAGTTAATTTTTTCGTCGGCATTTACACAAGCTTTAATTTTTTCAATATACATCAAACACATAGAGCATTGGTCCGTTGATGGCGTTTTGAAACTTATATTAAAATTGGTTCTTAAGATATTTTGAAAGAACCACTTTGTAACCCTTATGTTGTCACGAATGTTATTAAACATTTGCCACATCCGATTGATCGACAAATCGCCTGAAAGGTATTGCCGACCAGTGTTTCTCGACCGACAATAATGAACGTCATGAACATTGAAACTTTTTATAAAGTTTTTTACAGCCTCTCTTTTGTTTGCAAATATTACAGCTTTTCTGTTACCTCCACGATTTTCTGCAGGCATTGTTCCAGAATTAACAAAGCGCTTGCAAATTCCGTGAATTCGGTGTAATCCGACACATATTCTTGAAGGATGGTAGACAGACCCGAATAAAAGTTCCTCTTCTGTTTTTGATGAAATAGGTTGTAACGTATTTTTTAGGGGTACCGTTGACTCTACGATCGGTCCGAGCCGGTAGTCCTGTTTTTATGTGACCCAAAATAAAAGCGTCTTGCAAAATTTTATTGCCACACAAATAAAATTTTTTATGGAACTCGTAGCAATCTTGTCCGGTCAGTTTTTTGCAATGGAAAGAATTGTCCTTTTTGTGGTTGCATGTGGGTATTTTCGGCAAACCTTTTGGTTTATATCTAACAAAACAACAACATTAATGAACTACATCAATTAGAATTAAGAAATTTATATTGTTCTTACCTGTCTAATTTATTCTTTGTAGATTTCCACAATGATACTTCAACAATGATATTTCCCAAATCAAATAAAAACAAAACATAATAAAACAACCTAAACTATGCCTACTCTTTTAATAACTCCAGACACTGCCGCTGGCGTCACCACTCGAACTATTCACAAAAAAACTACCTTCAGAATTAAAATTACCACCAAAAAAAATGTCAAAACTTGTATAATAACAGCTATTTGGAAATGTATCTATATGTTGCAGCCAATCTTTTCGTATGGACGTTAGTATATGAAAAGTAACAATTTGTTACCAACTAGCATTCGTATGGGAAATGTTTCATTTTGATACAACGAAGTATTGGAAAAGATTCGATTATGAACCAACCGCTTATTTTTAAATTCAATTTTGTGAAGAGAATTTCGTGGTTACGAACATTTAGTAATAAGAAAATGACGTATTTTAGGTTATAGAAAATTTTGCTGTCAGTAGGTCAATTTGAAAAAAAAAATGGAAAAGTGTCGGTTTTGATTCTACTAAACTCATATGTTAGATGGTACTTGAACAATTATAAATCCACAAAGTGCTATTAAATTTAGGCTTGGACTTTTGAGAACTGAGTAAATTTGAGTAAATTTGGGCACCTTAAAGTTTTTTAATTATAACTAAAAAACTATGCATTTTTAGTAGATATATGTAATAAGATTTTTTGTAGAGAATCAAATTTCCTATCGAAATGACACTTTAAAAAGTTAAAAATCTTTTTTTTGAACAAAATAAGTCAAAAAAACTAAAACAAAAAAAGTCAAAAAAACCGAAAAATTTCAAATTTTTGTTTTTTTTTAAGTTTTTGTGTAGAACTTTTTTCTGAGTGGGTTTAGGTATAGGCATTGGTTCACAAAAACGGAAGCTGACGTAATTCCCGTCAAAACGGTGTACGTCAAAAGTATTTTGTGATTTTTTTGTTTTAGTTTTTTGACTTATTTTGTTCAAAAAAAAAGATTTTTGACTTTTTAAAGTGCCATTTCGATAGGAAATTTGATTCTCTACAAAAAATCTTATGACATGTATCTACTAAAAATGCATAGTTTTTTAGTTATAATTAATAAACTATAAGGTGCCCAAATTTACTCAAATTTACTCAGTTCTCAAAAGTCCAAGCCTAAATTTAATAGCACTTTGTGGATTTATAATTGTTCGAGTACCATCTAACATATGAAACAATAAAATACCTTTAACGAATTAGTTCCTTATTGAATGACATAGACAATAGCCTATAAATAAATGATTGTTCATTAGGAATTTGTTTAAAAAAAAAATGTATCTTTAAATTTCTTATTCTAAAAGTTAGTAAATTGCTCGATTTAGTAAGTTTAGTTCTTTTCTTGGGGTTATGTGGATCCAAGCGAAGAAAAACTTACTTATTTTTACCGTTATCACTCTATGTTTATAATTTTATAAATAATTTTTTTTTTGTTTGTTAAATTTTGATTGTAATTCAATAAAATTATTTATTAATTATTTTATTAAAATTATTGGAACTGGATTTTAGGTTCACATTATGTATTTAGTGGTGTATTAGGAAGACAAGTTTGGTAACGGGAACGGCTTAATATCTTTTTTTTTTTTTTTGTTGTTGTTTCTATCTCTGCAATCTTTTTCTGAGGCTCAAGGCACTACCAACTCTTTCGCAGTTCCCTTTTAACGTCCTACCTTACGCCGTTGCCAGCCAACTCGAGGACGTACGGCTATAGACCCGCTTTCGTTTAAACTACCTGCACATTGCATTGCTTCATGCCAGCCTATATAGGTTTTTAACTTCAAATTCGAAATCGATCAAAATCAATTTATTGCCAAATGAATTCATACTATCCCACATGAAATTCAAAATTTTCCTATTCTAGTTAATATTAACGCAAAATTATTTCAATCATGTAAAGTTCAAATTAGCAACAAAAAAATTAAAATTCAATTTTAATAATTTCAAATTCGTTTATTTTTTAAATTTATATTCATGATTTTACATAGTTCAACGTGTGTAAAATTATATTAATAATTGATCTGGCTGGTCGCGTTGGTTCTCTTATATCCGAATTTGTTGAATCATCAGAGCTTGAATCAAAAATTCTGTTTGTCACACTTGCAACTGGTTGCGGTGGTTGGCTCATTTTAAATATATAGGTTTTGCACTCCAAATTAAACCTTTTACAAAACCCAATCATCCTTTTCCAGGGTTGTTTACAAAATCTCGGTTTTCAAAATCTCAGTGCTACAAAATTTCGGTTTTTATAAATTTTGGAAAAAGGGGGATTTTACTTATAAAATGAAAATAACCAAAAATTATAAATTCTGAAAAATGGGGAATTTAATTTTAAAAGGAATATAAATAAAAACCTAGATTAAAACCGAGATTTATAAAAACCGAGATTTTGAAAACCGAGATTTTGAGACGCTCCCTCTTTTCCAAAAATTTGATTTGTTTGACGAATTTCTAAATTTATACTATTTTTAAAAATTTTAATTTCCATTTTCCATTTTTACGCTCCCAAATTCGAGATAATTTTATTAAATTCTAATATTCCCACAATACAAAACTTCTAAATTTTCCTAAATTTTCTAATTTGTTTCTTTCCACACTACATTACAAAATTCGTTAATTTCTAAAATCCATAATTCCAAATTCCAAATAAACGATGAATTTGATTTTAACGATTTTATAAAATTTGTAAAATCCTATTGTAAATTAATTTTTCCACTATTAAAATTTCCAAACTCTAGAATTCTTAAATTTGATAAAATTCTTATTTAAGCTTCTAAGGGTTTTTGTTTTCTGGCATTTAAGCCCTTTAGGGTGAATTTTAAAGTGAAGTTCAGCGTCCGTTTTAGAGAAGGTTTTCCAGTGATTTTAGGGTGGTTTCTATAGGTTGGGTTGAATTATAGGATTAATTTTAGAGTGACTTGTAGGTTGTATTTAAGAGTGAATTTTAGGAAGAATTTTAAGTAAATTTGGGACCCTGTTAAAGTTAGCCGAAAGTTTCCAGCCGAAAGTAAAACGTCGATAATGCAGATTACCTTATTAACATTCCAGCAGAAAATAGAAAATTTTGTGGTAATCAGCCGAAAGTAAATAGGATACGCTTGTAAAAAACAATTTTGTAAATAGTCTTACGTGGAAAACTTCGTTTAATCTAATCGCGGAAAACATTTGAAAATCAGAAGAATTCACAAAATTATAGAATTCACAACCTGTAGAGTGCATATTTGAAGTTGAATCGTTTTTATTGGATTTGTCAATAGCTATCGCAGGAAAAAAAATTCAGTTCAAGTTTCCCGTCAGAAATCGTGGAAAATTCGATTTTCCAAAAATCATTAGAAAATTTATATAAAATCAGCCTCTAGAGTGTTATGTCTGGAGATGTATTTCATTGATGTAACTTGTCAATAGCTATCACAGGGAAAAAATTCAGTTCAAGTTTCCCGTCAGAAATCGCGGAAAATTCTATTTTCCAAAAATCATTAGAAAATTTATATAAAATCAGCCTCTAGAGTGTTATGTCTGGAGATGTATTTCATTGATGTAACTTGTCAATAGCTATCACAGGGAAAAAATTCAGTTCAAGTTTCCCGTCAGAAATCGCGGAAAATTCGATTTTCCAAAAATCATTAGAAAATTTATATAAAATCAGCCTCTAGCGTGTTATGTCTGGAGATGTATCTCATTGATGTGACTTGTCAATAGGTATCGCAGGGAAAAAATTCAGTTCAAGTTTCCCGTCAGAAATCGCGGAAAATTCGATTTTCCAAAAATTATTAGAAAATTTATATAAAATCAGCCTCTAGAGTGTTATGTCTGGAGATGTATTTTATTGATGTGACTTGTCAATAGCTATCGCAGACAAAAAATTTAGTTCAAGTTTCCCGTCAGAAATCGCGGAAAATTCGATTTTCCAAAAATTATTAGAAAATTTATATAAAATCAGCCTCTAGAGTGTTATGTCTGGAGATGTATTTCATTGATGTGACTTGTCAATAGCTATCGCAGGGAAAAAATTCAATTCAAGTTTCCCGTCAGAAATCGCGGAAAATTCGATTTTCCAAAAATTATTAGAAAATTTATATAAAATCAGCCTCTAGAGTGTTATGTCTGGAGATGTATTTCATTGATGTGACTTGTCAATAGCTATCGCAGGGAAAAAATTCAGTTCAAGTTTCCCGTCAGAAATCGCGGAAAATTCGATTTTCCAAAAATCATTAGAAAATTTATATAAAATCAGCCTCTAGAGTGTTATGTCTGGAGATGTATTTCATTGATGTGACTTGTCAATAGGTATCGCAGGGAAAAAATTCAGTTCAAGTTTCCCGTCAGAAATCGCGGAAAATTCGATTTTCCAAAAATTATTAGAAAATTTATATAAAATCAGCCTCTAGAGTGTTATGTCTGGAGATGTATTTCATTGATGTGACTTGTCAATAGCTATCGCAGGGAAAAAATTCAGTTCAAGTTTCCCGTGAGAAATCGCGGAAAATTGGAAAAACGTTCCAGCCGAAAGTAAAAAATAAATGTCAGCCTCTAGAGTGTTATGTCTGGAGATGTATTTCATTGATGTGACTTGTCAATAGCTATCGCAGAGAAAAAATTCAGTTCAAGTTTCTCGTCAGAAATCGCGGAAAATTGGAAAAACGTTCCAGCCGAAAGTAAAAAATAAATGTCAGCCTCTAGAGTGTTATGTCTGGAGATGTATTTCATTGATGTGACTTGTCAATAGCTATCGCAGGGAAAAAATTCAGTTCAAGTTTCCCGTCAGAAATCGCGGAACACATAACACTCTTGAGGCTATGATTTTATATAAATTTTCTAATGATTTTTGGAAAATCGAATTTTCCGCGATTTCTGACGGGAAACTTGAACTGAATTTTTTCTCTGCGATAGCTATTGACAAGTCACATCAATGAAATACATCTCCAGACATAACACTCTATAGGCTGACATTGATTTTTTACTTTTAGCTGGAACGTTTTGCAAATTTTCCGCGTTTTTCCACGGGAATGTTGAACTGAATTTTTTTCCTTCGATAGATATTGACAAGTCACATCAATAAAATACATCTCCAGACGTGACATTCTAGTGGCGGTTTTTATTCCAATTAAAATATTTTTTTGGGTTTCTCGAATTTTCCATAATTTTCCGCGAGGAACTGCAGCCAGGTTTTGCCATATAAGAATAATAACAAAGGTATTCAATGATAATCATACATCCTTACATTCCTTAGTAGGTTTTAGGATAAACATTACCGATCGATATTAACTTGTTGTTGTTGTTGTTGTAATTTTCGTTTGTTTAGGTCGACTAGCACTTATAGCTGTATATGACCTTTTTTTGTATTTATATAAAACGGTTAGTCCAAACTTCTAGAAAGAAGTATGGATGTCCCGAGTCTAATTATTTACTTTCACTGAGACGCACTTTGTGATACCACCGACTAGCACGGATATATGGGCCTTAGACATTAAAAAATGCAGTACCCAGCAGTGGCGGATTAAGGTCGGTTGGGGCCCCGGGCGCAGAAGAAAAAATTAGGCCCCTTAAAAAAATAGAGAGAGGCAGGAAAATAAATATACAGGTTCATGTATTTAAGCATCTTGGGTGTTGATTCTCTAAAAAATAAGGTCGCACGTGGACGTCACAAATAATAGTGACACAACTCAAAATTTCAAACTTTTCAGGAGAGCAAAAGAAAAAATGCTAATTTCGATTTTAACTACTATCATAGGATATTGCCCATGGGTGTCAAAAAAAGGAGATCAGAAAATCAAGCCGTCACTCGCTTTGTAAAATAAATATGAAGACGCCACTATGTCAGGTTATGAAATCGATCATTATACGCATCTTTCTGACGAATTATCTCAAAAACTCAATTTTTGAGTTGTGTCACTTTTCTAAGTCATATGCGATGTGTGTAAACGTGAAAACTTGTAAAAGGCAAAGCTTACTTTTATGAGATTGAAATTTTTCGAGAGGATTACCATTAAAATAATATCGAAAAATTGCAACTCATAAAAGAAAGCTTTCCTTTTTACAAGTTTTCACATTTACACATTATCTTTAGAGAATCAGGGCACAGTTAGGAAATTCCTCATTTTGTGTAACGAGTGGGATATTTGAGAAACGAGTGAAGCGAAGCGGCCCCGTTCAGCTAGTTTTATTACAAACAGTAAATTATTGAATTTTGAGAAAGTCTTTGGATGGTTAAATTCCAAATGAATTTTAAAATTTTTAGGAAATCCAGTAGGCACACTGGTATTGAAATGAATATTTCCTCACTAGTTAGCTATGAAATATTCCCCATTTCCTAACTAGTTATGAAAAATATTCCGTTTCACAACCTACTACAATTTTAAAAAGTCGTATTTTTGAACAAAACTGAAAAATAGTAGCAATTAAGTGCTTTTCATACCGGCTGCGTTGACTTCGGACTTCAAAAAATTTACGTTTTATTTTTAATAATTATCACTTAAAAATAATTTGTTTTATAACAGTTTGAAAACATTTCTATAAAAAGTGACACTGTTAATCAAATAAAACAAAATTACAAAACTTTAAAGTTACAAAACAACTTTACATTTATAAAGTCCAACGCAGCCGGTATAGCACTTTATATTTGCAGGCGGGGTGAAACGCAGCGTAGCCGAGCAAGTGCAAAGAATGCGTGACAAAAAACAAGGCCACTTTTAAGCTGAATTCACCAGATTTGTCCATTGAGCTCGTTAAGAAAATGTCAACTTGACGGAGTTAAATACCGAGTTAAAAATATGTGATCTCGCTGGACACAAAATTTCAGGCATACCAACATTGTTTTTTCTTTTGCCATTCCTATTTTAGGTTTCGCTAATTCTGAAATTTCTAAAAAAAAAAGCGAGATAACACATTTTTAACTCGGTTTTTAACTCCGTCAAGTTGTCATTTTCTTGACGAGCTCAATGGACAAATCTGGTGAATTCAGCTTTAATCCGAATAACGCACGTACTATTTTTTCTCCATCGAAGAAAATACATTGCGTACCCTAGTTATAAGTACAAATTACACGCATTTAAAATTTCTAGATTGAAAATTTGATGAAATATCTAGCTAAGAAGGAGGTCTTAACTTTTTTCGTTTGGGCATTTTACCAAGTTATGACGTGTCAAATACTTTTAATATTGAAAATAGTATTAAAGAACATATGTACATCTTTAAACATTTATGTATATTAAATTATTAATCCATTTTTCTTTTCTTCTACACACAATGTAAACACGAAACATACTTTATATACTTAGGCATTAGAAAAACTGGAAAGTTGGAGTTTTGCGGGGCCCCCCAGAAGTCGGGGCCCCGGGCGCGCGCCCGGTGCGCCCGCCGTTAAATCCGCCAGTGGTACCCAGTACCACTATCTATTTTATTGAGCTGTTATTTGTGATACCCTCGCTTTTGTACACGATATAACGGGCCTCTTACGATACTACGCAGTACCCGGGACCACCAGCTCAATAAAGGTGTTCACTCTTCAAGATCTATATTGCGACATCGATATTAACTTAATTTTTTATTTTCGGCTCGGATAACACAATCTGCAATACCGATTATTTTTTACTTTCGGCTGGGATAACGCAATCTGCATTAACGTTTTTTACTTTCGGCTGGAATAATACAATCTGCATTATCGACTTTTCACTTTCGGCTGGCAACTTTCGGCTAACTTTAACAGTATAAATTTGGGGCAAATTTATGATGAATTTGATGGAGAATTTGGATTGATTTTGGGTGAATTTAAGATGAACTTTAAGGCTGGGTTGTACAGTGAAGTTTAAGGTGCGTTCTAAGGTGAATTTCTAGTTAACAAGGCATTATATGGTAAATTTGGGAATGAATTTTATATTGAATTTAGACTAATTTGGGATGAATTGTACAGTGAACTTTAGGATGACATCTATGTAAGGTGAAGTTTAAAATAATTTTAGGCCGCATTTTAAAGTAAAGGTTTATTTATTTTATTATATTAACTTGTTATTTTGTATCTAGAATTTAAATATAGTAAATTTATTAAATTAAATAAATTCTATTGGTTTTATATCGTGTACGGTTGGATTTGATTTGGAAAAGGATGATTATGTTTTGGATAAAGGTGAATTTGGTTTGAATAAGGATGAATATTTGCAAATGATGAACCTGATTTGTAAACTGTTGAATTTGGAGTGCAAAACCTATAATAGGAATAATTAAATATTGATGTACAACATATTTAAACGGTTAATGCCATAAACTCACTACAGATAATGAAATCAAATTACGAAATTTTATCATCTTTCATAATTGTCGTTATCAAAATCAGTTTTTAATCGATTGTTGTGTCGATTTTAATCAAAATTAAATTTAATGAATTTGAAATTGTTAAAATTGAATTTTAATTTTTTTTTTGCTAATTTGAACTTTACATGATTGAAATAATTTTGCGTTAGTATTATCTTGAACGGGAAAATTTTGAATTTCATGTGGGATAGTATGAACTCATTTGGGAATAAATTGATTTTGATGTTGGTAATTGCGAATTTGAAGTTAAAAACCTATAGTACTGAAATGAAAGGTGGGTCGGCCCATGGATTCCGCACTCTCAACAGGGGGTCATAGATGTGTTCATCGTCATCACCGATCGTGATCAGATGATGAAAAATCCTTTTGCATCCCGCCCCTATAGGGATTCGAACCCGGTACCTCCCGATCCAACCGCCGTAGCTTTAACCACTGCGCCGTTTGCTGGGTTAATATCTTTTTTCTAGTTTTGTAATTAGGAACATTATTTTGATAATGATAATAAAGATTATTGGTACGAGTTGTATTGCTTCTCTTAGAGTAATTTGAGTATTTGCAAGAGGGGTTATTGTTGGGAAATTGTCTGCTATATCACTTCATCGATGTGGAATTTGAAGGATTCTTACTAATTTCTAAATTCTTCGAGATTGAACTCATCGGATTAATTGCTTTTGAATTATTCGAGACAATGCTCGATTCGTTTAAATAACTAATGCTCGAGAAGGAAATCGGCGGAATGATCGAGATCGGGCTCGTTATATTGGATTGTTGCTTAATACTAGTCGAGGTGATACTTGTTTTTGGGCAAATGATCGAGGGGGAACTCGGTGACTTATAACTAAAATTATTGTTTTCGGAGGCGAAACTCGCGGGAATGGATTAATGATCGTGGCGGAATTCAGGACTGGGTTAAATATCGAGTTAAGTATTAAGTTATCTGCTATAGTTTCTTTACGCACAAATTGACACCAGAATTACTCCGGTCAAATAACTGATTGTCATGGTTGGTTGTAAATCGCTGTTTTGTACTTTGTAATTTTCATTAAAATTAATGTGGAGATTAATTATTTTAATTTAAAATAAATTATCTGCCACAGTATTATTAAGCACAAATTATTAACCGAATTGCTCCGATCTGATGAGGCATTCTCTTGCTATAGTGCCCTCAATCTCTATAAATTCCTATTTTCTAGTTTGAATTTTTAATTCAAATTTATGTGATGATTAATTAATTTAATTTAAAATAAATTAACCTCCACAATATTATGCGTGACACATAAAGCTGAAGAACCAATCTAAGCAATCATATCTTTAAATTAAAGGTAATGCTTATAGTTGATGAGTAATTGCCCCCGACCAAGAGCTAAATTTCGGGTCAGTTTTCTGAACATGCGGTGTAAAACGTTATTACGTCAAAACGACCTACTTGTATTGCGGGGTAACTTCCATGCGAAAGTAAACCAATCGTTTTACTTTCCAGCTAATCGGGCTCTCTTGAACAGAGAACTTAAGTTAGTTGAAATTAAATAAAATGCTAACCTTTTTTTTTACTGAATTTCAAACCTTTGTATCGCCGCGCCCCAGTGCAACAAAAAACCTCTGACTCTCCCGGAATGTTCCCGGAATAAAATAATTTTTTACCGGGAAATAAGAAACCCCTAATATTATTTTATCGTAGCATACGTAGCTAAAAACCTAATAAATGAAAAATTGTTGCTTTACACACAGTTTTTATGGAACAATAATAATTTTATTCGACTTGATATTACCTTATATAGCACAGAAGACAAACAACCAGATTAATATTTATTTTTTTAATTTAGAATAAAATACAAATCTAAAACTATAAAATGAATATAATAGCATTAAAATATCGAAAATATGCGAGGGAGCATAAAACATAAAAAAATGTATCATTAAGAAGTGATCGTTATATATTTTTATACAGTTGCTTGTTAATCCGTAGATATGCGCTGTCATAAAGGTGCTCGTTTAAAACGATTTGACGGTCACATAAAATGGATGCGTATATATGTACAATCGTAACAATAAAATATTTTTCAATAGTAGGGAAACTGGAAGATTTCATTTATATAGTAAGGTAATAACATTCCCATTTATTATCGAAAATATATGCGCGTATATAAAGTACAACCACATAAAACCCTCCAGCTACAATTTTAACAATTTTATTCAATCGAATTTATTTAAAGTGGTTCCCAGTAAGTATTTATCGTTATCGAAAATATGTAACAGTTAAATTAATAGGAATACATTATATAGAAGGGTTAAATAACCGCTTAAAAAACTCTTTCCAAAATTTAAAACTTTCTTTATTTCTATTATCGTCATCATGCTGCCAAGTTATCAAAACCATTTCAATATAATTGTTGTGATGATGATAACATTCAAATTTATGCTTACTATTCAAAGTGTTTTTTTTTGTTATCCTATTCTTCCTATCCTATACTCATTTTCCCCGAGACCTATTCTTAATTTTGTTTTATTAATTCGATATCCTACGGGGTTGTATATATACATACATAAGTCATAATGATTATTTTACCGTCTTATTATAATCATGGTGAAAGGTATTTTTAAATACAGGATGAAAGGGTTATAGCAAGAAAATGATGTAAATCATGAAGTTTTTTTTTGTGTTATTTATTTGAATGGGCGGTTTTATCCTCTAAATACTTTCTAAAGAAATTGTGTTTTCTAATTCTTTTCGGTTTTTATTAGAGAATAGGAAACAACAGAGTATTATAAATATATTGTATTGAAACGTTTCGCCGGGTGCGGTATGTGCACGGTACAATTGCTGGTAAACAAAAGTCAATTGGGTTTAACTTTAAATTAATTATAAGAAATGTTACTACTGTTTAAAAAAAATAAATCGTAAATAGCACAATGAAAATATGGTTTCACTTTGTTTTTGTTTAGTACAAATAAGGTTGGTTAATGAATGGGTTAAGGAATACAAAACGGTTTTAAGATTTGCAGAATTGTTTCTTTTTTAATGATGTGGAAATTTTAGAATGTAATGCTCACGTCGTTCTCAAGCAATTTACGAAATGTGACTTATCAATATAGATATAAAAGTTTGGATGGACGTATCATACATAAAATATCGTAACTTTTTAATTGCCTCAATAAAATAGTTATTACACATTTGGAAGGAAAAAACAGGAATTTCAGGACATCGTACTATATAATTTTTGGTTATATGTATGTATGTACTTTCATCAAAAAATAATGTTAAATGACAGCAATTTTTATATTTTTTAATTTATTACACAGAAGCGGTAAAATTGTTGGTCGACTTGACACGCAACCACTTTATTTATATAACAAGGAATATATATTTTAGGGATGATAAATTACTTGTAATTTACGATTGTTTGACACTAAAACCAAAATAGAACGTATTCCGTAATTATTTTAACAAGGTGTAATAAGGCAATTGAATACTTAGATCGCAACAAACCCACATGTAATATAGCAAAACATAACATTTAATATACGGCATAAAAATATGTATTCCATGTGCACAAAATTTTAAATCGTCCCTCAAGAAAATTAAAAATAAAATGTTGTGGAATAAGAAATCCAATAAAGAAAGTTAATTCCAACAAAAAAGCGTATAAAATTTATGGCCTGCGCTTAAACTTACTTCTATATGTATATATATGGATTACAAATAAAACATATTTCGTGCATTTTATATGCGAAATGCTCGTGGCAAAACATTAAAATCAACAACGCACAAAAAATCGTAAAATCATGGAAAAATAATAATTGTCGAGTGGATTACAGAAGTGCCACCGCAGAAATGCGACTAAAATCGTTGTTCCCAAAGGTGTTTTAATGTCGATAAAGGAGTTTCACAATTTTCGTTTTTTTTTACATACATATTCCGCAACATCGTCATCAGGATAAGAATTATAACTCATTTTTATCCATATTATTACTGCTGTTATTATTATTTTAACCGTTTTTGGTGGTATTGCAAAAAGAAATCATAAAAATACACATTTTGTGTGTGACAGAAGGGCGCGGGTGGCAGAAGATTAAAGTCGATTCAATAAAGAGTAAAACGAATTGAATTTTTTGGGGGATAAAAAATGGAAAAAAAAAATTAAATTTTATATATTTTCAAAATATGTATGTACCTAACATAAGATATTTAAATATTTTATTTATTTATTTATTTTTCTTAAAGATTACGAGAATGAAAAGAAAACATTTTTTTATTGAATTTAAAATCGATTAAATGAAATCTTTCCTTGTGTCCTCGTAATACACGTTACACTCGCTCGTGTCATGAGCAATTGATTTATTTTTTACATACTCGGTTTCCCGAAGTTGAGACTTATTCGCCGCATAGAGGCGCTGTTAGGTTAGGTTAGGTTTGGGTGGCGGTCCACCAGGACCAGGCATAGACACAAAAAGGTCCGTAGCCATACCACAAATTAAAAATTTTTCCTCCAACTCATTGAAACCACTTTGAGCTTGCTATGAAGCGCTGGATACTCCTGACGTCCTTCTCGCTGAGCTCCGCCAGGTCGTTGAAAAGGTGTGCCCCTAGAAAATTCAGTCTGTTTCGTGCCAGACGAGGACAGGTGCAAAGAAGATGAAGTACTGTCTCTTCCTCCTCTTCGTCCTCGCAACTACGACAGTAGTCATGTGAGAAGAAACCAAGTCTGCTTGCATGTTGCCTATGAGACAGTGCCCCGTAATCACTCCAACAACCACACTGATCTGACTCCGCTGAAGTGAGATCAGCTGTTTGGATCTCGCCAAGTTCAACTTTGGCCAGATTTGCCGAGTTATTACGCATGAGGTACTATTTGACCATCTGTCATTCGTCAACTTACTGGCTTCCTCCTGAAGCAGCAGTTTACATACCGCAAGAGGAATTTCAATATCCTTTTTGCTGTTTGAAATGTGGTCCGTTGTACCACGTCGAGCCAGTTCATCGGCTTTCATGTTCCCCGTACTAACGAAATGTCCTGGCACTAGGGATTGCAAAATTACCGAGATTTTACATTACCGGTTTTCGGTATTTTTTAGCTGAATTACCGGTTTACCGGTAATTACCGGTAAATTTCGTTATTGGGAATATATGACAAAACGCCATTATATTTTTTTTCTTAAATTACAAGATTATACATATTTCAGTATTACCTAGCCATTGCAATATTTAATTTAAGAAAGTTAAACATTTTACGTATCGTACAATCCTCATCAGTCTTATATTAAGCTGCCCATTCGTACCACATTTTGAACGAACATACCACATTTTCAAATATTCTACATTTTATACCACAAGAGGATCGATTGTACCACAAGAGGATCGATTGTACCAAATGTATGCCGATAATCATATATAAATTTCCCATAGAATTATATTAACTTACACACTTATGTATAATGTAGATGTAGATATGTGTATATTGTGTAGTGATAGAACCAGATTATATATGAGTTGGCTAGTCCGCTGGTGAGCTAAAATTGAGCTGGGGTTGCATGTTGGGCTTCGTTGGGGGTCGAGGGTTGGGGATTAGATTGAGTTGAGTTCAGTAAGCATGTAGTTTTTAGAATCGAGTTGATTTCGAGATTGAGCTGGCTGTCGAGTTTGGAGTTGGTTAGAGGGTTTAGATTTGGCTTGAGCCGAGGTTGAGTTGAAGTTTAGTTGTGGTTAAATTAGCTTGAGTTGAAGGTTATAGGGATGATTTGAACGTCTTCCGGTTGATTCGAAATCAATATAAGTAAATTTATATGGCTACTCCTAAAGATTTAACGTTTGAGTACCCGTACTTAAAAAATTTCTTGATACAACTGATCAAATGAACATCAACTAGTTTTAGATTTCTTCAAACCTAGTTGGCTATCGCCAATGCGCATGGTTGATGGAACCTTGAAACATTAGCAAACGTTGAAAATAAAAATCAAGTTTTTGTCGTTACAAGTATTTTCAAAGTTAATCAATTTTTTTAACGATACCTCCGAATTAACGTTGAAGGAGACGTGCAACACCTGTGATTTTTGATCAGATTTTCCAATAAGGATGTTGCTATGGCATTTATTTCGGCAATGATGTTGCTTTTAAGCCTTGGATGGTAGCTGGACTATCAACGTACAATTTGCTTTTCAAAAATCCCCATAAAAAGTAATCTAATGGTGTTAAATCACATGATCCTGCAAGCCAATTCATATTTCCACGACGCGAAATTAAGCGATTTTCGAAGAACCTTTGCGTAGTACGGCAAAATACGGGAAATTCATACAAACCTGTAAGTAAAAAGTGAACAGTTTTTTCATTGTGAATGCTCTATGAGATCGTACAATACACAACAAAATACAGAATACATAGAATACATACAGAAAGAGCAACTTGAATTTTTTTGCGATACTAATAAAATAAAAAATTACCGAAATTATTTCGGTAAAAATTATCGATAATTACCGGTTATTTTAAAATCAAAATTGTTCGGTAAAACCGGTTTACCGGTTTATCGAAAACCGGGATTGCAATCCCTACCTGGCACCCATATGATATGGATGTTGAACTGATCTGTCATCTCGTTAAGAGATGAGAGACAGCTCTGGACTACTTTCGACGTGAGAAGGTGTGATTGAAGCTCTTTAATGGCTGCCTGACTGTCCGTATATATGCGAATATCACTAGTCGATATTACATTATACCTCAACCAGTCCGCGACTTCCTTTATCGCAGTTACCTCAGCTTGAAAAATGCTGCAGTAGTCAGGGAGACGAAAGGAGAGGTTTAACATGAGTTCCTCGCAGAACACCCCAGCCCCTACTCCTCTATCCCGTTTTGAACCATCAGTGAAGAAGTTCAAAACTCCTGGTTCCAAAACTGTATCCCTCATCCAGTCCTCTCTAGATGGTATAATAGTCCGGAACTTTCTATCAAAAGATAGTGACGGGACAGTATAGTCGGTGGTCTTGGGAAGCCCTTTGTTACAAAGTATAGATGAGTGCCCTGTGTTATTGCAGGTCCACATTAAGGTGGATTTCAGTCGTATGGCAGTGCTAGCTGCCCACTGTTTTCCCAAGATATCTAGAGGAGTTAGAAATAACAGAGTCTCCAGTGCCTGAGTGGATGTGCTCCTCATTGCACCACTGATCCACAGAGAGATTGTTCTCTGAACTTTTGTCAACAACTTTAGGTTGACAGTTTTGTCCAGAGCAGGCCACCAAACTGTTACCCCATACAGAAGAATGGGTCTAACTACTGCTGTGTATAGCCAAAGGACCATGTGGGGATCCAGCCCCCAACCTTTCCCAATTGCATTTTTGCAGGAGTATAGCGCTACCGTAGCTTTCTTTACCCTTTCCGTAATATTCGCTTTCCAGTTTAATTTACTGTCTAAGACGAGACCCAAGAACTTTGCTTCACCTGTAAAAGCCAAGTTGAAACCATTTAAAGTAGGAGGATCGACATGAGGAATTTTATATTTCCTAGAGAAGAGAACCAATTCGGTTTTCTGTGGATTCACATTTAGCCCACAACCATTGGTCCATAATGAAAGAATGCCCAGAGCATTTTGAATAAGCTCGCTAAGTGTCCCGGGATATTTTCCCCGAACGCCAATAGCGACATCATCCGCATAGGCAACCACCTTGAAGCCAGTATCCTCCAGCCTCAGCAACAGATCATTTATGACCAAGTTCCAGAGAAGGGGGGACAGTACGCCACCCTGCGGCGTGCCTCTGCTTGCAAATCTTCTGGCGGAGGATTTCCCCAGACTGGCATTTATGATTCTGCCTCTTAGCATCTGATCTATCCAGTCCTTAAGAGAATCTTCCACTCCTAGATTCGAAAGTGCCCGAGTTATAGCCCCTGTTAGCACGTTGTTAAAGGCTCCCTCAATGTCCAAAAAGGTTACCATCGCGTAGTCTCCATATTCGAAAGATTTTTCAATAAAATATGTGAGAGAATGAAGAGCAGTTTCTACAGATCTCCCATTGCAATAAGCATGTTGAGATTTGGACAGCTTTTCCGGCACAATCGTGCCTCTAATATGAGCCTCTATTTGTCTTTCCAGTATTTTAAACAGGAAAGAAGACAAGCTGATTGGTCTAAGGTCTTTGGGACTGCAATGTGAGCGTTTTCCCGCCTAGGTATGAAGACAACCTTCACTTCCGTCCATTTACTGGGAATGTGACATAGTTCTAGGCTGCCTCTAAAAATTACCTCTAACCAGGGAATGGTTAGATCCGTAGTTTTTTGTATATCCGCAGGGATAATACCATCAGGCCCTGGCGACTTGTATGGTTTAAAACTGCTTATAGCCCACAGAATCTTTCTTCTGCTAATAATTTGACCTACGAGGCTGCTTGCCCTTTTACCTACTGATAAAGTAGGTGCAGATTCGGAACAACCAGGAAAGTGAGTCTCCAATAGTAGTTTCAGCGATTCCATACTATTTGTGGTCCATGCTCCATCCGGCCTTTGAAGGAAGCTTGGGATGGATGGACTAGTAGATAGTACTTTGCGATGCCTGGACATCTCTGAAGACTCCTGAATTTTACCACAGTATAGTCTCCAAGATCTGTTCTTTGCGCTTCTTAGCTGATATTTGTAAATTTTGAGGACTTCCTTATAGAAGTCCCAGTCTACAGCGGCTTTTGTTTTCCTTGCTGTTTTGAAGAGTCTCTTGCACCGTTGACGTATTTGTTGAATCTCCTTTGACCACCAAGGTGGCCGAGATTTGCCCCTAGGCCTGCTAAGAGGGCAAGAGCCTAAAACCGCTTCATTAAAAGCGCTGGACAGTTCGTCCACTAATCCATCGAGTTCTACCGTAGTTTTTGGAGGTTCAGGCACCTGCACTGGTAGTGAATTCCCCAGAATAGTTCTGAAAATATCCCAGTCGGTTTTCCTCCTGTTCCTGTAGAGAGGGCTGTTCGGAAAGACCAAGCTCATTTCAAATTGAAGATAACAGTGATCAGAAAAAGAGTGGTCTTCCGAAACTTTCCAATTTAATAGTTTGGTCGTCAAAAAGTTTGAGACAAGTGTAATATCCAATACCTCCTGTCTATTTCTATTTATAAAAGTCGGCTTATTGCCTATGTTACATATATGAAGGTTAGTACTTAGAATGTAATCAAGGAGTAACTCACCTCGTTCATTTGAAGAGACGGCGCTGTTACTATTTATTAATTGTTTCTTAAGATAAGAGCAAATCGGTTAAAATTATTCAAGAAGTGGATTATCACCTTATGTATATGACCGATTATTTGAAAGCAGTAGACGCAATTAAATTGCTAATCGTAACAAGCAGTATTTCAATTGTTAAAATTTTGCTTAAGGTAATTTCAAAATATTTTTTATACTAGCTCATAACAGGAAATAAAGCAATAGCCAAAAATGCGAATGTTGCATTGAAAATAGCATTTATGTTAATGCCAACAGATAAGACACATTTGGCGGTAAAACGACCCAGTTAAAGTTAGCTGAAAGTGAAAAGTCGATAATGCAGATTACGTTATGCACACTCTAGCCGAAAATAAAAAAATATGTATTATGGTTTTCAGCTGACAGTTAAGTTACAGGGATTATCGAATCCCACATCCATTTTCCACATGTGGAAATCTGTCAAAATTCCCTTAATAGTTCCCTTGGTATTTTTCCCTATGTATGTATATTCCACATGCAACCAAATACCCCATTCTTGAATCATTCGGAATTTTTTATTCACCACTCAGTGCGTTGAATTTATTTTTGTAATTTTATCAAAGCTGCAATTGTCAATAAAGTCAACTCACTGAGATATATACATGGATACGGCCGTTGATTGAATATATTATAGATAGTATCACTGTGGAATACAACAACAACTTAAATTGTTTGTTTCATCTTTCACATGGCGAACGAAGAGCAAATCAATATTGGTTTTGGTTTAAGAAGAACAAAGCCAGGTTTCAATAAAACAATGCAGCTAGAAAGGAATAAAGACAGTTTTTGGTTTGTTTGGACTAACACTAAACCAAAAAACATCATGCTTTATAAAAAAGCAAATGTTTTACTCTTTCTTTCACAAGCAATAAAGAAATACAAAATCAAATGTTTTACTCTTTCTTTCATAAGCAATAAAGAAAAATATATTTTTCCTTGAAGTTTCAAAAAAATTAAAAAATAAAATATTAACACGTTGAAGTTCAATTTACAATAGTCTGTTGTATAATATTTCACTAATATCGATATCCTAAGGAAAATGTATACCAATGCTTCAAGATATTTAAAGCAAACGAAAAGTAAAAACAATTGTATCACTTGATGTGTTGTTTTTATTCGTTTTCAGTAGCCTCCTTTTTATTGCATTCAGTTGTTTTTTTATCAAACGTGAGTAACATTTTCCAATTTAATTAAATTGTGGAACGAAAGCAAAAACAAAACACACGAAAAAATAACGAAAACCTAAAGATACACCCATTTACACCAATATTAATACAAATATTATAAGAAAAAAACTATTTTGCAGTTCCTAAGTTGCTAGAAGAGCTAAACTAGTTTCAAACAATTTTGTCTCTATTTATAAGCGACAGTGGAGACGTTACTCGATCGTAGCGGCGAAAATCGCGGTGGTATTATCTTAATATATTCAATCAACGATACGGCATAGGCAAAAATTCATGGTACAAGAAAAAAAACGAAGAAGAAGAAATAACGCTTGCGTCTGTGTGACAGAGAACGTATTTATTTTCCTTGTCTTGAATTGGTTTCGAATTTTCCGAAATGAAATCATATAAATCTAACCTTCGTACCGCTATAATAATTACATAGTAGGCTATGACCTTCGATTCAATAAATGCGTTGTTTTTTTTTCAATTAAATTCTTCTTTCACATTTTTATTTTTACAAATGCTTAGTACACAAGTTTGTTTATGTTCGAAAGTTTGACGTTTCACAAATTTTTTTGTTTTTGTTTTTATTTATTTTCCAGGCGTGTATTGAAAATTTCAAGGAAAAATGGTGAAAAATAATTTAAATATTTTCCGAAGATAAGTAGTGCAATGTGTGAATAGTTCAAATAATGCTTCAATTAGTTAATCAGTCTCAAAATCTTTGTATGTTTAATGAGTCAAGCGCAAGTTTAATATTAACAAAATTATTTTCGAATTCAGTACGGCCCCTTTTCGGAATTAGCTTTTTAGAGTGTGAGGCATATATAAAATAAGCGGTACAACTGAAAAAAACTTGTACCATTCGTTTTTGCTGTTTACTATGATAAATATTTTGCATGTCGTCTCCATGTATATATCTCAGTGAGTCAACTAAATATGTTTAATGTTTGCAATGTTTTTTTTTGCTATATTTCAGTCCATTTTTTAAGAAATTTTTTTATGTTATCATGAATTTTGATTTAAAAAAAATTTCGAAAGGATTTTTTATTCACAAAAAGTAAATTTAAAATCTATGTAATTATTGACTTTTTCGTACATTAGGAATTTTTTTCACATGCTTATATCCATTCGGAAATATTCCCTTAGGACCGAAAAAATTCCCTTAGTAGGGAATTCAAGAATACAAGAAATAAAATTTCCGAACGTTTTTGTAAATATTGACTGATTTCCACATGTGGAAAATAGATGTGGAATTCGAGAATAGGACCCCAGGATACATGGAATGCATTAAAAACTTTTGTCAATAGTCGTGAGAAGCTTTGTTCTTTTGGTGGAAAATATCGGAAAATCAAAAGAATCCAAAAAACATATTTAAAATTGGGATAAAATCATCCTCTACAGTGTATATCTGGAGATGGATTGTCTTTAAGTGCGTTGTCAATAGCTATCGCAGGAAAAAATTCAGTTCCAAGTTTTCCCTGGGAAATCTCGAAAATTCCGATTTCCCAAAAATCATTAGAAAATGTGTATAAAATCAGCCTCTAGAGTTGCTTGGGTCTGTAAGATCAAAATTCTCTATATCGCCTTCGATGTTCAGTCCCTATTCCCTAACTATATTATTACTTTTGAAGGTCCACTCTGTTTTAGCCTAAAGTTATAAAATGTAGGGAATGTAGATATCACCTTGGATATCTCACCCGAAAGCTACCAGTCGACATATTTAAGCCGAAACATATTTCAAGAAAAATTGACAAACCAACCTAAAAACTGAAATTTCCATATAGTCAATTTAAGCTGGATACAGGCTCATTTGGTTTTCACTGTTTGGGATGATAATTACAAGTTAAGTTTCATGAGAGAAGCATAATATGCAATTTAAAAATTTGTGTAAATTCAACCTTTAAAGTGTCATGTCTGAAAAGTAGTTCAATTAGTGTGCATAGCCAACAGTTATCCTTAGAAAAATTATCAGGCCACATTTCATGTGGGGAGCCTGGGAAAATTTGTTTGGCTCTTTTCCAGAATATATCACTAGAAAGAGCAGTAAATTCTCCCTTTTCCAAAATATTTTAAAAAACTTTTCTCAATTTTTGTCCAGAATAAGTTTCGGCCCTTTTCCAGAATATATTACTAGAAAGAGCAGAAAAATACCTCAGAATATGTCTCCGCAAACTTCACCAAAATCGCCAGATCATGAACTTTTAACGTGGTGCTCTGACATCACCTTATTTCTTGGAATCTGTTTTTGGGATGGCATCTGCATGGCTCGAGTATTTTCACTGACGCAAAAGTCAAAGCTTATTTAATCCATTGTTATCAAAAACATGTATGTACATTGTATATTACTAGCTTCAGAATTTCCAAGCCAGAAATGATTCGGGGTAGTGCCTCTTCATATTTAGGTTCAACGGATACATAAATGTCAAGGGATGACAATTTATTGTAAATACTGCTTCGGCTAAAAGTGACACTAAAACTTCTTCCTTCAGATTTCTTTGTTTTAAAGTAGCTCCTAGGGCAATCTTTACAGCTGTTACGACCGCCTTTGGTTGTCGTTGTGTTTTGTCAAAATCAAGTAAAATAATCGACGCCTATGGATTAGCTACGTGTTGTTTGTCGTTAATAAAGATACTTTCCCCACATGTACTCTGTTCATGTATTCTGTTTGATTTTTATGTAGCCATTTTTTTTTGTACTTTCTGTGTGCAAGAGATAAATGTGTGCGCAAGCGATCGAATTGAATATTTCTCCTTCGTGTATATTTGGATGAATGTATGAGTTGATGTCAACAATTTGTTATGCCTCTTGCGGAAAATATGTAAAAGGAATCTTCTAGATTTTTCTTGCTGTTTATTTGCGTATATATGAATCAGTTTGGGTGGTAGTATATGTGACCTACCCGAAACTTAACATTCGGTTTTCGGTTTGTTTTTTTTGGAAGGGGAATTAATATAAATTGATGTATATATACGATACGTGTCGGTTTTTTTTTTTTTGATTTTATGTTTAGTCTAGTTTTGCTTTTTGAAATAAAAAAGTCTAGTTTTGATTTTCAAGTAGTGGATCTCGTTTTGAATTTAAAGAAGAAAACTGGTCAAGTTTGGAATTTGGTGAAAGGTGTGGCTCTAAAATAATTTGATTAGCGCACCAAGTTTGTGAATTAAATTAAGTTTGTTTATAACTGGTTAAAGATACATTTTAAGTTCCATACGAGAAATACAAAATATAATAAATATTTTCTTATTGTTATAAGTGAACTGACGGGCGAAATTTTTTTTAAGTATATATATGATAAAGTTGTATATTAAATACTTCATGAACAATTGTATGTATTAAAAATATTATAAAGAATATGTTACAAATTTTCGTTTGTATATGTTACAAATATTTCATTTGATTTTATCAAGTTTGATAAACCTATCGATAATTAATACTTCCGTTTTTTTTGTTGCGGTGTCAATTTTGTTTGTTTGGATGAGAAAATTGAAAGTTAAAGAGGATACTTCTATAAACGGTGTGTTGATGGCAGTTGTAAACTGATGCAGTTCTAAGTAACAACAGCATAGTCTTGGCTGAAGTTACTATTAAGGCCAGTTGTTCCTGGCGTTGGTTCAAAATTTTGGTGTTGAGCCTATTAATTGATCGAGATTGATTCGGAGTAAATGTATTGTGGCCGCAACTCCTCCTAAAGGAGTGGGGTTCGTGCAAAGAGGGGGATCCTGCGGCGGCACTGAGTAGGTGTGGGTCGGACGGGCCAAATTTTACCAGGTAAGGTGTTGCGGTAAAATATATATATAAGAAACCGTTTACACTGCGTGATATTTTTTTTACTTGTTATTGTAATCCTAATTTGACTGGGGTTTTGTTTTTTTATTATTATATTTTTGGGTTTTTCCGGTAGTTTGCTTAATTTACTTGATTTCGAGTGCAAATTTTTATTATCATTTAATTCAGTTCCGTTAAGTGTTTTTTTTCCACGTGGTTCTAGACTCACTCGCCATGAGTGAGTAATTTCCTTTAATGTGATCATGTATTGTGTGGTGCGATCGTGTGTTGGGTTGGGCGATCCCGTTTAGCTCCGGGCGTAGCGCTCGTTCCCCCAAAGCAGGCTGCGATGGGGGGCGCCACGCTCTCTGTGCTGTTCGGCTTGGGATGACGGTGTCCGCTCCTGGAGGTCTTAATTAGGTTTGTCTGGAGGGCGCCCTTCCATCCCTTATTGGCGTCAGTAACCGCTGCGATCGGGAAACGGCATTCCGGTAGACGGCCCGACGATAAGGGGGCCATTTAGGCAGACAGGGTAGAGATCGTCGGGGGTTGAGCTGTCGTCCCTGGTCGAACACACCCAGTTATTTTTTCTTTAGCCAGTGTGGTCGTGGTAAGGTAGTTTAAATCTCTTGTCCCTTCGATTTTTCTTCCATGCGGTTATTCAAGCATGGGAATATGTCTGGGAATCCCCACGCCGCACCGTGAGCTCTAGCCAGCTACTATAACGCCCCAGACCGCTATTCCCATGTCTGTTAGCGAAACCAAAGGTTTTGCTTTGCAAAACCTGCGGTTACGTTACACAGCTCGTACCATTCTCTCCCAACAGCCCTCAAAGTGTGGTGCTGAGGATGGGATGAACTTCCACTCGACTCCTTTGTTGGCAAGAATTTCTCAAATTTGTTCATGTTTAATTTCTTCAATCGCATTTCTCATCTCATTGTTGGTACCATGAAAGTTGACATTATCCGAAAACATTTTAGTTGTATTCCCCTACTTTCTACGAATCTTCTTATAGCCATAATTGCCCTGCATCTGAATTGAGTGACCCTGCAATCTCCAAGTGGACGGCTCTGGTGGTTAGACACGTAAAGACAACTTCTTATCTATTTTTAGTACTTAGTTTGATAGTCACAGTTTTAGGCCCGAAATAATCAACTTCAATAAACCCAAATGGTCTGCTTTGCCTGGTTACCCTCTCTGCTGATACTTGTCCCATCTCTAGAATCTTTGGATTTGCAAGCTTTTTTCATTGCTGTTAGTATGTTCAGGATTGAACAGATAATTTTTTAATACTAATAATTCCTTTCCCGCCCAGGCAGGATGTCAAGGCTAGCTAGCATTCAACTCTTTTGACTGACTCGTTTTCTATTCACCAAGTCCTTGAATTCTTCCGCAAATGTATCGCTTTAACTTCTTTCTCAGAATTGACATCTCGGCCACATCCAACTCATATATTTTTAATATTCTACGTTTTTACAAATTCTTAGACTTGTGACAGTTATTTTCAAAATGCATAACCCAAGTTTTAACTCTAATCATGCTTCTCTGGGATTGGTCCCGAATTGATGACTTGGACAGAAAAGCAACGTTCCTCTGACTCCGAGCCTTCGCCAACAATTATGTATAACTTTTTCTTTGGACCAATGATCCACCGTCTCTTTCAGAAAATTAGGTCCGTTTTCCCATTGACTGCAACATTTTGTTCTGTTGGAATCCACCTTCAGTCGTAAATATTTGTATTCTCCATAATTTCGCCCATACGATCGAACTCTATGTTGGAACTCGCACATCGAAGGAGTTAATAGGAGGATAATATTTTTACTTAGAATGCTCTGGGCTACGAGTAAATGCTTTTCTAATGAATTCAGACTTAGATTGTTCTAATCTTTTGTACTTCCTCATTTTCTTTATGGTGATGTGGCCTTTTTTGATCTGCAAATGAAATACTTCTCCCAGTTACAAATGCTCTTTAATAGTTGTGTCAGGTATGTTTTCAGACTTAGAAAATATGACCATATCTCTATTCGGTTATTAAAATCATTTAAGAATTCAGTTTCCAACCCATTTGCCGAATTTTCTCCAAATCGGTTAAGAAATAGGGAAGTTCCATCATACTTGGCCATATTCCAGAATTGTATCTAAAAATCATTTTAATATTCGAAAATTATTTTAAAATCCCATTTTCATCGCGGTTGTCATCTTTTACTAAAACCGGTTAAGAAGTAGCCAAATTCCACCTTTATTAGCAATATTCCAGGACTTTTTCCAAAAATAATTTTAGAGTCTCATTTCCAATGCACATGTCGAATTTCATCATAATCTGTTAAGAAAAAGGCAATTTCCATCATACTTGGCCATATTCCAGAACTTCATCTAAAAGTTATTTGAGAATCCCATTTCCATTGGAAATACTGAATTTCATCAAAATCGGATAAGATTTAGAATCCCAATAAAATTTTTATAAAAAAAATCATAAATCTGATCACTAATCTAGCCCCAACACAACTTTAACTCAACTCCGCCTTTTCCATAGAAACAGATTGGCGAAAAAAAAATCCAAATCGGATAAGCCGTTCTCGAGATACCGTGGATACAGACATCCAGACATCCAGACAGACGGACCGACATTTTTTTTTTTGCTTTTCCAGACTCAGGGACTTTTAAAACGTCATGAAAAGTGGTTTTGGGCCAACCAAATTTTTCGTCATTTTTGACAGGATTTCAATACTTTGGCCTTTTGAAACCGAAGTAATTGTGGAATAATAAACCATTTTTGCAATATTTTGTCTGATAGATAACAAAGCGGGTTTTAAACCTTTAATGTAACCAGTTGTAATAATAAAATCTTCAGTTACTTAGTTATATAATTTTATGAAAAGTGAATTTGTTAAGGCGTAGAACAAATAATTTGTCATTTCAAGACAAATAAACAAACCAACAATTAATTTACATTCCTTATAGATTATGCAATACTAACCACAACATGTTCGCCCCGATATTTTTTTTATTAATAATTACGACAAACAATTTGTAACCGCAATATTATATTAATGTATGTAGTTATTATATACATAAGTAAATAACTTGGTCATTCCCATTAGCTAATACGTCAAATTTAACTTGTTTACTTAATATTATTTTTACATAATGCTTACAATCTGCTCCAAGTTAGGTATTTATGGTTTATTCATAACTACAGAATAGCACCATTGGGCGTGAATACCGCGCTAGAAATTCCATTTTAGAAAACCTAAGTTTTCTATACATTTATATTTCGCACCTATAACCACCGAAAAACTTTCGGTGAACGACTTATTAGTTTAGATCTGGGCCTTAGAAGGAAGTTCACGCGAACTTTTGTTATTCCAGAAGTAACAGTGCCGATGATAAGGGCAAATTTCTTAAAGCAGTGAGGGTTAGTGGTAGACGTTCAACACAGTCTGTAGCATCACAAACTCGCACCGGGGTACCAACTATCCGGGTAATGAAATCCAGTGCCATCGACCCTCGAGTATTACCGCTGCATCAAAATCTACTGGTATCAAAACCAGTCAAACATCTAGGTATCATATCCCATTATAACTCGTGGCCCATCAGTTTTTGCAAAACCATGACATTTAAGTGCCGAGAAACTGGCTACTATAAGGAAAGAATTTGAGCTCATGGTCGAGCAGGGTATATGCAAGTGCTCAGATAGCTTTTGAGCAAGCCCATTACACTTGGTTTCCACTTGGTCACGGTACCCGATCGTTATACCCTATTCCATATATTGGCGACTTTACCCATCAGTTACAGCGAGCCACGAATTTTCAACAAGCGATCTAGTCAGAGTGTATCATCAGATTTGCATTGAAGGTCTACATTTTTCTTTCATATACCTAGGGTCATATACTGTTGGCATCCCGAACAATTGCCGAATATTTGGATCACTCGAAATAATTTTTACTAAATTAAGTAACGCTGGATTAATAATTAATACCGACAAATGCTAATTCGCCAAAAAACACCAATTCACTGCTGCTTTTCTACCAAACGCGTCAAGGAGCTAACTACCACCACCACGTAGCAGCGGGCTTCATTGAGCAGTTCATTCAGCCCTTTTCTGGTTGTGACAATGTTGTAGTCACACTATCACGAGTACCAACTATCACAACGAACGAATCTATTAATTACGCCGCAATTACTGATACCCAGCAGATGGACGATAAAATCCAGGAATTTCATGAATCAAAATCAGGCTTGAAGTCCGAGGAAATTCTCGTTTCTTTTGACTTAATCAAATTATTTTTTGCAACGTATTCGTCGGCAAAACCCCACCTCCCTCCCTTAAATTCGGGCTAGGTTTCGCAAATTTGTTTGAAATCGTTTATAACTTATCTCACTGAGAACCCCAGCAGTAAAGCTTCGATCAAGGCCGTGACAGACAAATCCGTGTCGAACGACATTAATAAAGACGTGAAACGGATGATACTATGCTGTTTAGCTTGCCAACGAGCCAAAGTTACTAGACACACACAGTTTTTTTGTGAACTACGAAGCAGTTTCTACTGAAAAGCGATTTTCTAAGATTCACCTAGTTACCGTTGGTCCATTACCGATCTCAGAAGGGTAGCGGTACTGTGTCACCGCTGACCGATCGTTATACGAGGTGGACGATCGATCGACTTAGATAGCACCAATTCTGGACATTAAAGCTGAAACCCTTGCTGTAGCGGTCGATATATAGCACATGGATAGCCCATTTTGGGCCCACCCCCCGGCGTATTGACTGACCAAGGCTCACAATTTGAATCCGAACATTTCGCGGAGTTTTCTAAATTAATAGGTTTCTGTTACCGCGTTCGATGATGGGTAAACAAGATAAATAAAAACTACGATGTTTTTAATATTCACCGAATATAATAATTCTTTTTATTTTATAAAGGAAACAGAAAACGAGTGTACCATCTGTTTGACAGCTCTCAGATAGATTAGTTTTGGACCCTGCCGCAAGGCATGGCTATTCACAATGTGCTATAATTATGTTATAGTACAACTTCGATTCGCTGTCTAACATCTTCCCCCCTTATTCGCAAACGTATTCTGCTAAACGAGCAGGTGGGTGTCGTTGTCGTTGTGGTCGAGTATCCGCAGTATTGTTCCGTGGTGACCTATTTTGTAAAGAATCCTGAATATTTTGTAAAGAATCCTGAAGTTCCGTGATATTGTTGCGTATATCGACTGATGAATTATCCGTTGTGTTCGATGGTGTCTCAACATCAACTGCTGATTTCGGATCAGATTCCATAATCAAATCTAATGGTAACTGATCGGTGTAGCGATGTCTTAACTGATTGGCAGAATACCGTGACGAGCGATTCGTGTCAATAAGACGTACTGAATAAATGACACGACCAATCTTTTTTTCGATGACACCGCATTCCCAAAATTGTTCATTGTGGCGGTACACTTTTGCGTAGACATTGTCGCCTGGAGAGAAACTACGATATCGGGCTCCGTGGTGTCGATTAAATTGTTGCTCTTGTTGAATATCGCGATCGGTGACGTGTTCTGGCGTAGGTTTCAACAAATCGAGTTCCATTCTAATCGGATGACCCAAAAATAGTTCTGCTGGTGACTTAGTATTTTGTGTGTTTCGGTTTGGTGTTGATCGATATGCATGGAGGAATTTGGTGAGTACTTCCTTGTTTGTCCCCTCCCCCTTAGCTTTATTCAAGGCTCTCTTTAGTGTGTCGACAAATCGCTCGGCTCGCCCGTTTGACATTGGATGGTAGGGCGGCGTTAAGATGTGATTAATTCCTCGAGCACGACAGAAATCACTGAATTGTTTACTGACGAGTTGAGTCCCGTTATCGGTTACTAATGTTTCCGGATTGCCGTTATGTGAAAAAAATTCACTCATATTCTCGATGCAAGTCGTTGACGTGATGTTAGTGCATACTTGTACATCGGGAAACATTGAATATGAATCAACAGCGACCAGATACCACTTTCCGTCAATTGGTCCGGCGATGTCGGTATGAACTCGTTTCATAGGACGGATTGCTCGTGGCCACGATTGTAGAAGAGTCTTGACGGGTGATTTGGCGTTCTCGGCGCATTTACTGCAGGATCGCGCGAGGTCTGTGATGTCGTAATCAATTTTAGGCCAATACACATAGGCTCGGGCAAGTATTTTCATTGCCTCAGTACCCAAATGTGCTTTGTGTAATTGTCGTAACATCAGTTTTCGGTATAATTCGGTAATGTTCAATTTGATTAGTTATTTCTTCTTCGAGGTGGAGACAGGCAATCACGTAATCTTCATCGTCTACTCGATTTGAGGCGATGAGTCGTGAAAGGATATCAGCTGTTCCAAAATCATTTGTTGACATGTATGATATGTCGAAATCGTATGTCATTAAGGTCAATGCCCACCGTTGGAGCCGATTTGCGGTATACACGGGAATCCCATTTTTCGATCCGAAAATGCTGAGAAGTGGTTTGTGGTCCGTTACTAGTGTAAATTTTCTTCCGTAGATGCACCGATGGAATTTCTTAACTGCGTAGACAAGGGCAAGATCTTCTTTTTCCACTTGGCTGTAATTTTTCTCAGCCTTTGTTAGCGTTCGTGATGCATGCGAAATCACCTTCTCCATTCCGTCTGAATAGACGTGAGCAATCGACGCGCCGACTCCCGTGTTGCTAGCATCAGCGTAGATTTTTACAGGAATTGTGTGATCGTAGTGTGTGAGAAGCAACTCGGAAGTGAGGATGCGTTTGGATTTGTCAAACGATTGTTGACATTCGATTGACCATTCCCATTTCACATTTGTATTCAACAACCGGTCTAATGGAGCTCGTAATTCATGCATTTGTCGGACAAATTTTCCGTAGAAGTTTATTGCTCCTAAGAACGATCGCAACTGTGGAACGTTTTCAGGTGCCGGCATTGATGTTATTGCAGAAATTTTTGATGGATCTGTAGTGATGCCCTTGCTATATGCTCATCAATTTCACTCGGAATCCGTATTCTTCTAACCGTTTAAACAGTCGTTTGAGGATTGTTTTACGAGTCTCCTCATCCTTAGAGTGAACGAGAATATCGTCAAAATATGCGATGGTTCCATCAAGGCCGGCCAGCATAGCGTCCATGATTTGCTGGAAAATGCCGGGGGCAGATTTCACTCCGAAAGGCAGACGATTGAATGTGAAAAGTCCCTTGTGCGTGTTGATTGTCAGGAATCGCTTTGATTTGTCGTCAACTTCGATTTGTAAGTAAGCATCCGACAAATCGATTTTGCTGAATACTTTACTGCCAGCGAGCTGCGCGAACATTTCTTCTGGACTTGGAAGTGGATATGCATTTGTCTCTATGCATGAATTTAGTCCAGTTGAGTAGTCGGCGCATATGCGTATGCGACCATTAGGGCGTTTGACCGCGACGATGGGTGCTGCCCAATCTGAGTACTCAATAGGCGAAATGATGTCGAGTTTTTGAAGACGATCAAGTTCGAATTCAACTCCTTCCAATGCAGCGAATGACACCGGCCGCTTCGGTCGGTATATAGGACGAACGTCTGGCTTTATGTGGATAACCGCTTTAGCCTTTAAACACTTCCCTGGTGTTTCGCTGAATATGATTTGTGATTCATTTTTCAATTCCGTAATGAACACATCATGTTCTGATTTTGTCGCATGGATGACATTGCATATTTGGTTTATCGAACGGCCCCAAATACCAAAACGCTCGATCCAATCTATGCCTAAAACATCAAGCTCTGTAATATTTGTGACTAAAAATTTACCAAAATATACTTGCCCGATGCTTTTAATCCCCATTTCACAGTCAAATTCTGCGATAATGGGGACGCTGTCCTTTGAAGCCGATTTTATGCCCATGGGGCTGTATGTGGTTCCAGGTGATCCCAGAGTTTGCCATGTTTGCTCTGATATTATGGTCAAATCGGACGCCGTGTCGATCTGTAGTTTCTCGCTGGTTCCATTAATCTCGACGTTTATGTATTTTCGTCGGGATGTTATATCGCCATGGTTATTTCCGTTGATGATTCCATTGACACGTAGAACCTGAGTTCGTGGCTGATTACTCGGCTTGTTGAGTATCGGAACTCGCGGTTTATTTAGTTGACAATAACCATCCTTATGCCCTACGTTATGACATTGATTGCACTTGTGCGTCGCAAATTTGTAGTTTCGAACGAAGTGTATACCACCGCAGAGCCAACATGGTCTGAATGGCCCAGTTGTTTGTTTTTTAACCGGGGCTGAATCTTTCGTTTTATTTTGAAATTGTTCCAATGGCGTTGAAAAACGTGGTTGTGTCTGCTTCATGGCGTTGATGGCTGGTTGAGATTTGGAACTTCCACCAATGATCGCTGTGTCGCGCTTTAGACTCAAAATGCGTTGAGTTTCGGCGATTAGTTTCTCCAGTGATTGTTCGTTTGCATCTTCCCCGTCCAATTTTGCGAGAAGGCGTGTTCGAATTTCAGCGTCTTATGAAGATTGCAGTCCACGCACGAACATTAGACATTTAAATTGATTATCGTCTAGCTCTTTCAACTTAAATTCTTCGCATTGACGGTTTACTAGTGCTGCATATGTGACAAAATCTGTATTCCCACTCTTTGTGGCTTGAAGACACTTGTACCAAAAGCGTCTTTCAATTTCTTCACGACTTCAACAAATGAAAAATCTTTCGGAGATTTCGGAAGCAGCATATCTTTGAATCTGTCATGAGAATTTGCGTCCAGCTTGCGCAAAACCAATCGGATTCTTTCTGCATCGTTGCATCGTCTTCTTGGAATATTTCCTCGTATCGTCGATACCACGCCTCGAATGTGTGTCCCTCGTCTGGTTCGTAACGAAAAACCTGCATGCTGTTGGCAAGGATTTCCATTCGTTGTACACTACTTGGTGTATTCTCAGGTGCACCAAGTTTTTTTACTAACTCCGTCAACGCGAGCACCAAATTTTCCATTTCGGTCATTTCGATGTTAATTTTTTTTTTTTTTTTTTTATTAACAATAATGAAATGATTTATAAAATATATGACCGTTATCCTCGTCGCCAATTGTTACCGCGTTCGATGATGGGTAAACAAGATAAATAAAAACTACGATGTTTTTAATATTCACCGAATATAATAATTCTTTTATATTTTATAAAGGAAACAGAAAACGAGTGTACCATCTGTTTGACAGCTCTCAGATAGATTAGTTTTGGACCCTGCCGCAAGGCATGGCTATTCACAATGTGCTATAATTATATTATAGTACAACTTCGATTCGCTGTCCAACAGTTTCCAACACAAATGAACAATGACATTCAACCCCAAGTGCAACGGATTGATTCCAAGGTTTGACAGAACTCTAAAAGCGGCGATTATGTGTCATTCAAGACGATTTATATAATGAACCACAAGCTACCATTCTCACAACACCATTTAACACGGTAACATCACTCAACAACACCCAACAACAGCCCAACTAATGCAAGGCAGCAGCAGAAAATTTCCAGGACAGTCCCATTCTGTTCTGTCACAACCTACAGACACTATGGGTTTTAAACAGGATGCAACTCTTTAATCATATTTAAGATAATTGAACGCTTCGTTTTTTTATTCGACTTACTAATGGGTTTGTCGACGTAAATTACAGTTTGCGATTGCAAAATTGGCTCACATCATAGATGTGAATGCCTTTTCAAAAACCTAATAACATTAGTGAAAATCTACGTAACCCAATAACCTAATTTTTCATATTTTAAATTATACGCATTATCTAATCCCTTTTTTCATTAGAACCGCACATTCCATAAACTATTTTTTCATAAATTGAAATGTAATGAAACTTTTTATTTTCCACCCCCTTTTAAATGATTAAAAATTGTATATTCCGCTTTAAGAAAAAAAAATCCCAAAACACTAAAATTCATCAACAAAACATATCCGGACTTCAAATTACGACGCTTTTATGTTTTCTAAATAAATATGATGTGTGTACTTGGAAAATTTGAAAATGTAACGCAAAACAATAGAGATTATGATTATTTGACCATCGCCACACTTTCGTCCTTTTAACTAAATCGGAAATTTAAACAAACAGAACAAAACAAATGTATCAAAGGAAAATGTTTTCATCCATCAACGATGCGAAATTATATCACTTTTGTCCTTTTTGATTTCGATTGATCTGGCCGGAGTCGCCAAACAAAAAACAAAAAAAAAACAAACTATAAATTGGATCATGGTGCTGGTAAAATGTTACACATAACAAAAAACAAAAAAAAAACATTTTTTTTTAACTAAATTAAATTTTCATTTATTCTTACTATTTTAGACCGGAAAATCCGACTAAATAATAAAATTTTATATGATATAACACCAAAGAAAATTATATTTCATCTCCTCATAAAATAAAAAGGAAAATTTAATCCCCCTCATATTTGGTAAATATTTTAAAATGGACTTTGCGGATGAAAAGAATTTTTGATGAAAAATATGTTTTACGTTTTTCCTGTTTTGATGAAGGGTGTGTGTTTGTGTTTTTGGATGGACTAAAAAATTGTTGTCGAAAGTTTGAGGTGATGCAAGTGTTTTTTGTTTTGATCTTTGTGACAAATTAGTTTGTGGTACTGCGTATTTTTCGTATTTGTCTTTAACTGAAAACCCTACGGAAATGTTTTTTTTTGTGTGCTTAAATAAAAATTGTTATCTGTCAAAATAAATTGATTTTTGTGTAGGTAATATGTGGTAAAATGATTTAAACCATCTTTTAGAATTTTGGATGACGTACGAGTTTGTAGTCGTGTATACGTAGCAGATTAATGTTTTAACCGACGTAATAAATCCAGTATGATGACAGTTAAATAGGTACCCTTTAAAAAATAAATAAATATTCAATAAAATATGTTAAATTGTATTTTAAAATTACGCCCAATCATCGTGCTACATTGTAGTACATGTAAATGGGATAAACGGGTGGACCCAGGCAAAATATAACTACATAATAGTAAAAACTAACATTGCCAAAATTTTGAATTAAAATAATAAATCTATCTTAAAATTCAGAACACATGCACCACACAAACTAACCAGTTCGAATAACATAAAATTTTAAAATCCTTGAGGACATTAGGTACATAACATAAAACATCATCCCAAAAATTTAAAATATTATATTTTGTATATTGGATGGATTTTGTATTCCCCTCCTTGACTAAATCAGGAATTACGTTGTTTTGTTGTTGTCGAATTTAATAATTTTGGCAAATCATCGCATATGGTTATTTTGTTAAATATTTATATTTTGTAACCGTTTTGCGTAAATCTTTACCATTTACCATTTACTAACAAGAAAAAAAATTGAAATTCAAATCCTTTTTTTGTAAATTGTAAATTTTGACATCGCAAAAAGAAGCGCAAATTGTGTGACCATTTATGGTTGGATGCGAGTTTTTTTTTTTTTCAATTTAAAATGTTATGATAAATTGAAGGAATGCAACTCCTTTGTTTATGTAGGGTGTTTATTTTACTTTCAGAAACGTGCTCTCTTTAACTTATTTGGTTTCTTTGTTTTAACATCTAACAAAAATTCCAATTGTCTAAAATTATGATAATGCAAAAAAAAATTATTTCATTTCCAAATCATACGATTTCTAAATGGAACTGCTAAATAGAAGTTGTATAACCCTATCCAAGAGCCATTTGGAAGGTGGTAAGTTGGATTCTTTTATTACCACTCCATCTATATTAATTTTTGTTGTGATCAACTCTTGTACTGTAAATTGTGTGACGATCAGTTTTTACTTATATGACAAAGATTTGCGTCAAGTGTAATAACACCAAACGGTGCAGTGTGCTCTTACACTGTTTTGGGCCGTGCAGCAAATTCTACCACGTCGGCTGCCAGGACTAGAAGTTCCCTTCGAACGACAGTTGGATCAAAGCCGTTAACGACTGTCCGTATGCAGTTTTTATGTCTCCTAAGTGTCAGCGTACATTTAAAGAGGATAACTGTATGTCGTTGGATACGATAAAATCCTCGTTAGACAATATTGAATCCAAGATATCAATTATTGCTGACACCACTATGCCCACCGTTAACTCTATAATTAGTCATTCCGCGGAGTCTTTGGCTAATTCGTGTGCTTCCGGCCTATCATCTGTCTGCAGTCAAATTGGTGACCAGATCGCTGAACAAATCCACGATTGCTTCGCTCAAGTGTCGGCCCAAATCGCTCATACTGGCATGACTTCTTCCGAGACATCGACTCCAACTCTCCCGGTCATTTCATCTGCAGCAGCTGCCATACGTCGTCCATCGTACTCCTCAATAAGTGGCACTAAACCATGTTCTCTGCCTAACAGTATCCCGATGATTAAACCGAAGTTTTGGTTTCTTATGTCGCAGTGCGATACCGCTGTTGAAGACGCTGCTATTGCCGATTTTGTAAATAATAACTTTGGTATTTCTAATGCTGTGGTTACCAAGCTAATACCAAATGGGCGTAAACTTTACCCCATGTCGGGTCTGTTTTAAACTTATGTCCACAGTGAATTGGCCTAATGATGTGTGTATTAAACCCTTCCATAATAGAAATTTTCGGAAGTGCCAATCACATCGTATGCAAGCAATGGGGAAAGGTGCATTTCAGAACCAGCAAATATCGACCCTGGACTCCAGCGGTCATTACGCAACAAACTGTGCCCCAATCCGGCAAGTAAGCTTCGATCGTTCTAGCTTTACCTCAGTTTATTACCACAACGCCTCTAGCATCCGAGGTAAAGCCAAGAATTTTCGCTTAGGCGTTCTGGACAATGATTATGATATCATAATAATCTGTGAGACCTGGCTTACTGTCAATATGTATTCTCGTGAATATTTCCCTCCGGACTATGCAGTTTCACAGGAAGGACAGATATGATTTTGACACCAGGCTTAGAAGGGGTGGGGTATTGCTTGCGGTTAAAGTTTCCATTCCTAATGAGTTGGTTATCTGTCATACTAGTCTTGACGTCATTGCTGTTCGTGTTAAGGTGGACAGTTCCTCTATCGTCATCATCGCAGTGTATGCTCTCTATGATTCGAGTTTGGAATATTTTGAAAGGATAATCAATTTGTGATGCCATCAGTGCGTCCTAATGATCAACTTGTAATTGGGGGCGACTCTAATCTGCCCGACATAGCTTGGCTTGATGTTGATGGTGTCTTTACATCAATTTCTACTGACGAAAGGGCATTATACATTATAGACTACTTTACTAGCATCTCAACCAAGCAGCTGAATCGTACTAGCAACAGTCAAGGGAAATTTCTGGACCTGTTATTTACCAATGACGTCATGCATTCGGAGGTTTCATCATGTTTGGATTTCACCGGCTCCCGGAGCATCTATCACACACCAATTACGATAAACATTTTTCATATAAATTGTTCAATTGATTCCTTTTCTGACAAGTTTTATTTTAATTTCAGAAATGCCGACTACGCTTCCTTAAACGAGTTCCTCAGCAATTCTGATTGGGACTTTTTGCAACGTAGCGATAATTTAAATGATATCGTTTAGATGTTTAACGTCACTCTCAGAAGTGGTATTGAAAGACACGTGATTTCCCTTAGCTATTTTGCCTCAGTATACGAACCAGCCACGATGTCCCCTACCATGCCTTCATGCGCTAACAGTTTCGTGGAATTTAATTATTTTAAATTTACTGAGCACGAAGTTTGCGATTGCTTGCTTAATCCTGATGTTAAAAAGGGCGCTGTTCACGATGGTATTCCGCCGATCCTTATTAAGCATTGTGCCGAGAGTTTGTCCTGCCCAATTACCTTCATGTTTAATGAAAGTTTACGTATTGGGTATTTTCCTGAGCCTTGGAAAATTGCCTGCCTCCATCCCATTTTCAAGGCGGGTAGAAGAAACGAAGTAAGTAGCTATCGGGGGATTGCCATTCTTTCCGTTATACCCAAACTATTTGAATCTATGGTTCACAAGGTCTTAGTTTTCCATACCAAATCATTAATTTTTTCTGCTCAGCACGGGTTCTATCCAGGCAGATCCACAGTGACTAATCTGGTTTCTTTTTGTGGCAAATTATTTAGTTCCAGGCAGCAACTGGACGTTATTTATACTGATTTTGCGAAAGCTTTCGATAAGATTGACCACTCGCTCCTGATCTATAAATTAAAGAACTTAAATTGTCAGTGCATCCCAATTGAATGGTTGCAGTCTTACCTTTCCGATCGTTGGCAATCCGTTAGGATTTTGGATTCTAGTTCACAGCTATTTCGCGTAACATCTGGCGTACCTCAAGGAAGTCATATTGGCCCTTTATTATTTATATTATTTATCAACGATATTGTTGCCTGCTTTGAATTTGCCAGCTGCCTCCTGTTTGCCGATGATATGAAAATTTTCGCCCGGGTCAATAGCGTATCCGATTGCGTAAAGCTGCAAGATGGTTTGGACAAATTTTGCAGTTGGTCTATTCGCAATAGATTGGGACTCCCGGTCACCCCTATCCCATCGTTATCGTTTGTATGGTGAGGATGTAGTCAGAGTGGAGTTTATATCTGATCTGCCACCTTTACTAGACATATTAACACCATTATACATAAGGCATACATTATGTTGGGTTTTATTAAGACTATATAGACTTCATCGACCCGATTACTCTAACATCACTGTACGGTTCTTTTGTTCGTACTATTTTGGAATATGCATCGCCGGTGTGGTCACCATCTTATCACTGTCATTCGGATAGAATAGAAAGTGTTCAGAAGCAGTTTGTTTTGTATGCACTTCGTTGTCTGCCATCTACACGGTCTGTTGAATATGTTCTTCCACCCTACCAAGATCGCTGTAACCTATTGAATCTGCACCGATTAGATTGTCGACGTGTTGTAGCATCGGTATTGTTCATTTGCGATATTTTCAGTTCTCGAATCGATTGTACTGAGCGGTACGTCAACTTTCTATCTATCTTTTATTCCTTTTGTGTTGTACACATTTCATTTAACATGTTTTTATAGTCGATTGTAATCATTGTAGGCTATACATGATATACATATATGCTAATATTTGGTTGATCTTGATTCCATTTGTTTCTTTGTAAGTACTCTAAACTCTATTTGTTCCAAAAATGATGATTTATTTTTTGAACGGTCTGCCAACTGAATAACCTTGATCGTTTTATTTCTGGGCAGTCTTCAGCAGGAATCAGAATCGTTGGTCGGCCAATAAGTAAATGTGCTGGAGTAAGAGCATCTAAATCCTCACACGATAGTACACAAAGTGGACGTGAGTTTAAAATGGCCCCGATCTTAGCCAACAACGTCGACATTTCTAGCATGGTGAGTAATGAGTATATAGTCACCTATCGATCTTATCAGGTGAAACTTTGTTGACTTAATAGCCAATAGGTTGGACTCAGAATAGAAAAAACTACCTTTTGGAATCAGTAAATATGTTTGGAAATCCTTGTAGCCACTATTATTCCACATTATAATTTATTTTGGTACAAACCTAAAATATACAAATGTTTTTTGGGTTTCAATTAATTTCTTGTCAAATAATTTTAAATTCATTACTATGTGAATAATCAAGCTCATTTTTAATAATTTTAATTTTTTTCGGGCTGAAACTTAAAAAAACGTTATTATTATACCTCTGACAGACTACATGGTTTAATAAAACCGTTTTAGTGAATTTTTCGAGTTTAGTCGCAGGATGTCAACCTTAGTTTTAGCTAATCGCTTTGTTTTGCATAAAGTACTTGAACGAGTTTAGCTAAATCGGATTTATCAAACTGCAGTCTGTCTAAAAAATATTTCGTGCTGAATTTCAGGCTAACTTCACATACCATACATGTCCAGCTGACAATATTATGTGGTGTTTGATTTCGTAAATGATTGATGCATTTCACAATCGACCTCCTACCCGTAGTCTAACATCAATAAATGGTAGCAATGATTGCAAGTTGCTCGACTTCTGCAACTTCTTGTGTAATGAATGATATATGGTTTATTTCTTCTGCAAAATGTTTACGTTGGATTGTTTGAATAAGTCTTCTTTCAGCGTTAATTAACTCCGCAGTTTGCAAATAAGCTGTTCTAATCTTTGGTTTACGGTGAAAAATTCGTAAAACGCGTTCCATTTTAGCAAAACTGAAAAATTTGTCGATACTTTTTTCTACCACAGTTTTCTCGTTAAGTTGTTTATTAGATTCAGGAAATTCAATCGGTAATAAATGGGTCTTCCTTTCCTCCATCATATCGTTATTATTTCTGTACTGCGAAATGGCCTTCGCCTCAGGATTTTTTAACCACTTCATTCTGTTCCACCATAAATTGAATTCAAGTCAATCAGCAGGATTATCTTCCGATTTGACGTGATTGGTTGTTTGGATGTGGCGTGGTTTCTTAATCTTTTTGATTTGTGGCAGACTATCTCGAAGTTTCAGCCAATTTTCAGTGAGATTGATTCATCCCAACCTAAATTTTCGATCAACAAATTTTGGAAAAATATTTTCATTTTAATGATCACTGGTGCTAACCATCCTATTGGGTTGAATAATCTAGAAATAATCTCCCTTTGGATTCCAGTGGAGTCCTAAGACCTTTACTGAAGTCGATTCTTCTATTTCGATTAAAGTTAAATCTGTGTTGCCTTCTAGGGTGTCTATTAGAAGTTAATCTTTGTTTGATACCCATTTGAATTGATATTATGTCGTTCTTCAATTTCTTTGCTTCACAGATCGTGTCTGCCCCGCCATGAGATCATCCACATATAGGTCTTTCTTGATATAATCAGCTGCTTCCGGAAATTGGTTTTGATGTCGTGAAGCCACTTCTAGGATTGCCCGCATGGCTAAGATTGGAACACTGGATGTGCCGTAGGAAACAGTCAGCAGCTCGTAATGCTTAAAGGGTAGTTTCGGATTATCTCTCCATATTATTCGTTGGTATTTTGTGTCTTCTCTTGCTACGCGCACCTGACGTAACATTTTCTCCACATCCGATGTCAAACGTATTCTTTCTGAATTCTCTAAAACGACATAAAATATGATAAAGGTTAGCTTGCAGGTCGGACTTACCGCCAAGCAGTAGTTAAGTGCTTTTCCTGATGAATTGGCGGAACCATCAAACACAACTCTCAGGTTTGTAGTGGTGCTTGAAGGCTTGATTATTCCATGTTGTGGAAGATAGTACACTGGTAATTGCTGTTCGGAAAAGGTAATTTCTTTCATATGACTTAATTTGATGTATCGTCTATAAACTCTTTGTACATGGCACAAAATTCTTCTTTCTTAGAAAATTTTCGCACGCATTCGCTGTGTTGCCAATGGAGTCTCCTAAAATATTAGGCGGAGTTTTGAATTTAAGCTGTACTATTAAACGACCAGATTCATCTTCTTGTTTGGTCTTCTGGAAATGTGTGTTTACAAAATTTTTGTTCGGGTTTGCTGGTGCTGGTGATATTTTTGACCTCCCAAAATATTTTTAACAAATGGCTCAAATTTTCTTCCTCTGGAGCAGTGGTGACAGTGAGTGAATGGGCTGATTTTGATTGATCAAATTTATCAGCAACTATCCAACCGAAGAATGATTTTTGTATGGTAGGTCGCAAGTGGCTCCCCAATATTCTTTCCTCTTGTAATAAATCAAAAAAGTGATCTGATCCAATGAGGATGCCAATATCGGCCGATTGATAGAAGTAGATAGCTGCTTGATAATTAAAGCGCCAATTTGAAAACAAGGTGTGGTTTTCATTCTAGGTGTGATGACTAAAGAGGTCATTCCTTGTATATATCCTATTTTTGAATCTCCCATTCGAGATACCGAAATTTTAGCATTTCTGCGATTTAATAGCAGTCTTTGAGTACAGCTTTCAGTGATAAATGATGCCTGGAATCCTGAATCTAGCAGTATGCGACATTGTTGTTTCTGGTTATGGCCATCTAATATATTCACTAGAGCAGTAGGTAGCATTGTTGTTCCTATTTTCATTGCGGTATGATAATTTGCGAAAGTAACATCACTCTCATTTGATTGCGAAACTAGTAAACTTGATCTGGTTTCATTTGAATTGGCTGGTGCATCTTCTTGTAGTAGGGTGTGGTGCTTTCGGTTGCCAAATACGTATACCTGAACTTTGATAGACATTGGTATACACACTATGATTATCATTAAAACAATTGAAGCAGCGACTATGGTTTTTCATTAATTCTCTCTTTTGAACTACTCTCATCTCTGTTAATTTACTGCACTCAAATAACCGATGGCACTATTCAGGACATAACGGACATGGATCAAATGTTGTACTTACATGAGCTTTCATTCTTAAGCTCGCCTTTGTTTGGTTCGGTTGTGGATTCGATCACTTAACTGTGGTTCGCTTGGATTCAGGAGCATCGATTCTCTTGCTTAAAAATATAAAAAATTCTTGTAGTGTAGGAAACTCATACTCACTAGATGCTTGTGCTCACATACCATTAGTTTCACCATCTATGATAGTTTACAGGTTAGTAGATATATTAACCATAGTGATCTCTGGATTCCGCTTTTTCGCGCATTGCCTTTAAGCCTCGCACAACTTTATCTAATGTATCTAACATTTTTCTAATATTTGCCCTGTTTGCTGTAGGTAGACTTGGCTGGCTCATAAAGTTTTGATGAATGCGAATACAGTATGTATGCCTTTTCGATCGTATCGGCCTTTTAATTTTGTTAAAGCCTCGATATAATTTGCCTCATTGATGCTGAAGTACTTTAACAGAACAGCTGCTTCACCCTCTAACGCCCCTTTTAGATATTGTAGCTTCTGTGATAGTATTAACGTTCCATTATCGTGAATCATCGAACAGAATAAATCGTAGAACGACTGCCATTCGGTATAGTCTCCATGAAAGTAAGGTCATTCCTGTTCATCCAATTGAACAATGCGGTCTTCTACGTTTATCATCATTTAAGCTATGTGGTAGTATCATCATTTAAGCTAAGTTCTTTCACGTATTTCGATTTAATTGTTTTAACTTTTTAACTGGTTATACTTATGACTCACTTAGTTTGGTTTAATTCACTATATACTTGAATTTTTATTAAATTTCGGATATATACTCCGGCTCGAAGGACCACAAATAATCAGAAATTCGGGTTCCACAATTCAAAATTTATTTATCGATCATGCGGTACAATAACTTCGATTAATTGGTTCGAAAATGGTGTATAAAAAAAACTTTTTGGTTTAACTTCGTTCTAAAATTTTATTTCAGCTTAACGGGTTAGTTCATTTTTTATGGATGGTCCAGTTGAATTCTGCAGTTTTTTATGGTGTTTCAAGTGTTTACCAAATTTAAATTTCGATTTTTATTAGTTGTTACGCAAATACATACTAATTCAATTTTTACTGTTTTAAAGGCCTGTTCCATTTTGATTCAATAAGGTTAAAGTTTTTGGTTTCAATAAAGATTGTCAGTCATGATAATAGCGTCTTTCTGCTTTCGCAGTACTTCCACATTACTTTCAGGAAACATTTTTACCAGTTATATCGTAGCTGTTCATTTTTGTGACGAAGTTATGAGGAATTACTCGAATTACTCTTATCACATTTCAATTTTTTTTATTTTATCAATTTTTTCAACCATCTTGAACAGTACATTGTGTGGGTTTGAGAGTTGCTTGAAGTCGCCCTTAAATCACTCTCATTTTTGCTTTTACTACACCGACACATCGTCGCGTTATGCATCATTCCATAAAATTTTATCAAGTGGTCACTCAATGACCCGCGGGTCATGGGTTCGCAATCACTAAATAGCCAACACAAAAGTTCTCACCAGCAAAGAAACCAGTTGAAACCTTACATCAGAAGCATTGTTGTGGAAAATAATAAAGATCACAAACTATTTGGGTGTGCAAAGGTTTAAAGAAATGATGCGTGTGCTCTGGCGTTGCCATGATGGAAGTCAAGAAGCTTTCTCTTGATCAATTCTGGCCGGTTTTTGAATTGCTTGCTGCAATTGCTTGCAGTTTGGTTGATTGCTGACAGTAGAGATCAGAATCAATCGTTTGACCAGGGTCTAGAACCTCATAGTGTACGATTCCATTATAATCCCACCTTACACGGATTATAACCTTATGCGGGGTCAATCCTGGGTCCTGGCTTTGAAGTTGTTTGTGGTGGTTCAGCGTGAATATTTGACTATGATGTTTTTTGAACATTATTCTCGTATTTTATCAATTTTGCATCGCCAGTAATGATTTGCTTCAAAAATGGGTCGATTTCCTCGGGAATTTGGTCCATCAAATTGTTCATCGAAAATTCATGCGTCTCCAAACATCGAGCTGCTTTCTGTATCCAGCCTTACGCAAATGGTTTAAAACTGTTTAGTGATCGATATTTAATCACTTAGGAATGTCATGGCTGCTTATGTCTTCTTCAATTTTTCGTAAGATTTGATCGATTTTTTCAGTGATTGCGGTCGACCAGATCGAGGTGCACTTTTGACATCGAAATTTCTAGAAATGCTGTTGTATTTGATAAAGCATCTTGATTGAACAGCATTTTTGCTGTTTTCACACTAATATAACTTTTGACACGATTGACAAAATACAAAACTATATCTTGATGAAAATTGTAGACCGAAATGTCACCTTTGAAGTGCGGCGCTTTACCTTTCATAAACGATATTTTGTTGAGAAAAATATATGTCTCATTTCAGCTCACTCCTCTTCTCTTGAAGGATTAAATTTATAACCTTGATATAAGGTGTAAAATAATTTTTAGTAATTATTACAGTTTAAAGTGTTTAATTATTCAACTGGGGAATATTTATAATCTCATAGGTGTCAAATATGATGTATTTTTATATACAAAAGTCATTCTAAGTAATTTATGTTAATTGCTTATTTCGTTTTAATTTCCCTGCATACTCCTTTTAGAGTAATAAACCTTCTGAGTGCGGCAATATAGCAGTCAGTGGTAAGGTCGCTGACTAGTCCAATGTAAATCGCTTCGGTTGATAAACATACAAAAATGCATATGTAACTGTTGTAAATTTTTCGCCCTCTTCCATTTTTGAAACGCCTTTAAAATGGCCTCACTAATTCATCTCTTGAGCTATAGGAAGGTTACCCATCATTTACTGCATCTGTCTTCCTTTTATTTTACACACTATACACAATTATGCACGATCTTACGAACTAGCTGTCTGCAATCCAGAATTCAATATTTATGACGCAATATTGACATCATGAGAGTTTGTCCTGAAAGTAGATATCGTAAGTGATGTTCCCTTATAATGCACTCAGTTAGATCGTCCCTTGTTGGTAGTATTATCGGATGTTTAACTTTGTAAGTGATTGTTGCATTGGTAATTGTGCCTCCAACTCTTAGCAGGCTCGATTCGTTAAGAAAAGGGTTGAGCCATTTCAGATTACTGAAAGCCAGCACCTTCTTTTTGAATTTTATTAAGTTTATTTCTAAGACGAAGTGCTTCGACTAGACGTAGAGCCGACTGCGACTGCTCGACTGTGGTTTTTTGTGCGAATTTTTAGATGGACACTTTTCCGCCAATCAAATAACTCAAATTGATCGATTAGAAACGCCCACCATGAAGATAAAATATTTTTAACTTTAAGCAATAAATATTCGCAGACGACCAACTTAATCATACAAAATAACTAAAATTATGAGCTTATAGACAAAAAATATTTTGAGCAAAAGTGTGTGGATCAAAACTCGCACAAAAAATCACAGTCGAACAGTCGCCTAGAAAGATATGGTGAAACTATAAGTTTAGGACTTATGCAAAACGGAATATGCAAGCCCAAAGTCGAATTAAATTACTATCCATTTTATTTATTTGGTCCTCTAGTCGTCGTCTGATATTTTTAGGTGGTTCACTTGATTTAATGGCCAATTCTCACGGTTCGTTAGCCATTTCGAGTCATTCCACCATAAGTTGAACTTTTGCAGCTTCTCAGGATCAACCACGCTAGAGGCACAATCCGCCGGGTTATCGTTAGAATCCACATGCCTCATATTACTGGAAATTTCGCCAGTTCTGTTTCCTTACGCTTATTGTATTCCAATTTGGCTACTTTTCTTTTTGCCGATAATAGTTTTACTACAGAATCTCTATTTGGTTTTACTATTTGACCGTAAATTACTGCGGCATAAGCATACTTGCAAGACTATTTTACAATTTCATTTTATGCCTAAACGTCGATCGATTTCGATCTCTTCTATTTTTGACAGATTTCCTCGTAAAGTTACTCATTATTTTATTAAATCTTGTGGAATTTTATCGTCCCATTCTTAATTTCTTACCCACAAGGTTTGAAAAAATACTTTGAACTTAACTGTTACTATGGGGCAAGCCATCCCAATGGATCGAATAAACGAATAGCGTATTAGCGTCCTGTAAAATACTCTGTTTGGTCCTGATAGGGTGTTCATTTAGGTTTACTATGAACTTAAAGCAGTCTTTTGTAGGGTTCCAGTGCAGGCTGATTGAATTGATTTCTGATTATCTGGATATTTTACAAGAGCGCTGATTAAATATTTGAACCTTACAAAGAGCACATGCAGCCCATTCACTAAATCTGGGTAATCTTGAAATCTTAGATTATACTATTAGAAGCATTAAAATGTCTTCGGATGGAAATTGTTTTGATAATTAGTTTTGATATGTGTATTTATCAACACGTGTGCTTTCTGACTTTACATTAGCTGTACGATCCACTCTTTTAAAAAAGAAATCGTCAAACTGAATTTTTTTTCTCGCACAAATTTTTCGAATATAAGAGGGATGGATGCATATCCGAAGTTGTTTGGCTTAATATAGTTCATAACTTTTTTTTAGTTTCAAACTACACTTAACCATTAAATTAACGTTAGAAACTTCACTGCGGTTCGGCTAACAGCAATTCTATGATTGACCGATCCAAGTTGAGCGAAGGCTTCACACCAACTGAATATCAATTACAAAAAAATATTTTGGCTCAAAAACAATTGTATGTCATATTGTTACTCTATATATACAACTACATTGATATTGATTCTAACATCAATTCTCATTGCTGATTTTACCACGCATAGTATCATATTTTATATTTCAGTGAAACTGAAGTTATATTCGTATCACAGCCGTCACAAAACAATATACTACCGAAAATAATAGAATAAAGTGAATTTAACTGAATTGGAAGAGACTATAAGTCTTATTAACTCATACATCTAGAATAAAAATAAAAATCGAGTACAGCAACCTATTCTTAAGGAATGCGGACGTAACAAATACGAATACATTAATTGGGACTAACTGCAAGTTTAGACCGGCATCTGTGAAAAATTGCGCCCATTAACAACCCAATAAAAATTCAAAACATGTTAATATCACCTACATAAAATAATTTAGCTACACATTTGATACATTCCCCACAGATTTCTCAAAACATCAGATTTTACATTTAAATTTTGCCAAAACCCTTTTATTCACTTTGATTTCAACGCATGTGCTAAAATTTTTTTTTTTTTTAAATATTTTCTTTTTGATTTTAAAATGTGGCATCAACCATGACTTTTAGACCATGTACATGTATGATGTACATAATGTATGTGATGGACAAATAACATAAAAAAAAATATTATCGAAAGGATCAATTGATTAAAATATCTTTTTATACGTAAAAGGAAAAGGGATGATTGATAGATGAATCTTGGTAGTCAATTGATGTCCAATTTAACATATTCTGTCAATTTTTTGTTGTTGTTGTTATTACATAACCCCTTTTTTGTAACCCCATCAGCATAATATGTAACGTACATAGCTAAAAATAAAGAACCAAATCAAATTGAACATGTTCAAGTTTGTTAGATTAGAAATGCGTGATATGCATCTTTAATAAAATGTTTGGTTGTCCAACGAACCGATTTTTATTATTTCCATAGCTCAACTATCGTATGTGTGTATATATGAGTTCTAAGGTATCCAAATATGGATAAACATGGACATAAAATAAAAAAAGAAAATTATTTCATTTTCCCTTTTTTTGGCTTTTCTTTTCTCGCACTCGTGATTCTGTATGTGTGTGTGTGTATGACTTCTGCATAACGTTTTTTGGATGTCATAAAAATCTCTTTATTGTATTAAGAGGAATTACGAATTAGTTTTTTATACGACGGTATATATACCTTTCAAAGTATCATATGTCAAAATGGTTATGTCGTCTTTATGAGCCATGATGTATTTGGGATACGGCTGGTCGGAAAATTCATTCGAATCGTATACGGTTGCAACATTTTTTTTTTATTTCGTTATGGGTGAATGAAATGAAAATTAAATTAAATGGTCGACGGTGTGTAATGGATTTTTATGTAGCATATTTTGGATGTCTCGTATCTCATGTCTTAATTAAATTTTTTTTTATGGAAAACAATGAAAATGTATTAAATAGTTTGATTGAGTTTTGTTGTCTATATAGGTAGGTACAGAATTTTATTACTCAGTAACAAAACAAAAATGTCAATTCAATTATCCAATTGATTTATATTCACAGACACCATAAATTTTGATAAAATATTAAGGATACATTTTAAAGATGACCTTATGTCACGACAGAATTTATATGTAAAAGTCCTTTCTAAATATGTATATAGCTTCTAACCATAGATCCAAAAAAAAAAAACGGAGACATATCCTTTCTTTTTATGCTTGTTTGAGTGTATGGGAACGAAAGTCTATTCGGTCCTGACCCCATAATGTCATCTTATGTTAAATAAATAAAATTTTCCAAATTTAAATAAATAACCAACTATCCAAAAAAGAAAATAAATTAAATAAATATATCCTTTTATAAAATAAACTATTTACTTTGAAATAATAAGAAATTATCTTTTCTTACACATACATATATGTGCACTGTGTGTGTTTGTGTGAATCGAGGAGTACAGAAAGTCTTAAACATTATGTAAATTTTATTTCGCCTTTTTGAAATTTTAGATAAATAAAATAATAATGATGATGATCGTCTTTATCCTTATCATCGTCTTCCTTTTATTTGCTTATATGGATAGTAAGAATAAAAAATGTTCTTTGATGTTAGGAAATTAGATTCGAAGATGTACAATAATGACTTATGCATTTGAAATTTAAATGAGAATAGTCTGTGGAACATTATCCTCAGGTAATGTTTATCAACAGCAGCAAACAAAATTAAAATTTATTTTATTTCACATTTTATTTCAATAAATAAAATTTTTAATGAACTAGCACAGGACATATTGGGATCCATCAAGGGATTGGCTATATGGTTATTTAGTTTGTTAATAAGACCCTTTCTCATAAATTAAATCGACACAAATGTTATGTATACTAAATACCTTTTAAAAGCTCCATGATGTAATATGCCTTTATGCAGAGCCTTCTAGAGTATAGAGCCATAATCATTATGACGTATTTTTTAGAAGCTTTTTTAGTGGTATAACTTTTCACTGATTTCCATAGGAATCCATAGTAAAAATGGTGTTTTTTAGCTTCAAGTTTTTCAATGAAAAAAGCATAAATGTTACAAAATTTGTATACAAAAGTGTTCAACATATCTTTAGCAGCAATATACAGGAAGGGTATATTGGTATTAAGTAAATATTAATTGCAAAAATATTAAAATTAAATTATTTCTAAAATATATTTTTCGAACTTTCATTTTGAAAAATACATCAAAGTTGGCTCTGACGAATTAAAATAATACTTGTTACATTTATCTTTAGTGTTACTAGTGTACGTTAGATGTCTCAGATTTATACAGAAAAATACGAAAAAAATTGTTTAATCACAAAATTATGACACGTTCTTAATTTTTTGAGAATTTGTTTTGCTTTTCCTACAATTTTTGAACTTGAAATTTCCCCAGGTGGTAATTTTTGGTACGATTTTACAAAATGTTTACTGCCATCTATGTGATGTATATTGACTTAATGCACACGATATGTAGTAAGCTTTTCTTTTTAATTTGACCAGAATGCTGTTGTTATGAACTACTTTTTATATTTTGGTTTAAATAAATTAATTATTACAAGAAAATGAAAACGATTTACTTAAACGATATTCATATATGTTGAAATTCAAACATTTATGAAAATATTTCCGAAATCATAACAGAGAATTTGGAACGTTTTCATTTACAAATTTGTCTTTGGAAAAAAAGTGATTTCCCATATGTTTTATGCGTTTTACCAGAGATAAGAATAAAGAGATAAACTATTGGGAACAATCCCATGGCCCCGCACTAATTGACTGATAAAAGCGACAACAGCAATATAAGCAGTAGCAGAAACACAACTCGTAACCCGACACATCATGCCATCTAGACGAAAATAGTAAATTTTTTATTTTTGCTATCACAGGCAGCAACAAGAAAAAAAATTGGTCACATTGTATATAATTATCTCCACTACTACATAAACACACCCCTATCTAGTAAAAAGCAAAAATATGATGAATGAAAAAACGATTTTTTCATGGCTATTGTTGTTGTAAAAGCGGTTTTATGATTATTATGTATATGTATTTGGTTATTGGTCTTATTTTTGTCTATGCATTTTTATGCATCCGATGAATGAATATAATTTTTTCAAAATATGACCTCAAAAGGTCATTCGCTTTTCTAATAGATCGATAATTTTGCAGATTTGTTATTTTCGGGGTACCGAATTAAAAAAGGCTTAATTAAAAAAGTTTTTTAAAAAGGAATTGAAAAAGTTGATTTTTGTATTGAACACCTGCAACTTTTTTAATTCATTTTTTAAGAAATTTTCTGAATTAAAAAAGTTATTCCCTTTTCATACGATATTCACTTTTTTCATTACGGAACATTTTTAATTCATTTTTGAAGAACTTTTTTAATTCAGCCTTTTTTAATTCATGTAGCCGTTATTTTCTTGTAGTTGTAATAAATATTTAATTTACTACAAAAAAGTGTTATCATGGAATATATACATTTACGTATATGTATATAAGAATAAGGCGATCTTCAAATCAAAAGTAAATAATTGTATTTATAATACATACACAATGTATAATATACATTGTGTATGTACATATTATGTAGTATAATATTTGTATATATGTACATAGTATGTAATTATTTTTCTTATCTAAATTTCGCCTCGTAAAAATTCGCAGAAATTTAAGGGACGTACGCGATCCATTTGGATCAACAACAAACGCCGAGTTCCAGAGGAATTTTTGTGTGATAAGTAAGTCTTGTAAACAACATAAAAAAAATAAATTGTTGTGCCATATGTGGGTCTCTTTTGGGACAAGTTTGGTACACCACAATAATTTTAGGTTCCTACCTAACGTATACCAAAGATTTATAAATAAAAAATAACATAATTCACAAAATTTTGCGTTTTTATTACAAACCGGAAAATTGTGTTTCATGATTTAAATTTTACAATAGCTTTGTTTACAAATTGAATTGTATAGTATTTAGTCTAACATAATAACAGCTGGGGATTTACTATAACAAATTAATTTAATAGGCCCATTTGTACCTATAAAGCAAATTGGGGAAATTTATTATCTTTTGTGATTGTGGCTTGGTATTGGAACAACACACAAGAAACTGTTGTCGTATGTGAGTCCCTTTCGGGCCAATTAATATCTTTTATTTGAGTTAGTAAGTTTTACACACAGCACAATAGATTTAGACTTCTAAATTTAAATTCTGGGCTCTAAAATTTAAAAAGTGGAAATAATTTTTTACTGATTGATGTTATCATATAAATAAAATACTTCTCATAGAAAAATATTTCATGGTTTTTTTGACCTTCTTTATGAGTTTTAATTTCTCAGTCATCAAACCGGAATCACGCTTCACGAGTTTGGATAAAACCCATATGAGAAATATGCTGATGTAGTTTCGCCCATATCAGTTTTGTTAGTTTTATTTGTTCGGTTAGTTTTGGAATTTTCGCTGAACGGCTTCATTACACGAAAGATGTCGCTGTGCCCTGATCATTTAACTGCGTTATGATTTCACGACCCGATTCCCTAAATCGTCCTAATGAAGAGTGCACGATTCTTCAGTCTACACGAAATGTTATCTTACTTAGTTTTTAATTTTATGAGCCAATTAATATTTATCAATTAAACAATTTTTTTTTAAATTCTTTTATTTAACTTACACGGATGTGATCAAATCTTGCATTGCAAAATTTTAATGCTTAGACTTTATCAATCTTGATGAAAATTGGCACGCATGTGTAACTTCGGTGACAATACAAGTTGGTGGTGTTCTCTAAGGGAATCCACTCCCCCCATCCCTTATTTTTCACCCACGCATCGGTTAAATCATCGTTTTGTCAATTTTAACATATTTATCAGATACAATGATACAATTTGATTGTATTTCAAGGGGAGCTACCCCCGCACCCCTTATGTTCCACCCACAAATAAAAGAATTTTATAAAAATTTTTTTTTTCTTTTTCAAATTTTTATTTATGATTTAATTTGTAGCATTTCCAAAATCGATCTTTATCTAAATTTTTTTTGTTTCACGAGAATTTGTATGTTATCTATAAACTTATTTGGTGGTTTGTATTTTTCAGATGTCGTGTAAGTGCATTAATGCTTAAATTTTGATCTTTATTTATGTCAGTTTTTTTGTTGGCAAAATCTTTTTTCTGAAAATTGTTTCGTCTGTCCTGTGTAGGTAGCGTTGCAACTACATTGTAACTGATAAACAAGCTTGTGGCTGCACATCCTATAATTTTAAAATTATAATTTTTGATTTCTTCGTAAAGATTTTTAACGTAGGGAATGGCAAAATAATTAGTGGTTTCATTTATTGATCGAGAAATACAATTTTTATGGGCATTTTTTTGTTTCCATATTTCCATATTATGTGGTTTATCAATTTCTCCGGATACTGGTTGCGAAATAATGTATCTTTTAGAATTTTTAAATTTTTATTGTGAAATTTTTCCGATAGAAAGTTTTAATTTTTTTTTGGGTCAGAATTTTAATAGTGGTAATTATTTTATAATTGTTGGGAACCCAAGAATGAAAATTTAAATATCTACCAGACCAAGTATTTTTATGGTACCAATCACAAAAAATTTTGCCATTTGGTTCGTGAATCAGCTGAATGTCCAAAAATGAAATTTTGTTATCTACTTCTTTTTCTAAGGTAAATTTTATTCTGTCGTTTTTCGAATTAAATTTTTCCAAAAATGAATCAATTTTATTTATTGGTATTGCCATAATTGTATCGTCCACAAATCTAAAGTAAAATAAAGGTTGAAAATCTAAAGAATTTAAACTGAATTTTCCAAATTTTCAATTAATAAATTTGTTATGATATGACTTATTGCTGAGCCCATAGGTGAGCCAAAAATTTGTTTATAAAATTTGTTGTCAAATGAAAATTTAGAATTGTTCAAAACGATATCTAAAAGAGTGAAAAATTGAATTTTTGTTAATTTTGATTTAGCATTTTTCTTTATATTTCTCCAAATCTTGAGTTATAATATTTTTGACAATTCACGATTTTCTACACCCTTTGCTTAACATTTATTCTTTAAATTTGGTGAGCACTTGTACAAATGATAGGTAGGTTAGCACAAGAAGTCATATGTCTGCTTAAAAATTTTAAAAGATTTCAAAACGCCAACAAAATTACCGGGAGAAATTACTAAAACTTGTTCAACGTAGACAATAGTTAATATTTCGTCGTAAATTTGAAAAGCATGGTTTATAGTAAATTTGAGTTATTTTGCCGTAAATATTTGAACAGACGCAATGGTAATAAATATAATTTTAAAATGGGTATTGGGTTTTAAACGAGTATTGATTAAGTGTTAAAGTGTTAAGATATAATTATCGGGAGAAACGACGATAAGCAGCTTGGGAATAAAAAAGGCGATTGCGACGTTCTATTTAAATTCGACTGTCTAAGTAAAAGTAAGTGGCTCACAAAATTATAATAGTTTTATATTGCTTTGTTAAATAAAAAAACAACGTCTGCATTGGATAACTCCTAAAAACCAAACATTTAGCTAAACCAATTTTGAATTTACCCAATGCAATTGTTGTTGTAATTGTTTTATTTTTTTTTAATTTATCAAATCAATAAAGCTACTAATAAATAAAAATATTCAATTTTGGATTCGATGTTTTCATGTTTAGGACAATTATTCGACTTTAAATTTCTGACGGACTTTCGAAAATTTTTTTGTCCTTAACGAAGAGCCTTATGCATCTGGACAATTAGTTTTTGCATTTGTTTTAAGGCTACATAACCCACTAAATACCTCATAGATGCTTTTTGAAGTGGAACATCCAGATTAAAATATTTTCTAATATACCCGAAATTGTGTCGATGATATCCATCTTATTTACGCTCTTTTCAGGTGTTGATGAATTTATTTCGGTATTCCAATCTATATTCGGCATACTGTCCGTCGTTCCAAGCAAACGAATATACGAATCGTATTCACAAGTGGACAAGTTTGAAAATGGTGTCAATATTTTAGTGGTGGTAATTCTGGCAATATTGTGATTAAACTCATTACAATTTTTGATCCCATGATGGCATCAATCACAAGATTTAACCAGATCTTGTTGTAAGGATATTTCGACGCTTCCTGTACTTCTCTGATAGTTTTGTTAGTCATTTGAAGCAATAAAAAATGTTGCCATGTATTTGGATCTACAGTTGAGACAATCGAATAATTTATCAAAATGTTCAATTGTAAGTAGGTAACTATAGGTCTCGTTGCACATTTTGTTAAGTTGGACTGCGGTTTTAATGGCTGAAGCAACGTTTCTACTAAAAACTTGAGTGGCTAAGTGTACTCTCATTAATTCAAAATTATTCGGGTAAAGACGCATGTCGGCATGTATGTAATTTTTGGGTAACATTTCATCATTAAATTTTGTTCTAATTTCTTTTGTTCTATTCAATCAGTGCTTTCCAGCTCACTAATACTCTTGACAGACATAGGGATTAGCTAATCTCGTTTTATTTGAGGATTAGCGACTAATCGAAATTAGTGCACTAATCTTTGAAAATTTTGAAGTTTATCTCGTTGTATTGGGTTTCAACATTGCTGAAAGTGTAAGCGGCGTGAGTTTATGATAGAAAGTTATAAAATCAATGGCATCTTAAACAATTTGTGCTGATTAAATTTTGAGGTTATGTTTATAAAAAGGAAAACTATTATGTTTTAATGTATAAATCTTATAAATATTGAATTAAAAAACGAGTCCAGCTAGTTTACTAGTTATATTTGAGCGAATCACCATCATAGTATTTTAATTCTCTGATCTCTGCCTAGGAAACTAATCCCTAGTCTGTCAACGCAAATGGATTTGTGGTAGATTAGCTAATATTGGTTCACTAATCGCGCTTCGCTAATCCCTAGTCTGTCAAGGGTATTAGCCATCTTGGCATCGAATATCCGATTTCATTAGTATATTTCTAACTTATTTCAATAGATGTGGCATGTCAAAGATTGCCATTACTGTCTGTTTATTATCTAGGAACAGTGGTAAAGCCACAGAAAACTATAGTAAAATCCTCTGTGCTAAAACCAAAAAAAAAAATTGTTTTTTCGTGAAACAAAACCAATTTTAAAACAAACTTAAATTTAATAATAAATTTCTGCCTATATTTACGCAAATCTAATATTTTTTAAAACTGCCAAAAAATATTTTGCTGTATATATTGTGACTGTTGTTGTAAACTAACCAAAGCAATACGCGAAAATTACACTCAAAAAGTTGTCAGTTTATTTGGCACCAATACCAATTTGGTAAAAATAAAGTTGGTTCAATTTTATATAGAACTTTATTTTGGTAAATGACTGTGATCTTATTCAATATAATGCAAGATGGAAAAGGATTTCTCTTCAACCTTCCCTTTGCTCTTATCCTTCACTTTGTCGATAATACTACCGATATCTCAGTCAATGTGTTAGAAAAACAGTAGAAATTGTAAAAAGAAGGTGATATTTTTTTTTTTAATTTTCCTTTTTTTAAAAAAAACTAGAAAATTTAGTAAATGAGTTAAACGAAATTTAAATCCGTTAAAAAATCACAGAAATATTCAATAGTGAAAATTTAGATCTATACCCAGGAAATATACAATCAAATATCAAAGTTAAGGTTAAAACACGTTCAAACAGAAAACTGCCAATTGTAAACGAGATATAAATTCTATTCGAAAATGATTTTCGAATCCCGTCTTTCACAAAACGAGTTCAACAGTAGCACACTGGCGTATACAGAACCCATTTTAAAAAATCATTTTTAGAATTGAGCGGTCACTACACGTGTAGCTCGAAAAAAAAACACAAAAATCCTTAGACAAAAATTATTAACCAAATAATGATCATACTGTTTTTTACAACGCCAATAAATGTGTCATGAAATATATATTATTTCTCATTCATTCCTATTGTGTTTTGTTTGTTGTGTTTTTTATTATTATTTTTTTTTTTTTCATTCAATACGAAATTACGAAATGCTATGTATTTTATTTGTATGGTATGTAGTAGTAGCTACTCGTATATTTACATATATATGTATGTACATAGCTACACACAAAACAAAAAAAAAAATGAGGAAATCTGATTCGGTTTGGTTTTTATCTATTTACAAGTAGATGGCACAGTTTTGGGTTACAGGAATAAGCTTTGATAATATAAACTGAAAGTAAAAGTGGAACCATTGTCGCGGGCCAAATATTTGCTCTGTATAATCTATCTCTTTATTCTTATCTCTGGTTTTACTATGGAAATTTAGGTTTTTTCCTCGTTTCTAATTCCCTTATAAAAGCTTCGTTTTTTAGATTATGGCTTGTATAATCAAGGTTGCTTTGCTTTATGGCAATATTTTCATGTTGGCCGTGCCGTGAAAATATATATGCCGCTTAACTTAACGCAGCCTCGTAAATATTTTTGAAGTGATAAATCACTAACGCCTCTAAAATGCTTGATCTGTAATTTGGGTTAGATAATATTATACAACTTTACACAATTCATCAATTTAAAATTTAATTTTAAAATATTTACTAAAATATTTTCCTTTTCAGAATCTTTTTTTATTTCGCTTTCAAGTTCGTTAAACTGTTCTGATGTATTTACTGGTGGGTTCAGGATAATTCTGTCATTTAATGTAACGGGTTTGCTGTATTGGCAGATAAAAATATTTTTTTTATGCCGTAAATTTCCTTCTCAAGGGTTTAACCTCGTGCAGAAGTGCTTTCATTATAGCATGTAGTTCTGCATTGGATATTTCGTCGTGCGCAGTTTCTGTGAAAATATTTGTAGTTGGTAATGAGTTAATTAAATTTGTATTTGGTACAGGTGCAGAAATATAGCTGATGGTTTCATTACTGAAGACGTGGATACAGCTGATTCTACATTCGATGACGTGGTTTTAGTAGATGGTGCTCTCTTTGCTGAAGATGATAATGCGGTTGAACTTATATTTAATGGCGTATTGTTGGATGGTAATTTATAGCTGAATTTTGGCTTCGTAGTTGTAGTTGAATTATGTGCTGATATTATATTTATAGGTTTCAAAATTACAGGTGTTAAAGTTGTTGCGATTACTTTGAATTTCAAATTCAAGGATTTTTATGGTAAGCTTGACACGGTGGTTTATTTGTCTATATTTTTTCACAATTGGTGTTTTGTGTCGATATGGTCGGTTTCATATGTGAATCGAGTTTCAAAAATTGAAGAAAATTATTTTCACTATCTCCGACTAGCCATGCTCTGCGACATCCTCTGTGGTTTCCCAGTGTTGACCATAATTTTGATATTCGGACATTTCTAAAAATAAATATTTTATTTTATACGTTGCATTGGCATAAAGACGGAAGTATCGCTTGTGGTCAATTTGAGTATTTGATTTGATATCTCGCTGATACTAAAAGTCTCTACTGTCAATTGTCGGCAATCGTAGAATAAATTCCTAAATGTTTGGATGAAGGATATTCGAAGAAATTATCTAAATTAATATTAACTAATCTGCATTTTACGTTATTATTATCGAGCTCTTCTATTTTAAAAATTTAATCATTCCTACAACAGTAATTGTTTGGAAAATATGACCCTATCGTGTAAACGAGTTGATAATAATATTTTTCAAAACTTTTTTGAATATTTGCTTGTTCCCTTATCCTGTTATTAATTTGTTGGAGGGGCTGCCCTGCCCTTTTAATCGGCTTCTTGATCTGTTGCGTATAATTTTCAAATTTACAAGCACTCTAGTTATTAAGGTGCCCAAATTTCTCCACATCTTGTGCTATGTGTGGCAAACTATGGCTGTTGTATGACATCTTTTAGTTGCCATAGGTACACCAAATGAATTATAAAATGATTGAAGTAAATCTGCGGCATATTTATTATTTTCAAAGCAGTCCTTCGGGTGCGCCAATATTCTAGTAGCACAAACCAAATACAGATAATTATCATAATATTTCTCTGCCAGGATATGTTTAAATGGAACCATTCCAGTGTGACAGAATAACGTTTTAAATTCGGATGCTTTTCGTCATTTGTCCCACAACACCTAATAACATGTAGTGGATGTAGTCAATTGGGAATTGATAGACACACCCAATAGGCAAAGCATTCAATCCAACATTTAATTTAACGTGATGATCCAATTCTGTTTTACAGAGCCAGGAAAACATACATTATGTGCAAAATAAACTCCCTTTATAGTGCACATAGTGCAATTAGAATATCCCGAATGAGATTTTACTCCTGAAAATTTAAAATATTACATAACAATAAAAAAAATTGAAAAATAATGAAAATATGTATACCTAACAAAGAAGATCTGGCTGGTACATCACATATGAAAGCTCTGAGTTTAATAGTCATGAACTTATTATTGTAAGTAATTTCATTTTCCAAAATCTACAGTGCTTCCTCAAATAAGAAACACCGTTCTAAGTGAAACAATATTTGCAAGTATAGGCCATAATTGGTATGTAGAGCTTCTGGTTAGAGGAATCCCGCCTATACCAATGTCAATTTCTATGACGGTTCCTTCGTATTTTGTGATGTTCAGAAAAAACATTATTTTTCTTTCTAACCTTTGTAGTAGGAATCTTTTTTAAAGGTCTAGCATCTTTTGGCAAATTTGGATGGTATTTTCTTAGAACTTTCAGTGCTCTGGTTTTAAATGCTATGAGTAATACTCCATCTCGAAATATCACATTCAATGCGATTCGCTTCCAATTCTTTATTTCCGTTAAAGTTTTCATCACTTTCATATTCACAGCTACTTATCTCAGTCTCACAGTCACTTCCATCCAAAACAGTAACCAAAGAGGATTGATTAGATTGAGAATGTTTAACACAATCAATCATATTGTTTACACTCGCAATATTTTCCGAAATTTCGTTAAAATTTAATGTGGAGTCGAGTTTGTCTCCATATTTAATAAAATCTCCTTTAGAATCGCATATAGAAAATTGCCGTCATTAAATTTTTTTGGTAATTTTGCAACAGAAGAAGGAATTAATTTTTCCTTATCATTTTTCAAAAATTAAAGATATTATTTCTGAATAATAAATTCTCTTGGTATTAAAGGTCATATATGTATACATAAATCTTAATAGCAAATTTCCGTTTAAATAATATCGGATGCCGTTTAAACGCTGTTAGGGTGGTATAGAAAATGAAATGCTGTTTGACAACGAGGCGGGATATCGATCACAAAAGATAATTAACGTTAATTTTTATTTTAATTTTTTGTATCCGAATTGAATGGTCTGTCCAGACTGAAGCACTGTTTAAAGAATTATAACAGCCAATTCTCACATTGCTCACATAATATTGCGTGATCTGAACAAATGACACAAATTTTCAAAAAACAATTTTCAACATTGTAAATACTGCCTGAATGTTACAGCAAGAGACCAACCTACTTCAATATATGTATTTTACTTCGGTGATTAACCAATTTTGTCTTCCTTTGACGTTTTGTTTCGTCGGTATGATGGTATCTTGCTTGTTCTACGGTACTGCACTTTATCAGCGAACAACAAATTCAAATTATTTCACTTCGGAATGTCCTTGATTCCTCTTCAATTATTTAGAAAACAACCATTTTATTTAGTTATTTGCTTAATCAGCCTTTTATTTATTTTATTCAAGCTTTGTCTTTGAAATCCTTCTGCAGAACAAATGACCACAAAACTTTCTATTTTTACATTTTTCTTGACAGGTAATTTTCTGATAACTTTGAATGTTCATAGTTACGAGCAGCCTATACATTAACCCTCAATCCTTTAAGGTATTTTAGGCACCTTAATTCCATGAACCAGGATCGTTATCGCCTTAGCGCTATAAAATCAATACTAATAGTTTTTTTGCCCGGAAAGAAACTAATATTTTTTTTAAAATTGCATATGGAGCAACTTTCGAAAAATATTACAAAAAGTAGCTTTGGCCAGGACGAAATCGACCCTGGTTCATGGATTTAGGGTTAATTTAAGCCATTTAACACTAAAAACCTTATAAATTTTAATTTACCCAGGACCCAAACCATATTGATATAATAAATTGAATTTAAGTTTAGACACTCTATCTAATACATCAACATTTATTTTATAATTTGTCGGCTGACTCAACAGAGTAATTTAAATTCTTAAGGTTCTCCACAGTATGCTAGAGATGTAAAGGGTGTTCCAATTTGCGGTTATTTTTTAAATTTTTAATAAAACACTTAATTTATTTGATAGTATCTACATTTTTATTTCAACTGCGGCTCAATGTCTTGAGTACAATAATAATATTCTCCTTTAGTTCATCAATTGTATGTGGATCGTTGGCATAGACTTTTGCCTGCAAATGGCCCTATAGCCATAGGAAAAAATCTAGAAGTTTTAGATCGCAAGATCTAGGAGGACAATTAATGTTTCCTGAAAGCGTTCGCGCCAAAGATCAGTTGTTTTTGTATGACATGTAGCACCGTCCTGCTGAAACCACATATTCTGGACATCTAAACCTTCCAATTCGTGAAACAAAAAATTCGTAATCATATTCCAATATCGGGATCAATTTACAGTAACAGCAGTCCCAGCTTCCTTTTTAAAAAATATGGTCCGATTTTTCCGTCAGCCCAAAAAAAAAAGACTAGACCATCACTTTTTGTTAGGGCATCCAATTTCTGGCAAAAAATTAATTCCGGAATTTTCGAATTTAAATGTTCTCGATTCCGGAATTGATTTTTTTTTTGAATAATCTCTGATTAAAAATTAAAATTTAATATTTTACAAAACACAAATTTATAAAGTACCTATGTATTTAGAAATTTATAAAGTTTTAGAATTTATAATAGTTAAATAAATTTTTCAAAAATAAAAATTCTCTAAACGCTATAAATTTCCTACAGTAAATTCTACAAATTCTGTAAAGTTTAAAAATCCAATAAGTTTCTTAAATTCTATAAATTTTGTAGATTCTTTGAGTTCTGGGTGATCCAATAGATTGAAGGTACTTTTTCCAATTGGGATTCTCATTGGGATTCATGCGTGACAACTGTCATGTTCATATGACATTTGTGTTCAGTATTCATTGACATTTCACCATGAATTACGCGAGAACAACGTTTATCAATGAATATCAATGAATTTTGATTGCCAAAAATTCAAGATATTGGTGTAGCGGACTTGTGGTTTCAACAGGATAGTGCAACGTGCCACCCAGCAGGCCAAACCATCGATTTATTGAAAGAAAATTTTAATGAGAACAAAATATCAAGAAAAGGACCCGTGAATTGGCCTCCAAGATCTTGTGATCTGACGCTGTTAAATTACTTTTCGGGGGGTATCTGAAATCACTTGTTTATATCGATAAATCACAATCGATTCCTGCATTAGAAGCGAACATAACACGCGTAATTAACGGAATATCGGCCGAAATGCTCGAAAATTGGACCCATAGAATGGATCATCTAAGAGCCAGTCGCGGGCAACATTTAAAAGAAATTATTTTCAAACATTAAATGTCATAAACCGAACTTACGTCACAAATACAATTTTTGATTATTAAATTGATTTTAATGCGTTTTATTTCAAAAAAACTTCTGGAAGCTCTTAATGGATCACCCTTTACCTATCAAGTGTATCTGATTTATCAATTCTACAAACTAAAATTTTACTTGTTTTATAAATAAAACAATTTCGATAAATCCTATAAACTTTAACAATTCTATAAATTCAATAATTTGTTTAAATTTTATAAACTAAATAAATTCTATAAATCCTCTAAATTTTATAAGTTCTATAAATTCTATGAATAAAGTTTAAAACTTCAGTTAGTGCTTTAAATTCTACAAAGCTCATAAATTCTTTGGTTCTTAAAAATGCCATAAATTTGATAAATTCTATAAATCTTAAAAATCCAATAAGTTCTCTAAATTTTATAAATTCTCTAAATTTGACAATTCAGTAATCAATTTTTATAATTTTTTTTAAATTTAATAAATTCTACGAATACTTCTACAAAATCTATGAATAAAGTTTCAAAATTCAGTAAGTTCTTTTAATTCTGCAAATCTCATAAATTCTTTAGTTCTTAAAAGTTGTAAGACTGTAATTATATAAATTTTAATATGTTTATAAAAATTAAACAAATTTTTGTTTGGTTTAGGGCTCTTTTTCATTTATTTTAACTAATTAAAACCTATAAATTCTATAAATAATAAATATTTTATATTGTAAATTCCATCAATTCTATAAATTACAAAATCTCGACATATTCTATAAATTTTAAATATTCTATATATTTATTTTATAGATTCAATGGGTTCTATAAATTCTACAAACTCAAATTTGACTTATTTTAAAAGCTCTATAATTTCTATAAATTCAATAAATTTTTATATTTCTAAAAAATTTTTAATTTTTATAAATTTCACAAATTCACTAAATTCTTTGAATTCTATAAATCGAATAAATTCTGTAAATCCTATAAATTTTATTATTTCTATGAATTGTATAAAGCCTAAAAATTCAGTAGGTTAAGTTAGGTCAGTTATAATGGCACATCATGTATCTCCTTTACCCTTACTGGAACCATTTAGAGCTATTTCGGTTGTGTAGAATATCGCGCACTTTACTGTTTTCGAGATCCGCCATATCGAGGCCAGACTTGTTTTGCGTCTTTACAAGTGAGTATGTCAGTAAAACCTTTCCAGATAGGACTCTCGAGACATGCTCATTCCAGTTGCAGTAGATGAAAAATTCAGTAAGTTTATAAAATAATTTATAAAACTTTATAGATTCAATCAATTTGATGGATTTTTTAAATTCTTTAAATTTTGTAGATTCTATAAGTTCCATAAATTATTTTAAATGACAGAGTTCATTAAATTTTGCTAACTTAAATGTTTTTTACTATAAATTCTTTGAATTCTGCAAGTTTTATAAAATAGATGAATTCTTTAAATTTCATTCATTCAAATTCTTTAAACTCTGTAAATTCTACAATTTTATACAAAATTTATTTTCTACTCACTCCTACTGCGATTTAGTACCTTTCGTATAATTGAAACCAAGGTTTCCTGTTTTTTTCATTAAACCTAATGAATCGTTTAGGCTTTAATTTTGGTGGCGATATTTCTCGCGGCTAAATATGCCTCGGGAAGCACTTCCATCGTCCCAAAATTAAAGTAAGAAAAGTAGGACAACATTATTAAAGTAGGACAAGATTATTTACTTGATCAAATATACCATCGGCGTCGGAGCTTGAATTGCTCTCATCAAATTTATAACTGTAATTGAACGACGAGAAGTTCCTGAATTTGTTTCTTTGGGTGCGAAGCCAGACTATATAGGGGGCTGTATAGTTATTATGTACTAAGTATCTTTTTCAGTTTAAAAACCAAGAAACAACACGTTACATATTGGCAAGGTGTATTTTAGAGAAAACTGAATATGTAAATGCGTAAGGTAATTTTCAAGGATGAGCATTTATTGTTTCGTAATACGTTTATTAGGTGCCATGTCAAGGTGAATACAAAAGAGAAATACTCTAAAACTTCCACAAGTAGCCACCTTCCTATTTTGGCCAGCTCCCCAAACTGATCACTTTTCGTCAGCCTATGGAATATTACGTATAATGTTTTGTTACATTTGAAGAACATTTTTCATTTTAGCCTGACTCTGAATTTTGATATTATTAGATTATTTTATTCCTTAAACTAAGCACCTCCATATAGACCGACTGACATTTCTGGGTCCCTTGAATAGTGACTTTATAGATGTTTCCCTTTATATAGGTTTTTTTTAGTACAAGAAATTACGTCGAAATTATTTAAATTAGTGTGAAAAAAGAAATTCATTAATTCCGGAATACTGGAATCCCGAATTCCAGAATAGGATGCCCTACTTTCTCTCTATGCATCGGATTATCCATTATTTCTCGTGGATTGTCTTCACTTCAAATTCGATAATTTTGTTTGTGTACTAATCCGTAATTGCTGTGAACGATGACGAATTGATGTTTTTACACGCCCATATAGCTGAAAATGAATATTTCCGAAAATTTTTCATTTGATATGTTAGTTAATGGCACTTAGGAACATTGAGTGCCTGTAAATGTCTCGTATGATTTCGACTCAACATGATGTCCACTTACTGTGGTAGACATTTGAAGACCATCCGTACTAGCACTTACAGCAGCAATATTTTCATCTAAACGACCACGATGGTATATTTTGCTTTTTTCAGCCTTTACCGAACCAGTTTAAACAAATTTTGCAACAATTTTTCGAATGGCCACAATTGACGGACTCTTCCATATTCTGTACGAAATTTGCTTACTTTCACCAAACTTAAAATAATAACAATAAATATGCGCTGTTCAATCGTATATCTCTCCATTTTTAATAACCGGAATCTTTCTAATTGCCATCTGACAAATAACATGTGGCACTCTAGTACAAAAAATATAAATGGATCTAATTGTTAAAGGTCGAAGATGAAAAATGGCCAGCGCGATTTTGATTGCTGTATACAACACTTCTCATTTCTAAATAATCTAACATTAATTGTCGGTCTGTGATTTGGCGGCTTGCGAGTGGAAATTTATATTTTCATGTCCAATTGTGAAATTGGGGAAGATTTCTCCAAATTTAACAAGAATCCGTGACATATTTTAATGATCCTGTGCAAAATTATGGAAAATTTATGTGAAATGTAAATGGTCGATTTGGTGATCTATAACGGACGCTTTGTGGGGAAAGTTTCGTTCGAGGAATCGGTTCGATCCTAATTTTATACTTCTGCCATAAAGAAAATACTATAAAGAGGACTCAAAAAATAATAACATATCGGGAAGTGTCGATAGTAGCGACACTTTAATGTTTTTATTTTTCGGAACTATTATTAACAAGCAGAATGTGTCTATGATAAATGAAATTGGTAATGAACAACTTTGTATGTATAAAGGTATAAACACAACCAAGAACAATACATATTGGTTAATATACCAATGCCTATATATTACATAGCCATACTATGTATACATAGGCATTGTTAAAACGCTAAAACGAAATATGCATGTATGAAAAGGAAAGAGAGTTTGTGTGAGCGAAACAATGAGTTTTTTTCTAATAAAACAGAAATTGAAAATTTCAACAAAATCGTATTCGTATACGAGTATATTCATTGTTTATGTATCATATTATTATACGACATTGCCTTGACGTAAATTGTTATTTTTTTTAATGTTTCGTTTTTTCTCTTCATATTCCATAGTAAATAACTATGATCCCAATATTACAAGGTATGCTTGACAGCTAAAAACATGTGGAGCGTGACGTCACTCAGAGTCAATTTGAATATTTTTTTTGCGAACTAGTTTAAATTTATAAGAATATTTTTAGGTTTTAGAAATAGAAATAAGTTTCAACGATTGTACACGATAGAAAAAACACAAATCTCAACCAAACGGAGTCAACGTTACGAAATATATTACTCAAAGTGACGTTACCAAAAGGAAAAATGACGATATGTTGATTGGTTGGAACATACATACCTTGTATATTTATACCATGATAAATAACCAAAACAAATGTTCAATTTTAATTTTAGATGTATTTGTATACAACCAACACAATAATACAAAGTCACTTTGTATATAAATTTCGTATAGTGGAATTTCAATGTACATTTGTTTTATGATGATTGATGCCATATAAGAGAAACAGCATGGCTTTGGTTTGTACTTGCATGAAAAATGCTAATAAAAACATGAATGATAATTTGTAAACTACACTAACTGTGTTTATATGGTCTGTGCATTTGGGGGTGTTTACATTAGGTATTTTATTCCGGATTCTTCGGCAACAAAATCCCTCATCGTTTACACTAAGCATTAAGAAACCGGAATTTTTTCATATGCATGTGTAAAAAATATTATCATTTCGTATTTGTTCTTCAAACAGAAAAGATTATTTTGTTGCTTTTTGTTTGTGTTAGTGTGAAGAATCCAAAGAAACCAACAAAATTTTGGTGTAAAAAATATCCCAAAAATAAAATCACACAAAACCGGTTTTGTATGAAAAGAGAAAAAATCCAGGAATAAAATGCCTAGGTAGTGTAAACACCGTCTTTGGTATAATATTTACAATACAAAGCTAGCCTCTATCTGTGTTAGTAAATACTATCAAGCAAAAAAGAGTTTTATGTTAATTTTAGATTTTTCCTTTCTGTCCCCTTTCATAAATAAAAACAAAAACCCATTGTTTTTTAAATTTTTATTACTACGTCGATTAACAACATTCAAATGGGCTAATTATTATTGGAACAGCGCAGCTTGGTCGAGTAAATACGTTTATGTTAGTTTGGTTGATTTTTATTTTTAGAGAATGCGATTATATTTGCTGCAAGTGCAAGAGAGAAAGCATTTTATTTTCCTTGTGATTGAAAGAGGAAAACATCATATTTTTGTACATATGTATATCGTAAAGTTTAAACTTGCCCACACAAACACAAATTGGTTCGTTTCTGTGCTTGCTATTTATGTATTATACTTCGTTGTACATAATACTCTGCTATACAATTGTTGTTGCTTTTGGTTTACAGCCAATGTTAGTTAAACTTTTTAACGCAAAATACAAACAGCGCTAGCGTCTATTTTAATTTACCATTGTTTGAGCCTTCTTGTAGTTCCTTATTTTATGCTTCTGCCTTGCAAAAATATCAATCACCGTTACCAGTTTAGATCTAAATTGAAAATTACAGTGTTTATTTTACAAAAATGAAAAACTTATACCCCTTCAAGGTTTCAAAAGGGAAATTTCACATTTTTAACTTCATCTCTAACCAAATAACCAAATTGATTTTTATCATTTTTCATCGTCGTCTTAAAATTTTTCCATTTTTTTATTCTAAAGCGCAAAAATAACTGCCAGTTTTTCCTTTTGAAGTTTTTTTTTGTAAGAAAAGTTTAATTCAATAGTTTTTTGTCATCTTTTGTTTGTTTGTGAGCAAGTACTATAAACAAAATACAGAGATTAGGTAAAAATAAAAAGTCGTTTCGGGTCGGTTGTAAAAACATACAAATATAAGATTTCTATCCTTTGGGCAAATAAGTATGTACAAGCATATCGTACATACGTAAACCAACCAATTTATGAACAAAATTATGTTTAACAGTTTATGGTACGTATATTGGATATGACATACTCGTATAGTGATTTTAGGATAAACCCATTTTTTTTTTGTATAAGTATATTGCAAAATATGTTTGTGTACAAAACGATTCGATTTAATATTTCCAATCTATTGAATAAACGGCTTGCGGTCACTTTCTTTTTGGAACTTGATCTGCCTTGATGATTAATACCTATCAAAACATCAAAGTTTTATTTTTGTTTTTATTCATTTCGTTTTTGAAATCTAATTAGTTAAATATAAAGCAAAAATGTCCTTAATATCCCCCTTTTTATATATGAATATGAGTACACAAGAATATAAATTTATTAAAGATCCTTCCTAACAACAGATACAAATGTAGATGTATGTATACGGGTATTGTTTCCCTTTTATTGTATGTCGTGAATCAAAGCCCCAGTAAAAGCAACAAACACTAATTATTTTCTATTTAATAGTTTGCAAAAAATAATATTTAATAGTTTTAATAATGAAAATTAATAGTTCTGGATAAAAGAAGAAAATCTTTAACAATTAATTTTAGGGCAGATGAGAATACATAAGGAGAAGATGCCACATATAGTACATGTATGAAGAGTATCAATGTAATTGCCTAATGACACGTTATTATGATATTTTTATTGCCATCTTTTCTTATTCTGTACTTACATTATACAAGGATTTAATTTAAGGATAATAAAATTTAATTGACAGATGCAATATAGAAAATTGAGTTTACTTTTTGTAATGCTGTATAATTAAATGGCGGTTATTATTTCTAACAGCGTTTTAATTATTATTCATATACGCTTAATGAAAGTGCTCTTAACAAAGAAATTTTGCCTTTAAAAGGTTACTTTGACTCGCAGGTAATTATAATTGAGATAATTGACTAGGAAATATAATACAGTAAAGATATACTGTAAACTTCGAAGAAAATTTGGAATGTTGAAAAGCAGCACTCAAAAATCAATTAGCATCAGCAATACATCATAATTTCAAAATTTTCGTTATTTTGTCCAAGGCTCGTTGGTCATATTTCTACAATAAAATTTCCCAAACCATACATTTTTTTTGAGCCGCATTTACCCAATATTGTATAAATCGAGCTCTTCGAGCTTATCGAGGTGTTCTCCTAACGAATTGGATTTTCAACTTTGCTACTTCTAGATGACATTCATCGCTAAATATCACCTAAAATTGCTCTTTGTGCAATACCGATGGCATAATATACAATTTATTTGTCTGTAAAGGAGTACTTTGTGACGGTGTTGCAAATTATTCTTGTGCTGGAGCAAAAACCAAATCAATTACCGTTGTAAAACGGGCTATAGAAAATGTCAAATGTCTGTCTTGGTTTTTTAACCCGAATATAATGACTATACATATATTTAAACAAATGGAAGCCCTTACAAATAAAATTAATAAGTTGGAATCCTTACTAGTTCCAATTATTAATAATAGTATACCATCCGAACGGGTAATGACTAGATCACAAACTAGTAAATTGGCAAATAAACCTGTAGTGCCTCCAGCTCAAGTATCTGTAATTCCGACTAAACAGCAGGACGACTCAATGTTATTAGTATCTCAGGATATAAACCCAGTTATCTTTAAGGATGCTGATATTATGAGCCATGATTCACGCTCCTTTCAACACCCGACGTCATGTGCAAATGATCTAAATTCAATATGCGTTGTGAAATCCAGACGGTGGATCTATATAAGCAGAATTCATTCATCAGTTACTGACGAACAATTTAAAGGCTTCGTTAATTGCAAATTTGAACTAAAGACAGAAATGGTGGCCAGTACCGTAGTATGTATCATATCGCCTCACTATTGATGAAACAGCTTTTGGTACTTTAATAAATTCTAAACTTTGACCGGCTGGTATATTCATCAAGTAGTTTAAATTTTCGCAGAAAAAAACTTATTTTCGGATAACAGGGTAAACCAGTCAAATCACGTAGTCGTATCGAAAAATACCCTTCTTTCTTTTTTGAATTTAAATTCAAAGATGTGTTATCCGATGGAAATGGGGGCTTAATGCCCTTCTTATGCAATAAAGAATATCAAATCAAATAGTGAACAACAATAATGAAACAAATCATGCGAAAACTTAAACTGAGGAGGAGATTGATTCATCGCAACCTGAGAATAAATCATTTCTGAAATCTTTAAAATCCAAGTTACTGACAAAAAAGGTTGCAAAATTGTCTACAATGAGGATTTTATAAATGGATATGGCTTTATCAAGCGGATTTCTCCTCAACCATTTGAGTATGCTGAACCTTAATTCACCTCTTGGATAAATGGGAATTATTTGCTATATGCATATATAGCTATATGTTGTTTCTCAACAAGATAAAACAAACAGTACAGATTTAATTTGTGTGTTGGATACTTTGAAAACATATTTGCAGGAACATAAAAGTGACTCTTTTGAGGGCCCATAAACGGTCAAACAATTTGCACAAACTTCTGTTGTACAACACCTCGTTGTGTAAACCGTGTAAATTTGCGCAAATTTCAGTTGAGGCTTAATCGTTAATCAGTAGGGTGTCTACTGAAGCCGCAAGTTTGGTAATTATTATGTGTACCGAATGAAATTTGTGATTCCCAAATTTATATTATCTCATAGGTTACTACGCAAAAGAAAAAAACTGGTACCGTTATTTTGTAGAAAAACAATTTAAAAAAACGAATAAACGTCAAATTGGGCATTTGTTTTATTTGTTTCGAAATGGACGCACCATAAGGAGAAAAATGTGATTTAATAATTAGATTGTGCAATGATCATCCCGAGTATACCAATAAAAAAATTGGTAAATTGGCCGGTGTTTCCAATAATACGGTAACAAATGTAAAAAAAAATGTCAAATCAATCTTTCTGTATCACGCAAGCCCGGATCCGGAGAAAAATCAGGTGCTCCAAATAAAATGTTGGATCAGAAAATTGTAAGATTCATTTCGAAACATCCCTCGATGTCTGTGCGAGATTTGGCCAGAAAAACCAAAACAACCAAATCGATTGTGGAACGAGCTAAAACCAGAAATAATCTACGGACATACAAGAAGTCAAAAATCCCCAAAAGAAGTGTTGAACTATTTAATAGAGGGATCGATCGAGCAAAGAAACACAATAAATGGTTGAACGAAAGAAAAGATTCTTGTTTCGTAATGAACGACGAGACCTACGTCAAAATGGATTTCTCGACACTTCCAGGTCCCCAATATTACATCAAAAAGAAAGGTAAAGAACTGGACAGAGCAATTACTACCATAGCTGTTGAAAAATTTGGCAAAAAAACATATGGTTTGGCAAGCAGTTTGCCAATGCGGCTTAAGACCACATCCATACATAATAAATGGGTTTATGAAAAGGTGAATGTTCGCCTTAAAATGAACAAAAAGTTTGAATGAATACGATTATTTAAAAACTGTACAATATGTGCAATAGCACAAGTACAGAAAAATAATGATTATATATTGCCGTTTAGTTTTAATTCTTCATGTACAAATCACAAATTTCATTCGGTACACATAATATAATTTCTTGTGCTATAGATCAGTCTATACAAACCGAAAACGGAAAACAAGAATTTGGATGAAGGAATGGTTAAAGAAAAAGTGTGTTTTTAACCATGGAAATTTATTAAATGTGCTAAAACCAGAGTTTAAAAAGAGATGTCATTTCGCTCTTCGCTCTTGCTCTTTTTCAAGAGCGAAAATAAAAAATATTAAAACGCTCTTCATAAGGAGCGATATTGTAAAACAAAAAATATCGCTCTGAAGAGCAGGAGCAATATTTTTTATAATAAGGCTCTTGCTCTTCCACTATTGCGTTTGTATTACCATATTTTCGCTCTTTGTTATTGAGCTATATTGAATAACAAATACGCTCTGCTCTGATGAATAAAATCGTTATTAATATTATTTCGCTCTTGCTCTTGTTATTACGGCAAACGGTATTCAAAATGTTCTAAAATGCTCCCTTTAGAAAGCCAGATTTGTTAGCGAACTGATACACATTTACAAATATCTACTGTTCTGAAATAAGGCCAACTAGGATATAACTAGGCTATTCCTTAACCGATTATGATGCAATTTGACATGCGATTGGAAATGGGATTTTCGAACTTGACTATTTTTTAACCATTTTAGTGAAATTTGACACGCGCGATCGAAATGGGATTCTAAATTGATTTTTGGATGAAATTCTGGAATATGGCCAATTAGGAAGGAACTTCGCCATTTCTTATCAGAATTTGATGAAATTCAGCATGTTCGAGGAAACGGGATTCTTAAATGATTTTTAAATAAAGTTCTGGAATATGGCCAATTAGGAAGGAACTTCGCCATTTCTTATCCGATTTTGATGAAATTCAACATATACGATGGAAATGGGATTCTTAAATGATTTTTAAATAAAGTTCTGGAATATGGCCAATTGGGAAGGAAATTGGCCATTTCTTATCCGATTTTGATGAAATTCAGCATGTTCGATGGAAACGGGATTCTTAAATGATTTTTAAATAAAGTTCTGGAATATGGCCAATTGGGAAGGAACTTGGCCATTTCTTATCTAATTTTGATGAAATTCGGCATGTTCGATGGAAATGGGATTCTTAAATGATTTTTAAATAAAGTTCTGGAATATGGCCAATTAGGAAGGAACTTCGCCATTTCTTATCCGATTTTGAAGAAATTCAACATATACGATGGAAATGGGATTCTACATTGATTTTTAAATAAAGTTCTAGAATATGGCCACTTGGGAAGGAACTTGGCCATTTCTTATCCGATTTTGATGAAATTCAGCATGTTCGATGGAAACGGGATTCTTAAATGATTTTTAAATAAAGTTCTGGAATATGGCCAATTAGGAAGGGACTTGGCCATTTCTTATCCGATTTTGATGAAATCCAGCATGTTCGATGGAAATGGGATTTTTAAATGATTTTTAGATAAAGTTCTGGAATATGGCTAATTAGGAAGGAACTTGGCCATTTCTTATCCGATTTTGATGAAATTCAGCATGTTCGATGGAAATGGGATTCTTAAATGATTTTTAGATAAAGTTCTGGAATATGGCCAATTGGGAAGGAACTTGGCCATTTCTTATCCGATTTTGATGAAATTCAGCATGTTCGATGGAAACGGGATTCTTAAATGATTTTTAAATAAAGTTCTGGAATATGGCCAATTGGGAAGGAACTTCGCCATTTCTTATCTAATTTTGATGAAATTCAGCATGTTCGATGGAAATGGGATTCTTAAATGATTTTTAGATAAAGTTCTGGAATATGGTCAATTGGGAAGGAACTTGGCTATGTCTTATTCGATTTTGATGAAATTCAGCATATTCGATGGAAACGGGATTCTTAAATGATTTTTAGATAAAGTTCTGGAATATGGCCAATTAGGAAGGAACTTGGCCATTTCTTATCTGATATTGTTGAAATTCAACATATACGATGGAAATGGGATTCTAAATTGATTTATAGATAAAGTTCTGGAATATGGCCAATTAGAACAGAACTTGCTTATTTCTTAACCGATTATGATGAAATTCGGTATATACGATGGATTCTAAAATGATTGTTAGATGAAGTTCTGGAATATGGCCAACTATGATGGAACGTGGGTATTCCTAAATCGATTTTAATGAAAATTGGCATGCGCAATGGAATTGTGATTCTAAAATGCTCTTTTGGATATAGTTCTGGAATATGGCCAAGTAGGATGGAACTTGATTATTGTTTAAACGATTATATTTAAATTTTTCATTTGTGCAGGAAATGGGATTTTAGAATGATTTTTAGATACACTTCTGGAATATGGCCAGTAAATTTCATTGAAATCGGATTGAAAATGGCCAAGTTTCTTATAATTTGCCATATTCCCGAACTTGATCTAAAAATCATTTTAGAATTAGATTTCTCTGGTTTATGCTAATATTCATCAAAATCGGATAAGAAATGGCCAAGTTCCTTCCTAATTATCCATATTCCAGAACTTTATCTAAAAATCATTTAAGTATCCCATTTCTATCGAATATGCTGAATTTCATCAAAATCGGTTAAGAAATGGCCAAGTTCCTTCCCAATTGGCCATATTCCAGAATTTTATCTAAAAATCATTTAAGAATCCCATTTCCATCGCACATGCTGAATTTCATCAAAATCGGTTAAGAAATGGCCAAGTTCCTTCCCAATTGGCCATATTCCAGAAATTTATCTAAAAATCATTTAAGAATCCCATTTCCATCGAACGTGCTGCATTTCATCAAAATCGGATAAGAAATGGCCAAGTTCCTTCCTAATTGGCCATATTCCAGAACTTTATTTAAAAATCATTTAAAAATTCCATTTCCATCGCACATGCTGAATTTCATCAAAATCGGGTCAGAAATGGCCAAGTTCCTTCCTAATTGGCCATATTCCAGAACTTTATCTAAAAATCATTTAAGTATCCCATTTCTATCGAATATGCTGAATTTCATCAAAAGCGGTTAAGAAATGGCCAAGTTCCTTCCCAATTGGCCATATTCCAGAATTTTATCTAAAAATCATTTAAGAATCCCATTTCCATCGCACATGCTGAATTTCATCAAAATCGGGTAAGAAATAGCCAAAATCCTTCCCAATTGGCCATATTCCAGAAATTTATTTAAAAATCATTTAAGAATCCCGTTTCCATCGTATATATCGAATTTCATCAAAATCGGGTAAGAAATGGCCAAGTTCCTTCCCAATTGGCCATATTCCAGAACTTTATCTAAAAATAAATTTAGAATCCCATTTCCATCGAACATGCTGAATTTCATCAAAATCGGATAAGAAATGGCCAAGTTCCTTTTCAATTGGGCATATTCTAGAACTTCATCTAAAAATCATTTTAGAATCCTATTTCCATCGCACATGTCAAATTTCACTAAAATCGGTTAAGGTAAAGCCAAGTTCCATCCTAGTTGGTCATATTTCCGAACTTTATCTAAGTACCTTTTATTGAACTTTGAAAGAGCAATATCGTCTATTACAAAAAATATCGCTCCCATTTATTACAAAAAATATCGCTCCCTAATATATCGCTCCCTAATATATTTTCTTCAATCGCTCTGTAGTATTGATTGGGAGCGATATTTTTAACTTTTACGCTCCCTGTTTTAAGAGCGATATTAAAAATAAAAATTTAAATCACTTTGAAAGAGGGAAATAATTTTGTTTTTGTGTTTATCATTAAAGAGCAAGAGCGTAAACGAATAGTGAAAAATATATTATTGGGAGCAAGAGCGATACTTTTTATAAAGAGCGAAAAAAAGAGCGAAAAATTTAAACTCTGGCTAAAACTATCTGCATCTTTTGATTATAAGAATTATTTAAGGATGGACTATGCGAATTGCTAGGAATGGTAACTCCTCTTGTCATATAAAACGACACCGTTATGAGGGAATCAATATCGCCCAAACACAGGTTATTTGACACTTTGCATACGTTACCTATAGTATGTGGGTTAACTTTTGAGGAAAAATCTGGAAATAACTATAATTGAAACGTGTGAGGCAATCATAAAAGTTTTAAAAAATTATATAAGGGTAAGTAAAAATTCATTTACCTATTTTCTAATATCGAATTTTCACAAAAAAAATGTATTTAGCTTCAACAAAATTCCAATGTAACTTTAATTAAAGCTTGAATAAAATACAAATTCTCATTAAAGCCTGTATTCCATGGGGAAAAATGACTCATAGTCAAAAAAAACAAAAAGAGAAAAATAATCTTATGCTCCATATAAGAGACCAGGACAACTTTTTTTTTATTTTATAGCAAAATTATTTTGCTATAAAATAAAAAACAAAAAAAAAACGTTGTCTTTGTCTCTTATATGAGGCATCGGATTATTTTTCTCTTTTCATTTTTTTTTTACTGTGAGGCAATTTTTCTCATGGAATACAGGCTTTAATGTTATTAAAGTCTAAAAACAAAATTTGAAAATTTTATTCAAAATTTATCTCATTCGCCATTTTTAATCTATGACTTGTAAAAATTAGATCCAGTTATCATCTCTAGGAGACTGTTGAAAATCCTTAAGTATTTAAATTACTCCGTTTAGAGAGCATCCACAATGTTCAAGTGCTTCAGTCTGGACGGGGGAGCGCTGTGGACCATTCGAGAATACAAAACACTGTTACGACCGCTCGTGTGATCGTAAACCGATAAAATGCATCAGTATGTTTTCTTGATTTAATTTGTTTAAAGACGTAAAATTTGAACCACGCTTAACAGGGGTCTCCTGTCTTTTCAAGACTTCTTTATGTTGTGCATAAATTTTATAAATTATTGAATTATTATAATGTAAACATATTTTACAATTTCTGCTTTAAGAATAGAAAATAAAAATGGACAATTGCACGAAGAGACAAGAGAGCGGTGTTGAGTTAAAGTGTTGTGCATTTTGCTTATATATCGCCGACGATCTGACAATACCTGCTAACTGACATTTTTGATGAAAACGAGATTTTTAATCAGTTAACATGTGAGAGCCTTCTAACCGTAGAAAAAGTATTTGTTCTCGTTATTTCACTTAATAATATTCGTTATAATCTATAGCCGCACCAACTTAATTTATTCAGTTTTTTTGTTATACTGAAAAAAAGGATGAACTTAGCAGGTATTGTCAGATCGCCGGCGATATAGTACGTTCAACGTGTGGTGGTTGTGAATTTTGTTTGTGTGATATTTCGTCTGGAATATCCCATTTCCATTTCCTAATAAATCTCATTTTATGGTCTTGAAAAAAAAGTAGAAAACTGATTTGACTTGGATGGTTGTATATATATGACGACATCGTATGGAATCGGGTGGCGTATTTTTATTTTATTTTATTCGGTGTAGGTATATCTTTTTTATCGGTGTGCGTAAAGTACGTTAAGTTTTTTTTTTTTTTTTGGAATGTTGAATTTTTTGGTAGAGAGTCAGTCGAGTTTTAAATTTAATTTTGGATAGTCTTATTTTTTTTTTTTTTTGAATAAAAAAAAAACGCGGAGTCGAGTGGTGTATGTGAACCCCATATTACAGTCAAGTTTGAAGTTTTTTTTTTTGGTTGTAATGGATATGTAAAATCCTAAAAAAAATTTAATTGAACATTGAATAAATAAAAATTATAAAATAAATATATAAATAAAACAATAAAAAGTTAAATTATAAATAAATTAAAGCTAAATAATATAAATTAACCAAAATTGGCGTTGTTATTTTATGGTTTTTTTGTCCGCCTTGATTTCCTATTGAAGTGTTTATATGAGTGAAAATCAAAATTATTGAAAAAAAAAAACCCACTAAAATTATAGTGTGTATTAGCGAAACCGTGACACATAGAAACTACAATATACAATAGAAAACGTCTTTTGTCTGATCACGAGGAAAAAGTATTATTTGAAAATTTTGGTTGTTGTGGCAGCAGACCTTGCTGTGGGTCGTGGTCGGTGCGAGGGGAATCCTGCGTCGCTATCCTGCGTCGAGTGGAGATTTGGTCGGACGGACCGGTAAAAGGTAGTTGTTGTTGGGGGAAGAAAAATAACACCCAACACAACAAGTAAACATTTTATTATTATATTTAACTGTAAGCCGACCTTGACTGTCGGGTGTTTTTTTTGTTTGCGTTTTATTTTTATATTCATATTGCTCTATTATATAAACATTTTTTCCACAGATTCCATACGGTGTACGATTAGTATCACCGTCTTAGCTCAAATGAGTTTTCCTTCAAATTTCATATTAACGTTCATTTTGATAAATTAATTCAAGTGCGTTGCATTTTTTTTTGTTTCTTTGACCTTGCCTCAGTATTCTCAAACGGATTTTTTTTTGGTTTTCGGCAGTGATAAGTGTAGTGATTTTTTTTATTTTAAATAATAACTTCATTTATATTGATTTTCATTTTACCGTTTTCTGTGCGGTGTTTTGTGGAGTGATTCTAATCCGTGGTGACCTTGATATCGTCACCTGATATTATGTGTAACGGATATCATCTTTCTCCTTGTTGTAACGATTTATACACTATATGTGTGTAAATAGACTTTTGTTGATCGAGTGATGTGACTGTGTGATTTTGCCGAGGGTCGGTTCATTCTGATGAACGAATTTTTTTTTATTTCGTTAGCCACTGTGGTCGTGGCAAGGTAGTTTAATTCTCCTTGACCTTTTTGAATTTTCTCTCCTGCGGTTATTCTAGCACAGGAATAAGTCTGGACAACCCCACGCCACACCGTGAGCTCTTGCCAGCTACTAGACCACACCAGACCTCTATTCCTGTGTCTGTTAGCAAAATCCTTAGGGATTTTGTTATACAACACAAACAATACAAAATCAGAATTAACGTTAATTATCTTTAGTCACCGAATCCCACCTCCTTGTCATATAGCATTTCATTTTCTATATCTGCCAGCGCCTTTTTTTTAAACTTGCTCCGCCCTAATGGCGTGATATTATTTTAAAGGTGATCCATAGTAATTTGCTATTAAAATTTATATTTTCGGCCTATACATAATACCAAGATAATCTATTACTCAGAAATAATACATTTAAGCGTGATTTACACGTATCGATCAAATTTTTTACTCGATGCCCACAATTTTTGGTAAAACTTAGAGCTATGAGCAATAGAAAAAATTTTCATACGATAAAAGGAGAAAATTATACAACAAAAATGTTGGCCATGCTTTAATTTTTTGGCGGTATAAAATCGACGATGTAACATTTTTGACGAATAGGGCGATGATTCTACCTTATTTATCAAAATTACCACTTTTTTTTGGCTAAAATGAAAACTTTTCGAACGTAAATTTTAGTTTTGAATTAAAATTTTTAAAAAACATAGTTCCGTAGAAGGTGATGCTATAGTGTTTGTTTTGTTTAGATAAATACTGGTGGCAGATTTATCGACGCTTGTGAATTTTCTTTTGCCTTTGGAATTGAAGGTAATGGAACTGGAGGTGGCGGTTCCTGTACATCTGAAAGTTAATATTATACACATTCATATAGAAATTGGCAATTTAGTCTTTATATTAATCTTACTAGAAGTAGAAATAATATCCTCTGCCAGCAGATTTGGTATTTTATTACATTCAGTATCATTCAATGCCCGCGTTGTATTATTTATATCATTCCGGATACCTGTAATAAAATAATTGGTTTATTAATTGATTCAATCAACATCAGTTTTTATGTATTTTACCTGTGTTAAAAACAATATTGTTAGCGGTAACATTCGTCGAACATTCCAATAGGGCAGGTGGTGGTTCATTTCTTACACTAAGATCGAATTCTTCAGTGAAATTTATCTGAAATTCGGCCTCTTTTAAATTAAAACATTCAGATTCAGAATTTTTCCACTTTTCTAGAATCCAAAAATGTCGCACTATTTTTCTTTAAAATTTTACATTTATTGTATGTTTTTACCAAGCAGGATCTAAATTTATTTTGTTTTATAGCTTTATGATAATTATCTGGCCAGAACACGATGTTGGACACAATCCACGATAAAAGTACCAAAGCAACTCCTTTTCTTCCATTTATATTTGTCGTTTCTATAATTGAATACATCGCGGCTGATAAAATGTAATAAAAATACTATCAAGTATTAGTTCAAATTAAAAGTAAAACCATAAAGAAAATTAAGTATGCGTCAAAACCAAAGTCCAACAGAACCCCTGTTAAACTAAAAACATGCAAATGTAAAGCTGAAATAGGTATATACATACGTTACAATAATAAGCAAGTGTATAGTTAAACTGAAATAGATTACTGTCAGCTAGGTTCACCGTTTTAAATTTATTACGCTCAAACCTACGGTTACAGATTTGTGCTAATGGCTGATTTGGTTTACGAAGAAGACATAAATTATGTACATACACGTAACTTTCAAACTCAAATGCTTAATATTCATAAAGTTTTCCGAATTCCTTGACATGTTCTACTATATGCGTTAAACAATGCATGTTATAAATAATATCATGTCTTCCATAGAGTCGAGCTGTGCCCTTAGCAAATCATATCATAGATGCTGCAATTTCAATTTTATTAAGAGCAAACCTTTTGTCGCTTAATAATAATATTGCAGTACGAAGTAGTATAAAATGGTTATATTTTGCTGTAGATAATATATCCTTTAATACAAATGGTCCAGAGTACAATACAAATACACTAAATGCAGAAGTTTTAAAATATGATAATTCGGAAAGTGGCCTAATTTTTAGTTTGAATTCTAAGGGCTTTGTTTCGGATATTTTTTTTTAGTTTTTCTGATACTTTTTTGATTTTCTAGTTTGATAAAACTGATTTCGTGTCACCGCTAACCCACACACGCTCATAATTTTTTTCACGACTCCTAAACAAACCAGATGCATGTAATCTAAAGGAAAATCTTTTATCATATATCGATATCCAACTCTTCAAGAATCGATGAGTAATTATGATGATTTTTATCTCTTCGAATTCTGAAGGTTTCAACAATCCGCCACGGTTTTTAACATAATCACTCTCTACAGTACACTTCGTGCAGTCAAAATGTGCTTAATGTGACTTTATTCTTATTTTAATTAATATTATTGATTTTCAAATGAATATACTTCAGAAGTCAGAATTTTTAGCTCTTCAACAAATGGCCTTAATGGGTCGTTAAAGTCATTTGGTTTATGGTAACCGTGAAATATGCTTTTGGTTTATTTTTGGTATTAAAGGCTCTTGCCAATGTAGTCCAAAAGCAGTCGGGTGAATTAACCGTAAAAAACTATTTTTTCGAAAAGTTCGACATTACCTCGGAAAACAGATCAACAAATTTATATAAGTTTTTTTTGTTAAAATGACCCTCATGCAATGCTTCAATCGACTTCAAATTTTGTGAACAAGTAGATGATGGATTGTAAAATTTATCATCAACATAACAAAAAAATCGTCGGTCCCGTTTTTGAGAAAATCTGTTTGGCAGTTTTCTCTTCTACTGCATCCCCTTCTATTATAGACTAGAATGGAGCGAAAAGTTAACACAAACTGCTTATTACTTTTAAAATCTATCTTTGTTCAAAATGTCGACCAAAATAATCAATATTTGTGAGAATGGGAGGCAAAACAAAAATAATAAAAATGTATAACTAGAAGGACGGAGAAGGGAGAAAGGACGGAAGGACGGACACGACAGTTTTCTAATCGATTTTTTGGGGTCCTGGTAACCTAATTCGTCGAAAAATGTGAAAATCCGGAACAAAATTTTTTTCGCGATTACAACACTTACCCAATACCTATAACTTCGATGTAGTGGAAAAAGTAAACATAAGGGTTTAATGATATACACTCAAAATAAAAGTGGAATCACTGTCGCGGGCCAAACATTTGCCCTGGATAGTTTATCTCTCTATATCTTATCTCTAACTATATACTTTAAAGAATTGTCACTCCTCTTTTGTGGCATCAATTTACCATATAATTCACCAAAGTGGTAGAGAATTTAATTGAATACCATTATAATCATTTAACCCTAAACATACAGTTGATCGTTTATTTTTTTTAAAAATATGTTGAACCGCAGTTACATTTGATAAGGGCCGCGTATCTTGAAACAGACCTGTGTGACCTAACCACATAATTATCGTGCACAGTAACGTTTTTTTTTTTGCTTTTTGTCAGTTATTTTTGTAGTACTTTAATATTGTACATTATATAACCGCAATTCATCTTTAGACAAACAACTTTATCAAAATTTAAAGTGGTCAATTTAATTTAGTTGTATTTGGTTTACTTAGTGGCACAATAGCCTATCATGGCATTAAAATATATTTTAATTTTGTTAGTAACTACTAATTCAGTGTGTTATTCAAAAGTGTTGTTGCCAGAACGTGATTATGGAAAATTTATTCGTCCAATATACTATGACCTTCATCTATTTATAACTGGGACAACCGAACTTCGAGACTACAATGGTGTGTTAAAGCTAAAATTTGAATCGCTTACGAACTCAAATTTTATAAAAATTCTAACGACCACCACAACAAATATAACAAATGTACAGCTAACAAATTTGAACACATCTCATGTAGCCAATGACATTTCCTATCATAGGGATGGATATTGGGATGCGGACACCTCATATACGTTCAAATTGAATGAAACTACCGATATTATCAAGGAGTTGGAAGTGTATGAGCTTGAAATTAAATTTACGCGACATATACGTCACCATTATGCTGAAAAAGCGGTTATCATGAATAAGTATAATGTGAAAAATGTCACCAAGTACGATGTGTTTAGGTTTAGATTATTATAAGCAGCTGTATTAAATTATTATTTTTTGTTTTTAGATATTTTGCATTCACTCGTTTTAAGGCAGAATTTGTTACCCAAGTGATGCCTCTTACCTTTGAAGACATTTCATTTAAAACTCGAATCAAATTGCGTATTACGCATCAACCACAATATACAGCACTGTCGAATATGCCTGGACATGTAGTCGGTGCGGCAAATGATTTCGTAACGACAGAATTCGAAATTACACCACCGATGGTTGCACATATGTTAGCATTCGCAGTTGGTGAATTTCAATCGAAACCAGTGTCATATTCTCAAAACAAATCCTTTACCATACATGGATCGGCTGAAGTACTTACTAAAACTGATGATGCTGCGGAAATAAGTGGAAAGATTTTAAGAGAGCTAGAGAATTATTTACAAACGCCATACGCCTTGCCAAAAATAGATTATGTAATTGTTCCTTATATTGAAAATGATCGAGGTGTAGAACACTGGGGTCTCATATTGGTTCAAGAATCTGATTTTTTTGGCGACTCAAAAACCAGTAAAACTGAAGTGCTCATGAAAAATGCGATACTAAACGCTCATCTATTAGCTCGTCAGTATTTTGGTAATTTGGTGACGACCAAAAAATGGCAATTCTATTGGTTGATACAAGGCTTTGGCACATTTTTCTCATATTTTATATTGGATCGTACTTTCCCACATAATAATTACGTCGATCAATTTATTGCGGATAATATGTTTACAACTTTTGAGAGATACAGCCATGAACACAAAGTGGCTACAGCACCAGATCAAATGAGTTATTGGTATCTGTCAGATGAAATTAATATTTATAAAGCGAGCTCGATTCTAAGAATGTTGCAACACTTGGTTGGTGCAGAGACATTTCGAACAGCCACAGTACGATATGTTACTGAAAATGCATATGGTTCAGCCAGTCCTGACGATTTTATACGAGCGTTCGAAAATAGCTTAATGCTGGATAATTCTTGGCCAACTGATATAAAAATTGATTTGGTCATAAATAGTTGGTTGGAAAATAGTGGCTTACCAATTTTAACTGTAACTAGAAACTATGAAAATCATACCGTCGCATTGGAACAAAATTATAGTGGTGATCTAGAGGATTTCAAATCACAAAAATGGTGGATCGCCTATAACTATGCGACAAAATCAAAACCTAATTTCGCTGATACTAAACCAAGCGGTTGGATGAAGCAGGAATCCACTGTTACGCTCGATTTGGTTTTGGCACCACACGAGTGGATCATTTTCAATAAGCAGTACACCAATTTGTATACCGTCAATTATGACAGTCATAATTGGAACCTTCTCTTAGACGAACTTTTATTTGGAGATTTGGAACAAATTCACGTTTTTAATCGAGCTCAAATATTAAGAGACTTATCTCAACTGGTGAAATGGGGCAAGGTCAATCGAAAATTATTGATCAAATCATTATTATATTTGCGACAAGAGAAAAACTATCTGCCATGGGTAACCGCCAATACTACACTGAACGATTATTGGAAAGTGCTTGAATTTACAAAATATGATTCAAGTTTCAAAGAATTTCTGAAATATATTACTGGTACCAGCTATGATCACTTTAGGCTCAATATACAGCCAAACGAGACAAAAGGAACGCTTGTAACACGCACGATTTTGGTGAAATGGGCTTGTCTAGCCGGCCATCCCAACTGTATTCAAGATATGGACGCACTGTCATCGGAATACGGGAGCTCACTAAATTCAACACAAACATTTTATGTTCATCCCGATTTAAAGGACGCGCTCTTCTGCTATGGATTCCAAAACGAAGAGAAGTACACCAAAACGTTTGAATACTTTTTAGCAAATCCCGAACATCCAGATGAATCGCAATTTTTCAAACAATTTCGGTGCAAAACAAATAAGGCCCTATTCCGAAAATATTATTTTGTCGCCTTTGATTTCAGCATGTATAATTTGAGGGATCCGCCCAACCAATCTGAATATCCAGCATTAGATAAGGTTTTGCCATTATTTCGTGGCCCGTTCCAACTAAATTTTATTGATGTTTTTTATCAATGCCTAATGGAGAATTGTTATGATTTCAAAAGGCACTATCCAAAACAGTATCCACACAAAATAGGGTATCACATGCAATTTGCACTGCAGTATCGTCTTATCAATGACAATGATTTGCCATCAATCCGTAAGCTTTTCAATCGAATTGAGGAGGTGTATGGCAATGCGGCTCTCGGAATAATCGGCAAGAATATGGTCAATTAAACAATATGGGCAACAATTAAATAAATTTTATTAACGGTAGTTGTTGTTTTTTTTACCGTATTATCATATTCACAAAATGCGTTTAGGTGTGCTTGACAAAGATTAATAAAACACACACACGAAGCTTTAAAACCTTTATTAAAAATAATTCCTTATTGATGCTCTCTGTATGTATATCTGAAATAAACAAATAGTATATTATACACCAAGGTTGAGAAGTATGCTATTATAGCCATTCTCAAGCGTGGTGTATATACAATTTCTTCACTACTAGTCGTTGAAGGCACACCAACCATTAAGGTTTTTTATTGATAAGAAAATTAATTTGATAAGGGAAACACTTGCTCTTTAATAATATTAACTATGTCGAAGTAGCCTGAATTTTTTACTGAATTATATAGTAAGCGTAAATTTAAAATGACACTGCATTTTGTTGTGTCAAATTGGCATTCAACTAAAAAAAATGGAGCATGAGGATTTAATCAGCACGCCACCTGAAATATGTGAGATAGTCGAAAATATAAAATCGAGGGATTTTATATAAAAACATATGAAAAATTTAAAATTTGGTGTAATAATAAAAGTGTTAATAAAATTTCGGAAAATATACTTTTGGCATATTTTCAAGAGTATATTTTCGAAACGAAAATATTGATATTTCGAAATTTTACAAACTATGTAGTCGCATTTTTAAAACGAAAAAATGTTGACTATCGCCCAACAAAATCATTGGTTTTCACTTATGAGGATATTTTTAAATTTTTAACTGAAGCGCGTGATGAAGGTTACATTGCAACAAAGGTATGTATCTTCTATTTATACTACTTACTTAGAGACTGCTGCAAAAGAAAACGTCTTTAATAATCAAATCATTAGCATTGCAGGCCGCTCTTGAGCAATAAACATTAAAAATTAAAAGGGGGTGAGTTAAACACAGGTATATGATTATCGAATAACAAAATTCCAGATGTTGATTTTTGTTCCCCTCTTTATTTTATTATAACCCGACGTATTAGTCATTTTATGGGATGGTATGAGTATTGGAATAAAACAGTGCGGGGTCGGTAATTGGTGAGAAACGGAAATCCAACATCTGGAATTTTGTTATTCGGCCGTTGACCAATCAATAATCAATAATCATATACCTGTGTTTAACTCATCCCCTTTTAATTTTTAATGTTTATTGCTCTCACCATTTTTATTGTTTACCCCACATTTTTTATTTGTGTATTTTTGTTTCATTTTTGGCTTTTTCCAACTATATACAGGGTGTTCGGCACATGGACCGACACAATTTTTTGCGGAATTGGTTGGGTCATTAGCTAGTTTTCACCCATACGACCCTACGTCCTAAGTGATACGGTAACTGAGATATGAATTTTTTCGTTTTTTATTTAAATTACCTGAAATTTCGCCTTTAAATCGTCATATTTTTTTTGTTTGTGATTGTAATAGCACGAAATAACTTTTATTGTATTCTGAAATGTATTTTTAGTCTAAATAAATCACTATTTGGTACAAATGGCTTCAAGAAAATAAATTATATGAGATTCGAAAGTCTTGAAAATGTGTAAATGTATGAAAAATTTCTACTTCTAAATTCAATATAAAAACAAATAAACATTATTTTGAACATAGGTTTGTTTTAAAAAGTTGTCTAGTTTATACTCTTTCCAACGGTATGCTACATGTTGGAGAAATTATTTATAGTATGGTCAAAATAAGAGATAGAAGTTGTCAGGGTTAAGAAAATTCTTTTTATCTTTATTATGTTTTTATTAAATATGAGTTATAATATTTGTTCGAATTGTTCTCCTCTACTCCGTATGCATGCACGACACATTTTCCTTATTTCAAATGTTATTGTGCGAAGTCGCATTTCTCTTTTCATTATTTCAAATGCAGAGCTATAATTCGCTCCATTAAAATTTCTCGTGAGGGCACCTCTGTTGCATAAACCAATTCCTTTGCACGTCCCCAGACGTAAAAATCGAGGGGTGTCCAAAGAAATTCCAAAAATTCCCAGAAAAAGCCCAAAAAATTCCCAAAATTCCCAGAAAATGCCCAAGAAATTCCAAAAATTTCCAGAAAATACCCAAGAATTTCCAAAAATTCCCAGGAAATGCCCAAGAATTTCAAAAAATTCTCCGAAATCGCCTAAGAATTTCCAAAAATCCACAGAAAATGCCCAAGACTTTCCAAAATTCCCAGAAAATACCCAAGAATTTCCAAAAATTCCCAGAAAATGGCACTGAAATTCCAAAAATTCCCAAAAATTCCAAAAATTCCTAAAAAAATTATCCAAGAAATTCCAAAAATCCCAAAAATTCCCAAAAAATTCCCAAATATTCTCAAAAAATTCCCCAAAAATTCCAATAATTCCCAGAAAATGCCAAAAACTCTCAAAAATTGCCAAGAAATTCCAAAAATTCCCAGAAAATGGATTTGAATTGCTCCATTTTCTGGGAATTTTTGGAAGTTCAAGGCCATTTTCTGGGAATTTTTGGAAATTCAAGGCCATTTTATGGGAATCTTTGGAAGTTCAGGGCCATTATCTGGGAATTTTTGGAAGTTCAAGGCTTTTTTCTGGGAATTTTTGGAAATTCAAGGCCATTTTCTGGGAATTTTTGGAAATTCAAGGCCATTTTCTGGGAATTTTTGGAAATTCAAGGCCATTTTCTGGGAATTTTTGGAATTCAAGGCCATTTTCTGGGAATTTTTGGAAGTTCCAGGCCATTTTCTGGGAATTTTTGGAAATTCAAGGCCATTTTCTGGGAATTTTTGAAAATTCAAGGCCATTTTCTGGGAATTTTTGGAAATTCAAGGCCATTTTCTGGAATTTTTGGAAATTCAAGGCCATTTTCTGGAAATTTTTGGAAGTCCAAGGCCATTTTCTGGGAATTTTTGGAAATTCAAGGCCATTTTCTGGGAATTTTTGGAAGTTCAAGGCCATTTTCTGGGAATTTTTGGAAATTCAGGGCCATTTTCTGGGAATTTTTGGAAATTCAAGGCCATTTTCTGGGAATTTTTGGAAATTCAAGGCCATTTTCTGGGAATTTTTGGAATTTAAGGCCATTTTCTGGGAATTTTTGGAAATTCAAGGCCATTTTCTGGGAATTTTTGGAAGTTCAAGGCCATTTTCTGGAAATTTTTGGAAGTTCAAGGCCATTTTTGGAAATTCAGGGCCATTTTCTGGGAATTTTTGGAAATTCAAAGGCATTTTCTGGGAATTTTTGGAAATTCAAGGCCATTTTCTTGGAATTTTTGGAAATTCAGGTCCATTTTCTGGGAATTTTTGGAAGTTCAAAGCCATTTTCTGGAAATTTATGGAAATTCAAGGGCATTTTCTGGGAATTTTTGGAAAATCAAGGCCATTTTCTGGGAATTTTTGGAAATTCAAGGCCGTTTTCTGGGAATTTTTGGAAGTTCAGGGCCATTTTCTGGGAATTTTTGGAAATTCATGGCCATTTTCTGGGAATTTTTGATATTTCAAAGCCATTTTCTGGGAATTTTTGGAAGTTCAAGGCCATTTTTGGAAATTCAGGGCCATTTTCTGGGAATTTTTGGAAATTCTAATGCATTTTCTGGGAATTTTTGGAAATTCAAGGGCATTTTCTGGGAATTTTTGGAAATTCAGGGCCATTTTCTGGGAATTTTTGGAAGTTCAAGGCCATTTTCTGGGAATTTTTGGAAATTCAAGGGCATTTTCTGGGAATTTTTGGAAATTCAAGGCCATTTTCTTGGAATTTTTGGAAATTCAAGGCCATTTTCTGGGAATTTTTGGAAGTTCAAGGCCATTTTCTGGGAATTTTTGGAAATTCAAGGCCATTTTCTGGGAATTTTTGGAAGTTCAGGGTAATTTTCTGGGAATTTTGGAAGTTCAAGGCCATTTTCTGGGAATTTTTGGAAATTCAAGGGCATTTTCTGGGAATTTTTGGAAATTCAAGGCCATTTTCTGGGAATTTTTGGAATTTCAAAGCCATTTTCTGGGAATTTTTGGAAGTTCAAGGCCATTTTCTGGGCATTTTTGAAATTCAGGGCTATTTTCTGGGATTTTTTGAAAGTTAAAGGCCATTTTCTGGAAATTTTTGGAAGTTCAGTGCCATTTTCTGGGAATTTTTGGAAATTCAGGGCTATTTTCTGGGAATTTTTGGAATTTCTTGGGCATTTTCTGGGAATTTTTGGAAATTCTGGGGCATTTTCTGGGAATTTTGAGAATTTTTTGGGCTTTTTCTGGGAATTTTTGGAATTTCTTTGGACACCCCTCGATTTTTACGTCTGGGGACGTGCAAAGGAATTGGTTTATGCAGCAGAGGTGCCCTCACGAGAAATTTTAATGGAGCGAATTATAGCTCTGCATTTGAAATAATGAAAAGAGAAATGCGACTTCGCACAATAACATTTGAAATAAGGAAAATGTGTCGTGCATGCATACGGAGTAGAGGAGAACAATTCGTCGAACAAATATTATAACTCATATTTAATAAAAACATAATAAAGATAAAAAGAATTTTCTTAACCCTGACAACTTCTATCTCTTATTTTGACCATCCTATAAATAATTTCTCCAACATGTAGCATACCGTTGGAAAGAGTATAAACTAGACAACTTTTTAAAACAAACCTATGTTCAAAATAATGTTTATTTGTTTTTATATTGAATTTAGAAGTAGAAATTTTTCATACATTTACACATTTTCAAGACTTTCGAAGCTCATATAATTTATTTTCTTGAAGCCATTTGTACCAAATAGTGATTTATTTAGACTAAAAATACATTGCAGAATACAATAAAAGTTATTTCGTGCTATTACAATCACAAACAAAAAAAATATGACGATTTAAAGGCGAAATTTCAGGTAATTTAAATAAAAAACGAAAAAAATTCATATCTCAGTTACCGTGTCACTTAGGACGTAGGGTCGTATGGGTGAAAACTAGCTAATGACCCAACCAATTCCCCAAAAAATTGTGTCGGTCCATGTGCCGAACACCCTATATATAAATAACTATGTACATTTTTATTTTTACAGTTTAGTAGATACTCCTGATGATGGCCTAACAAGCCGAAATCGATCGAGTGATTTTTTAAACCTTTTGTAATTTTGCGAAATATTTAACAAGTATTTTTAAAAAAATTTAAAAATGTGTGAATTATTTTCATAAATAAATTGGCAAAATGAGTTTTTAGTGACATCTGTTATTATGTAATAATAAATATTTAATGAAATGTGTTCATTTTTGGTTAAAAATATATTTGTCTTTTATTATTACACTAATTTATACGTTTATGTATTTTTATACGTAGTCTCTTGTAAATTTTATTTGGATTTTTTTATTTTTATTAAAATCTACTTTATCAATATGTGGAATAATAATAATCTCCCTATCCATTTAATCGCATTACATCTAGTGTTCATTTTTCATTATTAACCACTAGCCGAGAAATTTTGTTTCTCAGGCTACTAAAGCATATACATAATAATGATGCCTTCTACGACTAGTAGTGGAAAAACTATTTTATTTACTTACGATCAGTATGTTTGGAATTATTGTAGGCATATTTTTGTTCCGGATATTCAAAACCTCTATTTTACATTCATATATATTTGAACGCGAACAAAACCATGCTTACGGCTTACGGGGGTTTCTTTTTCAATACAAACACACGCAAACAGCACGCAAACGGTTTTCATTTTCGAAGTATGTATTCCAATTAGTGGATTACGCCTTGCCAGGAGTCAGAACAGAATTGGGAAGGTGTTAGGTTCTAAATTTTTTGGGACTTTGGCCCTAAACCGAGTACAATCATTTAAGAACAAGTTTTTGTTTTCTTAATAGCAATAAAAGTGATTAGCGTGTCTTTTAGTTGAAGGTGATTTGTAAAATAAAAAAAAATTAGGTTCCGTAGGTTTTTAATATGAACCTATTTTTTCTAGATTCTTAATCATCAACGAACGGATAAGAACAACTAGAGTACATAGAAGATTGCACTAAAAATTCGTATTTATAATTTTTAGCTTTTGGTTGCGTTTATAACTTTTAATATTCTCCAAAATTATGAGTTTCAAATTCCAACACATCAGCACTATAGAGAAACCTATAGAGAGGGCACCTCTGTTGCATAAACCAATTCCTTTGCACGTCCCCAGACGTAAAAATCGAGGGGTGTCCAAAGAAATTCCAAAAATTCCCAGAAAAAGCCCAAAAAATTCCCAAAATTCCCAGAAAATGCCCAAGAAATTCCAAAAATTTCCAGAAAATACCCAAGAATTTCCAAAAATTCCCAGGAAATGCCCAAGAATTTCAAAAAATTCTCCGAAATCGCCTAAGAATTTCCAAAAATCCACAGAAAATGCCCAAGACTTTCCAAAATTCCCAGAAAATACCCAAGAATTTCCAAAAATTCCCAGAAAATGGCACTGAAATTCCAAAAATTCCCAAAAAATTCCAAAAATTCCTAAAAAAATTATCCAAGAAATTCCAAAAATCCCAAAAATTCCCAAAAAATTCCCAAATATTCTCAAAAAATTCCCCAAAAATTCCAATAATTCCCAGAAAATGCCAAAAACTCTCAAAAATTGCCAAGAAATTCCAAAAATTCCCAGAAAATGGATTTGAATTGCTCCATTTTCTGGGAATTTTTGGAAGTTCAAGGCCATTTTCTGGGAATTTTTGGAAATTCAAGGCCATTTTATGGGAATCTTTGGAAGTTCAGGGCCATTATCTGGGAATTTTTGGAAGTTCAAGGCTTTTTTCTGGGAATTTTTGGAAATTCAAGGCCATTTTCTGGGAATTTTTGGAAATTCAAGGCCATTTTTTGGGAATTTTTGGAAATTCAAGGCCATTTTCTGGGAATTTTTGGAAATTCAAGGCCATTTTCTGGGAATTTTTGGAAGTTCCAGGCCATTTTCTGGGAATTTTTGGAAATTCAAGGCCATTTTCTGGGAATTTTTGAAAATTCAAGGCCATTTTCTGGGAATTTTTGGAAATTCAAGGCCATTTTCTGGGAATTTTTGGAAATTCAAGGCCATTTTCTGGAAATTTTTGGAAGTCCAAGGCCATTTTCTGGGAATTTTTGGAAATTCAAGGCCATTTTCTGGGAATTTTTGGAAGTTCAAGGCCATTTTCTGGGAATTTTTGGAAATTCAGGGCCATTTTCTGGGAATTTTTGGAAATTCAAGGCCATTTTCTGGGAATTTTTGGAAATTCAAGGCCATTTTCTGGGAATTTTTGGAATTTAAGGCCATTTTCTGGGAATTTTTGGAAATTCAAGGCCATTTTCTGGGAATTTTTGGAAGTTCAAGGCCATTTTCTGGAAATTTTTGGAAGTTCAAGGCCATTTTTGGAAATTCAGGGCCATTTTCTGGGAATTTTTGGAAATTCAAAGGCATTTTCTGGGAATTTTTGGAAATTCAAGGCCATTTTCTTGGAATTTTTGGAAATTCAGGTCCATTTTCTGGGAATTTTTGGAAGTTCAAAGCCATTTTCTGGAAATTTATGGAAATTCAAGGGCATTTTCTGGGAATTTTTGGAAAATCAAGGCCATTTTCTGGGAATTTTTGGAAATTCAAGGCCGTTTTCTGGGAATTTTTGGAAGTTCAGGGCCATTTTCTGGGAATTTTTGGAAATTCATGGCCATTTTCTGGGAATTTTTGATATTTCAAAGCCATTTTCTGGGAATTTTTGGAAGTTCAAGGCCATTTTTGGAAATTCAGGGCCATTTTCTGGGAATTTTTGGAAATTCTAATGCATTTTCTGGGAATTTTTGGAAATTCAAGGGCATTTTCTGGGAATTTTTGGAAATTCAGGGCCATTTTCTGGGAATTTTTGGAAGTTCAAGGCCATTTTCTGGGAATTTTTGGAAATTCAAGGGCATTTTCTGGGAATTTTTGGAAATTCAAGGCCATTTTCTTGGAATTTTTGGAAATTCAAGGCCATTTTCTGGGAATTTTTGGAAGTTCAAGGCCATTTTCTGGGAATTTTTGGAAATTCAAGGCCATTTTCTGGGAATTTTTGGAAGTTCAGGGTAATTTTCTGGGAATTTTGGAAGTTCAAGGCCATTTTCTGGGAATTTTTGGAAATTCAAGGGCATTTTCTGGGAATTTTTGGAAATTCAAGGCCATTTTCTGGGAATTTTTGGAATTTCAAAGCCATTTTCTGGGAATTTTTGGAAGTTCAAGGCCATTTTCTGGGCATTTTTGAAATTCAGGGCTATTTTCTGGGATTTTTTGAAAGTTAAAGGCCATTTTCTGGAAATTTTTGGAAGTTCAGTGCCATTTTCTGGGAATTTTTGGAAATTCAGGGCTATTTTCTGGGAATTTTTGGAATTTCTTGGGCATTTTCTGGGAATTTTTGGAAATTCTGGGGCATTTTCTGGGAATTTTGAGAATTTTTTGGGCTTTTTCTGGGAATTTTTGGAATTTCTTTGGACACCCCTCGATTTTTACGTCTGGGGACGTGCAAAGGAATTGGTTTATGCAGCAGAGGTGCCCTCACGAGAAATTTTAATGGAGCGAATTATAGCTCTGCATTTGAAATAATGAAAAGAGAAATGCGACTTCGCACAATAACATTTGAAATAAGGAAAATGTGTCGTGCATGCATACGGAGTAGAGGAGAACAATTCGAACAAATATTATAACTCATATTTAATAAAAACATAATAAAGATAAAAAGAATTTTCTTAACCCTGACAACTTCTATCTCTTATTTTGACCATCCTATAAATAATTTCTCCAACATGTAGCATACCGTTGGAAAGAGTATAAACTAGACAACTTTTTAAAACAAACCTATGTTCAAAATAATGTTTATTTGTTTCTATATTGAATTTAGAAGTAGAAATTTTTCATACATTTACACATTTTCAAGACTTTCGAAGCTCATATAATTTATTTTCTTGAAGCCATTTGTACCAAATAGTGATTTATTTAGACTAAAAATACATTGCAGAATACAATAAAAGTTATTTCGTGCTATTACAATCACAAACAAAAAAAATATGACGATTTAAAGGCGAAATTTCAGGTAATTTAAATAAAAAACGAAAAAAATTCATATCTCAGTTACCGTGTCACTTAGGACGTAGGGTCGTATGGGTGAAAACTAGCTAATGACCCAACCAATTCCCCAAAAAATTGTGTCGGTCCATGTGCCGAACACCCTATATATAAATAACTATGTACATTTTTATTTTTACAGTTTAGTAGATACTCCTGATGATGGCCTAACAAGCCGAAATCGATCGAGTGATTTTTTAAACCTTTTGTAATTTTGCGAAATATTTAACAAGTATTTTTAAAAAAATTTAAAAATGTGTGAATTATTTTCATAAATAAATTGGCAAAATGAGTTTTTAGTGACATCTGTTATTATGTAATAATAAATATTTAATGAAATGTGTTCATTTTTGGTTAAAAATATATTTGTCTTTTATTATTACACTAATTTATACGTTTATGTATTTTTATACGTAGTCTCTTGTAAATTTTATTTGGATTTTTTTATTTTTATTAAAATCTACTTTATCAATATGTGGAATAATAATAATCTCCCTATCCATTTAATCGCATTACATCTAGTGTTCATTTTTCATTATTAACCACTAGCCGAGAAATTTTGTTTCTCAGGCTACTAAAGCATATACATAATAATGATGCCTTCTACGACTAGTAGTGGAAAAACTATTTTATTTACTTACGATCAGTATGTTTGGAATTAGGCCCGTTGTACATTTCAGCTAAGCTAAGCTATAAAACATATCTTAGTTTAGCTTAGTTTAGTTCGCTAGCTCGACATCCGCACATTTGAGCTAATAAATTGGTTCACACATCCTTATACTCCTATATTTTATTTGTGACGCACCCATTAGGTTACTTCAAATTAATTCTGTCCATCGAAAATACGACATAATAATGTCTGCAGATGAATTAGAAAAAATTATAGTTAATAAACTTTATTATCTATATATTTAAAATGTCTTCCTTTCGTATAGAATATTTTGACAGAATGAAATTTAAATAACATTGTATGTGCGTCAAAAATAAAGTATAGGAAAATGTCATTGTATATGTGAGAAACATAGCTGAAAATTGTAAGGCGAAGACAACTCGAGCTATGTTTATTTTCATAGCTGAAAACAGTACAACATAGTTTGCTTAGCTTAGCTCATGTGTGCAACGATTCATTAAAACCCTTTATTTACAAACAGAGCTATGAACATAGCTCAAATCGTTTAGCTTAGCTTAGCTGAAATGTACAACGGGCCTTATTGTAGGCATATTTTTGTTCCGGATATTCAAAACCTCTATTTTACATTCATATATATTTGAACGCGAACAAAACCATGCTTACGGCTTACGGGGGTTTCTTTTTCAATACAAACACACGCAAACAGCACGCAAACGGTTTTCATTTTCGAAGTATGTATTCCAATTAGTGGATTACGCCTTGCCAGGAGTCAGAACAGAATTGGGAAGGTGTTAGGTTCTAAATTTTTTGGGACTTTGGCCCTAAACCGAGTACAATCATTTAAGAACAAGTTTTTGTTTTCTTAATAGCAATAAAAGTGATTAGCGTGTCTTTTAGTTGAAGGTGATTTGTAAAATAAAAAAAAATTAGGTTCCGTAGGTTTTTAATATGAACCTATTTTTTCTAGATTCTTAATCATCAACGAACGGATAAGAACAACTAGAGTACAAAGAAGATTGCACTAAAAATTCGTATTTATAATTTTTAGCTTTTGGTTGCGTTTATAACTTTTAATATTCTCCAAAATTATGAGTTTCAAATTCCAACACATCAGCACTATAGAGAAACCTATAGAGACATAAAATATAAAATGATTATCCCTACATTAGAATTTCTGGTTTGAATGACCGACATTATTGCGTTGCACGAAACAAAAATCTAATTAACTCAAAAAATCATTTAATTTCGGTATTTAATCGCAAAAACGACAATACTTGTATGTTTTTCAAGTCCTTAGGCTATAATCTGAAATTAAATACCAAAAAATATTTATTTTTAAATTAAAGTTATGTTACATTTTGTCGTTTATATAGACTTTTACATTGCTAACCCACCATCCCAGTCATCACAATCATAATACTCGTATGTCGGATGTAACAATATACATACATACATACAAATAAACTCTAAATATAAAGGGGCAAATTTATTAATACCTTGACAGAGAGAGATACTGGAAGAAAATTGTCCCACCACCACCGTTAGTAACCGTAAAACGTTTATTTAATTTGTTGGTCGTTTCAAAATAGTACGAAAAGAAAAATTCGGAAAAATCATAAAAACTACCAACTATCTAGAGAGACAAGGGTATTTTATAGTGGCATATATATATTTATCATATATGGAGGGACCATTCCTTTATATTGTGCGTATTTATCTTCAATTCAGCTTCCGGCTAGTTAAATTACCAACAATTCTATTTTGTAATTGTCGTCAAAACTATATACAAAAAGGATATTTTCGAATTTTAAGTTTTATTACTTTGCTATGTACTCGTATAAAAATGGAATTAATTACCGTGTAAGTAATAAAATACAGCCTACATATACTCAAGTCAAATGGCGAAGGGTTACTCTACTAAAACAAAGTAATTCAAAAATGAAAAGTAAAGTTTCTTTTGTGTTTTAGTTTTTCGGGTTTTAATTGAAAAGTCATTTTTATCAACATTTCTTACACACTAAATGATGGGATAGGAAGAGGTTTATCTTCAAATTTGTAAAATTAACTTATTATTAACTTATTACTTAAGTATTTAAAAAAAAGGTTTTAAATTCCTTTTGTGCCTAAATTTATAAGCAGAGGGATGGGTTAAATGTTTTTACACAATAAAAGATTACATATAAGACAGTACGAACAGTTATTTTATTCGGTAAGTCAGTAAATACTCCGCAAGCTGGAACAATTAGAAGTTAAAACAAAAAATTAATTAATTAAAATTTCAAAATTTAGAAAGCCACACCTAGAATGTGGTTAGCAGCCCAAAACTAATATAAAAAAACAAGTTTAAATTAATCTGATTGGCCAAACTTTTGAATGAAATTTCACTTAAACCGATTCAAAATAAAAATATAAAGGGCTGAAACCTCACGAGGTGATTAGAACTTCGGCTGTTGGTATCTTCAATGGGGACAGCATTCACCTGTGTCATAAAGTTGGTGTGACAGTTTTGACAGTATTGATTTGGATTTTACTTGACATATGTACTTATGTATACAACACCAGCCAAACAGGTCAAAAGCTTCAGTAGCTTGGGTACAAGCATTCAATTTAACACGAAAAATCGTATTCTAGAACTTTATACCGAAAGTAGTATACACAATTATACTGATATTTCTAACCGTGTAACTGACCATATTTCAGAACTTTATCGAGAAATAATTTTAGAATCAAATTTACAACGCACATGTCAAATTTCCTAATAATCGGTTAAGAAATAGCCAATTTCCATCCGATTTGGCCATATTCCAGAATTTCACCCAAAACTCATTTTAGAATTCCATTTCCAATACACATGTCGAATTTCAACATAATCCGTAGAGAATTGGGCAAGTTCCATCATACTTGGCCATATTCTAGAACTTCATCCAAAACTCATTTTAGAATTCCATTTTCAACGCACATGTCAAATTTCATAATAATCGGTTGATAAATAGGCAAGTTCCACCATCATATAAAAAATTTGTTCACTACTCACTCCACCCTAATCCAATCCCAACTCAACTCCAACTCAAATTCAACTCAACCCGCAAATTGACCGCAATCAATTCCCAATTCAATAATCAAACCAGCATAATTATATAAAAAAATCGTAAATATTTATAAAACCAGGTATTTTGGGTCAATTCGTGTGGCAGGTACCCCATCCTCTTAACGTACAGTCTCCAAAAGCTTTTAAAATCTCCGCATTGACCATAGAAACAGATTGGCGAAAAAAAATTCTAAATCGGACAAGCCGTTCTCGTGATACCATGGGTACAGACATCCAGACAGACTGACGGACATTTTTTTTTGTGCTTTTTCAGACTCAGGGACTTTCAAATCTTCGAGAAAAGTGGTTTTGGACCAACCAAATTTGTCGTCATTTTTGACAGGATTTCAATACTTTGGTTTTTTTAGACCAAAGTAATTGGGTCTACCCGATCAATATTTTAATTAACTAGCTGACACGGCGAACTTCGTTCCGCCCCAAATTACTTCGTTCCGAGCAAATATTTTTGGCCTTCACGAAAATTGATTTTGATTTGAGAAAAAATCAGAAAACTCAACTCAATTCTCAATAGACGATTGAGTTGAATCGACATTTCATTCCCTTTTCATCGAATTCAACACTAATTTATTGCAAAGCGAAAGAAATGTCGATTCAAACTCAGGCTTCTTTCGAAAATTGAGTTCTTTTTTGGAGTTTTTCTCTCAGTGTGGAAATGAATTGGAGTCAGTTGGAATTCAAAAGAATTCTTGTATTTTATTCGAGTGGAATTAAATCGAACGCATAGAAAATCAATAAAATGCATTGTGGTAAACAATATTTTCGTGGAACGTACAACTGACCATGAAAAAAACACGGAAATTCCAGATTCATTCCGCTCACTTCCAACGATTGACCTTGCGATTTGTGAATTGTCATAGCGAACGCCAAATGAACGGGGAACTGAATGCGCTTGAAGTCGAACGGAATGCTAGTTGGAATCAGAGGAATTCTCGGAATTAGAACATCCCCTCCATTGAATTTGCCCTTGATGATCGTCGCTTGAATCACGTTGTTCATCAGTTGCTTCACAGCCAAACGCGTTCCGTTACACAATCTCGGATGGTTCAGAATGAGCAGCACGATTATCACAGATCCGTCTTTGAGCATCAAGTTATGCGGTGGTGTTTCTGGCAAATTAAGCGCATTCAAAAACTCGGTCGGATAGTTGGTTGCCTTGTCTTGATTGGTTACACAGTCAACGGATTTGTAACAATGCATTTCCCCAGCGATTTGGTTTTGAATCAAGTAATTTAGACTATCTACATCCTTGTCTTTTGTTGCCAAAATGATTCATATAATTTCGGCGGATGTCCGGAAATACTTTCGTGATAAGCTCTTCCTTCGACGTCGATCGAAACATCAACAGGAATTTGACCATTGACAAGCGCCAAGAGTTGTTTGGAAAAATCAGCAGTTGATGAGTTGTTCTGTAACACAACTCTCATGTTCGTGGTCAACTGCAACTTGTTCACGTAGCGTCACAAACTCGACGATTTCCGACATGCGTTGAGTACATCTGCAGCTGTCGATCTCGGAATGACAGGTCGCATTGGACGAAAATCGCCGGCCAGCAGAATCATTGCTCCACCAAAACGTCTGGAGTCACTTCGTAAATCCTTCATCGTTTGTGTGCCATTGTGCACTCGTCCCAAATGATGATTTTGCATTATTACAATACAGAATGTGCCATCCAATAATGTGGCTGCAATTCCCGATCATGCAACAGCTAACGCTATTTGAGGTCTCGAGCGAATTTTGGCCACAAGCAATGAAATCAGAAAGGTTTGGCCTGTTCCACCTGGAGCATCGAGGAAGAATATTCCGACGTTTCATCAATTTCATCAATGCGTCGTACACGTTCTTTTGATGTGCATTTATAAGCGGGACATTCGCTCGTACTATGTGGCTCATTGAATCTCGATCGTACGCTTGCTCTCGTTGCAATTCACGATTAAATGCATCGTGCATTTAACGAATTGGTGCTGGCGTGCCTAATTTCGACAAATAGCTGCCGTACATAAGCACGCATATGTCTTCGATTATGATCAAAACTTCAAAATGTCGTCAGCCATCTCGTCATTGTATTTGTTTCACAATTCCAATGTGTTCGATGGATGAAACGTCGATATGATGATCGCCAACAATGTAGGAATTAGATTTTCCGGTGCAAAAACACTGGCATCGGCGACTGTTGAGTCCCAATGTGAATCGTTTTCCAGCAAATTCAGACGTTGGCAAGCCTCTCGATAAGTGGTGCACAACACACCATCTATAATACGAAGCGATTCGAACGAAGTAGGACAATGAACATGGAACAAAAGCAAACGAAGATAGACGCATTCTATAGTGTGGATGAATGGTGTACACACGGCCAAGCTCATCAGTCGTCGACTGGTTCCAAGTAAAATAGCGTAGCTTAAGATATTCGTGAGTATTGTAGCTGGTAGTCGTTCTGCTCTTTGTGCTTCATTATCTTCCGTGAAATAGACATCTTGCCCATTCTCCAAGTGCACTTACAAATGTTGAACAGTAAGATGGCGCTCGTGTATTGCAAATGAGAAAATACGCCAAGTCTCTCATTGCAACTGATATAACGGTCCAATTTGAATCTTGACACTTCGTTATTTGCATCCGGAGAATGTGTGCATGTGGTAATCCATGCTTCTGCCACTCTACTGAGTACATCCAACAACGTGGCTGTCCGAAAACCATCTGCTTAACGATGAAGTCACACTCGTGGCGATCGCTAGAATTTTGTACTGGCAGTAAATTTCCGGTAATTTCAGGTCATTTTGAATTGCATGTGAACGTGATGAACAAATCTGGCCGTCCGTAATGCCGCACATATACGTCATAGCATTCTGCGCTAACATTTTTACTGTTGCATGTGTGCGATAAAATGTCTGGATAGCGCTGTATCTCCACAGAGATAAGTAGCAATGGCTCCGCTGGCGAAGTCAAAACCGGCAATTTAACTTTGCCATCGGCACAACTTAGTCCGGGCGTTTATGCTTGGAACTTCAATGCTTGGAAATATCGGCACACGGCAGACAATGCGCCAATGCCAACGCAGCGAAGATCTTTGTAGGCGATTGTAGAGTCATAATTGAAAGCAGCGCGGTTCAAGTCGACGTTCACAGCACTCTTCGACGAGTTACGTTTTGTCGAACCTGAGCTGGGGCCCGTGCAGCGCGAACTTGTCCAATATGAGCATATCTCTGTTCATTTAATTCTTCGCATTGCTCTAGCGTTTTATTCTCACGGACACCGTGCATTCTTTGTGAATTATGGTTTCTTCGTCCTTAGTTCGATCGTCTTATAGCCGGCATTTTAATCAAATTTCTGCGATTTTTCAAGCTTTGCGAATTTTACAATTCCACTTGAATACAGAACCCGCAATAATGCGTTAAATACACTAAAATTAAAATTGTTAAAAATTGTTAAGGGAAATTGTAAAATTCGGTAATCCTGTACATGGTCGATTCCTACATTTAGGAATAGTTTAGCTGATGAGATGACTGAAAAATGATTAATTTTTCACTACGCTCGCAGATCGAAACTGAATTGCAAAACTCTTAAAAATTTCGCTTCTTCGTAAAATATTTATCAATCTGGAATATACCAGAATAATTTAATGTTTGAGTTTACAATGAAGTTTAATTTAATTGTTTTACTAAATTTACGTACGCTTTCGAACCTAGTTAAATAAATCTCATACCAATACCGAGTTTCCTAACTATACTTATGTATGTTGTAGAGCAAATTACGTTAAATTTCATTAACTTCATAAATTTTTCGTGAATTCTGCACTCATAGGGCAAGCACAAGTATTCATCGCTGTCATCGATTGTGCCAGTTACAAAAATCCGCAGTTTTCACCTCAACGCATTTTGTGAATATGATAACAAGAAGTAAAAAAACAAAACTACCGTTAATCAAATTTATTCAATTATAACAAGCGCATATTATTTCCGATTACTCCGAGAGTTGTATTGCCATAAACCTCCTCAATTCGGTTTAAAAGTTTACGAATCGGTGGTAAATTATTGGCCTTGAAAAGATGCTGCCGCAGTACAAATTGCATGTGAAGTCCTATTTTGGATGGATATAGTTCTGGATAGTGCCTTTTGAAATCATAACAATTCTCCATTAGGCATTGATAAAAAACATCAATAATATTTAGTTGGCCTGGGTCACGAAATAATGGCAAAATCTTATCTAATTCTGGATATTCAGATGGGATGCGCGGATACCTCAAATCATTCATGATGAAATTAAAGGCGATAAAATAATATTTTCGGAATAGGGCTGTATTTGTTTTGCACCGAAATTGTTTGAAAAATTGTGTTACATCTGGATGTTCGGGATTTGCTAAAAAGTATTCAAATGTTTTGGTGTATTTCTCTTCGTTTTGGAATCCATAGCAGAAGAGATCGTCCTTTAAATCGGGATGAACATAAAATATTTGTGTTGTATTTAGCGAGCTCAAGTATTCTGATGACAGTGCGTCCATATCTTGAATACAGTTGAGATGACCGGCCAGACAAGCCCATTTCACCAAAATCGTGCGTGTTACAAGCGTTCCTTTTGTCTCATTTGGCTGTATATTGAGCCTAAAGTGATCATAGCTGGTACCAGTAATATATTTCAGAAATTCTTTGAAACTTGAATCATATTTTGTAAATTCAAGCACTTTCCAATAATCGTTCAGTACAGTATTGGCGGTGACCCATGGCAGGTAATTTTTCTCTTGTCGCAAATATAATAACGATTTGATCAATAATTTTCGATTGACCTTACCCCATTTCACCAGTTGAGATAAGTCTCTTAAAATTTGAGCTCGATTAAAAACGTGAATTCGTTCCAAATCTCCAAATAATAGTTCGTCTAAGAGAAGGTTCCAATTTCGACCGTCATAATCGACGGTATACAAATTGGTGTACTGCTTATTGAAAATGATCCATTCGTCTGGTGCCAAAACCAAATCGAGCGTAACGGTAGATTGCTGCTTCATCCAACCGCTTGGTTTAGTATCATCGAAATTAGGTTTTGATTTCGTTGCATAGTTATAGGCGATCCACCATTTTTGTGATTTGAAATCCTCTAGATTACCACTATAATTTTGTTCTAACGCGACGGTATGATTTTCATAGTTTCTAGTTACAGTTAAAATTGGTAAGCCACTATTTTCCAACCAACTATTTATGACCAAATCAATTTTTATATCAGTTGGCCAAGAATTATCCAGCATTAAGCTATTTTCGAACGCTCGTATAAAATCGTCAGGACTGGCTGAACCATATGCATTTTCAGTAACATATCGTACTGTGGCTGATCGAAATGTCTCTGCACCAACAAAGTGTTCCAACATTCTTAGAATCGAGCTCGCTTTATAAATATTGATTTCATCTGTGAGATACCAATAACTCATTTGATCTGGTGCTGTAGCCACTTTGTGTTCATGGCTGTATCTCTCAAAAGTTGTAAACATATTATCCGCAATAAATTGATCGACGTAATTATTATGTGGGAAAGTACGATCCAATATAAAATATGAGAAAAATGTGCCAAAGCCTTGTATCAACCAATAGAATTGCCATTTTTTGCTCGTCACCAAATTACCAAAATACTGACGAGCTAATAGATGAGCGTTTAGTATCGCATTTTTCATGAGCACTTCAGTTTTACTGGTTTTTGAGTCGCCAAAAAAATCAGATTCTTGAACCAATATGAGACCCCAGTGTTCTACACCTCGATCATTTTCAATATAAGGAACAATTACATAATCTATTTTTGGCAAGGCGTATGGCGTTTGTAAATAATTTTCTAGCTCTCTTAAAATCTTTCCACTTATTTCCGCAGCATCATCAGTTTTAGTAAGTACTTCAGCCGATCCATGTATAGTAAAGGATTTGTTTTGAGAATATGACACTGGCTTCGATTGAAATTCACCAACTGCGAATGCTAACATATGTGCAACCATCGGTGGTGTAATTTCGAATTCTGTCGTTAAGAAATTATTTGCGGCAGCGACTACGTGTCCAGGCATATTCGACAATGCTGTATATTGTGGTTGATGCGTAATACGCAATTTGATTCGAGTTTTAAATGAAATGTCTTCAAAGGTAAGAGGCATCACTTGGGTAACAAATTCTGCCTTAAAACGAGTGAATGCAAAATATCTAAAAACAAAAAATAATAATTTAGTACAGCTGCTTATAATAATCTAGAACTAAACACATCCTACTTGGTCACATTTCCCACATTATACTTATTCATGATAACCGCTTTTTCAGCATAATGGTGACGTAAATGTCGCGTAAATTTAATTTCAAGCTCATACACTTCCAACTCCTTGATAATATCAGTAGTTTCGTTCAATTTGAACGTATATGAGGTGTCCGCATCCCAATATCCATCCCTATGGTAGGAAATGTCATTGGCTACATGAGATGTGTTCAAATTTGTTAGCTGCACATTTGTTATATTTGTTGTGGTGGTCGTTAGAATTTTTATAAAATTTGAATTCGTAAGCGATTCAAATTTTAGCTTTAACACACCATTGTAGTCTCGAAGTTCGGTTGTCCCAGTTATAAATAGATGAAGGTCATAGTATATTGGACGAATAAATTTTCCATAATCACGTTCTGGCAACAACACTTTTGAATAACACACTGAACTAGTAGTTACTAACAAAAATAAAATATATTTTAATGCCATTATAGGCTATTGTGCCACTAAGTAAACCAAATGCGACTAAAACTAAATTCACCACTTCAAATTTTGATAAAGTTGTTTGTCTAAAGATGAATCGCGGTTATATAATGTACAATACTAAAGTTCTACAAAAATAACTGACAAAAAGCAAAAAAAAACGTTACTGTGCACGATAATTATGTGGTTAGGTCACATAGGTCTGTTTCAAGATACGCGGCCCTTATCAAATGTAACTGCGGTTCAACATATTTTTAAAAAAAATTCAACGATCAACTATATGTTTAGGGTTAAATAATTATAATGGTATTCAATTAAATTCTCTGCCACTTTGGTGAATTAAAAGGTAAATTGAAGCCACAAAAGGGGAGCGACAATTCTTTAAAGTATTTAGAGATAAGATATAGAGAGATAAACTATCCAGAGCAAATGTTTGGCCCGCGACAGTGATTCCACTTTTGTTTTGAGTATCAAAGCTTATTCAAGTAACCCAAAACTGAGCCATCTACTTGGAAATAGATAAAAACCAAATCAAATCAGATTTCCTCATTTTTATTTTTCCCGGATTTTCACATTTCTCGACGAATGTCACAAGGTGTTGTACAACAGAAGTTTGTGCAAATTGTTTAACCGTGTATGGGGTTCTTAAATGATTCACTTATACATATGTTGCTGCAAATATGTATATCTTCAAAGTATCCAACACATAAATTAATTTTGTACAGTTTGTTTTATCTTGTTGAGAATCAACAATAACAGGTTTACCCTCAATTTCGTAAACTTTTGTAACTGCGTTGATAGATTTACTGTGGATTTTTTTTATTTAAATGCTTACTGCGAAGTATTTTCGCTTGAGTTCGTTGCAGGAGCTCTCTATTTGACGCACAGGTGGATCCCCATAACTGAATACCATATGTCCATATGGGTTTGATTATCGCTTTGTACGGTAAAACTTTAATTCTCTTTGAGATTTTCTTCCCATCAGCCAATACATTTTGGAAAATGTAATTTTTATTTGGTTGCGCTTTGTTTCAATATGGGTTTTCCACGTTAACCTTCTATCCAGGTGCAAACCTAAGTATTTGACCTTCGTTTGTTCAGGAATATTTTTATCGTTTAATTTCACTGGCGGACAGGTGCGTTTGCTCAGCATGAGTGTGACATGAGTTGATTTGTTTTCGTTCACTTTTATCATGACTTTCTGTTAACGACGACTTTTTTTTTTTTGGCCGTTTTAAGGCGTCTACTCAAAACAATTAGTCGTAAACGGCCCGGATTTGTAGGCAAACAATTCATGAATTTTTCACCACGATAATGCGCCGTCACATTGCAGCCTGATTGTGACTAAATTTTTGGCCAAACACGAAACAAAAGTCATCGCTCAGCCACCGTGCTTGCTAGATTTGGCTCCCTGTATTTTTATCCTGTTTCCGAAACTCAAACATCCGCTCCGGGGAACGAAAATTTGATCAAATGGTATTATGTAAGTCGTTTTGGTTATTTTCATCCTTAAGACCAGTGATTTCTTAATGAGGCTCTGGTTTTAAATTGTTTTTGAAGAAACAAGTCGAGTTCATACGCCAATTCAGGGAACATATCTGAGATCAATGCAAGATATATAAAAATTAAATTTGACCTATCACAGTAAAAATGTATATTGTGTCTAAAGGAACTATCAATAAATTTTAGTTTACTATAATGCGGTCAAAACTTCAGAATATTTCCTTAAATATTAGCCGAGACAACTATTTTGAAAAAAAGCTATTCTAATTTGTTGCGTCATAGTTCATGATATGTAGACCATTATGCTGTTTAATAAATATGATGGGGTTTGTTTGCTGGTGTAATAAAAGGTTTTAGGTGTAACTTTCCGCTTCCTACCCTTGGATCCGCTTTATATCAATTTTTTATTGGCATAATTATACGGAATCCACCAAGTCGTATTAAGCAGACCATATTATGTACCGATCGTATTAAACTCCTGTGATAACTGCAATCGCCGTCATTATATAGCTGTACAACTTGAATCGGTCCAACTTTCAATGAATTCCGATTTTAATTATCGCATAGATATAATTTAATAAATTATCTACCACTTGGTAGGTACACAACATACTGAGAACTTCAATTCAAAATTAATTCCCTATATAATAAAAAACAAATCTGAAGCAGGAAAATATATTTTATTATAATATTACAGATAATGATACCTAATATTTTTACCAATCGATTTAATTGTTTTATTCCCATACACTTCTTGTACTTTGAGCAATAGCTGTTTGATTCGGGGAAATTTTTCTCTTGAATAATTTCGCGGATGTAAAATATTGCTAACCATATTCGATATATGATAGATATAACTATATGGTAAATTGTGCCTAAAATCAAAACAATTTTCGACCAAACATTGGTAGAACATTGAGATTCCATCACCATTATAGTATCGTACAACCCGTTCGATTTCCATAAGCCCCGGAAAATCATTCTTGTTTGCAATGGTACCAGCCCAAGAAGCGTGGTAATAGGCCCTGAATAGTTTTGTATTGTCTTTACAATTGAATTGTGATAGGAATGTGGATGCATCTTGATGATTAGGATTGGCCAAGAAAAAATCGAATAATCGTTTGTAGTTGGTTTCATTCTGGAATCCGTAACAAAATAAATATTCTTTTATGTCCGGATGGATGAATATTGTACGCCCAGAGAAGATAGAATTAAAATATTCTGTTGATAGATTTTCAAAATCTTCAAGACAATTTTGGTGACCAAATTTGCAAGCCCATTTAACTACAATAGCGCGAGTTAGAAGCGAAGTTTTTGATTCATTTTGTTGAGCATTCAGCCGATAGTAATCGTACGTGTCACTCGTCATATATTTGATAGCCATTTTAAAAATATCCGCTTGCTGCCTGTTGTAGAGAATATTCCAAAATTTTTCCAAAGCTGAATCACTTACCACCCACGGAAGATAATTTTTCTCGCGTTTTAGGTAAAATAACAATTTAGCTAAATATTTTCTATCAACTTGTTTGTAGTCGACCAATTGACTTAAATCGTGAACGAGTTGAGCACGATTATATTCATGAATTAATTCATTGTTGCCATAAATTAATTCATTGATCAGAAGTTCCCAATTCCGTTCATCGTAGTTCACCATATAGAGCCCGGTATATTGTTTATTGAAAATTATCCAATCGCCTGGATGCAAATTTAAATTGATAGTAATCATGGTCTCGTTTTTCATCCATCCCATGGGGCTGGTGTCATAAAAATCAGCATTTCGCTTTGAAGCATAATTATACGGTATCCACCACGTGGTACTTCTTTCATTGTATATATTATATCTGTTGTTGTATTCCTGGATCAACTCTACATCACCATTTACGTAGTTACGACTTACTGTTAAAATCGGTGTACCTGCTTGATTTATCCAGCTGTCGATAAACGATGCAATTTTAATGTCCAATGGCCATTCCGGATCATCTTTGACAACTGTGTGGTATATGCTAGTTAAGTTGTCGGGGGAAGTAGAATTATATCCATACTGCTTCAGGTACATGGTCGTTGCCGCCCGAAATCTATTTTCACCAATTACATGCATTATCATCCGAATGATGGAACTAGCTTTGAAATAATTAATTTTTTCTGCTACATCGTATATCGATGATTTTTCTGACCGGGGATTTAGCGTATTGTCATCATATAGATTGAAGGTACTAAATAAATTGCCTGTTATAAAGTGATCGGTGTAATGATCATTTGGAAATACCCGGTTTAATATGTAGTAGGAGTAAAATGTTGCAAATCCTTCACTTAACCAAACATGCCGCCATTCTTTTTGTGTCACCAAATTACCAAAATACTGATGAGCCAATTCGTGTGCATTAATAACCGCATTTACAATCAAATCTGATGTTCTCTTTGTCTTCCAGCTGCCAAATATTGTCAACTCATCGAAAACGATTAGGCCCCAATTTTCCATGCCATAAAATATTGATTCAGGTATTATCAAATAATCCATTTTTGGTAAAGCATATTGAATATTAAAATAATCTTCCATGCCGAGTAATATTTTGCCACTAATCGCAGTTGCATCGTCCGTTTCGGTAAAAATTTTCGACGAACCGTACATATGAAATGGTAGATTTCGTTCATTTGGAACCGGTTTACACTTAAATTCACCGACTGCAAATGCCAAAATATAACCCGGCATTGGAGGTGTCTCACCAAATTCGGTTGTAACACGCTTACTATTCCCCGCCACCACTCGTCCTGGCATATTAGAAATTGCTATAAATTTAGGATGATGTGTAATACGCATTTTGATTGGCACTTTAAATGACAAGTCTTCGAATGTAGGTATCGCATCACGAATATATTTTGTTTGGAAATGTGTAGCAGCAAAGTAGCTGTAACAACATAAAACATAACGGTTATTTTGCTAGGTTGTAAAATAGTATTTTGACTGTTACATACCTAGTTGTATTATCCACTTCATATTTAGATGCAAAAAATCCTCGATTATCATCATATGTACGCATCGCACTACTAAAATGTATTTTCAGTTCATAAACTTGTGACTGTTCGATAATATTACCGTTACTGCTAACCAAAAATGCATCATCAGTGGTGGTGTAATATTTTGTGGTACGCTTCAACTCAAAATCTCTGATCTCTGCCAATGTTCCCAAATTGACTAATTTCACATGGGTTATATTTATCGTTTCAGCGGATATAAAACGAAATAGACTGGAATTAGTTTTCGATTCAAATTTAATTTTAACAATTCCATTGTAAGCATGAAACTTATTTCTCAAAGATATTTTTAAATGAATATTGTAGTGTTGGGGCAGTATAAATTTAACGAAATCAAATGTGAGCCCGATATTTTTTTCACTTGAGTCATTTTCTTCGCTGAACTGGGCCGTAACAAGCGCAATACACAATATTAAATTAACGAGGAACGAATATAGTTTGGATACCATATTGTTCACTTTCGTAGACTCTACTAAATGTGTGAAGCTCGAATAGTTATGATGGGAATTTATATTAATTTTTATTTATGCACGATAACCTTTATATTTGTTGATAAACTACCAGAAAATAAATTTCTACTGTACAGCGAGTGAGAGGAGCTCAAATGTATCATTTGTACTAACGTGTCTGATGACTTGTATGTATAACCTTATGGCTGAATAACACAATTATCATGAAATTGAATAATTTCAAGGTTAATTCAAAATTGAAAGTTATAAAACAACAATGGACGAGCATTTTGAATCAAATTTCATTTCTCTCAAATGCCTTGACCTCAAAGAACTCAATGAAATAATTTTACCTGAATATTATCCAATTCCTTCTTTTCCTTAAACAGATATTTTAAAGAAAGTCAAAATATTTATTTGAGAAAAAGTTCACTTAAGCTTTAAATAAATAAAAGATATTTTAAAAGCAACAGAGTCATTATAAATTCAAATTAACATGTCTGCCTGGAAAATATATGGTAATAGCAGATTTACTGCGATCAATAAGATTCTTTCGGCTCTTTATAGACAAAATGCATTAACAATAATGGGCATGGCGTTCACAACATTTTTCGACTTGTTAATCAGAAAAAATGAAGAGGCCAATCATTTATAATATATCTACTACAAAAGTAGAAATATCAAAATCCTCTCGTACTTTAACCCAAGACTCATGCAAAGTATATCGACCCTGAAGAAAAAAAATGAGAATCCACCACTTCTTTGAGGTCTTTGAGGTCAAGTCCAATAATGGAGAATGTTTCTCTGAAAAACGTTGAACCGAGTTCAACAGAAGTGTCGATTTGTATTAGGTAACTGCAAAAATGCACGTCTTCTCAAATTATGAGACGATACATAAAACGAATAAAGCTCTAAAAGCTCAGAGCAGTCAATGTGTCCCAGAATCATGTCACGCGCAAACATAGCAATCGCCGGGTCCCTACGAGCACTAAGCGGTTCCAGAGCTAATAACTGGCATCTCCCATTGTAAGGTGGTAAAATATAATCCGGGCCACGGCCGTTACGAGGCAAGAAGCGAAGCACATATTTAAGAAAACGCTTTTGAATGCTTTCGATCCTATCTGAATAGTTATGATAAAAGGGCGACCAAATAACAGCAGCGTACTCGATATGTGATCTAACAAATGCCATATATAAAGTGCGCAGTGTGTATGGATCTCTAAATTCCCGGCATTGTCTTTTCAGAAAGCCTAACATACTGTTAGCCTTTGCAATGACGCTGTCAATATGAAAATTAAATACAAGTTAGGTGTGTAAAGAACACCTAAGTCTCGAATTACAGAAACTCGTTCGATCAGTACTCCGTCGATTATATAATCGGTTAAGATAACATTCTGACCTCTTCTAAATGTCACAGTTTTACATTTGAAAATGTTAAGACATAAGGAGTTTGTACCACACCATTCAACGAAATTATTGATATCAATTTAAAATGATAATGCATCAGAAATGCCCAAGGTGACTACCTTGAGGTACTCCAGAGGATGCTAAAAACGTTCTGGACATGGAGTTGTTGATTCTAACATACTGCTTTCTACCAGTCAAATATGATCGTATCCATTGCACCGGTGTTTGATTTGAATTTAATTGATAGAGTTTATTAATTAACAAATCGTGATCTACCTTATCAAAGGCCATACTGAAATCTGTATACAATACATCCGTTTAGAGAGGTTTGTAACCATAGATCGACCTTTATAGAAGCCACGTTGTTTTGTCGTTAAAACATTTTTAATTATAAATAAATAATCGGGAATTAACTAGACTTTCAAAGAGTTTCGGGATGCTTGAAATTAAGAAATTTCACGATAATTTCGAACATCACTACGTAAACCAGACTTAAAAATTGGAATAATCGATGATATGTTCCATATGTTGGGGAAAACTCCAGACCGAAGGCTAAGATTGAAAATCTTTGCCAATGGAGCCGCAAGGACATCAGCGCAATTCACCATGAAACAAGGAAGAATACCATCAGGCCCGGCCCCCTTTTTACAGTCTAGCTGATTTAAAGCTATTAAAACTTCCTGATATGTTAAAGTTAAGTTCGAGCTAATGCTTGTCTTATCACAACTAACCGAGGAGCAACTTGTGTAATTCCTAGTATATACTCCTTCAAAAAAGTCGGCAAATAGATTGTATGTCGCTTGGTTATCATTTGAAACTATACCACTTGGATGCATTTGAACAGGATATCCACTAGATTACTTTTTGTGCTCCATATATGTAACACCAGAACCGCCTAGGGTCGTTTGTTATGTCATTTTTTTATCTGCATGACATAGCAATTGTATAAAAACTTGTTCAATATATTAAATTCCGTTTAAACAGCAAATTGTCCCTATCCATCCCATCGAGAAAGTTCCTCAGATTAACATAATCTCCATTTCTAAAATCTAAATAAGAAGACATAAAACTATCTAAACTATTAGAGGTAAAAGAATCGCTAAAACAATTACAAAAAGTTATATCTAATTTAAGAGGTGTGTGATATATACTCCCAGAATTACCGATATCTTTGCATGCTGAAACTTTTATGTTCATATCCATTGAGCAGAACACCAAATCTAGCAGTCTGCCATTTCCATTTAGTATATTATTGTATTGCTTAGTACCCAAACCAAACATAGTATCCAAAATGAGAGTTTACGTTAGTTGAAACTGGAATAATATCCGTGTCCAAAAATATCCAATTAATCTTAGGTAGATTAAAGTCACCGGTGAAGATTATCTGGTCATCAGGTTTAATTAAAGGTACTAAATCGTTTACAATTACATTGGCGAGACGATCATATAACTCGGATGCAGCAGATGATGGGATATATAGTACGCATAATAATATTTATTGAGAGAATAATTCTCAAAACTAATAATTCACATCTTAATTGACTTGAGACTCCAATTATTATTCCACCACACAAACGATTAATGTTAGCATCTTCGTATCTGTCACGACGAAAAATTGCATACGAATTTGGAAAATACTCCTCCGATTTAAAAGACTGGTTCAGCCAAAGTCTCAGTTATGAAGATAATGTCATATTCCTCATCAGAAGTATTGAGGAATATGTCTCTCGATTTAGAACGAATACCGCTTGCGTTGTGATAATATAATGACAACAGATAATTTAAAGTGTTTGTAGATGAGTCCGTAGGCTGATAATGGGTGCTTTCAGATCCGCAAACTGTTGGCATCATGTTTAGTGAAATCATTGCTAATTTGATTTGAATTACTAATAAAGTTCTTAAATTTCATAGCGTTGGCCGTGATTTTACTCAACATGTTGCCAACTGTTTGGTGCTCTGAAAGCGCCCAATGACTGTTTTGGTGATATTGATTGCTTTGGTGATATTGTGGTTTTGTATACAGCTGCAAGACGTCAAATTTTAATCGGTTCGAGGCAGCGAAACTGCATTGTCGTTTTTTGAACAGGATTTTCTGCTAAAAGGCCTAATCAAAACACCTCCTGGCCAACGTAGGCGATAAAATTCGGCTAGAGAACTTCCTGTCAATACTTTGCTTAAATGAAACAAAAGTTAATTTAGTAATTTAGATTCCGGCATCTTGGCAACAATAAACGACACTCAACGGCTTCTACCCTCTCCAACTTTGATCGTACATAGTCAACCAAAGCATTCACTTCAGTATTAGGATTTAATCTACTCACATATAAATGTTCAAGATCTTGTACATTAACCGCGGTGCTTCAAAAGTAGTTTTCATAAATTCACTCATTACCGAAAACGATTCGAATAGTTTGAAAATCATCGTAATTGTTTGGATTTCGTCAATTGATTAAAAGTGGCGGTGCTCAATCAATGATCAATGTCATTAATATTTATATGATCACTTTTTGCACATTTTTTGTTGAAAGACAAACCAATTAATTCATATGAACCGCTAATCAACTTTGAATCACAATTAATTTGTTTTTAATGATAATTAATCTTTATTTTGATTTTTTTATAAAGTATGCAAAATGCGACTGTTCGCTTTGAATGCTAACTGATTAGTCAAAAATAATTTTCAAAACCGGTTTTACAATAATTTAATGACCTAATGACATTGACAATAAATATTATTGTTTCATCCATCCTTCATTGTGATTGTATTTTTATTTTACTATGCGTATTGCGGTTTTGTGGATTTTTTTTCGAAATTGTGAATGAATACTACCTCGCAAATCTAAATTAGTAGTATTGGTGTACATATTTGGTATAGGTCAGTTCTGGATGCAAACAAAACGAACAAAAATTTCTATAAACATTTTGTTGTTTTGATACAATAAATGAAATATGTTAGAATAGGATAAAACATGTCAACATGTACAAAACCAATACAAATGTCTATTATTGTTTGGTTTTGTTTCATTGTATTAATTGGTTGATCTCGCATATATTTAGGCGAATACTAATTTTATCCTAAGTGTTTATTAGCGATCGACGCGACGTCTGGAACTTTACCGGTGAAACATTTTTTTCGTATGATGGTAGTACTAAATACTTATATGTAGTACCTTTGAGTATATGATGAAAAATACGTCAAATCACAAATTTGGTATATGGGGCCGGAAGTCGCGTTTAAATTTTTTATTTTTTATGTTTTCAATTGGTAGTACTAGTTAAAAAAAACATTTTGTAGAAAATGATTTTTTGTTGTTGTTGTTGTTGTTGTTTAAAATAAAGGGTGTCAAATTTTGAGAAAAATGATAAACATGATGTTGTGTTTATGGCTATAAAAGGAAAAATAAATATCCGATATTTATGATATAGGGCTCGTTTTAAAGGTAAGTTAATACGGATTAATAAAAAAATATAAAAATGGTAAGTTCTTTAATTTCTTCATTTTCAAATTTCCCGCCAAAATTTTATTTTTGAATTTTCTCAATGATCGTCCAATTTTTTTTTTTTTTTTTTTTTTTAAATTTTACGTCATTTAATTCTATTGACATACTAAAAACTTGCGCTAATAAAATTTTTCGTTTTTGTGCAAAATACGTTTAAGTATGACAATCTACAAATTTATTATATTTAAACGTATTTTACACGAAAACGAAACGAGATGCTGTCCTGATTTTTTAGGATGTCTAATAGAACTAAATGGGGAAAAAGATAATAAAAAAAAATAAAAATAAAAAAAAAGTAATTTTGAGAAAATTGAAAAAAAACTGTTTCGGCGGCCATTTTGAAAAAATAACAAATGAAAGATAGTACCATTTTTATAATTATTTTATAATCCCTATTCATTTATCTTTAAAATGAGCCCAATCTTATAATTTTCAAATAATTAATTTTCTTTCTAGAGCAATAAATACAATACCAAGTGCATTGAATTTTTAAATATTTGACACCCTGTACCTTAAAAACAACAACAACAACAAAAATCGTATTCCATAAATTGTTCATTTTATTCAGTGCTTCACATCCAAAACATAAAAATTATAAAATTCAAACTTGACTTCCGGTCACATATAAAGATATGCAATTTTACATATTTTTCTCCATAGTGAAAAATTCGTCAAATCAAATTTTTTCTGAAGTTATATTTTAATTTTTAGATTTTTATGTTTCGAATGTGTAGCACTATATTAAACAAAACATTTAACGCTCGCCTATCGGTTTGTGTCGGTAAACTTCATCTTCATGAATAACAGTTATTATGCTCGTTGAATAATATACTATTAATGCTCTGAAACCATAAACATTGAATTTTGTGTTTTCTGTATTGACGATTGTAAAAGTAAAGAAAGCGCCTCTCGAGGACAATAGTTAAAATGCGACGAAAGAAAATTTAGCATTGCGGTAATTAAAAATAATTTGTATAGTTCAAAATTGTAATTATTTAAAATTATTAGCAATCCGGTAAGTAAAAATTGTATTTACAGTTCAAAATAGAAATTGTTTACAATAATTTGGAACGTCAAATTATCAGGTAGCTCAGTTTATAAAATTTTCACTAGGTGGAATCCGTGATGCTCCAATCGTCAATACACATCTTTAGAGTTTAGACTCGGTAGTTGATCGTTAAACAGATCGGACGTGTTTTATCTTCTGTTTATTGTTTACTGTTTAGTAATTAAATTAAATCAAATTAGAGTAAATTAAATTAAAGTAAATTGAATTAAGGTAAATTAATTGATTTTTGTGTGGAAATTAGTGAAAGTGTTGTGTTTGTATGAAGCTTGGTGATTTATTATGACTCAGAAATAAAAACAAAACAAAAACTGGAGTACAAAGGTATGTGTAGAGTTGTTGTATTGCGCCGAAAATTAATGAATGCAATATTTTAATACGTATACGGTTGATAATGTGTGTACGATTAAACGTATTGTGATGTTTGTAAGTCGGGAATTATGTTGAAGTTTAAGTGTCTTAAGTGCCCTAACAAGCTTAAGTGTCTAGTTTTTGAGAGTATTTATGGTATTTTAAAGCAAGCTGCCAGCAAGAAATCAGTGGCGGAACTATAAATATCGCCCCTCCCCTCACGCAAAATTTTTGTTGGGCCCCTAAAACAACAAGTAATATTTTAATTTTAACACGAAAATATTCAATTAACTAACCAAATCTTTTTAACCTGATCATCTAAATGATCGAAAACTCAAATTGGTTGGTGTTCTGTGTAGTGGGTCTTGTTCGCGGATGTTTTTCAAATCCCGGGAGTCGGGATTAAGTTTTAGGCCATCCGGAGATATTTTTCTTTTCGTTTTATTCTACGCAATCTTTTCTGGGGCTCAAGGCACTACCAACTCTTTCGCAGTTAACTTTTACCGTCCTAATCGAGGACGTACGGCTATAGACCCGTTTTTGTATAAACCACCTGCACATTACATTGTTTCATGCCAGCCTATAGTGCTGACATGAAAGATGGGTCGGCTCATGGATTCTGCACTCTCAACAGGGGGTCATAGATGTGTTCATCGTCATCACCGATCGTAATCAGATGATGAAAAATCCCTTTTGCTACCGCCTCCTTTGAAAACATAAAACGTAAATGGAATGATCAGCATCAGATAGGCCAACAGATTTTTTGAGACGAATGCGCTCGAATTAGAGAACACACTCTCAGATTCAGTTGAAGTCAGCTGTATGGTCATCAACGAATTTTAAATACGTTTTAATGTATTTGATTTCCGGTAGCTTCAAAAAATTCCATCTTCTTTATTATAGTTGATTTTGGTTGACCAGATTTTAAATTCCATGTCTTTGGGAAGCTGTGATTGCCTTTGCCAAAAACAACTTAAGAGGAATTAAAAGTTGTGCTTTAGAACGGAATAATAACAGCATCATTGTCAACGTCACAATCCGTTTCTTCGATTGAACCTGAGGGTTGATTCTGGTGAATGTGTTCTTCAAGATCATTAAAATATTTTTTAATCTAAATCATTTGCATATTACGCAATGCAGGCTATCAATGATTTTGAAAAAAAAAAAAATTACCATGATTTATGATTATACTTCTCAGCTGGTGGTTTTAAATTTTCCGGGTTCTGTAGAAACATCACGTGCGTAATGAGGTCCTTGCAGCGCTTCTTCGATAAACTGATTTTCAGAGTTTCCAAAAAATTCTTCGACAAATGACCACGTATTTCACAAAGTGAATTTAACAAAAATTTAATATTCCCTCAGTTAGAAGTAATTTACAATTTCGTTAGCTTTTGGCGGCGTGGGCCTTTACAGATTATTGTAACCCCAAAATTATGACTTTTCACACCACACTTTTTAATAATTTTATTAAAACAAATTTTAATGTTTATTATTCTTTAATAAAGTTTTTTTATTATTTAATATTAGAATTACAGTTTTTATTTATTTAATCAAAAACTATTTTACACGGTTTATTTGGCGTCTGTTAAAGATGTTCACTGTTAAAGAGCTTCATATTAATTTTGAAGATGCCGGAGCGGAATTGAAATCGATAATGGAGAAGAGCACGCTACTTATTACTTAGATATATCGACAAGTAGTTTATTGACTGGTGATGCTAGTCTTAAAAATATTGAAAGGTCATGGTTTGAAGGTATTAAGGTCGAGGATAAATTAATTTATTTTTAAATAGATACTGGTGCAGAAGTCAATATATTACCGTATAGATATCTGCCTAAATTCCGAAATGTGAGATTCGAATCAACTTCAATTATGTTAAAGCTTATGGTGGTACGATTATAAAGTTATGGATATTATGCACATGATTTGTGCTTTTGAGAATAATGTTTTGCTACTAAAGTTTGTTGTTGTAGATTGTAATACTGTACCTATTTTGGGACTGGAAGCCTGTGAACTATTTGAACTAATTCGTAGAACGTACCGAGTTAATGTTGACGATAAGAATGCTTTCATTACGAAATGTCCAAACCTATTTGAAGGTCTTGTGTGTTTTGTAAGTAATTACGAAATTCAAGGTAGAGATAAAGTAAAAGCTGCTCGTAGAATTCCAAATAGCTTGATGCAACCTCTAAAGGAACAGCTTACCAATCTTGAAACCCATGTGGTTATTGCAAAAGTAAATGAGGCAACAGATTGGGTTTCTCCTTTATAGGGGAAAAAATAAAACATTAAGACTTTGTTTAGATCCGCGTGATTTAAATGAAGCAATTAAAATGGAAAACCATCAAATTCCAACTACTAATGATATTTAGCGAAATTAGCCAACAAAAAATATTTTAGCGTTCTGGACTTGAAGGATGGTTATTGGCAAGTTAAGCTAACTGAAGATTCATCTAGATTGTGTACATTTGGTACCCCGTATGAGTGTTATAGATTTTTAAGGCTTCCTTTTGGCATAAAAAGTGCTCCAGACATTTTTCAAAAAGTAAATGAAGAAAATTTTTCTGACATTGAAGGCGTAATTATATCAGGTTTAATAAAGATAAATTACTCTATAGAGTCCAGACAGTAAAATATTTAGGCCATATCACATGTGCAAAAGCCGGAGTGCGGTTCGATGAAAGTATAATGGAAGCTATTTAAAATAAGGGTATCCTTAAGAATAAATAGGACGTAGAAAAATTATTAGGATTTTTGAATTATATAAAAAATTTTGTACCAAATTTAGCTGAAATGTCACACCCAATAAGAGAATTAACGAAAAAGAATATAGGATTTTTGTGGTTAGATATTCATGATAAATGCTTTAGTGAAATAAAAACTAAGATTCAAAATGCAACATCACATCGACCATTCGATCCCAATAAACAAATAACAACACAATGTGATGCATCCAAACATGGGCGTGGATATTGTTTGATGCAGCTTTCTGTTACAGAGCAACAATATGCTCAGATAGAAAAAAAAAATGTTAGCTATAATATTTGCATGCGGGAAATTTCATAAATTTATTTATGGAAGAGACATAACAACCATTGCTTGGTATCATGATAAAATAAATTAGTAAGATTTTTAATTGTAGATTACAACAGATGAGAATTTGTTTGATGAAATATAAATTAGAACTAATTTACAAACCTGATAAATTTTTGTGGTGATTAAAAATAAAAATAAAATGGTAAATTAAGCACCATCCATACTGGAATCTATTAAAATAAAGGCACCGAGTAGGAATTTAAGAGATCATGGGTTCATTCATCTGAATAAACACAGAATAAACTATGGCGATAATGAACCGGTAAATATGATGTCGAAGAATTTTAATAAAATCGACCATCTGTTCGATTTTTACTTAAGCAAAGACAGCTTTTACTCAAGCAAACATAGGTTGAAGTAACATTATGCTCCAACCTGAAAATATTTGTATGTCAATTTTAATTTAATTTTTATTCTATTCTGTTCGTATTATACTGTTATATATTCAAGTCAAATTTGTAGATTTTTCTCTTGTAAAAATAAATAAATAAATAAGTTTGAGGCAAGAACGTACTGACTTAGCGAATTATATTCACTAAATCAAAAACTCAAGGGAAACCCTCATTTTTGAGTGTTGTACGCCCAAATAAATAATAGAAAGAGAAATTTGTCTGTGTATTAAAATCAATCAGATTCTTTCGGCTTTTATAGACAAAAAGCGGAGGGTTCTCATTTTTTCTTCAGGGTCGATACACTTTGTATGATGCTTGGATTAAAGTACGGAGGGGGGGGGGGATTTTGATATTTCTACTTTTTTGGTAGATATATTATTAATGATTGGCCTATTCATTTTTTTCTGATGAACAAGTCGAGAAATGTTGGAAATGCCATAATTATTAATATATTTTGTCTATAAAAAGCCGAAAGAATCTTATTGATTTAATACAGACTTCTCTTTCTAAAATTATATTGTAGAAATAAATAAATAAATTCCACCCATCCGCCTTCTAGAAGCACTCTAAATTTTTAAGGAGATAATTCCTTTATATGAGTGAACTAGCTTATTCTGCGGTAATGTACATACGCATGCAGTTGAACGACGTCATTACGACCACCTTGTTAACGTCAAAAAGCAAGGTTGCTCCAATCCAACAAGTGAGTTTGCCCCGTTTGGAACTATGCGGACCACATCTGTTAGCAAAGTTAATAAGCCATGTACATATAAAAATCATTTAAGTTACCAAACAGCCAAATTTATTTATGGACCGACTCAATGGTAGTGCTATCATGGTTATCCAATCACCCGCGGAATTAGAGTGGATAAACTGGTTTCTAACGATCTTTGGTAGAAAGGTCCAAAGTGGTTGTTAAAAACGGTAAATGATTGGCCGCATATTCCAGCAGTCACAGACACAATTCAAGAACGTCATATGGGAAACAAAACAAACCTGTTACACATAAAGGTTGCATCATCGGACGATCATCCAATAAGTAAGTTATTCGACACTATATCCAGTTGGACACGTTTGATACGGATAATGGCTTATGTTTTGAGGGTGGTCAACATGGCGTAGAACATCGACAAACCATTAGGATACATCTCGACGGAAGAATTGGAACGTGCCGAAATCAAAGTAATTAAATTTGTGCAATCAAGTGAATTTGCCGTGGATATTAAGTCACTTCTCACATGCAACCGAGTGCAATTCAATTCTAAATTAGTATCACTAGCGCCATTTATCGATTCAAGTGTTACACTTCGCGTCGGTGGTCGTTTCAGTGCAATTACTTCGGTCTAAAAGGACCAAAGTATTGAAATCCTGTCAAAAATGACGAAAAATTTGGTTGGTCCAAAACCACTTTTCTCGACGTTTTGAAAGTCCCTGAGTCTGAAAAAGCAAACAAAAAAAAATGTCCGTCCGTCTGTCTGGATGTCCGTCTGTCTGGATGTCTGTACCAGTGGTATCTCGAGAACGGCTTGCCTGATTTTGATTTTTTTTTTCTCGCCAATCTGTTTCTATGGCCAAGGCGGAAATTTGAAAAGCTTTTGGAGACTGTACGTCAAGAGGGTCGGGTACCTGCCATACGAATTGGCGCAAAATACCTGGTTTTATAAATATTTACGATTATTTTATATGTACTTAATATGCTCGTTTGATTATTGAATTGGGCATTGAATTTGGAATTGATTTGAAGTTTAAGTGCTCAATTTGCACCCGTTGAGGTGAAGTTGAGTTGGGATTGGATTAGGATGTAGTGAGTAGTTATCCAATTTTTTATATGATGGAACTTGCCTATTTATCAACCGATTATTATGAAAGTTGACATGTGTGTCGGAAATGGGAATCTAAAATGATTTCTGGATGATGTTCTGGAATATGGCCAAGTATGCTGGAACTTGCCCATTTCTCAACCGATTATGATGAAATTCGACATATGCATGTGTATTGGAAATGAAAATCTAAAATGAGTTTTGGATGAAGTTCTGGAAAATGGCCAAGTAGGATGGAATTTTGCTATTCCTTAAGCGATTATAATTAAATTTGACATGTGTGTTGGAAATGGGATTCTAAATTGATTTTTGGATAATGCTCTGGAATATGGCCAAGTAGGATGGAACTTGGTTATTCCTTACCCCATTATTATGATATTTGACATGTGCTTTGTAAATGGGATTCTAAAATGATTTTTGGATAAAGTTCTGGAATATTATCAGTTACACGGTTAGAAATATCAATATAATTTTGTATACTACTTTCGGTGTAAAGTTCTAAAATACGATTTTTCGTGTTAAATTGGATGCCTGTACCCATGTTACTGAAGCTTTTGCCCTGTTTGGCTGTTTTTGTATAAGTAATATGTTGGTTAAAATAAAAGTCAATACTGTCACAACTGTCACACCAACTTTATGACACAGGTGAATGCGATCTCCACTGAAGATACCAAAGACCGAAGTTCTGATCACCTCGTGAGGTTTCAGCCCTTTATATTTTAACATAAATTTATATGTTCTGGGCACAATTTTATAATTTTTATGAATTTTATATCCCTTGCATATTCTACTTTAATAAACGAAGCGTTGATATTTTTTGTTTTTAACACATAAAACAAACAGCGGACTGGACTTATTTTGCTCAACGATTTTTAAAAAACAACTTTCTGGAATAATAGTACCACTACCATCCATAAAATATTCAATATTCTCAGTGGCGCATGAGTTATGTATTGATGCTGAAATGATTAAATGAAACGAAGCATGTGAGCAACGCATGGGAATCAGTGAAAATGCTATGTGTAACCGGCAATTAATGCAAGAGATGAGTTCGTTAATGGCCACCATTAATCCATTCGCACAACCATTTAAAATGCTTTATGTGGTAGAATAAGAGTCCATTCAGGATGTTCAAGAAAACGGTACAAATCCGCCTTCGATTTCAATGGCGATAATGCAAGATCGAAGATTTGATCAACGACGTTATATGTCTCCGAGATCTAATGAAGTTGCTTTTATTTTTCAAAATTATAATGGAGAGCCTCCACTTGAACGAGAACTGTTAATTCATTTCCGCGCTAATTTAAATGATGCAAACCCACGTAAAACTGAGAGAATCAGTGTACTTGATCCGAATTTAGAACCAATGATATATCCATTGTTTTTCCCATTTGGTGATCAAAGTTGGGGTGTTGGTTTGCCTCTTTTTCAACCGTCAACGCTTTCAAATATAAGAAACCGGCAATCTATAAATCCACGAACTAGAGTTATTCAAATGCAGTATTATGGTTATCGACTGCCTATTCAGGATGAATTTAATCCCTTTTTATGCGACGGAAAACTAACACAACAATATTTTGTTGATTCGTATATTAAAACAGAAGCAAATCGTCTCAATTATGTTCGACAAAATCAAAAAAAAACTCAGAGCGGAAATATACAGTGGCCTTATGGATTATTTACAAAGTGAAGCTATTAATCAAGGTTTAGTCCCTGGAAAAGCTATAATCCTTCCATCATCATTCCAAGGAAGCCCGAGAAATATGGCCCAAAACTACCAAGATGCTATGGCGATTGTTCGTAAATATGGCAAGCCGGACAATTTCATTACAATGACATGTAATCCGAAATGGAGTGAAATAAGTAACAATTTGTTGGAAGGTTAGTCTCCGGAATTTCGTCCCGATTTAGTGGCAAGGGTCTAAACGAATATAAACCAAAAGATGCAGAAACCATTGATAAATTCATTTCTGCGGAAATTCCAGATATTGACCTTTATCCAAAGCTACATGCTATCATTATAAAATACATGATATATGGTCCCTGTGGAGAGCAAAACCCCAATTCACCTTGCATGGTCAATGGAATATGCAGCAAAAATTTTCCTAAAAGTTATCAAGATGAATCGATAGTTAACTATAACGGATATCCAAAATACAAGCGAAGTGCTTGTGGCAGTGCAATTATAAATGGTAAGTCAGTGGATAATTCATGGATTGTTCCGTACAATCCACGTTTAAGCCTCAAATTTAACTGTCATAGTAATGTCGAATGTTGTTCATCAATTCAAAGTGTGAAGTATTTATTTAAGTATGCCTACAAAGGCCACGATTGCGCCAATATAACCTTTGTTCAACAAGGCACTCGGATAATAATGAAATTAAAACGTACATGGACTCGAGGTATGTAAGTGCGCCTGAGGTAGCTTGGCCCCTATTTAGTTTCAACATGCCCGAATAGTCACACGTCATTGTGAGGCTGCCAATCCACCTTCCAGATGATCAAACTGTTTTATTTACGGAACAAACCATCGAAGAAAGTGTTAATCAAGCTGCCAACAAAGAAACAATGCTTACAGGATTTTTTAAACTAAATCAAAAACTGACGAAAATGCTCGAAGATATTTATATTCCGACATCCCAAACCATTATGCATTTGACAAAATGAATGGTGCATGGAAACCCCGACAAAGATATGGAAATATTACCATTGGCCGAATGTTTTCGGTTAATATGACAGATATCGAAAGATTTTGTCTACGCTTACTTCTTCTTCACGTTCCTGCAATCTTATATTTTAAAGAATTGAGGACATACATTAGCAGACGCTATTTCAACAAGCATGTTACGTCAGTTGCAAGATCTATATGCATGAATTTGGGTTTTTGCATCTCCATCACATGCTTTAAATTTGTTGGCAAAGTTTAAAACGGAGCTATGCGATGATTACGTTCACCACCATGGAGATCATGCTGATGAATGCACAATTTGTGAGATGTTTGGTTTAAGAGATATTCAGGGAACTCTAAAATTACATGGCAAACAATATACTAACTTTGGACTACCATCCCAATTGAACGTAAATAAATTACTAAAAAGAATTGAGTTTTTATTTTAAACACATAATAAATTCGAAATCAAATATTTTATTTTACCAAAAAAACAAAGATGCTGTACCACGTTACCCAGTAAGTTATTTGTTTTAAGCAGGATCATCGTCGAAAATGTATCTCTCCGTTTGCTTGTCTTATAAACGGGGCACTTATGTATATTTGCTCAAATCCTTTCCGTCAATTTCTTCTTTTGTAATCAGCTTCACAATTATAATGGGCACAATAAATAAGATTTGGATTGTTGGTTGATCCAGTAGCTTGGTTTCACGGTTCCAACGAGCTGCGAATAGAATTATAAAACCGAGGTGAGCATAAGGAAAATATAATAAAATGATTATATTTACTTACGCTCCACAATTAATTAGCTTCGGGGTCTCTAACATGTTTCTCCTTTCATGAGAACGCAGCATGTTTTACAAATCTTGTTTGCTATTATAAAGTAAAATTGATTTACAGAAATTGTTTTCAGTATTTAAAATAAAATACTTACACCGAATCCAAATCCAATGCGATTTTCCTTAACCCCAAATTTTACTGTCAAAAAAAAAACTTGTCAAATAATTTCACTAACTACAATACTGTTAAGGGTTTTCAGTTTTAATGATTTCAAATCAAACCCAGTAAACCAAAGAATACATAACCAAACTTTCTCTTACCTTCGGCAAAACAAGGTAAAAAAAAATGAGTCGAAATTTTCCCATACATGATCCGCGTTATGACGCTTCTGATTGTCTTCTGTGATTATGTCGTCTACATAAAAGCAATCAAGGCAGCGGATTACTAAAACTAAGTTTAGAGCAAAAATCACAGCATTTTGGACAAACGTAAACATTGCTATTGAAAACATTGTTTTCTACTCATGGCATTCCAAATGTAGCAGACAATATGACTTTCAGCAGTTTGGGTTTTGGGTTTTAAAATTATTACCAGCTCACCACATTAACCACAGTCGAATGGAGTGGCAGAAAAGGGTTTTCAGATAGTCAAAAATATGCTAAAGAAAAATGCGAATTGTAAAGTAGCTGCTTCAATAAAGCGTATTTTGCTTGAATAAAGAAAGGAACTATCAATAAATTTTGGTTTACTAAACAATTTCTCAAAAAATTTCCTTAAATATTAGCCAAGACTCCCATTTTGAAAAAAGCCTCTTCGGGATGAATATTTCGTGCTAACTTTTCACACGTCTAGTTTGTTGCGTCATAGTTCATGATTATGGGTTTTTTTTTTGCTGGTGTATTAAAAGGTTTTAGATGCTTCCTACCCTTCGATCCGTGTTATACCAATTTTTTATTGGATTAAGTTGCATAATAATACGGAATCGACCAAGTCGTATTAAACAACTTGGATCGGTCCAACTTTCAATGAATTCCGATTTTCAAAATTAATGCCCTATATAATAAATAACAAATCTGTAGCAGGAAAGTATTTTTTATTATATATAATACCGATAACGATACCTAATATTTTCACCAATCAATTTGATTGTTTCATTCCCATACACTTCTTGTACTTTGAGCAATAGCTGTTTGATTCGGGGAGATTTTTCTCTTGAATAATTTCGCGGTTGTAAAATACTGCTAACCATATTCGACACTTCCTGGGCATATGTATTTGGTGAGTTGAGCCTAAAATTAAAACAATTTTCGACCAAACATTGGTAGGCCACTGAGATTCCATCACCCAAATAGTCTCGCACTACCCATTTGATTTCCATAAGCCCCGGAAAATCATCCTTGTTTGCAATGGTACCGGCCCGAGAAGCGTGGTAATAGATCCTAAATAGTTTTGTATTGTCTTTACAATTGAATTGTGATAGGAATGTGGATGCATCTTGATGATCAGGATTGGCCAAGTAAAAATCGAATAATCGTTTGTAGTTGGTTTCATTCTGGAATCCGTAACAAAATAAATATTCTTTTATGTCCGGATGGACGAATATTGTACGCCCAGAGAAGATAGAATTAAAATATTCTGTTGATAGATTTTCAAAATCGTCAAGACAATTTTGGTGACCAAAGTTGCAAGCCCATTTAACTACAATAGCGCGAGTTAGAAGCGAAGTTTTTGATTCATTTTGTTGAGCATTCAGCCGATAGTAATCGTACGTGTCACTCGTCATATATTTGACAGCCATTTTAAAACTATCCTCATGCTGCCTGTTGTACTGAATATTCCAAAATTTATCCAAAACTGAATCACTTACCACCCACGGAAGATAATTTTTCTCACGTTTTAGGTAAAATAACAATTTAGCCAAATATTTTCTATCAACTTTTTTGTAGTCGACCAATTGACTTAAATCGTGAACGAGTTGAGCACGATTATATTCATGAATTAATTCATTGTTGCCATAAATTAATTCATTGGTCAGAAGTTCCCAATTCCGTTCGTCGTAGTTCACCATATAGAGCCCGGTGTATTGTTTATTGAAAATTATCCAATCGTCTGGATGCAAATTTAAATTTATAGTGATCGTGGTCTCGTTCTTCATCCATCCCATGGGGCTGGTGTCATAAAAATCAGCATTTCGCTTTGAAGCATAATTATACGGTATCCACCATGTGTTATTTCTTTCATCGTATTCGAAATTTTTGTTATTGTATTCCTGGATCAACTCTACATCACCATTTACGTAGTTCCGTCTTACTGTTAAAATCGGTGTACCTACTTGATTTGTCCAGCTGTCGATAAACGATGCAATTCTGATGTCCAATGGCCATTCCGGATCATCTTTGACAACTGTATGGTATATGCTAGTTAAGTTGTCGGGGGAAGTAGAATTATATCCATACTGCTTTAGATACATGGTCGTTGCCGCCCGAAATCTATTTTCACCAATTACATGCATTATCATCCGAATGATGGAACTAGCTTTGAAATAATTAATTTTTTCTGCTACATCGTATATTGATGATTTTCCTGACCGGGGATTTAGTGTATTGCTATCATATAGATCGAAGGTACTAAATAAATTATCTTTTATAAATTGATCGGTATAATGATCATTTGGAAATACCCGATTTAATATGTAGTAGGAGAAAAATGTTGCAAATCCTTCACTTAACCAAACATGACGCCATTCTTTTTGTGTCACCAAATTACCAAAATACTGATGAGCCAATTCGTGTGCATTAACAACCGCATTTACAACCAAATCTGATGTTCTCTTTGTCTTCCAGCTGCCAAATATTTTCGACTCGAGGAAAACGATTAGGCCCCAATTTTCCATGCCATAAAATGGAAATTCAGGTATTATCAAATAATCCATTTTTGGTAAAGCATATTGGATGTTAAAATAATCTTCCATGCCGAGTAATATTTTTCCACTAATCGCAGTTGCATCATCCGTTTCGGTAAAAATTTTCGACGAACCGTACATATGAAAAGTCAGATTTCGTTCATTTGGAACTGGTTTACACTTAAATTCACCGACTGCAAATGCTAAAATATAACCCGGCATTGGTGGTGTCTCATCAAATTCGGTTGTGACACGCTCACTATCCCCCGTCACCACTCGTCCCGGCATATTAGATATTGCTATAAATTTAGGATGATGTGTAATACGCATTTTGATTGGCACTTTAAATGACAAGTCTTCGAATGTAGGTATTGCATCACGAATATATTTTGTTTGGAAATGTGTAGCAGCAAAGTAGCTGTAACAACATAAAACATAACGGTTATTTTGCTAGGTTGTAAAATAGTATTTTGACTGTTACATACCTAGTTGTATTATCCACTTCATATTTAGATGCAAAAAATCCTCGATTATCATGATATGTATGCATCGTACTACTAAAATGTATTTCCAGCTCATAAACTTGTGACTGTTCGATAATATTACCGTTACTGCTGACCAAAAACACATTATCAGTGGTGGTGTAATATTTTGTGGTACGCTTCAATTCAAAATCACTGATCTCTGCCATTGTTCCCAAATTGACTAATTTCACATGGGTAATATTTATCGTTTCGGCGGATATAAATCGAAATAGCCTGGAATTAGTTTTCGATTCAAATTTAATTTTAACAATTCCATCGTAAGCACGAAACTTATTTGTCGAAGATATGTTTAAATGAATATCGTAGTGTTGGGGCTGTATAAATTTAACAAAATCAAATGTGAGCCCGTCAATTTTTTCACTTGAGACATTTTCTTCGCTGCTGCCGAACTGGGCTGTAACAAGCACAATACACAATATTAAATTAACGAGGAACGAATATAGTTTGAATACCATATTGTTCACTTTCGTAGACTCTACTAAATGTGTGAAACTTAAATAGTTATGATGGGATTTTTATTAATTTTTATTTGTGCACGATAACCTTTAGATTTGTTGATACACTCACAGAAAATAAATTTCTACTGTACAATGAGAACATACATTCAAATGTATCATTTGTAGAAACGTGTCTGATGACATGTATAACCTTATGGCGGAATAACACAATTATCATGAAATGGAATAATTTCAAGGTCAGATCAAAATAGAATGAAACAACTGCCAAAGCCATGGAAATAATTTCTTAATAATTTGCAATTCCCCAATGACGAGGTTAGGTCACAAAAGATTAATTGAATTTTTATGGATATTGCCGGCTGTCACAATAAATTTTTATTTAATATTTACAGCTAAAACTTTGCGCGTGTTTTCCGTTGTTTGAAATGCTGGTAATTTCCCAAATAATGACGCAAAAGGTGGAAAGGTTATCGCGTTCAAAATTATTTTATTCTTAGCCACGATTTAAACGTATTCAATGACTTGAATTCAGTGTTGTATCTAGGGTATAATTGGTACTCTATAAAATATTTTATTACTTACATATGAAACCATTTGTCTTGTTGCTGGCCTTAGACGTCTGGGTACTTTATCTAACTAGTAAAGCATCCATTTATAAAGAAATAAACGTCTCAAACTTGCTTGAGGAAGAAGAGGAAAATCTTACATAATTATGTACCAACGTAACATCTGGCAACGTTTCGTAATGTACAGGTAGAGTCTTTTTGTCTCGCGAAACCCTGCAGACGTTCCAAAAGGGTAACGAAGAATTTTAAAAAAGGCGATAGACATTAAAACAAAACTGGGATTAACACTCAGATAAAACAAGGTTGTTAATACACACAAAAATAGAACATTGCCGTTAGATTACACAAGTTTATTCACTCCATAATTCAAATATCGCCTAGTCAAATCAAATTCTTTTCTAATTTTATTACAAACATCTCCTCCAAACTCCTTATCAACAGTCTCAAGCAGCTGATGAATAGTAGTCGCTGGCTTCAAATCAAATTTCCTTTGCATAATATCTATAATATTCTCCAGTATCATATACACTACATCTCGTCGTTCTGCTACATCTGGATAATACGCTTCAAAATCATAACACTTTTCGATCAAACATTTATTGAACGTATCAATATCGTTAATATATTCACGATATTGAAATGCCTTGATCAAAACTGCTTGATCCTCGGCCAATTCTTTTGACAATTTTAGATTGAAAACGATCGGAACATAGTATTTGCGAAAAATCGTTAAATTCGAATGACAATCAAAATTTGAATAGATTGCACCTAACAGCTGCTTATCGTCAATTTGTCGAGCATAATTGTATAGTTTCACAAAATCATCATCACGTTCAGTAAAACCGTAACAGAATACAAATTTTTGTCGATCTGGTGACACTTTATACGTTTCATTATTATCGATCGCGTGTAAATATGCCATTGAGATTTGATTGAAAATTTGATGGCACATATTCAATTCGATATCACAAATCCAATTCAGTGCTATGTCACGAGTTAATTTGGTTTCCCATTTTTCGCCCGGTCGTTCTTCAACCCCAAAATAATCTAATAGATTTTTGATTAACGCTGTTCCATTATTTTGTTTAAACAGTTTTTCACTGTAATAACCGAATTGCTTTCGAATATATTTATCCGCAACTCTCCACGTTAGATAGCTTCGATCGTGTTTTAGGACGCGTAGCAAATCTGTAACAATTTCAACTGGTAATATTTGGTTGTTTTGCGATAGTAGAAATGCGTCGATTAGAATTTTGGCCCGATCGATTTCCGGAATAATTTCATACTGATCACTTGCTAGCAGATTAGCAATCATTTTCCAATTTTTTGTATCATAGTTCACGAAATAATATCCAGTTGAATGGCGGTTCAGTAATATCCAGTCATCGGCCGCTAAATTCAATGACAATTTTGTAGACGGCACATTTTTAAGCCAACCATCTGGAAATGTACTGTTATAGGATGGTTTCGATTTTGTAGCGTAATTGAATGGAATCCACCAGGTGAGATTGGAGCACTGCTCTTCGGAACATTCATAATATGGCTGTTGACTCAATTCAACTTCACCGGTTTCATAATTTCGTGTAACCGTTACTACAGGTAATTGTTCTTGATTTAACCAAGATTCCATGAATCCTTTAATATCCACATCATCTGAAATTGTTTTATCGACGGAATTAACGAGCTGAATTTCCTCGATTAAATTGTTCGACGTCACCGAAGCGTATTTGTATCGATCAATATAATTTCGAACCATTTGTTGAAAGGATTTTTCGCCCATTACATGATTTAGCATTTGAATTATGGCGCTACCTTTGTGATAGTATATAGTGGTTTGCGTTAGAGACATATTCTCTTGATAATTGTCCAGAATTGTTGTGTTGAGTATCTTTTCCAAATAAAATGAACCATCAATATCGGCTATCACGATTTGTGATATGTAATTTCCTTCTGGGAATACGGTGGCCATGGCACGATGTGTAAAGTATGTGGCAAAACCTTCATTTAACCATAAATGTTTACGTTCCTTCATTGTGACCAAATTGCCAAAAAATTGATGTGCAAGTTCATGGGCCACAATCGCTATAGATTTTTCAACATTTTTTATTGTTGGTGGATCTAAGTAATCCAAAATTGCGTCATTATTGTACAGCACCAACCCCCAATTTTCCATTCCAAGTGTGCTGTGCGAAGAAGTGGCCAAAAAGTCTAATTTAGATAAACTGTATGTTTTGTTTACGTAATTTTCGAGGGCTTTCAACAAAGCGCCTGTATATTTTTGTACCGTGGACGATCCGAGGCTAGTTTCAATTGGTGTGTACAAATTGATTTTGATATTACTTTCATTTTCAATTGGAATCCGATCGAATTTCCCCACCGCAAAAGCTAGTATGTAGGTTGACATCACTGGTGTTTGTTCGAATGTAGTTGTCACCATGTCACAAAGTCTACGAGATAAAAATATATGATAAAAACAATAAAAATCGATAAAATAATCAAATTTTGTGTGTTACACTCACCCATTGGTAATAGTACCGGGCATATTAGACAGAGCCGTCAAACTTTTATGATGCGTTATATTTAGATTAAAATGAGCCTTGAACCCAACATAATCAAAACTCGGAAACGTATTCCGTGTATTATGTATCTCCATTTGAGTAGCGGTGAAACAAGTTTTTGTGCCATCTCTTAATTTGTTGCACGTTTTATAGAATCCATTGTCCGAACCCTCAATAAAACGTGTCGTATATTCCATATGCAGTTCGTATACTTCACCCTTTTCTAAAAATCCCACATTATTACTCTCGAGTAGCACAAATTCGTTTAAAAATCCAGTATAGTATGTCACATTAAAATCGTCCGGATCAGTTGTCCGATTGATAGGTGACATTTTTATTAAATGAACTTCACTGTATGCCGTCTTATTAAAATGAAACATTAACTGATTCGAATTGACCAGTGACATAAAACGTATCCGTGTCGTACCATTATAGTATTTAAAATCGAAATCGGGATCAAGACGCAAATCAATGTCATACCGTATTGGTTTAATATCGTTGGTTATATTAAAATTATGACGTGTATCTATTGAATCAATACCGTTTACAATTTCTTCACGTATTAATTCACTATTAATTATTAACACTAATTTTAGCAGAATGATAATTTTGCGAATCATCTTGTTTTAAATAAATATTGTTATTGAAACACTTTGACACAAATCACTTTTAAGTAAACTAAAAACTAAACTAAAACTATTCCAAGTTGCGCGTCTGCCTGTTGAGTTTAGAAAGATAATCTCTCAACTAGCCGAGAGGGTCACAACAGTGTGATAACAATTTGTGATTTTTTTTATTTTATTTCAGTACGAGAAATATTTTGTTTATTTCTAGTTTATTGTTTTGTATAAAAACACACTGACGTCACACATTTGTACTACTCCACACTTAACCAACAACTATCATGTTATGAATGAACCGCGATAACGTTATAAATTATATAGATATATTCGTCGTATTTGTGTTTATTTAGTAAGCGGCTTACACCGAATACATATTGAGGCATTTATTTACATAAACATTTAGGTAGAATTGTGTATGAGTTGTTCAAAGTTTTTATTTTTATTTTGGAAACCGGCAAAGTTCTGACGTATTTTGAAATATTTGTGTGGATTTTTTCTAAAAGTAACTATTGGTATGCATTGGGTTATATAAATATTTCTAATTAACTAAACTCCTTTTATTTATTATAACAACAAATAATTTACGCACGTGAGTAGTGAAATTGATTTATCACAAATCTGTAAAGTACTCGTACGCAGTTTGAATATTAAAATTGCTGAAAATAAACTCAAACTGGAATTTTAAATTTGTCATACATTTTTTTAAAACCGCATTTGGTTTAAAGGTGAATCACTTTCTAATTATTGCATGGTATCTCGGCATCAACTGCGTATACAATTAAATAACATCGTTCTTCTTTAATCCGTATCAAAGCGATACGTCAAAAATCAATACCGCTAATTTGATATAAATGACAACATCGACACATATATAACATCCCCGTTTTAACATAATCTTGAATTTGAAATAATTTTTAACTTAATTAGCATTTGAAATAATCAGGCCTTTTTTCAACTTTACCGTATCTAGTCTTAACCTGTGTTGAAGATGAAGTGCTTGTTCTGGTACATTTGAAATATTCTTGTTTTCATAACCTTGTTTTACTTTTGTGGTAAATAAATCGGAGTCACTATATCTTGTTTGATATAGAATAATTATCTGATCCAAACATCGAGCTATTATACGTCCGATGTCCGATCAAAGTCTAACTATCGACTGACTGTTATTTCTATATCGTCGGTGACGATGCACTAATGTGTAACAACATTTTGTGTGTTTTCCAGGAGAACATAAAAACGTTTTATTTACAACCGAAATAATATTTTAAAAATATTTCAACGCATATTTATTAATTTAATTGATTACAATTGAATTAAGAGCCATTTGTTTAAAAATATTTATCCCTATAATTAAAAATGTAGATACTCACTTAATGAACAAATAATTTGAAATACACTAGGATGTATCTACAGGGTTGGGTACAGTTGCCCGTATGACAAAATTCCGTTTACAAAATCCCGTATACATAATACCGTATTCCAAAATCCCGTATTACAAAATCCCGTAATGCAAAATCCCGTATGCCAAAATCCCGTATTCTATCATGATACTTCGGCTTAGGTTTGTGTGTGCATTTGTGTATGGGTCATAAAAAGCAAAAAATTACAAGGGACAGGAACTTGGAACAGAAAAAAACAGAAAGTTTACTCCAATAAAAAATAAAATCGATCTTTATAAAATAACTAGCTGGAGTACTCGGCTTTGCCCGGGATAAAATAAATATGTTTTGTTTTATTTTAGCAAAGTAATAAACTTCAAATTTTTCATCTGTACCTATTAAAGCAAATAAAATTAAATAATTGTAGTTTCAAAGGATAAAGAAATCGAACTCGTTGATTTAAATAAACGATGACAACATTTTAGTATAAAATATATTTAAATAAATAAGATTAAACAATGTTACCTAATTCAAGAAATAGCTTCTGGACAATGTTTCTTGTTTTACCATCTTTGACATAGATAAATAGTTTCTTTGAATTACCGTCTTGGGAGCAAACCACATATAATTAGCTATGAGAGAAGCATTCAGACTCTAAATTTATTCCAGCTGTCTTCAGATATTGTCCTTGTACCTTATTGATGGTGATAGCAGGCGCAATTCGAACAGGATGAAGTCGATTGAACTTAATTGGAGTGTTCGAGGGCATCTAGATTCAGGGGCCCGATCTTTCGAAAATACCACGAAAATCTACTCATAAGTAAAAGATGGCAATAAAATGTCAAAACAATGTAAAACCCTCAAAATTTTACAAGCATTTTGTTTGGGGCACCCAGGGGCCGGACCTCTTCGAAAATACTACGAAAACCTGCTCATTTTGGTATAAAACCCTTATGCAAAAACTCAATTTGATTAGATGATCCGTGTGGAAACGTATAAAACACAAACATACATACAGATTTTCATTTTTAATAATATAAATAGATCACGAATAATTTAGTTTCAAATTAAATAATATTAAATATTTTTAAAACTATTTATTAAAAAAAATTACAAAAAATTACTTAAAACCAAAAATTGTTTTTAAATTTGAATAATCCCGTAATCCCGTAAAAAATTCATACTACGGGATTTTGAAATACGGGATTATGAAATACGGGATTTTGTAATACGTTTTTTTGTGATCTACGGGATTTTGTTCATTCGGGATTGTGTAATACGAGCATTAGTACCGATCCCGTATCTACATCATAATTCATAATAGAGGTAAAACCAACAAATTTTTTTTTGTATTTTTTTTATTATAAATAATAATCAATTTGACTAAATAAAACAATCACAGATATTTCAACACCTTAATACATTAAACGCAATATTATTTTTCTTAAAAACGTTATAAAAAACGAAAATATAACAAATAATAAACTTTAACAAAAAATAACAATAAACTTGTAATCCAGTCTTAACGCACAATAATAAAATTCAGTCTAGAAATTTAATTATTGCATTTTAATCGTGCGGTAAATTATCATAAAACCCCCAATAATTTTGATGGATGTGAATTTTCATACTTTGCAAATCATTAAATTTTCTGTTAGATATTTTTCTGCGAGCTGAAAATAATTGAGGAAAATCTGTAACTTTTTTAAAAAATTGTTCGTTTGGTCTTTCTGGTACATCAGCTAATTCATCGTTAAACTGAATTTTGTACGATATTACTCCATTTGATGTGTATTGGAACTATCGCAAACTTGTAACGACATTATCGCGACCTAGCCGAATAGACGGGTACATTTGATTACATGAAAAGTTTTGGGAAAAATTAAATTCTGGTGAAACAATTCGGTAAGGAAACGGTTTCTTTCTTGCTTCGATGGTAATATTATGGTAATCGTTAGCAATTTCAATGGTTTTGTTTTTTAATTTCTGCTCAATTTTGGCATGAACACTGTCACACTCCATTTGGGTATGGCCTTTAACTAAATATTTTTGAATAATTGTCACGTTGTATTCCATCGCCAGAGTCAGCAACGCATTTGATAGAATTGCATTCCTATTTTGGTAAGTACATCCATCCGAATAAATGATTATTGGTAATTTATCAGCAGTTAGCAGCAAAAACTGACGCTTGAAGATCGGCTTGTGTTTCATCGAACTAGTAGCATGCCACATCTTTTGTTACTTTGTTGAAAATTGTGTAGTTATGGCAAGCAAGTTTTGTTTTAAAATACATGCTGCTGGCGTTAATAACGGGACAAATTTTAACAGCTTGTAAGTCCATAAAAATAAGGTGGCATAAACCGATCATTGCATTTTTACAATCGTTGGATTTTTCTTCATTTACCCTATTTTTCTCATTGATATGGGTCTGCCATTCGTGTTTTGGAAGATTTCCTGTTTCGAATTGGACACAAGTATCACAACAATCTTTCTTAGGATTAAACAAAGCACAATTTTTTCTGGTAAATTCATTCAAAAATGAAGTTCTTGATACACATTGTTTAGCAAATGATTTGCAGTGATTGCATATTCTGCATAAAATGATGATTTCGAATCGAATTTTTGCTCCAAGTACAACTTATTAGAATTTTTTCTGCAATAATGGCTCGGTAATTTATTTAATGAATCTAAAAATTCGCACATGAACTCCTGACCTTCATTCGATAGAACTCGTGATTTCTTTTCATTGCGTTGTACAATGCCATAATGTGATTTACGAACACACTTCAAAACAAAACCCTGTTTTATTCCGAAAGTTGATAAACAATTTTTTTTATACACTTCGACAAGGCGATCATTTAGATTGATTCGGTATTTAAGGGAAAAGGTTCGCCTTGAGGTTGTTGGATCAGATGTAGTAGCCCCTTGTGTTTGATTTTCCAATATCAAATTGCTAATATAATTTTTTTTTCGTTCCAGTTTAATTTCCAAAAACTACAAAACATTTTGCTCTGATCTGCCTCGCTTACCGCTCCACAATGCTCACTAAATTTTGTAAACTTTTTGCAGCTTTGGACTACGTCCTGTATTTGACTTAAACTTCCAGTGTCGTTTGAAATCTTCCGAAAACCTAGGTACTTTTTCCCAAGCATTCGATTTTCCATTTCTTGTTTTCTTTTCGTATTTTTTTTTGAATATTCATTACCACCATTCTCAGCTTCATTCATACTCGTATCGTACCAACTTGGTTGGTCCATTAAACTGGTATTTGTCGTCGAAGTATCGTCAGAATCGGTTTCCGGTAAATCATAACTGGAATCAGTATCAGTGTCGCTATTCTCACCAGCGGTGTTTGTGTGATTATCGATTAACTCAAATGGAATCGATCCCTTTGTTGGTGGTAACTCGATTAGGGGTGGTGGTAAAATATTTTCCAGCTGAATTTCGTTGTCATAAATAAATGTGGCGTTATCAAAAATTGATTGTCCGGAGCGGGGTGGCAAAAATATTGCAGAAGTATTCCTCGCAGAATCGATTTCTGGTATAATGACGGAACCGGATGCATTTTGGCTATTTCTAAAAGGTTTGTTGATGTTGCTGTCTTTTATTTCAATGGGTATTGTTTCAGTTGTTGGTGTCACTTCGATCAGGATAAATTTAGCGTTATCTAAACTGGATTGCCCCGAGTCATTTGCCGGCGTAATATCAACAAGTGTTGACTTTAGTGAATCGGTTGTTGGAACTGAACATTTTTCGGTGAATATATTTGATTGCGATCGGCTTTCTCGTATTTTTTTCAGTGCAAGTTTAACCAACAACTTTCCTCTTTCTCCCATAATTGAAAGTTTGTTTAATAAATTAATCTAAACTACAAGGATTTACTTTTTTTGATTAACTTTTACAATATCTACGAAAAAAAGAAAATTTTGATATTTCATTTTCGTTTATCTACAAAACAATAACCCGGCCTCTCCACCTGCAATCTACCACTGAGTTATACCATTAATATTTACACTTTTGCTAGTGGAGACACCAAATGTTATAAAATATCAATAAATTATACCAGCAGGTTATAATAATTTGGCGAAACTCGATGTTATAATAATTTCATATACGACATATACACAATTCAAAGTAACGGCAAGTGTAATCCCGCCTGTGTTGAATCTTAATGCTAAAAAATTAAGTTTCAATAATAAATATTTTCAAAATTAATGAAAAGGAGGAAATTATGCAATTAATTCAATTGTATAGAAACAATTAATGCTTATGGAATATAAATTCCAGTTTATTCGCACCGAATGATATATCGCACGTTTACCTCACCCGAAGCCATTTTTAATATTTTTGTTTATAGAAATGCTAATGGTAGTGGTATAGTATATGTCAGGTGGAGAGGTAGGGTAAAGAACATAACTATGTATCTACACAGGAAAACAATACTTTGAAATTACACTTTTGTTTATCTACAACACATTCTAATATTACTTATTTTAATTATAATTTTAAATAATTTAGAAATAAAATTAACATGTTTACGTTAATAAATACTTAAATTAATTAAAATTATACGATTAACTGTAAATGACTACTAAATTACAGATTTATTTAATTACCTCAATGCTAGCAACCACCACAAAATAACGTAGATACATATGTACATACTAATGCAAACGAAAAATTGAGTTTTCTTTATGTCAAGACACGATGTGATCAATACTGATACTAAAAAACAAAGCAAACATGTATACTCAAAATAATATCACGCTGAAAATTCCTATTCTTTCATTCCCGAGTAAATACAACAACAAATTCATTTTTTGTTGTTGTTTTACTCGAGAATGAAGGAATAGGAATTTTCAACGAGATATTATTTTAACTATACATTCTTGTTGAAAAAACAAAAAAACGATTTCGGTGAATTTTGTAGATACACACTAATGCATTGTTAACGACGATATGCTTTATTGAAATATTTCTACTTGAATATTTTCTTTGGTTAATGTGCTTCGCCAAATGAACGAGATTTCTCATTGCAAACTTATTTCAAATCATCGCAGTACTTCCTCTATCCCGCTGTTTGCTTGTCTCTGTTGCGCGACGCCTCTTGTCTGTTCACTAAATTATTGTTAATTTAATTATAAAATTCTAAAACTTAACGACAATCAAATTATATTCGTTTTAATAATGCAAAATTCAAATTTTTTGCAAAATTATTTACTTCTATGTCATCTTATTATATTAATAGCGGTTGTCTGTGTATGATTCAGTCTAGCGAACTTAGAATAAAAAGTACTGAACCGATTGAAGTGGGGTTGGTGGCAATCGACTCCCTACGTTTGCCCCATTTCGCCAATACCAAATTCGAAAAAATTGGCCAACAAATTTTTTTCAAAATATTTTTGGGTAAAATTAACAAAAGTTTTTCATTATTTTTAGTTTGACGACTTTTTTATAGTGGGCCGATTTTTTTCAGTGTATGGAATTTTTTGTATGTCGATTTCGATTGATTTTTTCCCCTCATTCGAGTACACTCAACAGAGTACCCGATTTCTTAACCGTCAATCGAATGAAAATATTATTTGCACTATTGTTTGCATGTATTCGTGTGTTGTGTCAAAATACAGATAACAATAATAATATTAATAAAAATTTAATAAAAATGAATATTTTGACAAATTAATTATTATACACCAATTTTTTATTCTTTTATAATGAACCAATTATGAACCAAATTCGAAATGCCGCCTAAAATCAAGAAGTCCACGACAAATCACAAAATGTCATAAATCAAAATGCCGCCTAAAATCAAAATGCAACCACGTCAAATCACGAAATGTCATAAATCATATTGGTTGGTGTGTGTAAAAAGAGGGGTTACTCGACCAAAAAAGCTAGAGTAGTAGCAAAAGTTGCACTAGTGCAAAACTAGTACAAAAAAATTTTACCCTTAACGCATTTTTTTTCTTTAATCAAACAGTTTGACAGCCAATCGAGTACTCTTTTTACCCTTCGAGTGAAAATTTTTCTTCAAACGAATTCGACATTAGTGAGACAACTTTTAATAGTTTGACGACTTTAAAAGGTAGAAAGATAGTTTCCATAGCAAATTTGTCATTCGTGACGTCCTTTTTAATACTTTTACTAAAGTGGTGTTAACATGACAACAAAATGTTTACCGATACAATGCGCGAATAAGTTTTCGTTTCCCTGGTTTCATTTTGCCCCATATCGTTTAAACCTCCCGTTGGAGCAAAATATCGTGCAAGCCTCCTGTTGGAGAAAACTTTCATTCGGATTTCTTTCGTAACCTAGAAATGCGGTCAAGTTTGACATTACTACGTTTAAAAGGTACTAAAATAGTTTCCATAGCAAATTTGTCGTTCGTGACTATATTATTACTAGGGGGTACAGCCCGTCCTAGGACGGATACAATTTATATATAATGGGTATGTCCAGCGGCCGCTGCTACAATCACCATTTGATAATTTCATATTTTTTAGCCAGATTAAAGGCCTTTAATTACTATTGTACCTTAAATAGACCTAAAACCAAAGAGTAAGGGTTTTTAAGGAAAATTTTACATACATATGTTGGGGCATCACACAAAAAACCTTACAAACTGACAAACAGCGGGAGCTGTGCGTTTCTTCACAAAAAAATTCGGGGTGGGCTGTGTGGTCTACTTGGTCGTAGCTGTTTTGCGTGATAACGTTCATAAGGTGTTAATATTAATTATTTTAATTTAATATAAATTATCTGCCACAGTTTCTTTACGCACAAATAAATGAGAGATTCTCTTTCTATAATGTTCTCAACTATTGTAAATCGCTATTGTGCAAATTTTAATTTCAATTAAAATTTATGTGGAGGTTAATTTTCTTAATTTAAACTAAATTATCCGCAAAAGTTTCTTTATTCACAAATTGAGAACATAATCCCAGACCTTACCCGATCTAGTCCTATACGTTACTACTAACCAAATTCACCATAATAAAATTTATTTAATTTTTATTGTTATATTATTTCAAACATAGCATGCTATGAAGTTTATGACAGGAAAAATAATTTTACAGAAAAATTTTCATAGCTTACTACAATTCATAATATAAACGTTTTTAAATAATTTATTGTAGTGTTCGCATACATTTAGGCGCAATATAAACGCGTGCCGCATATTTTAATTCGTCTTTAAATTGCTGATCGGTTTGACTGGCAGACAAAGACCGGCCGTGGATTTTATTACGAGCCAAATCATTCAAGCCTCCCGTTGGAGCAAAACATCATTCGGGTTGCTTGCGAAACTTGCGAAGTGCGGTCAACATTGACATTGTGATATTTGGAAGGTACCCAAATAGTTTCCATATCAAAATTTTAGGCTAAAATATAAAAGAATAATTCAATTTAAGGTGACATTAACTATATTTGGTTCTCGGGTCCGTAAAATTTTTGTCTACAATGGGGAAATGAAAATGATCAAAGCAAGCTGAGCAGAGTCGTCTAGAAAATCATGCAAAGAAAATGAGAGAATTAAGGCGAAATGAAATTGTGGAACAGTCTACAACATGCCGTGAAGCAAATAGCAGAAGAATGGTTTCACAAAGAGAAGTAGAAACAGAGCAGCAGTGTACTACGCGGCGAGAATTTGATCGAAACCGAGCAGACACCAGAAGAAAACCCAAAGGAAATTATTTGGCCACTCTAATTACGATAGAGACGACAATTCCAGAGGAATTCAAATGTGAATTAATAATTAATAATAGATCAGACATGCGTCACCTGAGCAGTCAAGTTTTTTAAACTGGAATGAAACACGCATCATTTTTACACCAAGTGCGGCCATAATGGAAAAGTCGCCTTGCCTGAGCTGGACCTAGTGCCAGATCTACTTCAAAATTTGCTTACAACCAATACAGCAGAGGCTAAACACTTCAAAGATAATATCCGAAGTTATAATAGTTCATCGGGTTTTACCTCAATGGTTGCAAAAGTAGAAATGCCTCCTGGCAACGGCCCTTACTGTTATCGCATTCACGGACAGGTGAATCGTGCTGTCATTTCACTCCATCCTACTGTCAAGGCTCCCTGTTATTGCCAGCTATACATTCTGGATGTACCAAGTGTCAACAGGCACAAAGTGCCTATCAGATTTACTATTGAAGCTAGATACTAAAATTCGAGACATAAACCCCCACGCACAAGCATACAGAAATATGGCTGAAGTTGAACCAGAAAAAGTCGAAAAAGCTGGAGCAGTAGGGAGAGAAGCCCGTGAGGTCCGCATGTATTTTAAAAGCGACGCAAGCAAGGACCAATCAGCTTTCCACTTCTTTTTCCAAATGGTGAAACAGGGTGGACCATAAATATGGAATATGGAGGAGTGAGAACAAATATAAGGGATAAGATGACGGCTCTGCAATTCTACGCCTATAGGTAATACAAATTGAAACTTAAGATACTTAAAACTGGATTCAGTAAGCGATATTACCAATTTTCAGATTAGCCATTCGTGAATGCCTACGCAACGTTGAAGCAACGAGACTTCAATTTATTCGTTCAAATCAAAGCTTACTCAGAGTGGGTCTATATCAAGGGCTGTTGGATCACATTCAAACAAGAGTAGTGGACGAAAATGTTAAGCCAGGGAATTTGGTCATACTCCCATCATCGTTCAATGGTACCAAGACTCAATGGCCAGAGGGAGGAAGTTTGGTAAACCAGATTTGTTCATCATGATGACTTGCAACCCACTATGGGATGAAATTACCAACAGCATCGAACCATATCAGCTAGCACAAAACCGGCCAGATGTCGTCGCACGAGTGTTTAACATGAAACTTTAGGAGTTGCTGAAAGACCTTACTGTAAGGCACGTTTTTGGTGTCCCCACTGCCTTCATGTACAGTATTGAGCTCCAAAAGCGTGACAAGGAAGACATTGCAAAAGTCGTTTCTGCAGAAATTTCCATTAGAAAACGGTCGTCTCTTTGAAATTGTAAAAAGAAACATGGTACGAATGAAAATGTTGAAAAGGATTCCCTAAAGATTTTGCAATAGAAATTCAAGAAAATACCAATGGGTACCCTCAATATAAAAAAAAGAGACTATCGTATACGTGTTAAAGTCGGACGCGACGAAGTCTCAAACCAATGGATCGTTCCCGAAGGGCCAAGACTGCGCCAGTATTCAATTTACACACATTCAAATGAAAACGGAGAGCTGGTGTGGGACGAAGTGAAAACATTTCTTGAAGCAAGATACGTAAGTGCTCCAGAGGCAATGTGGCACATTTTGGAAGGGAAAATGCACGACAAGTCCCACACCGTGATCAATTTACCGGTACACCTAAAGAATATGCAAACAGTGTGTTTTCGCCAAGATCAGATTGCTGAAGCTGTGCTCAGGAATGCTGATAAAAAAACAATGCTAACGGCTTACTTCGAGTTGAATGAAAAAGATCCTGCTGCAAGGTAATACTAATACCACGACCTCTCAACTCACTCCGTATATCACAGCAAGTGATACACACCCCGCGTGAGAGGAGCAGGCTCTGTTATTGGAAGAATGGCAATCGTCAGTCCTAAGGACGAACAACGCTTTTACTTGAGACTTCTTCTACTGCATGTGAGAGGTGCAACAAGTTATAACGACCTGAAGAAAGTTAACTGTAAGAACAATGCAGTGAAACAGTGTGGTTCTTTCAAAGAAGCAGCTATAGAACTTGGACTCCTTGAAGACGATTCGGAATGCGAAAGAAACTTGAACGACACCTCTCTACTTGCAATGCCAATCCAAATCAGAAATCTATATGCTACAATATGTGTCTTTTGTCAACCATAGGCCTTGTGGCCCTGAGGCAAAAGTTCAAAAATTTTATGATAGAGGATTTTCAACTTACAATGGACGAGGAAAATGCTACAGATAACGCTTTGGATCATGTCGAATGTTTTTTGAAACAGCACGGTCTTAATTTGAAAAAAATAGGATTACCAAGCTACAATAATGAAAATGTTGTTGCCCTGAGGGAATTGTTGAATGTTGAAGCCGTAAAGAAGCTAGAGGAAGACTGCTACAGCAAATTAACTGACACTCAGAGGAAGATAATCGACACCATTTTGAATGCTAACAAAGGGACTGGGACCGAAACTGTGTTCTCTCTTGAAGGTTAATATTTTTATGGGGCACAATTTTGATGACGACAATTGTGATCGAGCTAATCCTTTGATTTTAGGATCACCAGGATCTGGTAAAACATTTATATACAATACCTTGATTCACATCTTGAAAAGAAATGGTGACTGCTTCCTGTCATCTACTGCCCATTCTAATTCTGCTACTGCCTATCCATTTGCCGAATCAAGGGAAACTCTTTGGAAGCAAAGAAAATTCGGAATTTTAAACTTATAATTTGGGATGAGGCACCCATGATGCCGTCACAGTGCTTTCTCACCGTGAACTCACTTCTGTAGGATGTAACGAGATTTCAGACAGTTGCTACCCGTTATACCACGAGGATCGAGAGGTTTGATTGTCTCCAGCTGCTTAAATCAGAAGGCAAACCTTTGGAGTTAATTCAAAGTATATCGACTGAAAGAAAACATGCGGACAGGTTCAAATGAAAATGAATTTCGGCAAGACGCTACATTAAAAACGGGGATCCAGTCCAAGTTTTGTATAGAGATGTGATTCATTCTGGTGAAAGTTCAGTTTTGTGCCGCACATACAGGATTTCTCCTTGCAACTAGAGGGATGAAACACATTTTAAACTTTGGATTTAGTAAGGGCTTGCCATCAAATTCCAGTGGAACGTAAAGATATTACGAAGACAGCATTCACAACTCCTTTTGGCCTCCTTTTAGGGAATTGCCGTTTTGTTTTGTATATTTAGTATATTTAGATGATATGTTGATAGCGCATCACAAACATACGATGCGCATTTAAGTCACCTGAAAATAGTATTTAATAACTTATCCGAGGCAGGACTCATAATCAACTTAGACAAGTGTGTGCTGAAGCAGATGTGTAATTTTTTTAGGCAATTTATGTCGTTTCCGATTGAATAAAAAAAAACACTCTGAAGGAGAAAAATTTGGTTTTTTTTGCTTCTAGTGTGTTAAAATGATGTTCTGAGGGTTAAATATTTTTGCTCGAGAACGCTTTTCAGAAATCTTGATTTTACCGCTCTTTCTGTTTCTCCCATTTGGCTGATTGGCTGCAATTTTCTGTTTGAATTTTTTTTTATATATTTGCAATTTTCTAGTTTTTTTTATATTTCGGCAGATACCCACAAACATAAAAGCGCAATGAGATGTTCTTATTCGATTGACACCGAAATTGAGATTGCTTTTCATAGAGGGAAAAAAATCAATCGAAAATGACATTAGTAAACGCTAAAGGAATTCTACCATCACCTGAACGAGTTAAAGTCATCGAACAATTCAAACCCCCATCATCAGTACAACAACTTAAAAGATTTTTGGGGATGATCAATTTCTACAGACGTTTTATACCGGCAGCGGCAAAGGATCAGGCAATACTCAACAATTATTTAAAAGGCTACAAGAAAAAATAGTAAGGTGCAAATCATTTGGTTCGACGAAGCTAGTAGCGCTTTTGACGGGTGAGAAGCTAAGTTATGTCAAGCTGCAAGTCTCGCACATCCACTAACATCAGCACGCCTCTCAATCATGGTTGATGCCTCAGACTCAGCAATAGAAGCCGTAGTACAACAGTGGTCGCAGAATACATGGCAACCACTAGGGTTCTATTCAGTTCGGTTAACAGAAACGCAACAAAAATATTCTACCTACGATCTAAAGATACTGGCAGCATATCTATAGGAGTTAAACATTTCAGATACCTAATGGAAGCCAGATTATTTACAATATTCACCGATCATAAGCTCTTGGTTTACGCATTTCAGTAAAATTTAGACAAGGCATCACCGATGCAAAGACGACAGCTGCACTTATTGAGTCAATTCACCGTAGACATACAACATGTATCCGGCATCGATAATGTAGTAGCAGATACATTATCACGGATTGAGCAAATAGTTGTCCATGAAAGCATAAATGAGGTATTAGTTGAAAATCTTCAAAATGCAAACTCAACGCTCAAGTTCAAACAAGTATCAATGTCATTTCACAGTTCAAAAGCCATTAATTGCAAACAATCAACAGACAAACCTAGACCTTTTATACCAAAGGAATTTCGTAAGAAAATATTTGAGGCATTTCATAATTGATCGCATCCAGGTACACAAGCAACTATCAAATTAATAATGAACCTGGTAGTTTGGCCATCCATTAAAACAGACATACAAAATATGTCAATAGCATGTATAGCATGCCAACGAGCAAAGATCAGTCGGATCTTTCAATGCAACGAACGAAAGATTCACGGAAGTACATTTGGACATCATTGGACCTATCCCAATACCTAATGGGCAAAGATACTGTGTAACATTAATAACTAGATACACTCGTTGGGCAGAAGCAGTTCCAGTTTCAGACATCACAACCAGCATAGTAGCGTTCGCAGTTTATTCCACATGTATAGCAAGATTTGGTGTACCACATTTTGTCGTTACAGATCAAGGTGCACAATTTGAATCATCCTTATTCCAGGAATCATCCAAATTTTTAGGATTTGAACGAAAGCGTACAACCAGTTATAATCCAAAATGTAACGGAATGATCGAGCGTTGGCACCACACTTTGAAGGCTGCCAATATGTGTCATAACCGTTCTCAGTGCGAACCACATTTGGTGAGGAATCATAATATGCTTCGCCAGCCCAATTAATCTATGGCAGCGCATTAAGAATTCCGGGACAACTATTAAATCCAACAAACACTAGTAAAAATCAAGCTGAATTCGTTGAAATTTTGTCACATTTGCAACTAATCTAAATTACAACACAACGATAGCTGGACGAATGATCAAAACACCATTTCGTTTCCTACAGTATGATGAGTAAAATTATTTCCTATAATTTGGGTAGCCGGAAATTTTACTAGAAGGGTAGTGTGTGGCGTTTCGTCTCAAAACTACAGAAATAACAATACAAAAAATGACATTTATGTGGGAAGACCAGCACCGAATTTGAATACAACTTTATTTTCTAAACTTAAGGATTCAGTTCCTCTAAAGAAACAGTTCAATATTGGTAATTCTTATGATTTATTTATCTAAATTTGGTTGTTCGTGTTAGACATATTAGGGGTACAAATAAGTTTTAAATTTTTTTTAATATACTCAAAGCTTTATTCAGAGAAATTGGTACAATGTATTTTATAAGTATATGTCCATCGTTAGCTACGATTCTTTTCCATCTGTCAGGCAGCATACGGATTCCGCGTCGAAAAAATTCCTCATTTTTACAGGCGATCCAAGAATCGACCAAATTTTTGACATCTTCGTAAGTAGTAAAATACTGCTCGTCCAGGCCATGAACCATCGACCGGAACAAGTAATAGTCGGGAAGAGTAATGTCTGGTGAATACGGCGGGTGGAGTAGGACATCCCATTGAAGTGCCTCCAAAGTTTCCTTGGCGACTTTAGCACACCAGGTGACCGAGCATTGTCGTGCTGAAAGATCACTTTGTCATGTCTTTTGGCATATTTGTGGCGTTTGATTTATTGGTGCAGACAAACCAAAGTTTGTTCTAACTGGCGATGGTTGAAACAATTGTTGATGTCGAGTCATATAAGCCGGTGCATAAAAATTAATTTTGGATACTAATGTATAGTGTCAAGGAGGTTGTTGAGTATTTTAAACAATATGTATTCACCAAGTAGAACCCTCCTCTTGTGCAGTGATAATAGGATATATTTTCCCAAGCGTATCTCACAACACATATGTTGCATTGAAGGCACGTACCTACGACATAGACATTTCGTAAATCTTCTTTGAACACTCTCAATTCCGTTACTATAATCACTGTAGTAAGGATTCCAAACCTGTGATAGGTAATCAAGGTTTGTTCTAATAATGTCACGCCTAAAAATGATACTAAAAGCTTGCTGGATTTACAACAAATTAAATTAATGTGCATATCACACCGCAATTTGGAGTCAAAAACGAGACCTACATCCTTTACCGTATCAACTCTCGACAAAGTCGTACCACCAATGTTAAACGGATAGTTGATTATGTTAATTTTCCTGGAATAAGACTTAAATCATCTGCGTAAAGTAAAAATCTGGATTTGATTACCTCTGAGACATCATTTATAAATATAACGAAGATCAAGGAATTCAGGATTGACCCTGGAATCTGACAGTATACCATTGAATAAAACAGTTTGATTTCAGTGGGATGGATTTTAAAATACTTAACCAGTATTTTTTCGGCTATTGTAGTTGGTGTGAACGAATTTCGTTTCGTTTGCTGGTTGCCTCTTCAACATTATCTCCAATTGCCATGATTAGTGTATCATCAGTAATTATTACAATAGTTCCTTCCATTGGTGTTGGTAGGTCTATTGTATACAGTAGATAAAAAATTGGTCCCCATCATACGTTACTCGAAAGTATCAGTGGTAGGTTCCTCTGCAATTTGTAGTTCAATCTCTTGTGCCATCAAATAAAAATACTTCTCCATATCTCTTTACTTTAAAGCGCAACGTCAATATTATCTGTTATTCTGAGTATTTATTCAATAGTGGAGCGATTTTCTCGGAACCTAAATTGATGTGATGGAATAAGATTTATGTCCTCTATTAACGGTTCAAAACATCGTTGGCAGTAAAGGAATTTGCCTATAAGATCCTTTACCAATAGGGTGTTTGCATGGTTTAGCTATATCATTATTGCTACTGCAACTTTCCATTGACGTTGAACATATTTTAACCGGAATGATAAATTGATTTTATGCAGTAGTTTTCGAATTGCTTTCTCAGGCGATGATTTGATAATTTGTCCTCTGATCAATTCATTTCCTGGTGCTTTTCTAAGATTTTCTCATCTGTTGGTATTACCTCAATGTTTAGATTATTTTTTAAATCTTCATTCGCTAACTTAATAGTTTTCATTTTATTGCTCAATCTGGCAATAGCATCTTCTATGTTGTTTAGTCTCTTCCATAGTTCTTTGTTATCTCATTCTAGATTCTTTGTGTGCAGTAACTAGTTGTTCTTGCTAGTTGAGGGGATATTTTTAAATTGCTCTTCATTTTGAATTTGCTTTCTTGTTTTAATATCTTTTGTAATCCGAAGAGTGTGGATTTTCCTGCAAGTATCTTCACAATAATTGTTGTGTATTTTAAACTTTCTGCTAGGTGAAAAAACTGCTCAATATAGGATCAAAGGCTTCTGGTTTGTTGTGCCCAATAATGACAAAGTTCACTCAATGAAGTTAGAGGTCTATCTATTTTTAAGAGAAACAGAGCAAGAGCCTACTTTCACTTTTTTTTATAGGAAAAGGAAATTTTGCTTAGGGCCCATATTTCCCTATTATTGTGAAGGGTCCGGAAACGAAACTTTGCCTAGGGTCCGAATTTTCCTTAATCCGCCACTGCTTACAATTGAATTAAACTTTCAAATTTTTAACTTGAATCTGTGTAAACAACGTTCATATTTTTTTTACTTCATTCATAATCAAGCAAAAACATAAAGATAAGCATTCAACCAAAATCAAAAGCATTTCACTAAACGAAAAATATTGCATTGTGCTATCATAATTTGAACCACAAACAACATGTTGTTGCAACATCAAAATTTCTTAATACTTGTCGTCATATTAGTCTGGGTGGTATTTGTTGTAAAATGTGATTTAAAAGTGCGACGTGTTGCGCCGAATGAAACTCCGTATTCTCGTTTTAATATGCTGCACGATATTAAACCAACACACTACAATATCGATATTGAATTGGCTGCGGATCCAAATATTTCCGATTACTATAATGGGACTTCTGTAATACAGTTTAAATCGAACACCGAATCAACCTTTATGGCATTTCATTTAAATTTGTCGCAGCACATCGATTTACATGCCGTTCATTTGATAAATTTAAATACATCCGAAATATTGGAAAATCTAGATGTTACCTGTTTCGAAGATGGCCTGGATTCTTTAATCGGGCTGGAGTCAAAGATGCACGGTCTTTTAATACCAAACACATATTATAGTTTAGTTGTGCGATACACCGTGAGATTTGTGGAATTTGAACGGAATGGTTTATTCAAGTATTGCTACAAGGTAAACGGATTTGAAGTGAAGTTAGTATATGTGGTAAAATATTATTTGGTTTAAAAGCTAAGTAATCGATTTATTTTTCAGTTGCTTCGTTACATCATACTTTGAGGCATACCACATTCGTAGAGCCATGCCAAGTTTTGATAATGCAACATTAAAAGCGCATTTTAATGTTAATATCCTGCATCCGTCGAGCATGCAGGCCATTTCAAATATGCCGATAAAATCCGTTGAGTATTACGAATTTACTACTAAAACCACGTTCCAAGAGACACCTTTGATGTCTACCTACCTGCTGGCTATTTCAATCGGGAAATTTGAATCGAAATCGATTGAAAATCTTAGTAACATATCCATGACCGTTCATACCCCGATTGGACTCGAAATGACACCGATAATTGAGAAATATGCGGGGCCGTTTCTACACACCATCGAAACATATTTTAATCGATCATACCCCTTACCAAAACTCGATTTTTTTGTGTCTCACGCATCATATGACAAAGTCCAAGGAATTGATAATTGGGGATTAATCAGTTTAGATGGGGCTAATTTACCAGCCACTAAATATACCGAACATAGCATAAATGTACTTGGCCACGAATTAGTTCATCAATTCATTGGTAATCTGGTGTCACAAAAAGAAATTCGCAGCCGATGGTTGAAAGAAGGACTTACCACCTATTTAACGTCTTTAATCACGGCTAATGTTTTTCAAAATGTTGAATATGGTGATATATACAAAACAATTTTTAAATCAGGCAATCAATTCAAAAGGTAGTGCGTTTACCAATATGATCAGTCATTTGATTGGCGCAACAAATTTCCAAAAATTCATTCAAAATATAATAAAAAAATTTGAGTTTGGTTCAATATCGAACGCCGATTTTATTAATGAATTACAACTGGTGAATAATGTTGAATGGCGAATACCACAGGATGTCGATATAACAGCTTTTATCAGTTCATGGATAAATCAGAAAAAATTCCCAATTCTAACGGTAATCAGAAATTATGATTCCGAGCAAGTTGAATTAAGACAAAATGGAAACTGGTGGATTCCTTATAATTATGCAATACAATCGGTGCCAAATTTTGAACTCACCAAAGCAGATGGTTGGCTTAAAAATGTACCAACAATATATGTTACGGTACCTAATTTAAAATCTGATGAGTGGATTATCTTCAACAAGCACGCTACCGGTTACTACATGGTAAACTATGATGCCCGGAATTGGAATTTGATCGGTGACTTCCTAGTGAGCGATAATTTTGAAATCATACCAGCCATCGACAGGGCAAAAATACTTTTAGACGTAACCCTTTTGAATAACTTGAAACTGGTTTCCGATTCAATTCTGTACAAAATAATAGATTTACTTAAACACGACCACAGCTATGCTGTTTGGGCCATAGTGGATAAGTATCACCTTTCATCAAACAGTTTTGAAAACTATATGGTAAGTTTTGCTCGTCATTAACTTGATAAATAACCTATTCTAATCGAAAAATTATTTCAGATCGATAACAGCCACGAACTAATCGCACATGTTTACAATTATTACGGGCCCGAGCATGCAATAAATGATACGGCACTTATAAAATTGACCCGTGAAATTATTGTTCAATTGGCGTGCCAACTTAATTTTAAAAAATGTCATCGTGACATGGAAATATTGGCCACAAAATTTGCAAATCAGCCAAATAGTTTCGCATCCCCAAATTTTGATGTACAACAATTCAAAATGATTTGTCAGTTTGGCATCAAGACGAACGATAATTTTGAGAAAATATTGTCTCAAGTATATTTGTCGCAGAGTAAACCGATTCAAGAGATTTTCTATAATTTTCTTGATGCCTCCACAAATCTAACCTCTTTTTATAAATATTTTGTTGCATCGGTTTATAGTCTGCCACTGGCGAACAATGATGGGATTAAATTTAATGCTGATTTGTTGGCCATTGAAAATTTTAATGACATTGAAATTTTAAATGGGTGTATACTAAGTAATTGCTATGATTTTAATAGGACTTTTCGAAATCGCGTTGTACGTTATGAAATACTTTACGCAACGGTTGAACTCGCATTGCTGCACATGGATAGACCGCGTATTATAAATGAGAATGCTGCTACTATTCATGATCTGCTAAATAATATTGATGCTATTTATGGTGGGGAAATAAGTGAACGGATTAAAGCGGCGTACGATGTTAATAGCCCACGGTTTAACAATGGTAATTATATTGGACCAAATAAAATGCAAGTGTGGTGATTAAAATGTTGTTTTTAAAAACTCGAAAATGTATAGATAAATTTAAATGAAATATCTTTGTTGTAATCGTGCACCCTAAGATTACACGTATCCAAAAAAGCTTATAGTGGTGGAAAGCTTTGCTCGTGCTTTTATATTGCTTCCTTTTCATATTTTCAAAGACACACATTTTGCAAATCGAATTTTTCAAATCACGGAATAAAATACATTAAAGAATAAAACTTTAAAATGAATGTTGCGGATTGGGAAGGGTGAAAAATGTTTCCATATAAATGCAGGGTGAATCTGGTAAAATCTATATATGCAATGATTTTCAAGATGCTTCGAACAACATTAATTATGGTCACTCAAAATGGTTAATTTGACCAAAAAATTCCAGTTCATCAATTTATTTCCTGTCTCTAACTGTTTTCGAGTTTCTACCACCGAATCACCCGGTACAAATGTGGAAAAAGCTTCATTATAATAAGATGAGCGAGTGAACAGAAAAGTTTAAATTACATTTTATTTAAACGATGCCATTCTAATATCTTCTTCTTAGTTTTTTATTTTATGTACGTACCTACAATAACATTTTCTGTGTTATTCAGAAATAATTGTTTTGGTTTGTATCGAACGAAAGAAACAGTAAATGAAAGAGATAATATTATGACGAAGTTTGGTAGACACGTTGCAGACTGTTAGATAAGATAAATTTTTGGTAAAGTTTTGATTGTTTGTTGTGCAATCGTGGTTTCCTAAACAATTGTTCTGATCGTGCTTACAATAACTTAAAATTAAAATTGTTCTGTTTGTTTGTTTGTTTCTCTGATGAAATTAAATTTATTTTTATCCATCTGCATTCAAATCTCTATGCCAGAAAATTAAACCCAACCCTATATTCATATTTTCAAAACAAAACAAAACAATAACACAAAGAGATAATTTGGTGTGTAGGTATACCCCCAAATAAACATCATTGGCATTGTCATGTATTCAATTTAAAGTTAAATGAGATTTAACAATTTGAACGAAAAGTTTCTGAGAGGTTTTCATGGAAGTACAAAATTTTGTAAAACCGTCCACGTAAATAAGTTTATTTATCAGCAGAAACAACCATGCATACACATACAAACAAGTTCGCCCATTTCATTAGATCACCCAAAGTCATCCCTCCGATCCACGCAACCACACCACTTCACTCAATTCCCTCTATAATATAAGTTGTGCGTGGCTCTTCATTTTTTATAAATCGCGACTCTTCAAAAGTCAACCCAAGGCCACCGAACATTATTGCTGTTTGAATCAAATGCAAATACAATTTCGCTTATGTGTTTCATCATTTCGTGGTGTAAATTGGCCTGCAACCAACCAAACAGCACATTGTTTAAATCTAAGGCATCTTGGTCGGAAGGTACAGAGATCGAATCTCTGTAGGAGTGCGATGTTGATTTCTGATAAAGAATATATTTTGAATATTGTCGGTATCCCGATTCCTCATAAAAATGTTGGTAATCCCGGCGACGCTGGATGAAAAATATTGCACATACGGTTTTCTATAAAATACTGAAATAAAGAATTTTATTCGAATGACAGATTCACTCTTTCGTAGCGTAGGTGCAGAGTTCCAACTATATCTGCAAAGATGGAAAAATCTATACATATTACTAATAGGCGATTTGATGACTGTCATAAAAATGTTACCATGTATGAATTTTATCTCAGATTGAATTCTACCGTACGATTTTTTTTAAAATTTCGTTTCCTTCGGGTACCTCCCGAACAAAAGTTCGGTAAATTTTCGGGTTTTTCATAATAACTTGGACAAATTTTAGCCGAATTATATCTAATACCGTAAATAAAATTCGAATATATCCGAAACAATTTAAAATACATCTATTGCCCCAACAAATATGGAGAAACAGGCAACGTGGTGCAAATAAAACATAATATACATAATAAAACAATAACAGTAAAACATTTACCATGTGTTTCAGTCCATGTCAATACATATTCAATGTTGATACCTTTATAATGCCGAAGCAGATGGCGTTGAACTAACCAAGGTGGCTGTTTCTTAATTAATGGACTGTAAATACTTTTAATTTTTGGTATTTTAATAAAACACCTTCTCGCCTTTTTTATTACTTTTATTTCTTTGTGGGATCAGTGGACAGCGGCGTGAGAGGTCTTGATGGAGTTCGGTTTCAAATAATTTCTGCAGTTCTCGTAATTCTGATTATGATCCAACAAAATTGGTCGCATTATCGCTAAATATATTGGACAGATGTCCTCTTCTCGATACAAAACGTCTGAGGGCCGCCAGAAACGCATTTGTTGTCAGATCGGAGACAACTCCAGAAATGGCAAAGGGACCACAGAAATCGATTCCCACATTTTCAAATGTTCGAGATAGCTTCACGCGTTCCGCGGGAAGTTGGCCCATTATTTGCTGAATTGAACTGGGCTTGGTTCTGAAACACAAAACACAGGTATGCACGATACTACGGCACAATCCTCGCCCACCGATAATCCAAAATCTCTGACGCAACGTGCAATGTAATGCTTGTGGTCCAAGGTGTAAATTCCTTACGTGGTCCCTACGAACTAATAAACATGTAAATGGGTTGTTTGATGGTAATAAAATAGGATATTTTTGATCATATGATAGAATCGAATTTCCTAAACTGCCACCAACGCGAAGAATGCCAATTGTATCAATAAACGGGTTTAATTTACAAATCGATCTTTGTTTCTGAACTAATCTGGTGGATCGCACTTGTTTGATTTCTTGAGCACAATTCTGACTTTGAATAAATTTGACTATACCCAATAATCCATCGTCAATTTCCTTGGGTGACAGAGCTTCAAACTGACGGTTTTGTACAGTCAGTCTGGCATTTTTGGCAAACCGTAAACGTAAACAGAGTGCGGCTATTCTAATCAACTTATTGTAATCGGAAAAACGTTCTACGAAACAACCAGCAGACTTTCAAATTTTGAAACTTCGGAATCATTCAACTCCCATCATCTTGTGAAAGGAATGAAGGCCCACTCCAACACAAATCAGAACCTTCCAACTCCGAAGGCATCAACCCACGGGATATCACATCCGCAGGATTCAGTTCTTATGGCACATAAGCCCACATTTCAGGTGGAGCAAGATCTTGAATTTTAGACACGCGATTAGCAACAAACGTTGCATACTTGGAAGGTGACGATCGTATACGGAAAACGGTTAATTCGGAGTCGGACCATAACGTGACTTTGTCAAATCTCATTTTCATTGATTCCTGCACCTTTTCACACACTTGGCTTAGCAGTAATGCGGCGCACAATTCCAACCACGGTATAGTCTGAGTTTTGAGCGAAGCAACCCGCGATTTGACATATTTTATAACGATTATTTTGATCTAAAATGCGAACATAGATACAACATCCGCACCCTAACTGAGAAGCATCCCCGAATCCATGCAGTTCGACTGATTTAATTTGACGTGAATTCATGATACACCTTGGAACCTTTATATCATTCAGCTTGTCCAACTGACTATAAAATTCAAGCCATTCCGACTTGAACGCGTCACTAACTTCGTCATCCCACTGTAAATTTGGAACAGTCCATAGTTTTTGCATGAAAACCTTTGCCACAAATATAACTGGGCCACATAGCCCCAATGGATCGTAAATTTGTGAAATTATTAATAAAACGGTTTGTTTTTTAATGACACTTTCGGTACGGTTCTTGATTAAAGAAATATGAATACTGTCAGCATGACAATCCCATTGAATTCCCAGAATACCGATGTTGAATTCTTTTTGGTCAGGAACAACTTCTCTATTATTAGAAAACCATTTCGTTATCTCAAATCCCCCTTTGGCTAGTAAAGCAGACATGTCAGATTTTAAACGCCTTGCCTGTGCAACATCATCTGCACCCGACAACAAATCATCGACATAAAAATGGTCAAGAAGAATCTGAGACGCTTCCGGAAAGCTATTATGTTCGCCTATTGCCAATTGCTTCAACGATCTGATTGCCAGAAATGGGGCACTCGCGGTACCATACATTACGGTGTTAAGCTGGTATATAGATAGAGGATCAGTTGGATTTTTACGCCACCAAATCTGTTGAAACCTACTATCAGATTCATGTACGTTTATTTGACGATACATTTTTGTTATGTCCGCCGTTATGCCAATTGGATATTTTCTGAAACAAATCAGGCTGAATAGTAGGTCCCGTCATCAAACAATCGTTCAATGACGAATCTAATAAAGACCTTGAATGTAGTGGTTGAATTTTCTTTCATCACAGCGTGATGCGGAAGGAAATAGGACTGGTCAATGACTGATTGCGGTAAAAGCCTCATGTGTTGCAGCGCGATGTATTCATCAATGAACTGACAATATAAATGCTTTAAATCGGGATTGGCTGCGAATCTTTTCTCCAAATAAAGAAATTGTTTTAATGCATTTTGCTGATTGTTTTCAAGGTTTGCAATGTTAGATTTGATGGGAAGAGCGACACTGTACCTGCCGGTCACATCACGCCTAACATTTGCAACGTAATGGTTTTCGCAGGCTTTCTCTTCAAGAGAAAAATTATTTCTTGGCTTTATATCTTCAATGACATAAAATTAGATAAAATACAGCAAAATAACGAAACCGATGGTACTACAGACGTACCTTTAATCTTCCCACAAATTACGTATCCAAAGACTGATGTTTGGAACGGTGGCAATTCTTGACAAATTTCAATTTTTTCTCCAGTAAAAATATCACAACAAATCTCGGCACCAAGCAACATATCAATTCTACCAGGCTTGTGGAATTTGGGATCGGCTAGTTTTATAGAACTGGGAAGTTGATCAGAATTAAAATTAACGGGATATAATGGCAAATCACCAGTAATTTTGGATAGAACCAAAAAATCAAGATGTTGTTTATAATTTTGAAAACGTGATTCCACAGACAAATTCACTTTATTTTTGACCTCAGTAACCGAACTGGTAAACGAATGGTCGTTTTATTGGCTTGTAATTTCTGACATATATTTTCGGTCACGAAATTCGATTGCGACCCTGAATCCAATATTGCGCGAACCTACAATCGTACACCAGAAGAACTCTCTACCCAAAGGAGAACAGTTGAAAGAAGTACCTGAGATGTGGATAAATGAAAAGAACTAATCGATTCCATACAACTAGCAACAATGGCTGAGTTACATCCCATAACTTTAGATGTGCTTGACATGGACTGTGTCGACTTTTGTGATTTGCCTACGTTGGTCTGAGAACTTATACTTTTAATTGAGGTCATTGCTTCCAAAATACGAGCTCTACTGGCTAAAATTTCCATTATCTCATTTATAGTTGAATCTTTGTCCAACGGCCGTTTGATTTCAACTTGGTGACGTGATGCTGGAACAATTAATTGTGACACACGATACACGAGAAACAAATTCCAATGCTCAACGGGGGCATTCAATGCCTTTAGAGCATTGTATTGTTTCCAAAACGAATCAATAAAATGTTTCAATTCAATCGCACTATTTTCTTTTCGTCCGGGTTTCAACTCATAAAGCAATTGCATATGCAATGTCTTGATTCGCGGTTCATTTTCGTAGTGTTTGAAAATTGAAGACCAAACTTGTTCGTAATTCACACACAAATTTGTCGCTGTAAAACGAACGAGACAGATAAGCGATCCCGAGCATCAATGAAGGAATATTTTTCTTATCGTTTGTCGCAGTTAGAGAGGTGATTTCCCAGTTGCTGAACGCAGGACGTTTAACCCAGCGGAATGTAGTTGACGCTTATATTCGCGCAGAGTCACACGATTTTCAATGGATCCGAAACAATCAACCGGCATTGAGAGCAGATAGCTATAAAGATTTAATGAAATGCTTAAATCGTGACGCAGATTCTGAAAACAAGCAGAATGGAAAAACTGTAATATTGCCGTCTAGCTGGTAGCCCTCGCAATATGCAACAATATTACCAGGATGCTATGGCAATTGTTAGAAAGTATGGAAAGTCGGATCTTTTAAGCGTAGAAAACCTTGAGCACTGGCAAAAAGTGGAACATCGGCCAGGCTTGGTAGCTAGAGTTTTTCGGCTAAAGTTAAATAATTTTGTAACGTACATTATGGAAAAATCTCTTTTTAGAACTGTGAAGACAATCGTTCATGTAATAGAATTTCAAAAGCGAGGATTGCCACATGGTCACATTTTAATCATTCTGGGTGACGATTCAAAATTACGAACTGAAGAAGACATCGACAAAAATTTTAATGCTGAAATTCCTAACCAAGAATTATCGCCACATATTTTTGAAATCTTTGTTAGAAATATGATCCATACACCATGTGGCAACCGTAATCCAAACAGTCCATGCATGGTGGAAGGGAAATGTTGCAAAGGTATTCTAAAAGAATTTCAAGATGTTATATTGGGAAATATCAACGGATACCCCAAGTACAAAAGAAGAGAGATAAACGAAATAGAAGTTTTTCCAGGTCGTCGCATTGATATAGACATTTGGGTGTGTTCGGGATCATCAGAAGCCTTGGACATACCTGGAAAGGAAGTGAACAAAATCAAAACAAAGAAACACAAATCTTAAACACGAATACTTATCTGATGTCGCCTGTTTCAGCTCTAAGCTCTAACCAGGTTTCTTCGCAACACCAACTGATACATGTTCTAAAAGGAAAGTAGAATGATAGAAAATGGCTAAAATATGTAAAATATGTTATATTCTTATGTTTACCTACCGATTTCATATTTTATATTGTTTATTATTAATTTATTTATTTTTGCTGTGACAAGACAACCAATAAAGTAACTACACAAACTGTCCGAAACATAAAACTGGCCGAATTGAGTATTGGCGCCATCTAAGTGTAACCACATGAACTATGTAAGCCAATATTTCTGTCGATTGGCATCAATAATTTTATTTATTTAATTGCATTCAGTCATCCGAAGTGATAACAAGAAAAAATTAATAAAATTGCAAATAATCAGTGAGTGAAAAACTGCGAACAATAAAAAAGGTATTAAACGCAGAATAAAGATTTTGTAAAAGTAAAAATGCGTCGAATAAACGAGCAGTAGTTACGTGAAAGGAATCGTTGTTATTTATTTCCCCTTGGTTTGTCAAAACCCACGTTGGATTTTCGCGAGTTACGTTCTTGTGGTGCCTTGTGGTCCCATATAATCCTTATCTTTGTCTAAAATATAACTGCCATATCAACATTGAAATATGTGCTACAGTAAATATTTGTTTAAATGTGTGTATAAAGAACATGATTGTGCTAATGTTTCGTTATCCGAAAAAAATTATCATGATGAATCTTTAAAGTATGTAGATTCGTGCTATGTCAGTGCACCAGAAGCCATTTGGAGAATTTTTTGTTTCACAATACATGATCAAAGCCACAGCATATACCGACTGCCAGTTCATTTGCAGGAAGAGCAGAGCGTTTGCTTTCGACTCAACCAAAATCCAGATGCTCCAAATGCGAACTAGTGGAAATATTGGGAAATCCCTGTTCACTATGTTTGGGACGACAAAAACACTTCCTAGAAAAAGCGACAACGTGGTGGGAATAAAGTAATTGGTCGGATGTATACTGTTAGTATCAAGGATTCTGAAAGATTTTATCTTAGACTCTTGCTTCAACATCAGACGGGAGCTAAATCATTTGATGACGTTAAAACGATTGCAGTTAGCGGCGGGGTCATATGTTGTGAAACATACCAAGAAGCAGCATAGGTAAAAGGATTTCTTTTAGATGATTCAATTTGGCAAAAAACTCTGGAAGACGCCAAATCGTATGCTATGCCTGCGCAAATGAGACAGCTTTTTGCATATATTTGTGCCTTTTCCTCGCCATCTCACCCTTTATTGCTGTGGAATGAAAATAAGGAAGACAAGACTGAAGATCTATGCCCCAAATTCCACGGTTGAGATGAGCCTTGCACTGTATTGCACTGAGCCTTGAGAACGAGATTGCCGAAAATATGATCTCTTCTTTTAACACCATGCAGTCCTGTGTATTTCATAAAATTGTTGGTGCAACTCAAGATAAAACCAGCAGATGGTTCTGGAGGTAGCGGAACAACTTACTTGTATGAAACACAGATTCGTCATTTCGCGCAAGAAAGCACTTAGCTTTGGCTACGGCAACAACTGGAGTAGCTGCTAATTTATTAATTAATGGACGAACATGCTATTCCCCTTTTAAACTGCCTGTACCAATCGGAGAAACACCCATCTCAGGATTGAGATTGGAAAGTGATGGTGCAGAAGATATTCGTCGTGCAAAATTGATTATTATAGATGAGTGCACTATGGCATTCAGTCATATTCTCAATACAATTGACAAGTTGTTGCAGAAAGTTATGCAAACAAACGTCCCATTTGATGGAAAGGTCATGTTAATTGGAGGAGATTTCCGGCAATGTTTAGCTATTATACCAGATGCAATGCGGTCTGCTGTGGTTCAATCAAGCTTAAAGTATTCGCAAAACTGGCACAATTTTGAGAAGCTGAGTTTAGTAGAGAACATAAGATGCGTTGATCAATTCTATAATAATTGGTTGTTACAACTTGGAGCTGGAACACTTGATTGTGGGAACAACTTACCACCTGACACTATTAAAATTTCCGAAAATTTTATTTGTGGCGATGATTTGGTGACGGAAACTTTTGAAAAAGCAATTTCTTTAAATGACATCCCTTCCTTATCGAGAAAAGTAATTTTATGCCCAAGGAACGTTGATGTGGACAGAATCAACAATCAAATTATTGGCTTGCTTCCTGAACAAATTCGAGTGTATTTAAGTACAGATGAAGTCGATACAGAAGATGAAACGGAATCTCAACACTAAACAAGGATTATGCAATGGTACACGATTAGTTGTGAAAATCATAAAAGATACCATTATTGAGGCAGAAGCGCTCACTGGATCTCATATGGGTAACATCGTTTTAATTCCAAGGATAGATCTTTTAAGTTCCGACCTGGAGCTACCTTTTAAACTTAAACGACGACAATTTCCTATTAAGGCAGCATTTGCTATGACCATAAACAAGTTTCAAGGTCAAACAATGGACAAAGTTGGGATATACCTGTCGGAACCTGTATTTGGACACACACAACTTTATGTTGCATTCTCAAGGGTTCGTCGTTCCTATGACGTCAAAGTTAAGATCCTGCCAACGCCGCAGCAGGGAAATCTGATTGAATTCTAAATTTTGATCATATTATATTAATTTACAATATACCTTACATTTTCACTTTTTAAAATAAAACCGGCTTAAATGTAAGAAGTCATACTTTCTTATGCTTTCTTTGGTACGAGAATTTTCCAAGTGGTGGCTGCAATTGGGAAATGGAGCACTACAATGTACTAATGGACAAATTCATGATTGAGATTCCCACCAAACTCAATTGTTCACCATACTTTTGGAGATTCTTTGGATCTCCGTAATATAGATCAGTATTCAATAAGAGCAATTGTGTTTTGAGCCCGTTAAATGATAATTGCTACCAGATCAACAAAAAGGAGCTTAATTTAATTGACGCACTACGGATCCTTCACAATTAAACATACCATTAGAGTATATTAGAATTGCACCTTCTGGAATGCCACCACACAAAGTAATCCTGGAAGTTGGTGTAATAGTTATGCTTATCAGGAATATGAATTTACACTCGGGTTCGTTCAATGATGTCCGTATGGTGGTGACTGAATTATTTAAAAAATTTGCAAAACTAGGAGTTATTACAGGTTTTGGAAAAGGTAATATTGTTTTTATGTTAAGAATAAAGCTGATAACTGCAACTGATCCAAATATGTTATTTACAATATCAATTGCCATTGATACTCGTATTTGCTATCACTATAAACAAAAATTTAGGAGCTACCTAAACCAGTATTTACTCACGGGCAGCTATAAGTGGCATTTAGTCAGATTAGATTCGGTTCCGTAGGGACCACAGGCCACTAGTATCCGTTCGAAGGCTCATCTGTTCAACCTCACAATCTCGTCACTGAAACCAGTGTTACCAATGTGTTATGCAGTAGTCTTCGGCATAATCACGAACTTTCGATGCACTCAGTGATACCTCGATGCCTGCTCTGGTGTTCACCGCATTATTTTTTTGCTTTACAGTACACAAAGGGCCATCTGCTTCGAGACTACGAAGCACATGCATATCTGCTTTTTGAAAGACAATTTCGTTATCATTTATCTATTTGGCCGATACATCGGTCTGAAAGTTCTTCAACATTTTCGACAATCGAGATCCTTATCTACATATATTATCTATATGTTTGGAGAATTTATATCTAATTTTCGGGAGTAGTTTCATTTGGAGATTTTCCCAATAATTGGCGAAGAAATTGATCAAAAAGCAAACAAATTAAGTTTTTTTATTCATTTTATACCAAAAAACTATTCCACTAAACCAATAATTTAAGATTCGATTCATGCTTCAATGTATATAGTTAAAATGTACATTATATGCCACCTCTACATCCTTGAAAAGTTTATTTATTTTATAAACGCCCTCCACATTTCGTTCAACTTTACGAATAACACGTCCCACCAGCGTATCAATCAATTGATTCCTCTCTTCAATTGTACCACTGTTTTCAGTAAAATTATAGCAGTTACTACTCAAGCATGAGCTAAACATATCGAATTCATTCAACTTGTTTAAATAAAGTGGATCAATAATAAGTTTGGGTTTTTTCTCCACCATACTCAGCGTCAAATTATACATTGTTAGCATGTAGTGTAACTGGAATAGCGGCCGAGCAACATGTCCGTTCGGTTCGGAATAAAACAATTCTTTTAACAATCCATCCGATGAGTTATGCACATACACCGAAATTTCTTCATACGCAGCATCACGCAAAAATCCAAAATGGAAAAGATTTTTAACAATTGACTCGTCCAGCATAAGCGTTGCATTTGCTTCGATCGATTTTAAATATTCTTCCGATTTTTTATTCATATCACTCAAACATTTGTCATATTGAAAAAGACATGCCCATTGCGTGACCATAATTTTGGTTAGTTTTCTTTGGCGGGAATCATCGGCGAGAAGTTCGAACCCCAAATGATCGTAGGCAGGTTTAAAATAATTTAGGTAATTCAGACGCATACGTCTCGCCATATTCTTGGTCAAGTAGATATTGAGTATTCGGTTTATCACGCTCCAGGTCACTTGGCTTCGATCTTTTTGTAAAACCGGTAGTAAATTGTAAAATTTAGCCGCGTCGGTTTTCTTAGCGATATGACTGAGGAAATGGGCGTCGGAGATAGTTCGGGCCCGTTCAATTGGTGGAATATTTTCAAAATCGTCTCCAATCATTGCCGCTGTAATAAGGCGCCAATTTTCATCATCGTATTGTACCATATAGTTGCCGGATTGCTGTTTATTGAATATAATCCAATCGTCGGCGGACAAATTTAACGGCAATGTTATCGAACTATTTTTTAACCAACCGTCTGGTAAAGTATTCCAAAAATTTGGTTTTGATTTAGTAGCATAATTAAATGGAATCCACCAGGTTTGATCTGGTTCAGAATTTCTAATCTTAAATGCGGTTTGGCTGAGTACAACGTCGCCGGTCGTGTAGTTTCTGGTGACATTTAAAATGGGGAATCGATTTTGGTTTAGCCACGAGTTAATAAATTCTCGTATATTTATTTCATTCGGAATTGTATGATAGATATCGTTAACTTCTTGTATTACATCAATTAAATCATCTGGGCTTACTAGGCCATACGCAAATTTTTTGATGTACATCTGCATTACGGTTTGAAATGCTTCTTGACCAAGAACATGTACTAATACGTTTACAGTAATACACCCCTTGGGATATACATACACTTTTCGATTTGGTACCGCATACGGTTGAAAATCGTTTAATACTGTGATTGGTAGCGCTGACTCAGCATATTGTGTAATGGCGGTGCCAAGTGAAAATATTCGTTCCAAAAAATTGTCTTTTGGGAATAGTTCGGCCAGCATATGATATGAAAAATATGTAGCAAAACCTTCGTTCAACCAGAGATACGTAATATTTTGCATTGTGACTAAATTTCCAAAAAATTGATGAGCTATCTCGTGAGCATATAACTCGAGGGCGTTTTCGTCAAAAATTAGCCTTGGGATTGGCGTAATTTCGAGTACAGAATTCTCGTCCAGAGTTATTAAACCCCAGTTCTCCATACCTCTCAAATGCTTTGAAGTTGTTCTTGCCACTAGTAAATCAAGTTTTGGTAAAGAATAGCTTGAGTTTAGATAATTCTCTATTGACTTCAACAACTTTCCCGAATAATTCTGCAGTAAGGCAGATCCGGATGTAGCAGCATGATGAATATAAATATTCATCGAAATATTACTTTGGTTTTCAACTGGAATCGTTTTAAATTTTCCAACGGTAAAAGCGACTATGTAAGCCGACATTAACGGAGTCTCCTCAAATCGGGTGGTTACCAAATGTCCATTCCTTAAAAAAAATGAAAATAGATCTTTAGTTATTACTACAGTAAATTAGTGGTACACTTTACCTGCTCGTTATATTGCCTGGCATGTTCGACATAGCCATTAAATCACTGTTATGCGTTATTTCGATATTGAAATGCGACTTTAGACCGATCACATCAAAACTTGGCACAGTATTACGAAAATTGGTTGACTCGAAATGTGTGGTGACGTAACAGCTATAGTAAATGTTTAATTTTGTCACACAAAATATTTAATTAAGCACGATGCTTACCTTTTATCAGATTCACCAAGTGGGACACATGTTTTAAATAGTCCAGTTGTTACTTCATCAGAAAATTTCACCTTGTACTCAACATATAGATCGTACAACACATTTTTGTGTAAAATTAGATCGTTTCCATCGCCCAATTTGATTCCAATCATAGAATCATGATTGTGCCAAAATGGTGTCGCTCTCTCAAATTCAATGGTTTCCAGGTTTTCGATGTTTATTAATCGAATTGCAAAAATTTCATTAAGCGCTGATTTATTAAAATGAAAGACGAGCACGTTGGAAGCTACCCGCGACAAAAATCGAATTTGACTCGTCCCATTGTAGTACTGAAAGTCAAGTTGTTCATCTAAATCGATATTGATGTAATAACGATGTGGCACTACATCAGTTTCGATGTTGAATGTCAAAAATGTCTCCTCGACTTTTGCACTCGGCTCAAGGACTATAAATTCACTGTGCGCTAACAAATTAGAACAAATCAAAATCAGAAAAAACTTCAAGTACATTTTCTTTTATTAAGATCTGATGAAGGACTGCCACATAATTGTCTTAATTTTTTTTTTTTTTACATTATCTCTGTACCCACAATGTCTTGGTGTTTGTTATCGATACAAAAAGTTTTTTGTTTTGGTTTTATTATGACGTCTTATTTGTATGCGTCGCGTCGTCTTATCGGTTGTAAAAAAATTATTTTATTTCATTCAACCGGATGAGGTTAAAGGGTTTGCGCTTTCATCCATGATTAATTTTTTTGGGAAGACCGTACTTTGTTTATTGTGTTTTATGTTCCTAATTCTTGCGATTAGCAATTCATTTAGTTGTGAGATTTTATGTAATAAACATCATGTTGCATAAATTATTTATAACTTTAAGTTTTTTACTATTGCCGCTCATTGAATGTAACCTTAAAATAGCGCGAGTGAATCCGAATGAAACACAATATTATAAATTTAACATGGTACGGGATGTGAAACCAATCCGCTACTATATCGATATTAGTTTAGATCCTATACGAAATTTTCAATATTACAATGGTACATCGAAAATTGTGTTCCAATCGAATGTGAAGTCAAATTTTATCGCATTTCATCTTAAATTGACACATTTGATCGATATACACAAAATTAGTTTGGTGAAATTGAAAACTGCACAAATATTATCAAATTTCAATGTAACATATTTTGAACATGGTGATGATCCACTTATCGGGCTCGAATTCATTGGGAATCAATTTTTGGAAGAGGACACAGTTTATAGTTTAAATATTGATTACACGGTACGGTTTAATGAAGACGAACGTCATGGTTTCTTTAAGTTTTGTTACAAGTTGAATGGGTCGGAAGATAAGTGAGTATACATCAGTTAAATTTACTAATATAATTTATAATAAAATAGTTTGTAATTTTAGTTGTTTCACCACAACTCATTTTGAGGTACATAATATTCGACTAGCGTTTCCAAGCTTTGATAATGCAACGCTTAAAGCTCGTTTTATTATTCGTGTAAAACATCGCAGCGATATGATAGCATGTTCTAATATGCCCGGACGTATAGTAGAAGATGCGGGCGACACAGTAACCACATTATTTGATGAATCACCACCGATGTCAACGTATTTAATTACCATTGCAATCGGAAATTTCGAGAGAGCTCCTATACCAAATTTTAGTAACATCACAATGAATTTGTATACACCAGTCGGAATTGGAACATCGAACACGATACTCGAAAAATATGCTGGACAATTTGTGTTCGCCCTCGAAACATATTTGAATTTTCGGTTTCCTCTACCCAAATTGGATTTTTTTGCTTCGTATACCGCAACTGATACTATCCTAGGTATGGAACATTGGGGTTTCATAAGCTTTGATGGTAATACAATTTTGGAAACCGATAGTTTAGAAGATTTTGAAACTATTGAAAATACCATTAAAGTGATTGCACATGAAATAGTTCACCAGTATTTTGGTAATTTAGTGTCACTCAAAGAGTTTAACAGTTTGTGGTTGAAAGAAGGATTAACCACATATTTCACAAGTCATGTTTCCGCCACCGTTTTCCCAGAAGAGAATTACTTTGAACGTATGTTCCTCACTGATTTTGTGTATGCCATGAGATTTGAAGGTGTTCTTAATTCTGGAGTGGTTTTAAATAATTATGAAGTATTCGCACAAAATATATTAAACTCATTGCAACAAATAACTGTGATTTACACAAAAGGCAGCGTTTTTACGAATATGATAGCTAATGTACTGGGTGAGAATGCTTTTCAAAAATTTATTCAGAATTTAATTCACAATTTTGAATACGATTCGATATCAACCGAAGATTTTATAAACGAATTACAATTTGTGAACGATATGGACCATATAATACCAGAAGATATTGATATCTCTGGATTTGTTAATTCATGGATTAATCAACCAAAATTTCCAATTGTCACGGTAACCAGAAATTATGATTCAGGCGTAGTGGAAATAAGGCAAGATTCATCGGAGCAAACGTTTTGGATTCCATTTAATTATGCGACGAAATCAAATCCAAATTTTAATGTCACGACACCCGATGGTTGGTTAAGAAATATACCGGCTATGAATATTACAATCAAAAATCTGAAACCAAATGATTGGATCTTGTTCAATAAACATTCAACCGGTTATTATATCGTGAATTATGATGTACAGAATTGGAATTTAATTATTGACGCGTTATTAACTGATAACGGTTTTCATATAATTCCACCACTGAATCGAGCAAAATTAATTATGGATGTTACTATATTGTATGGACAAGGTTTAATTTCAGACGATAATATATTGTTCCGAATAATAAATTTGTTAAAACGTGAGCACAATTATATAACGTGGACTATTGTAAAAGATTTTCTTCCCTGGGACCTTAATTTGTATTTGGTGAGTCCTCTATTAAAATTTATCATTTGAATGTGTTTATCATTCCAAAAATTTCAGGTCGACAATATCGATGATCTAATCGCACACTTTTATGGTTATTATGGTGTAGTGCATCAGCCAACTGATAGCCGATCAACAAAATTGGCCCGCACTAAAGCAATCGATTTAGCTTGCTTATACAAATATAAAAAATGTCATCAAGATATGGCAATTGCAGCTACCGAGATCTCAAGCCTAAAAGAAAATTTCGATGAAATTAATATTGACTGGTTTATGTTTAAATCGATTTTCCGCTTTGGAGTTCAGAATAATGAGCAACTCGAAGAGTTTTTGCGTAAAGTCAATTCATGTAAGAACGAGAAGGTGCACACATTTTTCTATGACTATCTCGAAGATAAAGTTGATATTATTGCATTTCAAAAAATTTTCGTTATGACTGTATACGAACTGCCGTCTAGTACCGCAAATGAAGACGATTTACGATTTAATCTTGATTTAATGGATTTAAGCCTTTTTTACGATTTGACAATTCTAAACGATTGTTTGTTAGCTAATTGCTATGATTTTGTGGCTGTATTTCCGAACGAAACTGAACGGTTTGAACAAATTTATAAGATGGTTGAAAAGGTGCTGATGGTTATGGATACACCGAAAGAGATTTTTGATGATGGAAAACGCTTCTCAACGATTTTTGATGTTTTGGATAATATTGATAAGATCTATGGTGGAAATATAAAAGACCGAATTAAAGCGAAATATGATATTAATAAACCTCAACTTATAGTAGAGTATTAGTTTTAAGAAGCCTTAGGTTTGTTTGTTTAATTTAAAACGAAGAAAATTAAATGAAATATAAAACGGAGATTTATTTGATTTGATTTTACTATGGGTGATCCTTTTATAGTTCAAGTAAGGGCGTCTTCGTCCTTTGGCTTAATTCCCAATGTTGTTAACAGTTCTGAACATCGTGTGATTTCATCGATATCCTCTGATTTTGCTGGTAGTAATGTCACTGTGTGTTTTACTGTTAGCTTTTTGTATGTTTCGATGATTAGTATTAGAGACCAGATCCAATTTTGGTGACTCAGTTGCCTCAGTTGGTAAACCTTTTTTTAAGTTGTGCTCTGTTCTTGATGTTTTCCTGAACGATTTCTTCAACATTAAGCTTTTTATTAGTTTTCGAGTGCGCCTTGGATTTATGTTGTTTCGCTGTTTATCTCGCGTGACTGCGGAATTTCTTATTCTTGAACTTCTTGAAGAAATTTCCATTTAACAGTAGATAGTGTGTCGTTCCTGGCGTTGTTTATGACTAGCTTATCTTCAGTGATGAATTGTAATGTTGTTTCCGTTGCTGCGGTCACGTTGCAATGACTTTTTGTGACCTTTAAGGGTTTGATGCAATTATCCCGGAATTCTTTGATGTCTGAATGTTTCTGTACCAAATTATTGTGGTTCGTAGATGTAAACAGCTTTTGGTTGCTGAGGGTAGTTATTGATGACTTGCCCTCTTCCAGCTTCAGTAATTTTGCTGCTTGTTAATTCTGATTTCGTTCTAATTATTGCCTCCTGGATGTTTTCTAAAATACCATTAATCGTATCGATGTTTATGATGATTGCAATTAATTCTGAATTCTCTGATTTAGTCGTTCGTTTATTTGAAATTGCTCGTTTGGAATGAATCAATTATTGATAAGAAACTTGCTTTGTTTATACTGAAAACGTCTATGTGTACTCTTTCCAGTGGTTTTTTGGCAGTTTGCCTTGGTAAAATTTTACGGTTTATGATCGTACTTATGAATGTTACAAATGTTACATGTTTGGTAGGTTACCCCTCTTGTCTTTTACCTCTCTGTGGGATTATATTTGTGACGTCTGCGACCATTCTAGTGACGAAAACCAAATTGCTGTTTTGGGAGAAATTTTGTCTGAAAGACAGTTGTATTTTTTTATATAAGCTTTCTGGTTTAAGAATTGCAGACTGCTTACCGTTATGGTAGTTTTTAGTTTTAATTCAATAAAAAATCAAAGGACATTCAGTTGTTCAGTTGGATACTCCATGTATAAAGATTGATTTACATATACGACGTGCGACGTATGACGGGAGCTTATAACCAATTAGAAACGAATATTTTGACATTCACACGGCACACGCTACACGCCGAGACATGAACCAATTTTATCTTTATCGTGACGGTTTACACAATCGCATTAAAATTTAATGTACAATAAAACATGGCGGCACATTTTTTAATACATATTTTGGGAGATTAATTTTTTATCAAAGCCAATATTAGGAAAACATTTAATTTTTTTTCTTAATTTCTGATTGTTTTGTCACATTTCCTTTCAGTAGAATATAACACAATAATTCACAATAAAAAATGTTTAAATAGTGTGCGTGGCGCGACCCGTCATAAATGTAAATTGTTGTCAAGAAACGTCTGGTTTATTTCTACCTATCACGCGTCGCACGCAGCATATGTAAATCAAGCTTAATGCCTCTTAATTTCCCATATAACCCATATTTGCGATAAGAACAGCTAAGCGATTTGGCATGGATTTTACCAAATTTTGGTAGTTTCCGGATCAATTTTTTGACATTCTTCCATAATTGCCTTTCTTAGTTAAACTTTGTTCCTGAAGGTATATGGTTGGTTATTGGCGTAAGGTCTAAAAGTTCCCAAAAGTATGCGATTGGGTAGATTTGGCTTTAGAATGGAGTTAGGGTAATCGTTTAGTGCAGTTGTACAGTCGCCAAACCTTAACAACTGAAGCTTTATGCTTTGGATCGTTGTCTTGGTAGAAGAACGCAAACATACTTTATATTCCCATTTTTCGATCAGAATCTTTTAAATTGCTTTTGAGGACGTTTAAGCCATCTCTTTGTTCATATTGCCTTCAATAACAGCCAAATTTCCCAGATAGATTTAAACGTAGGTTGAAGCAACATTTTGCTCCTACCTGAAAGTATTTTCAATTTTAAATCTTTTTAAAAAAAAAATGTTTTATTTGTTTTTTGCTTTACATTTTTTTTTGTCTATTTTAATTTTATGTATTACATATTATGTATTATGTCAAGTCAAATTTGTCGACTTATTATCTGAAAATAAAATAAAATAAAACATAGATATACGGCGCATTACGCCACATACCATTTCGTTCTGACCTCCATGTTTTACGGTAGCAGTTAAATTGTTGGTCCTAGATGCTGTTTTGCGCTCCCGCCACACTTTTTCTTACGTCTTTAAGCCTTTCGTTAGAAGAATTTAGAGACACAATCGGGTTTCGCCTCGCAAGTATTACCTGTGGATAGTACACGTTTCGTGAATAAACATCGAAGCTCGATTTACGTTGACACTTCTACCATTATAACTGTTATGTATGTATCGACAAAACCACATCGAAACACTTTTGGCCTAGGGCGAAAAATTGAGTGAACTTTTTCCTTAAAATTTTTAATAAAAATCAAAACTTAATAATTCCTGTAATTATTTGCCGCGATCGTACCTATTACTTACCCTTCTCTTATAACACCTAATATTTAAATATTATTGAGCCACAATTTTATATAATAAAAATTATTTAATGGTTTAGGGCTCTCTAGATTGTTTTTATTTTTTAAAAAATTAACTTGAGCTTTCGGACTCACTTCGAGTCCATTTTTAAAAGCGTTTATAAAAATGTTTTCGAAACAATTTTCCTTTTATAAATAAATCAAAAACAAAACCAAAAAATTGAAGGTTTTCCGTAGAAACCAAAATTCGTGTGTCTAGACTATAGAAAAATATTTTCCAACCGTGACAAAAAACTTGTGGTAAATTTTACGAAAAAAACAAAATGAATCAATATAATGAATCAATTATAAGTATAAGACAAACAACCAAATTTAGATAAATAAATCATAAGAATTACCAATATAAGCATAATCTCCAACAATGTTTATTGAGTTATTACTGGATTTTATGTGTAACATTTCCAAAAACGATCTTTTCCTAAAATTTTTTTGCTGTTCCAAATATTTGGAAAATTTTCTAGTTCTTCTAGGTTGGAAAATAGTTTTCTAGTCTAGACACACGAATTTTGGTTTCTACGAAAAAACCATCTTTTTTTTGGTTTTGTTTTTGATTTATTTATAAAAGGAAAATTGTATTGAAAACATTTTTATAAACGCTTTTGAAAATGGACTCGAAGTGAGTCCGAAAGCTCAAGTTAATTTTTAAAAAATAAAAACAATCTAGAGAGCCCTAAACCATTAAATAATTTTTATTATATAACACCTAATATTTCGCAAGCTCATCGATGATACATAAGATTCAATCCTAGAGCAGCTGCTAAGTTATTTCAGATATTGATGCCAACAAATCTACTAGTCCCGACAGAACCTTCTTAACCGTTGAGTTAAAAAAACTCACAACAAATTTTTAAAATTATAACTTTCTTAATACGTGAATTTCACTATTTAATTATAAAAATTACAAACAACTTCTAGTTTCGAGCATCCAACTCTCAAATAAGCCTGACATTTTTTTTCTGTGCTACAAAATACAAATATGTACAATAATGGTTGAGAATTCATAAATTGTTATATAAAGTAATATGCTGTATGCACTACAAAATTAAAATATCATTGTTCAGAGCAAAAGTTGATTAGGCCATAAATCGACTTAAGCCCTTTCAATTGTCGAGCACAGATATTCGTATATTTCGTTTCACTTTATCCGATCAGTTATTTAGGATGTTTGTGTTATTTCTTTGTCTATACATTTCCATTTCTTCTAATCTATGTATCCATGATTTTACTTTTGTTAATTTTATGTATAAGAGATTGTTGTCATAGTTATGAATGTATGGCTGTCGTTTTTTACGTGTTAAGGTGGATTTATATTATCCGTTCCTTTCAGTTCCAACACGTATCGTGTCAGACATAATCAATTTATACTATCCGTCAGACATCCATTTTTTGAACAATATTTGTCTGTGTCGGTTCGTGTAGGAACGGAAAGGAACGGATAATATAAATCCACCTTAAGGCGTATTTCGATTTAATGGTCTGATTTGGTTTTTTATTTCTTCTATGTGTTAATTGAATCTTCGAGATCCGTTTATTTGCGTCAATAGAATTCAACATTAATGTTATGTGACCAAAACAAAATACAAAAGGCCAATGGCCTTTATATATTATGTACATACATATTCAATCATTAATTAAATTATAAAAAAAAAATAAAAATAGAGTTGAAATTAAAAAATCTCAAATTGAGTTTTATTGCCTTCAAAAAATTGAGTTTTCGACGTGTTTTGTTTGGCTAGTACAGTAGAAATTATTTTCGACGTACATTATTTTGTTTGGTATCTCCACAAAATGTCAAATCATAAAATTTCGAAAACATTAAATCCCGACAAGAAAACGTATTAAAATCCCGACTCTACAAAATTTCGACTGCAAAGAAGCCCGATTTAACAAAATCCCGACTCTAGAAAATGTCAAGCTAATCAAATTGTTTATAAAAGCGAATTTTCAAAATATTTTATAGAATTTTCTTCCGTTTTTCCAGAATATGACCTGGCTCTTTTCAAGAATATATTACTACATACAGCAGTAAATTCACCCTTTTCTAAAATATTTTAAAGAATTTGTCTCAATTTTTTCGAGAATATGATTTTATTTTTAAAAGTCGTAATTTTTTTTCGAGATTTTCGAGATTTTGTGCAATCCGGATTGGGTTGCGTTAAGATTTTATTGAATCAGGATTTTACTTATGTAGATGAGTAATTATTGGATCGAGATATCGTTCAGTCGGAATTTTGTGGGGTGAAATTTTATTACTCCGGATTTTCTAAATCGAGATTAACTACCATAACCGTTTTGTTTAGTTAGTACAGTTAAGAAGCTGCCACATTTGAAGAGCTTTTTACACCAAATTTTTAAAAAGTGAAATAATTCAATCGCGTATTAGGGCCAAGAATGCTGTCGAAAATGTATTCCACTTATGCCAAATCGTATTTTTACTGTATTACGTGCAGAATATTGCAAAGTCCAATATTTTATTCTCTGCATTCCTACTTTGGAATGGAAAAACGAAAATGTTCTAAGATACTTGCATACCGAAGCCTAAACCCACACACAATCGATAAGAACATTTCAAAAAACTAAATTTCTGTTAAAAAGCACAAACAGTACAAATCTTCATTGTTTAATTTTATTATTTTATTATTTCCGTAATTTCTACTTTGTGTGATTTAAAAAGAAGTTTTGATAATAAAAAAATGAAACAAATCACCGAAGTGAAGTTCTTAGCAAATAACAAAAAATGTAGTAGTGTGAGTAAATAAAATAGTATGCATTTAGGCGATTTTTGAATAGTCGTACTAACGATGGAAGTGATTAAATTTTTTCAACAAAAATTAAAAGTCCCAAAGTCAAATGATTTTTCTCGAATGCCCGTAGTATGCACTTGATGAAAAAATTATGAAATGGCCGGACCCTGGGGTCGGCCATATAAATAACAAGCAATTTTTGCATCAAATGTTGTACGATTTTCCGCCGACGAAATTTGTTCAACAAAAATCAAAAGCCCCAAAGTCAAATGATTTTTCTCGAATGTCCATAGTATGCACGTGATGAAAAAATTATGAAATGGCCGGACCCTGGGGTCGGCCATATAAATAACAAGCAATTTTTGCATCAAATGTTGTACGATTTTCCGCCGACGAAATTTGTTCAACAAAAATCAAAAGTCTCAAAGTCAAATGTTTTTTCTCGAATGTCCATAGCATAGACAATCATAATAGATCTCTCATTTGACTAAAAACAGAAAATAAAAACAAAAATTTTCCATTCAAATATTATCGGTGTATTGCATATACGTATTATATTTGCAACGCATTCTAAAATTATTGCCTTATAAAATACACAACACAACGATAGATTGGAATTATCAGAAGTTTTTGTTTTTTTCCTTTAGTTACTATTAAATGAGAAATCTAGTATGAATGTCTATGTCCATAGTATGCACTTGATGAAAAAATTATGAAATGGCCGGACCCTAGGGTCGGCCATATAAATAACAAGCAATTTTTGCATCAAATGTTGTACGTTTTTCCGCCGACGAAATTTGTTCAACAAAAATCAAAAGCCCCAAAGTCAAATGATTTTTCTCGAATGTCCATAGTATGCACGTGATGAAAAAATTATGAAATGGCCGGACCCTGGGGTCGGCCATATAAATAACAAGCAATTTTTGCATCAAATGTTGTACGATTTTCCGCCGACGAAATTTGTTCAACAAAAATCAAAAGTCCCAAAGTCAAATGATTTCCTCGAATGTCCATAGTATGCACTTGATGAAAAAATTATGAAATGGCCGGACCCTGGGGTCGGCCATATAAATAACAAGCAATTTTTGCATCAAATGTTGTACGATTTTCCGCCGACGAAATTTGTTCAACAAAAATCAAAAGTCCCAAAGTCAAATGTTTTTTCTCGAATGTCCATAGTATGCACTTGATGAAAAAAATATGAAATGGCCGGACCCTAGGGTCGGCCATATAAATAACAAGCAATTTTTGCATCAAATGTTGTACGTTTTTCCGCCGACGAAATTTGTTCAAGAAAAATCAAAAGCCCCAAAGTCAAATGATTTTTCTCGAATGTCCATAGTATGCACGTGATGAAAAAATTATGAAATGGCCGGACCCTGGGGTCGGCCATATAAATAACAAGCAATTTTTGCATCAAATGTTTACGATTTTCCGCCGACGAAATTTGTTCAACAAAAGTCAAAAGTCCCAAAGTCAAATGTTTTTTCTCGAATGTCCATAGTATGCACTTGATGAAAAAATTATGAAATGGCCGGACCCTGGGGTCGGCCATATAAATAACAAGCAATTTTTGCATCAAATGTTGTACGATTATCCACCGACGAAATTTGTTGAACACCTAATTTTTGTTTAATGTCCATATTTCGCGTTAAATTCTATAGTTATTTTACCCATTCGTTGAATGGGTAAAATAACTATATGAAGAATAAAAATTTTAAATTGTTAAAATTGTAACTCTTGATGTGCAACATACCTACAAACTTTACTGCTGTCGTAAGGAAAAAGTAATAAACGCCAAAAGTCGAAAATACGTTACGGGCATATTTTTATTCTATGGATACAAATACCTATTTTTCTGTTTTTTTTAACCCTTAGCGGCTATGCTTTGCTCCCGTAACATAGCGGCCACTTCTTCTTCTTCTTCCGCTGGCGCTACATCCCATGAAGGGATTTGGCCGCCTCAACGATGCTCCTCCAAATAATTCGATCCGCCACGAGAGAATGGATGGATGGACGACGTTGAAAGGAACCTATACACACCGGTCACCGTGACTGGCGTTCTCTGGTGTTCTCGGGTATGTGGTCTCCTACGAGGTCCTGCTTTCTTTTATTTCTTTTCCTTTTCTTTATTTTTTGGGACCGAGAATTCTTTTTATGATCTTACGCTCAGTTATAGCGATTTTCTGGATGTTTTGCGCTGTCAGTGTCTACGACTCGCAATCAAAGGTGATAACTGATTTTATCAGCGCCTTGTAGATGTCCAATTTTTGCGACAAAATTTCCAATTTGCGCGATATATAAGGAGACTTGAAAATTTTGATATTGGCGTAAAATGCTCGGTCGCCTGCTGCGATCCACGATGAAATGTCCACAGAAACGGAGTTTTGCTCAGTGATCAGTGATCCTAGGTATTTGAACTCATTCATCTTTTCATATTGAGTTTCTCCTGAAATGAAGTCCCCACGAGTCTGCCGTCTCGCGGTCACCATGTATTTGGTCTTCGCTTCATTGATCCTATTTGTTGGGCTGTTAATTGAAATGGGTGGACTTCTTTTAGAGATATGATGTTGCGACCCAGAATGCTGATATCGTCAGCGTATGCAGCAGCGTATATAGCGGCCACACTGAGGTGATTTTTCACCCCAGTCAAAAAAATCAGTCTAGAAAGATAAATTTAAAATTGCTTGTTATTTATATGGCCGACCCCAGGCTCCGGCCATTTCATAATTTTTTCATCAAGTGCATACTATGAACATTCGAGAAAAACCATTTGACTTTGGGACTTTTGGTTTTTGTTGAACAAATTTCGTCGGCGGAAAATCGTACAACATTTGATGCAAAAATTGCTTGTTATTTATATGGCCGACCCCAGGGTCCGGCCATTTCATAATTTTTTCATCACATGCATACTACGGACATTCGAGAAAAACCATTTGACTTTGGGACTTTTGATTTTTGTTGAACAAATTTCGTCGACGGAAAATCGTACAACATTTATGCAAAAATTGCTTGTTATTTATATGGCCGACCCCAGGGTCCAGCCATTTCATAATTTTTTCATCAAGTGCATACTATGGGCATTCGAGAAAAATCATTTGACTTTGGGACTTTTGATTTTTGTTGAACAAATTTCGTCGGCGGAAAATCGTACAACATTTATGCAAAAATTGCTTGTTATTTATATGGCCGACCCCCGGGCCCGGCCATTTCATAATTTTTTCATCAAGTGCATACTATGGACATTCCAAGAAAATCTTATTTGGTTTCTTTTTGGAACAAAAATCGTCACTGAATTGTATTAAAGTTATTGTGTAATGTTTTCTTTATCCACATTTAGGCGTATAATTTATATTACCACTACTTATAAATACGTATACATATACGATAAATTTGTTATTTTTTTTTGTTAAGTTTTTCACAGGCATAACAAATCAACAAATTTGGTTTTGTGAATATTTTGAAAAATTTCAGGAATGACCTTTTCAGAATTTAAAATAATAAAAATTGATACTTGATTGTATGTATCATAAATAATATTATACAAAAATTCATGTACATTTTGTATATTTGCACTACAATAATACGTAATGTGTTAGAGACGAGTAGGCCAGGTGATGTTTAACTAACCTTGCATTCATTTAGGCGATTACCAAAGTTTTGCACCATATATTTAAATGCGACCGATGCGACATCTGGAACTTCACCGATTAAATATTTTTTTCGTATGATGGTAGTACTATGTTATGTATACTAAGGTTAAACTGAGAAAGCCGCTTTAGAGCTGTTTTAAGGTTGTCTATGTGTGTGTTGAGGTTCTCCTCTCCTATAACAGTATCATCTAAATAGACGTGGCAAATCTTTCCTAACAGACCCAGCAATACATTGAGCATTGCTCTTTGGAAAGTGGCCGGGCGAAAATATAAATCCATAGAAAAAGCAGAGTTTCCTGCGAATTTATATCCATCGGTATTTGATGGAATCCGAATTTTGGGTGTAGAGTGGTGAAGTATACCGACTTCCCTATAGGTTGTCAAGAATCTTTCCCATTTGGGGTATCGGGAAGTTATCATCAGTTGTCTTTTCGTTTCGTTTAACTTTCGGCAGTCAATAACGTCCCTTATTTTCCGTATTCCAAAAGCGACTTCTATTTTTGGTACGACCGAAATTGGTGAAGAGTATAATATGGACTAGTTGCATTTTTATGATAACACTGTCTAACATTTCTTGAATTTGATCCTCCAAATCCGTTTTAAAATGGTGGAGGTATCTATACGTTTTTGTGTAGACCAGTATTTCATCTTTCGTGTTTGATTATAGATGTTGCTGACAATTTTTCCTTCTGTCGCAACAATACTGCGTGATTTTCATAGATTGTATTAACCATAGAGCCGATTTTCATTTTCATTTAAGTGCTTTGTCCGAATTCAATTTTGGAAACCAAAGGCAAAATAGATTACAAGAGCGTTAAATAATAAAATATTTTGGTTTTCCCGGTATTACCCAACAGATATATTCTATAACTATACAGTAGTTTTTAAACTAAACAAAATGGTATTAAAAACCAAAATGGTAACTACCGGAATTTGGTAGTTTTATTACGGAGGGCTGCTAATGTGACTCCTCGTAATATTATTTTTCTTCTAGGTGGACCTAGTCCACGAGGTGTAGCCTTCCATCGCAATCAAAATAACACAGACATATTTTATTTTATATTTATATGTTGTTATATTTTTATTTGTATTCAATAAAACGTTATAAATGTCGGCAATAGTGTGAATTAAATTTATTACGATGTTTATTTCGAGTTGTACGACTTTTGCCCTCGAATTCTGTATAACGGCTTTTTTTTCTTTCAAATATTTTTTCTTTAAATTTGGAAGTGGTTTTTTCAGACGTCAAAATGTCAAATACTGGGCTACTAGATGGACAATGTTGGAATTTTATGATTGAAAAGTAGTTTTGATAGTGATTTTTATTTTCCTTTATAATTTGAAGAATACTTGCTATGTGTTGCGTTGACTTTGTCACCACATAGTTTAAATAAGGATATTACAATCCAAGCTGGTTTATATAAAGCCAATGGCCAAAAACAACCTTTAAAATTCTCACAAGTGATCCGGACTACCTGATTACTTAACAAAATTAAAACTAAAAGTGAACCATTTTGAAACATAAAACCCAATCCCCGGTTTTCGGTAACTCATTTATAAGAAATAAATTACCGAAAACCGGGATTGATGTTGATTTGTTTCAAAATTGTTCACTTTTAGTTTTAAGTTTGGTAAGTAATCAGGTGGTTCCGGGTCACTTGTTTGAATTTTAACGGTTGTTTTTTGGTCATTGGCTTTATATAAACCAGCTTGGATTGTCATATCCTTATTTAAACTACCAAATTCCGGTACTAACCAATTACCATTTTGTTTGGTTTTAAAAACTACTGTATGGTTATACATACTATTTATCTGTTGTGTAATACCGGGAAAACTCAAATATTTTATTATTTAACGCTAAGCTAAAGTATTTCTCTTGTAATCTATTTTGCCTTTGGTTTCCGCCATATACTATGATCCTAAGATCCTACTGAAGAATTTATGGATTTTTAATTCATCAAATATCTGTTTTGGCATTCCTTCACCTAATGACTTAATTTTATCCTTTTTATTCACTTTATGAATTCCAAGGATATTTTCTACTGACATTTCTTGAGTTTCTAGTAAATTTGTTGGAATGATGTTGGGCTTTATTATGTTTTTGTTTGTGTCGGTATCTATGACTATGAGTAACTTCATATTTTTATTTTGTTGTTCGTTATTAATGCAGGATGATTAACGGCAGGAAATTTAACCTTCCATATTATTATTTTCTGCTTCCTGTTCATTTAAATATATCTCAAGAATGTTTATAATGCTTTGATTAAAAGTATGTATCCCTACTTCTTAAAAAAGTAAAAAAGGGCCTACCTCTGGATTTAGTTTATCGGTTTTTTTGCCAATTATTTTGCTTTAAGTTAGAGATAGGCTATTAAATCCTTTGGGTTTATTTGATGCTTCAAATTGATTTGTTTTTCTATTATTTGCCTGATGGTAAGTTTGGCGAGTATTCAGATTTTTAGAATTATTTGACATAATTTCATTTGAACTAAATTTGTAGAGGAACGCAAGAGCTTCCTCTATGTATTGGTTTATCCAAACTTCCAAAAACCGTTTACTATCCAATGTGATGCGAGTACAATCGGTGTGGGCAGCGTTTTAACGCAGATCGGTGATGATGGTCAAGGACACCCCATAGTGTATATGTCAAAATAAATAAATCGTGTGCAGCAAAATTATTCCATAACGGAACTGGAATGCTATATGCAGTCACTTCACCATAATCACCGATCACTCGCCGCTAAATGGCTCATGCAGTGAGGACTTGAATCGAAGATTAGCTCGATGGAGCTTAAAACTCCAAGCATTTAATTTTTCAATAACCGATCGAAAAGGGACACTAAATATCGCTGATCAATAGCATACAATATTAAAAGATGTGCCTCAATTGGATTTCAATTTTCAGGAACTTGCTTTTGCTGAATATATCGATCTCATACATACTATTCAAAATGCCCCTAATCCGTTGGAAAACGTTACCGTTCAAAATGGAAAAATATTTGTCAATATATCTAGACGTCAAGATGACGATTATTCAGATGTGCCACTGTGGAAATTATATGTCCCGTCGCAACTTAGGATTAATATACTCAGCAGTCAGCACACAATTCACCATCCTCTGGCCATCCAGGAATTAAAAAGACACTGTATACATGCTTCAACGATATTTTTATTGGCCGAAAATGCCATTGGACGTACAAGCTTATGTGCGGCAATGTGATATCTGTAAAACATGCAAATCAGTAAACCATATCACACAGCCAAAGATGGGTGATCCAGCTCGCGTGGAATGGTCTACGCAACTACTATACATAGATTTCCTGGATCCCTATCCATTTTCCAAAAGAGGAAACTGCTATTTATTTGTTGTCCTGGATAATTTTAGCAAATATGTATTCTTCAAACCAATGCGAAATGTCATCTCGAAAGAAGTTTTTAATTTCTTGGAAACCGTCATTTTCCTCCAATATTCAGTGCCAGAGTCAACTGTCTCCGATAACGCTAAACAATTTAATTCTAAACTGTTAAGCCACCTTTGAGAGTTAGTCTCTTGTATTTTATTAAATCCGGCTTATGGTCGAATATTCTTTATAAGAAAAACCAAATTGGAAAGCGCGCGACCAGAATAAGACCCAATAAAGTTATTACATGACAAATTCCTTAAAGCAGCATTAAAGGAGTGTATGTATAGTGCTAGCGGATGGAAGTAAGGATATAATTTTGTAATCCACTTCTGCCGAATCGATTTAGTTGAAATTTTACGTCCATGTGTAATTACGGTCACCATATTTCATAAATTGGCCACGATTTTTTTTCGAGTCGAGCTCCCCTAAAGGCTCAATCACAAGTATTGTGCAATGATTTTGTTTGGAATTAATTGACACCTAAAATACGTTTTATCTATGAAAAATAAAAAAAAATCAATTACGTAAAACATGTGACAAAGAAGGATCTTATTCTGGTGACAAGAACTCTCACGAAACTCGATTTCCCAGACTATTGCAATGATAATTAGAAATAATAATTTTAGATAAAAACATGAATCTTGCTCCAAGAGGCCAAATTTGGTTTGTGTTTATGTAAAACATTATTCTGGGAGAATGTTCAGCGAAACCATTTACGATTCGCGTTCTTTCTTAAAATAAAAAGTCCGAGATTGAAGTTTCGATAAATCAAATATTTTTATGCAAATAAAAATAAAGTTTCAACTTTTATTCTTCAGGACAAGGACCTGGTAATCTTCTGCAGGGGTCGCAAGAATCTGTCGACATACCTCTGTATTTCGCACAAGGATCGCAGGGATCTTCTTTTTTAGGACATGGTTCCGGGCAATTATCATTCTTGGCCTTTTGATTTCTCTTACCGCATGGATCTTTTTTGCTGCATGGATCTTTCTTTTTGCTGCATGGATCTGCGTTTTTGCTGCATGGATCTTTCTTTTTACTGCATGGATCTTGCTGTCCGCAAGGATTTTTCTTGTTAGCGCACGGATCGGTGTTGCAAGAGTTTGTTCTTTTTTTCTGCCCACATGGATCTCCCCCACAATTTGTCGAATAACTACATGTACCTGTTCCGGTAGAGCTCGGTTCCTTTTGGGTTAGTGGCCAAGTTTTACTCAACTTAGAAATTTTCAGTTTGTTCGATGCTCGCCCGTCTACAATCGAGTTCGATTGTCCAAAATTTTTTTGTCTCAACTTTGTAGGTTTCCCCTCGCTGCAACATGGTTTGGTACATAATATTTTTTGCATTGTATCCCCAGAATCAGGTGGACAAACCAATGACATTTGAAATCGCGTCATTATTGATGGTCCGTGCGGCACGCTATTCGTACAATATAACAATTTAGGACATATAGTTCGTACAACACCCCTGGCAAATTTAACCGTAGAGAACATAACTTAAAATTTGGAATTTGGAATTTAGATACAATTATTTTAACAATGCTGCAGCCTAAACATTTACAATCGAACTGAAAATTTTCAGGCGGAACACAAAACAAATTGAAAATATGTACTAAACGATAAGCCTACTAAACGTTTCGAAATACAATTGTTGCACAGCTGAAGATTTGTAAATTTTCACAAGCGAACAGTTATGGTACAGTACGTTTCTGGTACATAGTAGTGATTTACTTCCTCCTAATAAGACAGTTCGCTGGACCGACTAGACTGATGATGGTTTCGTCTCTCAAAGTCAGTTCGGTTCTTGTTGAATTGATAAATAAGATAGTTAAAATCGTCACGCTCCTCCTCTAGTGAACATTGGTGTAAAAAATAACACTGAAAACTAGAACGACGGTGTCTGAATGCTGATACCCGGGCAGTTAAATGCTTTATTCGAGGAAAGAGTGCGCGTAATGCTTAATCTATAATACAGGGTGACTCATGACCCGGTTCAGTGCTCCAGCAGTAACGTTTCTGACTAACGTTCCTGAGTGGCGAAAAAAAAAAATATTGACGCAGTAAGGTCACACGCCCAAATCCATGCGGTATCGGTACCATTAGATGTTCTATCTGGATCGCTGTTCTATCAGGAATATACCAATTCATACAGTCCATCTAATTTTAGTGTGAAGTAGAGCCGCTTCAAAGCAGTTAGCTATCGTAAGCATACGCCCAAATTGAATATCGGTCCTCGGAGTAATTTCTTGTGTCATTTTATAGTGGCCATATCCATTATAGGGCGAATTTCTTAAAAGATACAGGATTATTAGTAGATATAGAAAAAGGTCGTATAATATATAGACCCAGTAACTTCTTTGTTTATCGTTGGCTCGCGCAAGTACCATCATTATCATTGGTTAATAAATCCGCTGGAAACACTACTATATTGGAACTATTGAAAAAATTCACAGATTTCACCAGAGAAACCTTAAATTCCACACTTATTAAACATAAAGTTACACCTTTTATTGAAACCAGCCTCGATTAGATCCAGATAAATTAAACACCGCTTTGAAGCATTTCGAACATATAAAGTCGCACGAGATATGTAGACGCATAGCAAGATTCCGTGAGCTCGTCCATTACTGGTAGTGTGGTGTTTACTGCGCATTAAATCACACCACAGTTCCCGACTGTTATCCAGTACCACAGTATTCTCACAGTGGATTTGGTTTGAGCCTACCATTAGATCCCTATAGATCGTAAGGGCATAAAATAGCTAACGGCCAAACAAGCGGCATCGAAAGCTTTTTGGATTCTTCGAGTTCTGTAGAATGACGTTTCTCCTTCGAAATGCAAGCCAAGTAATTTTAGAGGCAATTGCATACAGTGTCACAAAGGTAATCTTTTGTTTTGTGTGCTTACATATATGACATATTAATTGCGTCCAGTTCATGGGACGATAGCTGAATGGTCTACATTCGATGAGTGTAAAAAGAAATTGTGTAACGTAAAATTATTAGCTCTCCCTTTAATATGAGCTCGCGTATCCGTTACGGTCGACGCTTCAGACGTAGCTGTATAGGAGCAGTAATCCAGAAATATTAGTATGTGGACAATTCTTGGCACTCACTATAGATTTTTATACGGTGAGACTTACTGAGACACAACGGAAATATAGCGCATGTGATAGAGTACTGCTACCTGCTTATCTATACCTATTAAATATTTTAGATTGTTTTTTAGATGATAACAATTTCACATTGTTTACTGACAACAAACTGTTAGTTTTCGCATTCAAACAGAATTTAGTCTAGGCCTCATCGAGACAAAGGCGTGGATTGGATTTAGTAGGATTATTTACAACGGATTTATAACACGAGTCTTGTATTAATAACGTGAATTCAGATACGCTATCTAGAATCGAACAGATTGATATTCACGAAAGCATCGATTATGTCATGATACTGGATGCTCAAGTAAAGGATGAGGAGTTATTAAGAATAGAACAAAACAAAGAGACTAAAAGTTGTTATTGCATGATATGTGGATAGATAAGCACGTTTGAGTCGAAGCCGTATACCGGTACTGGATATACCGCAATCATTGTAGTGTTTTCAGATTGGATTGTACGCGTGGCAGCATCTTTTAAAAAGTCTAAAAGTTTAAAATACTAGCCACCATATGCCATGACAGTCACTCGGTATTACAAAGAAAACAGAAAAAGAACGAAATAAAATAATAGAGTACTAACAGCATTAGTACTTTATTATTTTATTCCAGGTTCCGACTGATGAGGCAGATATCGACTAACGGCCATATGCACCCCGTTCGCTTTGGTTGAGTTCTGTCGTATGACATTTGGCTTGCGAAATGTGGCTCAAACATTCCAGCGGCTCATTTATTCGATTTTGCGTGACGTAAAATTTGCTTTCCCATATATCGACGATGTTTTAGTTGCATCGGCCAATATCGACCAATACATAGAGCACCTGAAAATAATATAAGAAAACAGTACACGGCAGAAGGTTGGCGACCGCTGAAGCACTTTAAACATTTCGTCGACGACCGGGAATTTATACCGACCACAAACCCCTCACGTATGCTATACATCAAAACTTAGAGAAAGCTTTGCCCCGTCAGCATAGGCATCTTGACCTGGTGACTCAATATACAATCGACATTCAGCACGCCCCGGTAAGGATAACGTTGTGGCTGATGCCCTTTCTCGGGTCGGATGAACAATCTAATGACGGCGAGCTAAAAATGTTATTGGAGAACAATGCCAGTCTTAAATTTGACAAAATGCCAGCTTTCGGAACAGACAAACTTTTATACACGAAGCATGCTCAATATCCGTGTGGCAATTACCCTGTCGTTAGTAATCGATTTTTTGAAACCATATTGACATAATAGGCCCTTTACAGCCATCCGAAAATTTTAATTATTGTTTGACGATGATTGATCGTTTCACGCCTATGGTGGATCCGAAATAGTCGCAGATCCCCTAGTAAAAACATCGTAAAATGATGTCGTAAAAAAATCAGCGTGTAACACTGTTGATCTAAATAGAAATTTCATATATTTTCAAAATGTTCGCAGCATTGCCTTAAAATCTGCTGAGTTTTATCGCTTTGTCATCGCTTCTATGTATCCAGTATATGTAATTGTGGAAACCAATTTAAATCCTGATATATATTGTTCTGAGTATTTTCAGGCAGACTACATTGTTTACAGGTGTGCTCGGTCACTACTAAATAGTGTCAAAAAAAGTGGGGGAGGTTACTGATCCCTGTTATTGACACTGATCCAACAATAGAACTTAAATGTGTAAAGGTGAATTTATTCATGAAATTGTTTTACATTATTGGCTTATACATGCCAACGAGGTCGTCACCTGACGTTTATGCGACATATACAAACTGTTTGTATAATAAGATTTCCAAGCTAAGTTGAGCAATGGCAACGTGCTGATACTTGGTAATTTCAACTTACCAAAGGCTAAAAGGCTCGGGTGCAGATAAATAACATTCCCAACTATAATGAAACATTTCTGGATTTATTTTTCGCAAATTCAGCTAATCTATTTATGATAAATGTGGCACCAATTCCATACATCATCAACATCAGAGTTTTTGATGTCTAATTCCAATAAAAACCCTAAATTTTTTCGGTTGACTGGGATTCGTGTTTTGCGTTAGTGGACATATTAACCGCGCAAATATTCTATGACATTTTATTCATTGGATTCGACAGGTTTGCCGCAATTTCGATTAAAAAGGTTAATCTTAACAATCATCCATCGTTTAACTAATAAATCTTCGAAACCGTAAAAAAAAATTATATCGAAGGTGGAAGTTCTCCAAGAGTGCTGTCGACAGGTTATCATTTTTAGATTTATCGAAACAGTTTGATAGTTTACATTGTAATGTATACAAGAATTTTATTGCCAAGGTTCAAAATAATATGGTTTCAATTACAAAATCTTTCTGGAATTTCGTTGACTCCACAAGAAAAACTTTTGGGTTTCCGTCAGCAATGTCGTTCAATGATATAACTGGAAATAATTCTGATGATATTGCAAACTTATTTGCTTCGTTTTTTCCAAAATGTTTATAAACCAACTGATATTGTTGAATGTGAAACTGATGAAGGTAGTTGTGCCAACACTTGCTTGTATACCCGTCATAAATGTATCTCCTATGATGATATCATTAAATCTCTCCACCTTTTTTAAAAATGGATGTGGTCCAGATGGTATTTCTTCAAATTTTCTTAAACAATTCTGTAACGAAATGGCTTAGCCTTTGCCAATTTTACTTAATAGTTCATTTTTGACAGGTGTTTTTCCGGTTGTATGAAAATCGTCTCATATATGCGCCTACATAATATGCGTCTCATAGATGCGGTTAATGTTTGGTGTCAGAACAATTTGTTATATTTAAATGTAACAAAGTTCAAAATGATGACTTTGATATGTTTCGCATATTTCTTATGATTATAATATTACTAATAAAAATTAGACTAGTCTTGGTCTGTGCTAAAACCAACTCTATGTTAGCAATCCTAGAGTTAGTATCCTAGAGCTTTTATTTGCCTGTATCAATCTTTTGTTCGCTCACAGGTCACAGCTTGAATATAAGCATCATACGTATGGTCTCCCCGTTATAAAGATAACATAATTAGAGTTGAATCAGTACAAAAATTTTTTCTAATCTATTATGCAAGGAAAACAGGTGTCGATTACTGTTGGGGGAAAATATTAGTAATCTACCTTCGTATGTTAAACGATATAAATCCTTGGAAATTATTCCTCTTGAAATTCGTCGTCAGCACGCTGGAGATATTTTTACTTCCAATTTACTTAATGGGCAATTATGACGCAGTCCAATCATCAATTAATATTTATATTTGTCAGTTTGTCTTGCTTTTGTAACAATTTCTCGCGGGTATGCTCAAAAATAATCTTAATGCTCTACCAATATTTGCAAGTAAAAAATAAAATTACCAATTTCCTTTGATAAAAGTTTATTTTTTCATTTGAAGGTGTTCGCCAAAATGTAAACGTTCGTCATCGAAGTTATTTTCGGTATTTTCTTTTAAATGGCTTAATAAGGTAGCAGGGATTAATATCGTCAAAAAATAGAGTTGAACTCGAAAAAATTTCCAAAAATATGGAATTTAACTCGGAAATTCGAATTTTGAGGTTCCGCCTCTTGTTCTGTGGTTTATTGTTTTTTAATGATGTAAGAGTTGGATTTGCAATATCAGAATTTGTATTTATGATGTTAGAATTCTAGATATTATGCTAGAATTCGATATATGTATCATGCCAGAAATCGACATGTCACATATTCGAGATATTATGCCAGAATCCAATAAATTATACCATTCGTTATACTTCATGTCAGATATTAAAATTCGATATATCATGAAATCAAGCCAGAATTCGATATGTTGTGCGGGATTTGAATGTATGATGTCAGAATTGATATAGGTATCACGTCTGAGTTTGACACATCATGTCAGAATTTACATTTGTTTTGGCGGAATTTATGTATTAAATGTGTCAATCATGGTATAGTTCAATATGTCAAGTCGGGATTTGAATTTATGATTCAGAATTAGATATATCATGCCAAAACTTGGTATATCATATCAGAATTCGCATTTATGAATGTTATTTCAGAATTCGATATATCAAGCTAGAATTAGATTTGTCCTGTCAAAATTAGAGTTAATGCTTTCGATGTGTCTGAAAGCATAATTTCATTTTTTGGTGTCAGAATTCTATATATCAGAATTCAACATACGATGTTAAAATTCGATAAGACATGTCAGAGTATGTATTTATAAGTCAGAATTATTTATCATACTGTAAGCAGGCACAAACCGAATAATCGCGAATTCTAGATTATTAAAGGATTTTTGCCTGTCTTTGAATTTGAAAGGTTGTCACAATTTGATAAATCTGTCATGAAGCCTTCAGAATTCCGTAAATCATCTCAAAATTCGATATGTTATCTCAGAATTCGACAGGTTTCGTTTATATAGTGTAATTTACTCGCCCAACCATGTCCAGGTCTATAGGTAAACCCGGCCCTGTATGATGTACTTGGCAAAAATAGGGAAAGATCTTCTTCCTGTTGGAAGGACCACGCTGGTATGGTCCTAAAATCATTTTATTCGCAATTTATCGAGAAGGCAAAAGCTTAAATTGTTCACGTAGAACTTCGCAAGTTAAATTATTCCTTAGTCGAATTATTTAAAGTAAAATTCGCTCGCAGTTCAAATGTCTACAGCCAAATTGCGTTTAATTGAATTGTGCCAGTTGAATCGCTCGGTTATGGTTTTTATATGTACAAACGCATTACAATTTTTTTGTAATATTCAAAAAAATAGTATAAGGTAGGATTATCCAAATAATCTTCTAAACTTAAAATTGAAAACCTGCTCTGGTTTTATAACGATAGTTTGCCATAGTTATTTGAAAAAATTTACGATATTGGTTTAATAATTTCCGGCCCGTCAATAACATCAACATATTAAAATTCATTAATGTGTGTCAGTCCCACAAATTAGTTCGTATAATGATTCCATTATAGTTACAAAATATATCGAAGAGAGTCTACACACACATTACTTATCATAAATTTAAATGTATCATATTCGATTTCCATGTTCATCAACCTACATGTCACTAATAATAAAATCGCATGTAGATAAACCGCTCACCCACACACACATACGTTTAATTTTATATACATAGACATTATACTAGTAAGGAAAATATCAGATTAACCCTCATTTTAAAATTCAAATTTTAAAGTACATTAAAATTTACCACCCAACTTTTGTCCGCTTTTACATATAAAATTTATATACTCCAATCGTTACCATCCGAGCACCCATCCACGTATTTTTTCGTTAATGTATGTATTTCTTGAAGTGAAAACGAAAGTTTTAAAGCCAATGTTTATTATACCAACACACAACATATTTATGCTAAATCATATCGAATAATTTTGTATGCGTGATCATCACTTGAATTATGCACGCATGCTAAACATATATGCATACACACATAGGACTAAGAAGTTTAATTTTTAATGCGGATTTTGCTATTTAGTTTATAGGATGTCTTACTATCGTTGAAGTTTATAGATGTCATTCGCACAATGCTAACAATAATTATCTATTTCATGTTGTTATGTGGTATATAGCGTATAGGAAAAATACAAATTTTTGTAAAATATTCATGCCAAAATAATATATGTGGCGTGGAGTTGAGGTTATCATATAGATGGGTATTTTAATTTTTATGCTTTCATTGTTGTATATTTGTATGTACACGAAATGTATTTCTAATTTTTGCATATACCATATATGTACACAAAGTATGTACTTTGAAATGGAAAGTGAATATATGAAATAAATACACCAAGCACTTTAAAATACCTTGTTTATAAAAAACAGGATCCCTATTTTTCCCCGGTTTATTTGTATGTATAGCATATGATGTACATACTAGAATAATGGACGCGGTTTTTTTTACATTATTTGCACACACTGATGAGAAACAATGTTTTATGCGCACATAATAAAATAATAAAACTTGCTACCCCAAAGTGTATATACGATTTGATTTTAGCATGAATATCGCAGAATTTTACCGTAACGTATTTATATTGGCACGATAGATAAAACATAATATTTATTTGCAAACATTTTGTTTAACACAATTATTTATTCGAACATCCAATTATATAGTTTCATTTAGGGTGAAATACAAACTGGACAGGTATGTACAATATATATACACGAATTTAAAGGAGATCAAGTAAATCAAACAAAAAGAAAAACAAGTTTGAGGGTCGATGTTTTATATTTTATTCATTAATCTAAATTTTCCAACTCTAATTGAATATTTTTGTGTGATTTTATGTTCTACCCTCGGACAACGATTTTATTTGCATTCTGAAATCTAAAAATGCCAAGAATGAACCGATTTCCTGGTGGTCTTTATAGCATGTAAAAAGTGGAATACTTTGCTGTTCTGCCCAACAAGTGTTCAAGTGAACAAATTTATTCTTTCATTGATATCACGTTCAGCTTCTTATTTGTGAAACAAAACTGTTACCTGTTATATGTTAAATTTTTCTTTTGACCTGCACTTCCATCTGACTTGAGGCGTATCCTTTCATAATTTAAAAAGTCCATTGCGCATATTGCGATATCGAAATATTCATTTCACTAAATTTAATTCAACCTAATTGTAACAAAAATAAATTTAATTTCATTAAATTCGGTGAAACCGAAAACCCAATTTACTTCACGATTACATAAATCACTCTTAAATAAATTAAATTTAAATCGACATCTAAATTAAAATGTCAGCAAATTAATCATTAACTAAATAATCTTAAATTCGACATGCATAACAAATTTTAATTCTAAATAATGAATATTAAAATTAGCACAAATATATGATTTGGCTAATAAACTTTATTTTAATTTTAAACGCACAATCTGCTAAACAAAATTCCCGCTAGAAGAAGATATATATACAATTTAAATTCAGAATCATTTAGATTTAGATTCAGCCAACAATGTTATGACAAACTATTTGAATCCAAAAACTCTTCACCTTAGACGATTAAAAAAATTAATTTTAACAGGAGTTTTTAAAAAATATGCCTGATGATGAGCAGTATACTGCTCAAAACTAGTAGGTTAATAAAAAATATAAAAAGTTTTAGTATATCTCAAATAAAGAAAGACAAAACTGTTGAAAAATTTTAAATTTTTTTTTGAAATTTAAAAAATTAAATTCTAAATTTTAAATCTCAAATTCAAATTTCCAAATTTCCAAATTTCAAACTCCAAATCCCAAATTTCAAATTCCAAACCTCAAATTTCAAATTCCAATTCCAAATTTCAAATTCCAAATTTCAAATTCCAAATCCCAAATTTTATATTCCAAATTCCAAATTTCAAATTTCAAATTCCAAATTCCAAATTTCAAACTTCAAACTTCAAACTCCAAATTTTTAAATTTCAAATCCCACATTCAAATTTCAAATTTCTGATCACAAATTCCAAATCCCAAATTCCAAAATCAAAAATTTCATATTCCAAATTTAAAATTTAAAATTTCAAATTTTAAATTTCAAATTTCAAATTCCAAGCTTCAAATTCCAGACTTAAAATTCCAAAATTTCAAATTCCATATTTCAAATACCAAATTTTAAGTTTTAATTTTAGATTTTAAATTTCAAATTTAATTCTAAAATCCAAACTTGAAATTTCAAATTCTAAATTTCAACTTCCAAATCCCAAATTTCAAATTTTAAATTCTAAATTCCAACTTTCAAACTTCAAACTCTAAATTTCAAATCACAAAGTCAAATTGCAAATTTCATATCTAAAATCAAGGGTTGGTATGTTTTAAACACTTTGTTTAACACTTTGTAAAACAGTGTTTAAAACATCTTATTTTTTTCTTTTAAACAGTTGATTTAAACAAAAATTGAATTTTTAAGGAAATTTCATAAATAGGTATTAGATTTCTGAAATTTATCGCAAAATGAAACTCATTAAGGCAGCTCACCGATTTTGAATGATGACTGTCGATGCAATCGCTTTATCCAAATATTATTTCGAGTAATAATTTGGATTTGCTTGGACCGCTGCATACTGACTGCTATATCGTCATCAGCTGGCACAGAAATGATTTTTTCTAAATTTGGATTAACGCACACTGCTTTAAAATACAAACTAGGAATAAGGTGGCTAAATTGGTTTTCGTTTCACAGCAATTATCTAAAATAGGTGTATAGGTTCCTGTAGAATTTAAATATTTTTGATTTTGTTGTATAATTTTTTATTTCTATTGTTTAAAACAAAAGAAACAGTTTAAAACAAAAAAAACGTTTTTTTTGTATTTTTTATTTAAAACATGTTTTTTATCAACCCTGAATTCCAAATCACAAATTCCAAAACCAAAAATTTCATTTTCCAAATTTATATTTTTAAATTTAAATTCCAAATTTCAAATTCCAAATTTGAAACTCCAAACTTCAAATTTCATACTTCAAATTCCAAATTTCAAATTCCACATTTCAAATACCAAATATTAAGTTTTAATTTTAGATTTCAAATTTCAAACTTCAAATTCCAAATTAGAAATTCTAAATTCTAAATTTCAACTTCTAAATCCCAAATTTCAAATTCCAAACTCCAAACTTCAAATTTCAGACTTCAAATTTCAAATTCCAAATTTCAAATTTCATATTTCAAATACCAAATTTTAAGTTTTAATTTTAGATTTTAAATTTCAAATTCCAAATTTCAAATCCCAACTTTCAAACTTCAAACTCTAAATCTCAAATTTCAAATCCCATATTCCAAAGTTTAAATTTCATATCCAAAATTCCAAATTTCAAATTCCAAATTCAAAATTTTAAATACAAAATTTTAAGTTTTAATTTTAAATTCCAAACTTCAAATTCCATATTCCAAATTTCAAACTTCAAACTCCAAATTTTCAAATTTCAAATCCCATATTCAAATTGCAAATTTCAAATCTAAAATTCCAAATCACAAATTTCAAAACCAAAAATTTCATCTTCCAAATTTAAAATTTTAAATTTCAAAATTTAAATTCCAAATTTCCAATTTCAGACTTCAAATTCCAAATTTCAAATTCCACATTTCAAATACCAAATTTTAGTATTAATTTTAGGTTTTAAATTTCAAATTCCAAATTTCAACTTCTAAATCCCAAATTTCAAATTAAAAACTCGTAATTTCAAATTTTAAATTCCAAATTTCAAACTTCAAACTCCAAATTTTTAAATTTTAAATCCAACATTCAAATTGCAAATTTCATATCAAGAATTTCAATACATGAAATTTTTGATGCTTTAAATTTAAAATTTTAAATCCCAAATTTCAAATTCTAAATTTTAAATTCCAAACTTCAAATTCCGAACTTCAACTTTCAAATTCCAAATTTCAAATTCAAAATTCAAATTCCAAATTAAAATTCCAAATTTTAAATCTTCAATTTTAAATTTTAAATTCAAAATTTCAAATTCCAAATTTCATATTCCAAATCCCAAATTTCAAATTCCAAATTTTAAATTCCAAATTTCAAATTTTCAATTCTAAATTCCAACTTTCAAACTTCAAACTCTAAATCTCAAATTTCAAATCCCATATTCCAAAGTTTAAATTTCATATCCAAAATTCCAAATTTCAAATTCAAAATTCAAAATTTTAAATACAAAATTTTAAGTTTTAGTTTTAAATTCCAAATTTCAAATTCCATATTCCAAATTTCAAACTTTAAACTCCAAATTTTCAAATTTCAAATCCCATATTCAAATTGCAAATTTCATATCGAAAATTCCAAATCACAAATTCCAAAACCAAAAATTTCATCTTCCAAATTTAAAATTTTAAATTTCAAAATTTAAATTTCAAATTTCCAATTTCAGACTGTAAATTCCAAATTTTTAATTCCACATTTCAAATACCAAATTTTAAGTATTAATTTTAGGTTTTAAATTTCAAATTCCAAACTTGAAATTCCAAATTCTAAATTTCAACTTCTAAATCCCAAATTTCAAATTAAAAACTCGAAATTTCAAATTTTAAATTCCAAATTTCAAACTTCAAACTCCAAATTTTTAAATTTTAAATCCAACATTCAAATTGCAAATTTCATATCCAGAATTCCAATACATGAAATTTTTGATGATTAAAATTTAAAATTTTAAATCCCAAATTTCAAATTCAAAATTCAAATTCCAAATTAAAATTCCAAATTTTAAATCTTCAATTTCAAATTTTAAATTCAAATTCCAAATTTCAAATACCAAATTTTAAGTTTTAATTTTAAATTTCAAATAAAAAATTCCAAATTTCATATTCCAAATCCCAAATTTCAAATTCCAAATTTTAAATTCCAACTTTCAAATTTTAAATTCTAAATTCCAAATTCCAATTTTCAAACTTCAAACTCTAAATTTCAAATCTAAAATCCCTTATTCTAAATTTTAAATTTCATATCCAAAATTCCAAATTTCAAAATCCAAATTCAACATTTTAAATACCATATTTTAAGTTTTAATTTTAAATTCCAAATTTCAAATTCCAAATTTCTAACTTCAAACTACAAATTTTCAAATTTCAAATCCTATGTTTAAATTGCAAATTTCATATCCAAAATTCCAAAACCAAAAACTTCCAAATTTCAAATTTTAAATTTCTAGTTCCAAACTTCAAATTTCAGACTTCAAATTTCAAATTTCAAATTCCACATTTCAAATACCAAATTTTAAGTTTTAAATTTCAAATAAGAAACTCCAATCTTAAAATTCCAAATTCTAAATTTTAACTTTCAAATCCCAAATTTCAAATTGCAAATTTCAAATTTTAAATGTCAAATGCCAAATTTAAAATTTCAAACTCCAAATTTTTAAATTTCAAAGCTAATTGCAAATTTCATATCGAGAATTCAAATTCCAAAACCAAAAATTTCATGTTCCAAACTTAAAATTTCAAATTTTAAATTTTAAATTCCAAATTTCAAATTCTAAATTTTAAATTAAAAGCTTCAAATTCCGAACTTTAACTTTCAAATTCCAAATTCAAATTCCAAATTAAAATTTAAAATCTTAAATCTTAAATTTCAAATTCCAAATTTCAAATACCAAATTTTAGGTTTTAATTTTAAATATCAAATTTCAAATCAAAAATAACAAATTTCATATTCCAAATCCCAAATTTCAAATTCGAAATTTCAAATTCCAAATTCCAAATTTTAAATCTTAAATCTTAAATCTTAAATCTTAAATCTTAAATCTTAAATCTTAAATCTTAAATCTTAAATCTTAAATCTTAAATCTTAAATCTTAAATCTTAAATCTTAAATCTTAAATCTTAAATCTTAAATCTTAAATCTTAAATCTTAAATCTTAAATCTTAAATCTTAAATCTTAAATCTTAAATCTTAAATCTTAAATCTTAAATCTTAAATCTTAAATCTTAAATCTTAAATCTTAAATCTTAAATCTTAAATCTTAAATCTTAAATCTTAAATCTTAAATCTTAAATCTTAAATCTTAAATTTTAAATTTTAAATTTTAAATTTCTAATTTCTAATTTCCAATTCTAAATTTCAAACTTCAAATTTCAAATTTCAAATTCCAAATCCCAAATCCCAAATCCCAAATTTCAAATTTCAAATTCCAAATTCCAAATTTCAAATTTTAAATTTCTAATTTCTAATTTCCAATTCTAAATTTCAAACTTCAAATTTCAAATTTCAAATTCCAAATCCCAAATCCCAAATTTCAAATTTCAAATTCCAAATTCCAAATTTCAAATTTCAAACTTCAAACAATAAATTTCAAATTTAAAATCCCACATTCCAAATTTCAAATTCCAAATTTTAGATTTCAATTTCAAAATTCGTAATTTTAAAACTTAAATCTTAAATTTCAAATTTCAAATTCCAAACTTCAAATTCCAAATTTCAAATTCTAAATTTCAAATTCCAAATCCCAAATTTTTAATTCCAAATTTCAAATTCCAAATTACAATTTTCAAACTCCAACCCTAAATTTCAAATCCCACATTCCAAATTTTAAATTTCAAATTCCAAATTTCAAATACCAAATTCCAAATTCCAAACTCCAAATTCCAAACTTCAAACTCCAAATTTCAAATCCCAAAATTCAAATTTTATATTCTGGCATTTATCAAATTTTTTTTAAATTCACGTCCAAACACACTTTTACTTATGGTTGAGACTGTTTCGTAGGCGTACCTATCTAATTCAACTTCATAGCACTTACAAACATTTGGATTGAGGAGAAACAATAAAAAACATGATCGTGCTCGTTGCCCTTTTACAGCGGGAAAAAACGAACAAACTATGCACACAAAATACGACGTTTAGGTACAATACAAAACCAACGAAAATTCTTCCTATGAAGAACGAGCAATACATCCAAAATACTAACAAGATTCTTCAACAATATAATAGTAAATATTTATACACATCCAACTCATCATATACATATGTATAATAAGTATACTATTCCTTATCCACATGTAAAACAAATCGAACGAGTTGCCAGATGTGTCAACTGAAGTTTGCGGTGCGCCGATAATGGCTATTTGGACACGGTCAATAATTATTTGTAGGAAATCTTATGTGCTTTGGCACCAAATAATTGTTTATTAGGCAAGTTACATTTTTTATACACCTGGACATTATTAGGTTGTGATAGGCCGAGTAATTTCTGGAATACACTATCGGGAAATTCGAAGGGATTCCGTTTATTCTTAAGTCCTTCAATCTCATTTTTAGTTTTCGTCTAAGAAAATTATCTAATTAATTTTTGTTAAATAATTAATAAATTTACTTACGTATCTAGTCACTTTTGGTGGTTTCTTTCACATCGCATCAAATTAAAATCCTTTTCTTGAAATTAACTTTTTAAATCCAACAAAAATTATTTCTTAAAATTCACAATTTAAGTCTTCTATTTTTAGTAAAATTCTTCTAAGCCAAAAAATAAAAAAATAAAACTTTTTTTTTTAATTGAATAGCAACTCTTCTATTTTGTAATAATATAATTTTCATACAAAATTAAAGAAGAAAAGAAGATGAACATGGAATCGAACTGACTTTCTTTTGTATATGAAAATTGCGTAGCTCATTGTTCAATACACAGTTGTGGGTGTCCTACACATAATCTAAAACAGCTCCATTAAGCATATCTCTGTATAAAGTTTCAAAAGATTCTACAACTTTGTGCGGTGGAACAAAAGCCAAAGCCAACATAATTTTTTTATGTATTGTAAATAGTTAAAATATTTTGGAAACAGCCAACAACCCATCCATAAACCACTCATATGAATCTTTCAAAAATCTCTAAATTTAGATCAATGGAAAAAACTAAAATGCTATCTTTAACAATGTCAATCACTGTGAGCAAGCTCAAGATTTCCTGAAGCAACTTTTAATAGAAGAGGAAGAAGACGTGGTCATGGTCTCAGAACACTTCAACACAGTGGCTTGCAGAAATCCCTTTTTTAATTTATAATCAAAGAAAGGTGAATGGTCTATTTTGGAAACCTCTATAATTTTACGTCGCCAACGTAATTTGACAGTATTGTGCATATTTTCACATGGTTACCCAGTGTCGCTTATACTAAACATTTTTTGTAAGCCGTCTGCAATCAATTTTCTCAATAACGTATGTGTATTTTATAGGAGACCCAACTTTATTTCAAAACACATTAACATAAAGCAGCCGTAAATTTTTTTAATTACTCGACTTTTTGTAAAAAGTGTGTTTCCCATTCAAAATGTATATACAAGATTATACCGACATATGCGACCCGTGCGGAATATTTATTATTACATCCTAAAAAATAATTGAAATTAAATAACTAAAAAGGTTTAAAGGACAATAAATTGTATTCCAATTTGCATAATTTGAACCTATTTTAGCAATTTAGATGCTGTAATAAAATTCATCTGTGGCTAAGTATGCGTTTATGACTAAGAATATTATTCTGTGTGGCAGGTAGATATATCGATATAATTTTCCAAATTTTTATCTTTATATGAACATAATGGACATTTTGCTAACCCTTTATTATCTTTTAACTAATATCTTATATGTATTCCCTTGGTAATATCATCTAGACTAAGTATATAAAGGACGAACGTAATCTTAGTATTAATCAAAATGGTCCCCAACCCAAAAGCCAAGATAATAGTAATAATAATAACAGTAAAATAAACCTCGATAGAACAACTCTATTCACATAATTAAAAAAAAAACAAAAAAAAAATTTTAATTATTAAAAATTTTATTAAATTTAATTTCTCTATACAACAATAAAATAAAATTATTTTTACGTGAATAATTAAAAATAAAAAATTTTGGAAAACTCTGTGCTATTATTCTCACGCATCTGTTTCCTCGCCATCCTAATATATTATTCTTTTTGTCCATCCATTTAAAAAGGATGGCAGCTTTATATTAATAAAATATTCAATTCATACACAAAATATTCACAAATTGTTGTTGTAAGTTGAAAATATTTCATCCCTTTTTTCGGTATCCCTTTTACTGTATTACAAAAATTATCCATTCCATTGTTTGCTTTTTTTTTTGTTTTTCCACATTTTCCTAGAATCGGAAAATGTAGCGTTTTGTTTTTGTGTCACTTTATGCAGCAGTATAGAGAAAGACAAGTGGACACTTGAGTATTTAGTAAAAATTAGATTTACTGTACATAATTTGAATGCATATTATTTAGGATAATATAACGGAGAGACTTGATTTAATCCTTTAGTTTATTTGGTTTGATTTGTTGGCGTGATTTCAGATAAAATATCATTTGAAATTTTTCCGATGGCTTACAGAATACTATACAGAATTTATGTAACTGGATTAATTAAAAACTGTGTTATCTTCTTCTCGTAGAATAAACATAAATTGCGACATTCTTGTAATCCTGAGAAAGGCAACTATTATGTTACAACCGAACAACAAAAAGTATATATTGGATATTTTGCTTCATTTCCCTGATTCTTTACTTCCGGTTTTCATTTCCGGTCATCATTCTTAATTTAAAAACGGCTTAAGTGGAAATTCTTGTGTTTTACGTCAATTTTCTACTTAATGTTTGTACTCATCTGTGTAGTTCTAACACTAGAAATATCGACCGGTTCCGATTTATTGAACTCATTTTTTTTATTATTATGTAAATATTATTTTGGAAATTAAAGATGACTTTTAATATGACAACAATTAAAACTCACCATAAATTTCTGGAACAATATTTACATAATAATAAAAAAACTGAGTTCAATAAATGTGCAACCGGTCATTTTGACCGGTCGGAAATTCTAGGGTTAATTCAAGGTTCAGATTAAAAGTTTCAAATGCTAAATTCCAAATATTCAAATTACATAACAAACAAATTACAAAATACAAATTACAAATTATTATTTGAAATGAAAATGAAAATAAATAAACTGTATCTGTAATTACAAATTACAGATTACAAAATTATAAATTACAAATAACAAATTACAAATTAGAGATTAAAAATTACAAATTATAAACTACAGTTTATTACGAATTACAAATTACGAATTATAAATTACAAATTAAAAGTCACAAATTACAAATTAAAAGTCACAAATTTCAAATTACAAGTTACAAATTACTATTTGAAATGAAAATGAAAATAAATAGACTGAAACTGTAACTGTAATTACAAATTACAAAAATACAAATTACAAATTACAGATTAAAAAATTACAAATTAGGAATTTCAAATTACAAATTAAAAGTCACAAATTACAAATTACAAGTTACAAGTTACAAATTACAAATTAGTATTTGAAATGAAAATGAAAATAAATAAACTCTATCTGTAATTACAAATTACAGATTACAATATTACAGATTTCGAAATTACAAATTGCAGATTACAAAATTACAAATAACAAATTACAAATTAGAGATTAAAATTTACAAATTATAAATTACAGTTTAAAAATTACGAATTACAAATTACAAATTAAAAGTCACAAATTACAAGTTACGAATTACAAACTACAGATTACAAAATTACAAATTATAAATTACAAATTACAGATTACAAATTACAAACTACAGATTACAAAATTATAAATTATAAATTACAAATTACAGATTACAAATTTTAAATTATAAATTACAAATTACAGATTACAAAATTTCAAATTATAAATTACAATTTAAAAATTAAAAATTACGAATTACAAATTACAAATTAAAAGTCACAAATTACAAATTAAAAGTCACAAATTTAAAATTACAAAAATAAAAATAAATAACCTGAAACTGCAACTGTAATTACAAATTACAAATTACAAAATTACAAATTACTAAATATAAATTATAAATTACAAAAATTACAATTACAAATTACGGATTACAAATTATAAATTACAAATTACAGATTACAAAATATTTTGTAATTTTGTGTATTTACAAATTACAAAAAAATACAAATTACTAATTACATATTACAAAATTAAAAACTGTAAATTACAATTTAAAAATTACAAATTGAAAATTAAAAGTTAGAAATTATAAATTACCAATAACAAATTATAAATTACAAATTACAAATTATAAATTACAAATTACAAAAATTTCAATTACCAATTACAGGGTACAAATTACAGATTACAAATTATAAATTAATGGGTGTACAAATATATTTCCGACCTTTTTAGATAGGTGCCGTTCGTACCACTGCTTGCATATTATTCAATTGGGCAATACATGTTTTTTGGAGGTTAGATATCAAGCTTGAATAATTACTAGTGACATTTGTTCAAAGCGTAAACAACAATTATTTTCATGTAATTGAAAATGTCGAATTTTGTGCCAAAAAACAACATTTGCGGGAAGCTTTACTTCATTATTTTTTGTTGAAGAAAAGTGCAGCGGAAACAAATCATTTGCTTGTGGAAGTTTACGGTGAACATGCTCAATCGAATACAGCATGCAAAGAGTGGTTTCAACGATTCAAAGTTGGTGATTTTGACGTAAGAGACAAAGAACGTGAAGGCAGACCAAGAAAATTTGAAGATACAGAATTGGAAGAATTGCTTGATTTGGACGACCCTTGTCAGACTGAAAAATAATTGGCAGAAGAGTTGAATAACTCAACAATGTATACATGCAATTGGATTGGTTCAGAAGCTGGGAAATTGGGTGCCACACAAATTGAAAGAACGGGACATGGAACGTCGGAAAACCATGTGCGAATTGCTGCTTCAACGACAACAAAGGAAGGAGGTTTTGCATCGGATCATCATTGGGGATGAAAAGTGGATACATTATGATAATCCAATGCGCAAACCAGTGTGGGTCAAGCCAGTTGAACCAGGGCCATCGACGCCAAAAGCAAATATCCATGGTTTGAAGGTGATACTTTGTATTTGGTGCGATATGAAGGGTGTCGTCTATTATGAGCTGCTGAAAGAGTGTGAAACCATTACGGGACAAGTTTATCGACGACAACTGATGGTATTAAAGCAAGTTCTTGCTGCGAAACTAGGAAACTCTACCCAACCCGCCTTATTCACCAGACATTGCTTCCTCTGATTACCACTTGTTCCGGTCGATGCAATCAGCCCTGGCATAGCAGCACTTCACTTCATATGAAAACGTCAAAAAATGGGTCGATGACTGGATCGCCTCGAAACCACCAGACTTCTTCCTTCAGGGAATCCGTTTATCGCCTGAACGATGGGCGAAGGTTATAGCTTCCGAAGGAGCATACTTTGCATAAAACATTCTTTTATTTTCTACACAAACTAATGTGTTTTATTTTAGTAAAAAAGGTCGGAAATATATTTGTACACCCAACACAATTTAAACATTAAATATTACGAATTACAAATTAAAAGTAACAAATTATAAATTAAAAGTCACAAATTACAAATTACAAAATTAGAGATTACTAATTATAAATTATTAATTACAAAAATTTCAATTACAAATTACAGGTTACAAATTACAGATTACAAATTATAAATTACAATTTAAACATTTTAAATTACGAATTACAAATTAAAAGTCACAAATTACAAATTACGGATTACAAATTATAAATTATAGATTACAAAATTACAAATTATAAATTACAAATTACAAAAAATACAAATTAGAAAATACAGATTACAAAATTACAAATTGTAAATTAGAATTTAAAAATTACAAATTACAAATTAAAAATTAAAACTTAGAAATTACAAATTACCAATTACAAATTACAAATTATTATTTGAAATGAATATGAAAATAAATAAACTATAACTGTAATTACAAATTACAGATCACAAATTATAAATTACAAATTAAATATTACAAAATTACAAATTAATCAAATTTCAAATACAATTTACAGGTAACAAATTACAGACTTCAAATTACAAATTATAAATTACAATTTAAACATTAAAAATTACGAATTACAAATTAAAAGTTACAAATTTCAAATTATAAATTAAAAGTCACAAATTACAAAAATCAATTTACAAGTTACAAATTACAAAATTACCAATTACTAATTATAAATTATTAATTACAAAAATTATAATTATAAAAAACTGGTTACAAATTACAAATTACAGGTTGCAAAATTACAAACTATAAATTACAATTTAAAATTAAAAACTACGAATTACAAATTATAAATTAAAAGTCACAAATTACAAATTACAAGTTACAAAGTACAAAATTACAGATTACAAATTATAAATTATAATTTAAACATTAAAAATTACGAATTACAAATTGAAAATCAGAAATTATAAATTACAAATTACAAAATTACAAAATACTAATTATTAATTACAAAAACTTCAATTACAAATTACAGGTTACAAATTGCAGATTACAAATTACAGATTACAAATTATAAATTACAATTTAAACATTAAAAATTACGAACTACAAATTAAAAGTCACAAATTACAAATTAAAAGTCACAAATTACAAATTACAAGGTACAATTTACTTATTACAAATTATAAATTACAAATTACAGATTACAAAATTACAAATTATAAATTATAAATTACAAATTACAAAATATACAAATCACAAATTACAGATTACAAAATTACAAATTCTAAATCACAATTTAAAAATTACAAATTACGAATTACAAATTAAAAATTAAAAGTTAGAAATTACAAATTACCAATTACAAATTACAAATTATTATTTGAAATGAATATGAAAATAAATGAACTGTAACTGTAATTACAAATTACAGATAACAAATTATAAATTACAAATTACAAATTACAAAAATTTCAATTACAAATTAAAGGTTATAAATTACAGATTACAAATTATAAATTACAATTTAAACATTAAAAATTACGAATTACAAATTATAAGTCACAAATTACAAATTATAAATTAAAAGTCACAAATTACAAAAATCAAATTACAAGTTACAAATTACAAAACTACAAATTACTAATTATAAATTATTAATTACAAAAATTACAATTACAAAAAACTGATTACAAATTACAAATTACAAATTATAAATTAAAAATTACAGATCACAAAATTACAAATTATAAATTACAATTTAAAAATTAAAGATTTCGAATTACAAATTAAAAGTCATAAATTACAAAAATCAAATTACAAGGTACAAATTACAAAATTACAAATTACTAATTATAAATTATTAATTACAAAAATTACAATTACAAAAAACTGATTACAAATTACAAATTATAAATTACAAATTACAGATCACAAAATTACAAAATATAAATTACAATTTAAAAATTAAAGATTACGAATTACAAATTAAAAGTTACAAATTTCAAATTATAAATTAAATGTCACAAATTACAAAAATCAAATTACAAGTTACAAATTACAAAATTACAAATTACTAATTATAAATTATTAATTACAAAAATTACAATTACAATAAACTGATTACAAATTACAAATTATAAATTACAAATTACAGATCGCAAAATTACAAATTATAAATTACAATTTAAAAATTAAAGATTACGAATTACAAATTACAAATTAAAAGTCACAAATTACGTGTTACAAATTACAAAATTACAAATTTTAAATTACAAATAACAGATTACAAAATTACAAATTATAAATTTCAATTTAAAAATTACAAATTACAAATTAAAAGTCACAAATTACAAATTATTAATTACAAATTACCAATTACAAATTAAAAGTCACAAATTACAAATTACAAGTTACAAAAAAATTACAATTTAATGGGTGTACAAATAAGAAATAACGGACGCTGCTAGATAGGTAAGCGCACTATTAATTATATTACATTGTGCCTTTGTGGATGTGCGTGAGGCAGTTCAAAGCGTGTATTGCCATTTTGGAATATTTTTTTTTCTTGTTTGTAGCGTTTAAGAGTACAATTTTCTCTAATTTTTGGATTGATATTTTCTCGTTACACACACAATCGTTGGAAATATTTTTTCTCCCCTATAGTTTGGTGTTATTTATACATATTTCCTATATTTTTTTTGGGCAAATTGAATTTAAGTTGCCGTTGAGATTGAGAATATCGAAAATAGAATTAACTGCGAAATTTTCTCATTAATTTGGGCGAGTATCGATCGGAGTGAAGGTAACTCAGTTTTATTCAGGTATTGGAGATACTTACCACTATTTCAAATTTGATTAATTTCAAGTTCTCAACCAACATTAAAACGACATTTAGGCGTATTAGTTTTGTTTTAATTTCGATTGTGATGAACTGTTGTACATTTTGTTTTGTTTTATGATCTAATACCTGACTTAGATGGTCAGATCACAAAAGCTTACAAATAAAGTTGGACTTGACTTTATTAGATCCACTTTAAGTAGAGTGCGAATAATGTATCAACGAGTTGAAGCAAAGCAACCTTGATTATCCAAGCCATAATCTAAAAAACGAAGCTTTTTTAAGGGAATTAGAAACGACGAAAAAATCAAAATTTCCATAGTAAAACACATAAAACATATGGGAAATCACTTTTTTTCTTAAGACAAATTTGTTAATGAAAACGTTTCAAATTCTTAATTATGATTTCTGAAATATTTTCATAAATGTTTGAATTTCAACATATATAAATGTCGTTTAAATCGTTTTCATTTTCTTGTAATAATTGATTTATTTAAACCAAAATATAAAAGACCAGAATGCTGTTGTTCATAACAACAGCATTCTGGTCAAATAAAAAAGAAAAGCTTACTACAAATTGTGTGCATTAAGTCAATATACATTACATAGATGGCAGTGATGGCAGTACAAATTTTTTAAAAATCGTACCAAAAATTGCCACCTGGGGAAATTTTAAGTTCAAAAATTGGGGGAAAAGCAAAACAAATTCTCAAAATATTAAGAACGTGTGATAATTTTGTGATTAAACAATTTTTTTCGTATTTTTCTGTATAAATCTGAGACATCTAACGTACACTAGTAAAACTAAAGATAAATGTAGCAAGTATTATTTTAATTCGTCAAAGCCAACTTTGATGTATTTTTCAAAATGAAAGTTCGCAAAATATATTTTACAAATAATTTAATTTTAATATTTCTGCAATTAATATTTACTTATCATAATACCAATAAACCCTGCATGTATATTACTGCTAAAGGTATGTAGAACACTTTTGTATAAAATTTTTGTAACATTTTTGCTTTTTTCAATGAAAAACTTGAAGCTAAAAAACACCATTTTTACTATGGTTTCCTATGGAAATTAGTGAAAAGTTATACCACTAAAAAAGCTTCTAAAAAATACGTCATAATGATTATGGCTCTATACTCTAGAAGGCTCTGGTTGAAGGCATACTTGGATGTAGAGAGCGCGGTTAGATCAACGTCATCTGTTACTCATAAAGAGGATGACGACGAGTTTGATAGTAGAATAAAGATATTAAAAGAATTGGCAAGAGCACTCAAGACATACATATATCAAAAGTGAAACGAAATTGCTATTCATTATCAGGATCGGGCACGCAGAGCAAAGAAAAAGGTTAGCTAACGCAAATACGCTAGAAGCCTGAATCATCATGATGTCGAGCAATGCCGAATAGCAGAGACGCTTAAATTAATGCAACTGTGGCGAAGAAGAGCGAAAAACCCCTCATTGGCGGAAAAGGTAGAGAGGAGATGCTGGCAGAAAGAATAAAAAGGCTTAGTGTATCCAAATACCAGGCACTTTGTCACAATATTTACCAGTACATAGCAGTAACAAGAGTTCAGAGATCGGAAATGCTTTTGCAGATTCAATATTAGTATCACATACAAACCTACAACAAGTGCCAATATTTCGAACAGCCGATGCAATGAAAGCAAGAGGCATATCCCGCGGTTACAAATGAAATTTCAGATTTTTTGGGGAAGGTGAACTATCCCTGAACGATTTTTTGATGCTGGTTGACACACATACGAGCCGAAGAAAACTCGATTACGAGGTTTACAATTTACGAACCTAATTTCGATTCATACCGCTCTCAAGACTGCGGATGGTAGTCATGGCACAACACACGGCATTGAACATTCTTCGGATATCCTGTACGTGACGGGTAATATTCCATGTTAATTAATTCTTGGCGTCGATTTCTAGGATATTTTTGGGATCTGATACGCATTTAAAATATGAAAAGTAACAAACTTAGGAACGTTATCTGGTACCAGGTATTTACCCAGCATTGACCTAAGAGATGTATTCTGGTAAATTGAGGTGATGGCTGAATCGCTGAAAACTTTTCCAGTATCGTAAAATGCTTTTGGATTGTGCAACGCGAGTCAAAATCTTTGCCGTTTAATGAACAAGATTTGTCTATCTCGATACCATAATGGTGATGTCTGAAAAAGGTAGCCCAACGTCTGAGGAAAGAAAATCCCACAATTACTTTCGAAAAGTCCAAATTCTATTTGAAAGAGTTCAAATATCTTGGGTACATTCTGGACGAGCACGATCTACGAGTAGACATCGAGATGATGAACGGCATTTTGAGCTTTTCAACACCTATATACGGTTAAGGATGTACACAGATTAATAGGTGTAGCTGGATGGTTCCATCAGTGGAAACCAAATTCCAATGGCCATCTGATGCTCAGCAAGCGTTCATCAAACTTAAGTTTCTTTCCGTGTCCGCACCTATATTAGTAAATCCAGAATTCAGCATGAACTTTCCAATCCATCACAGGTGACAGGTGGTGATGGAGAGGGGACTGAGATTTAATTTATAATTTATTTCAGAGAATTAAATTCAAACTTAATTAATTTTATTGTAGTAATTTATCTTTTTTACTCTCATTTTAATAAATTATTTAATTTGTGTAATCTCCCGATAATTAATAATAATAATTTATAATAATAAATAATTAATTCAAATTAGAGTAAAAAATAATATTAAATTTGGTTACAGATGAATAGAACTGTGTGAATGTGATTCTTGGTCGTACACTCTCAATCAATCAATTATCAATCAAACAATGAATTTGGTGGTTGATAAACGGACGCTGCTAGGTAAGCACACTCGTAAGTTTGCAATACTTTGGCGTTGCGATTTGAGCTGTTGCCGAGTAGGTTGTTAAGTTGGGGATTTATTTGGTAGTTGATTTAAGCTTTGAATTGAATGCGGAGTTGGGGGTTGAGTTGAAGGTTGAGATTGAGTTATGGTTGGGTATAGAGTTGGGTTTAGTATTGAGTTCTGGTTGTGTTAGAGTTGAGAAGGATTTAAATTGAAGTTGATTTGGATTTGAATGAAGGGTTCGGTTGGGGAGTAATTAGGGACCGATTAAATCATTTAGTGGAATGTTAAATTAAGTTGAGTTCAAACCAGCATATAGCTTTCGAACCAAATTGATTTCGAAATTGAGCTAGTCGTTAAGTGTGAGACTGTGGAGTTGAGTTAAAGGTTTAAATTTGGAAAATAAGTTACGTATATGTGTTCTGAACTGTGAATTTGATTAGCTCATCCCCATTGGGCAATCAGTGGTATTATATGTGCATTATTATACACAATTATAGATCCAACTTTTTCACGACAGGTCCAACAGTTTGACGTGTTTTTTGTTTAAAGTCATGATTTTAAGGCGCATCTAGCTGCTATTTGGTTTTTGGAAGAAAACTTTGAAGTGAAAGTTAGTTATTAGTAGTTCACTCAGTAATACAAAGAATCATGGCTTCATATTTCCTAAAATAATTGAATTAACACGTTACTAATGCCAAACATAAAACATCAATGCTTTCAATTAAACGTTCGAATTGAGTTCTTAACACAGCCATAATCAGTACAAAAAATTATTTAAAATATTTATAAACCAAATGACAAAAAAGAAAGTGATGTTGATTATTGATTATGACCAAGAACATAAAACATTCGTAAATTATTTATCTGATCATAAAATCGTAATACATTTTTTTTTTTGTGAAACATATAAAATCATAAAATTGATGACCATCCGTCAAGATCAATATAAAACTTATGATAACTCAATCATTTAGGAGATATAACACATACATGCGATTTGTAATGTTACATAAAATTTTATTTTACGATTTTATTACACATCCAGATGTAATGTTAGATTTGGCAACGAACTATGTATTAAATACATAAATGTATAGTTATGTTCTTTGATGTTTTACTATGTTACATTAAAATCGTATTATAATTAAAAATCTTAAAATTGAAGTTTTAACATAATTTTGTGATAAATTCGTCACGTCTCGAGTATAGATACAGATATGTATAAGCAGCAAAATAAATTGATATTCTTCTAAAGTTGATTTTGATTAGTTTTCATCATTAAACTTTTACAAAACAAAATAAAAAAAAGTAATCAAAAATTATTAGTCATCATGAGTCACATAATAAAATTTTGAAAATGTGTAAGTTGATAAATTGTATGTTAAACAAAAACTTCAAAGTGTTTTTTTTTGGTTTTCTTATAAAATTGTAAATTACAATTTTAAAACTATTTTATATATAGTTTCCTGTATATGAGTACGTTTTAAGTATAGATACACACCTTGCTCTGTGTATATTATTGAGATGAAGGAGGATGGAGTCTCATGTCTTGAAAATAATTTTCATTTATTTTTTTAATCCTTTCTATTTGAGATTGCCTCTTTCTCATATTTTTATGAATTATAAAAAGTAAAAAAAAAAATTTTTTTATCCCATTAAATTACAAAAAAAGGAAGAAAATAATAATAATTAAAAAGATTTAGGAAGAGCAAAAGGATTCGGTAAGAATTAGAAAAACATACATTAATTTTCATCTTAAGTCTTCTTCCATAAATACAGTATGTAGTAGTTGGTGATCATATTTCTTCCCTCATTTACTTTATCAGATAATGACAATAAGAGACTATTAAGGATAATAGTACAATATTAGACGGTACAGGCTTGGCTTTTTTTTATTGCGCCGTGGCATTACCCAAAAATGTTAAGTAGTTTTTTATGTTAATATTTTTTGGGGTATAAAATGTCGCTTCTCAATAGTGTGGGGTTTTAGTTTTATGTGTTTAGAGATTAGACACAAAAAAAATAACAAAAGTTTTTTATTTTGCATTAATTACAAGATTGTAACGTAAGAGTACGTAATAAATTTTATTGGAAGACGTTTTAATAGCCGTATGTATTGTTTGATTGTATAGCCCATTGTTAGTGGATGGTTTTTCATGGTTGCAAAGTGTTCAGATAAAATAATTCGATTAAAATAAAATGTGTGCCATTAGTCGCACAGCTCTTCAAAAATGTGTAGGTATGAAGACAAAAAAAATAAAATTGAGTCCATTAGTACTCTTATGGAGATGTGTAAACTCGCGTGTGTATAGTACGTGTACAGTATAAATTGGAAAACTCAATTTTTTTGGAAATCAACTGAACTATAGCCCACAAATTCAGAGCCACAAAAATCGAAAATCTTCAAATGTCCTCCGATTTCGATGATTGATACCTCTATCAATAGGCGTTGAGACCTGTAATTGTCATACAAACGGCCATTTGGATCGTTCGAATATTTCTACACGTTTCGTGGAAAATTCAATTTTTTTGGAAATCAACTGAACTATAGCCCACAAATTCAGAGCCACAAAAATCGAAAATCTTCAAATGTCCTCCGATTTCGATGATTGATACCTCTATCAATAGGCGTTGAGACCTGTAATTGTCATACAAACGGCCATTTGGATCGTTCGAATATTTCTACACGTTTCGTGGAAAATTCAATGTTTTTGGAAATCAACTGAACTATAGCCCACAAATTCAGAGCCACAAAAATCGAAAATCTTCAAATGTCCTCCTATTTCGATGATTGATACCTCTATCAATAGGCGTTGAGACCTGTAATTGTCATACAAACGGCCATTTTGATCGTTCGAATATTTCTACACGTTCCGTGGAAAATTCAATTTTTTTGTAAATCAACTGAACTATAGCCCACAAATTCAGGGCCACAAAAATCAAAAATCTTCAAATGTCCTCCGATTTCGATGATTGATACCTCTATCAATAGGCGTTGAGACCTCTAATTGTCATACAAACGGCCATTTTGATCGTTCGAATATTTCTACACGTTTCGTGGAAAATTCAATTTTTTTGAAAATCAACTGAACTATAGCCCACAAATTCAGAGCCACAAAAATCGAAAATCTTCAAATGTCCTCCGATTTCGATGATTGATACCTCTATCAATAGGCGTTGAGACCTGTAATTGTCATACAAACGGCCATTTTGATCGTTCGAATATTCCTACACGTTCCGTAAAAAATTCAATTTTTTTGTAAATCAACTGAACTATAGCCCACAAATTCAGGGCCACAAAAATCGAAAATCCTCAAACGTCCTCCGATTTCGATGATTGATACCTCTATCAATAGGCGTTGAGACCTGTAATTGTCATACAAACGGCCATTTGGATCAGCCGAATACTTCTACACGTTCCGTAGAAAATTCAATGTTTTTGGAAATAAACTGAACTATAGCCCACAAATTCAGAGCCACAAAAATCGAAAATCTTCAAATGTCCTCCGATTTCGATGATTGATACCTCTATCAATAGGCGTTGAGACCTGTAATTGTCATACCAACGGCCATTTTGATCGTTCGAATATTTCTACACGTTCCGTAGAAAATTCAATTTTTTTGTAAATCAACTGAACTATAGCCCACAAATTCAGGGCCACAAAAATCGAAAATCCTCAAATGTCCTCCGATTTCGATGATTGATACCTCTATCAATAGGCGTTGAGACCTGTAATTGTCATACAAACGGCCATTTTGATCGTTCGAATATTTCTACACGTTCCGTAGAAAATTCAATTTTTTTGTAAATCAACTGAACTATAGCCCACAAATTCAGGGCCACAAAAATCGAAAATCCTCAAATGTCCTCCGATTTCGATGATTGATACCTATATCAATAGGCGTTGAGACCTGTAATTGTCATACAAACGGCGATTTCGATCGTTCGAATATTTCTACACGTTCCGTAGAAAATTCAGTTTTTTTGTAAATCAACTGAACTATAGCCCACAAATTCAGGGCCACAAAAATCGAAAATCCTTAAATGTCCTCCGATTTCGATGATTGATACCTCTATCAATAGGCGTTGAGACCTGTAATTGTCATACAAACGGCCATTTTGATCGTTCGAATATTTCTACACGTTCCGTAGAAAATTCAATTTTTTTGTAAATCAACTGAACTATAGCCCACAAATTCAGGGCCACAAAAATCGAAAATCCTCAAATGTCCTTCGATTTCGATGATTGATACCTCTATCAATAGGCGTTGAGACCTGTAATTGTCATACAAACGGCCATTTTGATTGTTCGAATATTTCTACACGTTCCGTAGAAAATTCAGTTTTTTTGTAAATCAACTGAACTATAGCCCACAAATTCAGGGCCACAAAAATCGAAAATCCTTAAATGTCCTCCGATTTCGATGATTGATACCTCTATCAATAGGCGTTGAGACCTGTAATTGTCATACAAACGGCCATTTTGATCGTTCGAATATTTCTACACGTTCCGTAGAAAATTCAATTTTTTTGTAAATCAACTGAACTAAAGCCCACAAATTCAGGGCCACAAAAATCGAAAATCCTTAAATGTCCTCCGATTTCGATGATTGATACCTCTATCAATAGGCGTTGAGACCTGTAATTGTCATACAAACGGCCATTTTGATCGTTCGAATATTTCTACACGTTCCGTAGAAAATTCAATTTTTTTGTAAATCAACTGAACTATAGCCCACAAATTCAGGGCCACAAAAATCGAAAATCCTCAAATGTCCTCCGATTTCGATGATTGATACCTATATCAATAGGCGTTGAGACCTGTAATTGTCATACAAACGGCGATTTCGATCGTTCGAATATTTCTACACGTTCCGTAGAAAATTCAGTTTTTTTGTAAATCAACTGAACTATAGCCCACAAATTCAGGGCCACAAAAATCGAAAATCCTCAAATGTCCTTCGATTTCGATGATTGATACCTCTATCAATAGGCGTTGAGACCTGTAATTGTCATACAAACGGCCATTTTGATTGTTCGAATATTTCTACACGTTCCGTAGAAAATTCAATTTTTTTGTAAATCAACTGAACTATAGCCCACAAATTCAGGGCCACAAAAATCGAAAATCCTCAAATGTCCTCCGATTTCGATGATTGATACCTCTATCAATAGGCGTTGAGACCTGTAATTGTCATACAAACGGCGATTTCGATCGTTCGAATATTTCTACACGTTCCGTAGAAAATTCAATTTTTTTGTAAATCAACTGAACTAAAGCCCACAAATTCAGGGCCACAAAAATCGAAAATCCTCAAATGTCCTCCGATTTCGATGATTGATACCTCTATCAATAGGCGTTGAGACCTGTAATTGTCATACAAACGGCCATTTTGATCGTTCGAATATTTCTACACGTTCCGTAGAAAATTCAATTTTTTTGTAAATCAACTGAACTATAGCCCACAAATTCAGGGCCACAAAAATCGAAAATCCTCAAATGTCCTCCGATTTCGATGATTGATACCTCTATCAATAGGCGTTGAGACCTGTAATTGTCATACAAACGGCCATTTTGATCGTTCGAATATTTCTACACGTTCCGTAGAAAATTCAATTTTTTTGTAAATCAACTGAACTATAGCCCACAAATTCAGGGCCACAAAAATCGAAAATCCTCAAATGTCCTTCGATTTCGATGATTGATACCTCTATCAATAGGCGTTGAGACCTGTAATTGTCATACAAACGGCCATTTTGATTGTTCGAATATTTCTACACGTTCCGTAGAAAATTCAATTTTTTTGTAAATCAACTGAACTATAGCCCACAAATTCAGGGCCACAAAAATCGAAAATCCTCAAATGTCCTCCGATTTCGATGATTGATACCTCTATCAATAGGCGTTGAGACCTGTAATTGTCATACAAACGGCCATTTTGATCGTTCGAATATTTCTACACGTTCCGTAGAAAATTCAATTTTTTTGTAAATCAACTGAACTATAGCCCACAAATTCAGGGCCACAAAAATAGAAAATCCTCAAATGTCCTTCGATTTCGATGATTGATACCTCTATCAATAGGCGTTGAGACCTGTAATTGTCATACAAACGGCCATTTTGATCGTTCGAATATTTTTACACGTTCCGTAGAAAATTCAATTTTTTTGTAAATCAACTGAACTATAGCCACAAATTCAGGGCCACAAAAATCGAAAATCCTCAAATGTCCTCCGATTTCGATGATTGATACCTCTATCAATAGGCGTTGAGACCTGTAATTGTCATACAAACGGCGATTTCGATCGTTCGAATATTTCTACACGTTCCGTAGAAAATTCAATTGTTTTGTAAATCAACTGAACTATAGCCCACAAATTCAGGGCCACAAAAATCGAAAATCCTCAAATGTCCTCCGATTTCGATGATTGATACCTCTATCAATAGGCGTTGAGACCTGTAATTGTCATACAAACGGCCATTTTGATCGTTCGAATATTTCTACACGTTCCGTAGAAAATTCAATTTTTTTGTAAATCAACTGAACTATAGCCCACAAATTCAGGGCCACAAAAATCGAAAATCCTCAAATGTCCTTCGATTTCGATGATTGATACCTCTATCAATAGGCGTTGAGACCTGTAATTGTCATACAAACGGCCATTTTGATCGTTCGAATATTTCTACACGTTCCGTAGAAAATTCAATTTTTTTGTAAATCAACTGAACTATAGCCCACAAATTCAGGGCCACAAAAATCGAAAATCCTCAAATGTCCTCCGATTTCGATGATTGATACCTCTATCAATAGGCGTTGAGACCTGTAATTGTCATACAAACGGCCATTTTGATCGTTCGAATATTTCTACACGTTCCGTAGAAAATTCAATTTTTTTGTAAATCAACTGAACTATAGCCCACAAATTCAGGGCCACAAAAATCGAAAATCCTCAAATGTCCTCCGATTTCGATGATTGATACCTCTATCAATAGGCGTTGAGACCTGTAATTGTCATACAAACGGCCATTTTGATCGTTCGAATATTTCTACACGTTCCGTAGAAAATTCAATTTTTTTGTAAATCAACTGAACTATAGCCCACAAATTCAGGGCCACAAAAATCGAAAATCCTCAAATGTCCTCCGATTTCGATGATTGATACCTCTATCAATAGGCGTTGAGACCTGTAATTGTCATACAAACGGCCATTTTGATCGTTCGAATATTTCTACACGTTCCCTAGAAAATTCAATTTTTTTGTAAATCAACTGAACTATAGCCCACAAATTCAGGGCCACAAAAATCGAAAATCCTTAAATGTCCTCCGATTTCGATGATAGATACCTCTATCAATAGGCGTTGAGACCTGTAATTGTCATACAAACGGCCATTTTGATCGTTCGAATATTTCTACACGTTCCGTAGAAAATTCAATTTTTTTGTAAATCAACTGAACTATAGCCCACCAATTCAGGGCCACAAAAATCGAAAATCATCAAATGTCCTCCGATTTCGATGATTTCTACACGTTCCGTAGAAAATTCAATTTTTTTGTAAATCAACTGAACTATAGCCCACAAATTCAGGGCCACAAAAATCGAAAATCCTCAAATGTCCTCCGATTTCGATGATTGATACCTCTATCAATAGGCGTTGAGACCTGTAATTGTCATACAAACGGCGATTTCGATCGTTCGAATATTTCTACACGTTCCGTAGAAAATTCAATTTTTTTGTAAATCAACTGAACTATAGCCCACAAATTCAGGGCCACAAAAATCGAAAATCCTTAAATGTCCTCCGATTTCGATGATTGATACCTCTATCAATAGGCGTTGAGACCTGTAATTGTCATACAAACGGTCATTTTGATCGTTCGAATATTTCTACACGTTCCGTAGAAAATTCAATTTTTTTGTAAATCAACTGAACTATAGCCCACAAATTCAGGGCCACAAAAATCGAAAATCCTCAAATGTCCTCCGATTTCGATGATTGATACCTCTATCAATAGGCGTTGAGACCTGTAATTGTCATACAAACGGCCATTTTGATCGTCCGAATATTTCTACACGTTCCGTAGAAAATTCAATTTTTTGTAAATCAACTGAACTATAGCCCACAAATTCAGGGCCACAAAAATCGAAAATCCTCAAATGTCCTCCGATTTCGATGATTGATACCTCTATCAATAGGCGTTGAGACCTGTAATTGTCATACAAACGGCCATTTTGATCGTTCGAATATTTCTACACGTTCCGTAGAAAATTCAATTTTTTTGTAAATCAACTGAACTAAAGCCCACAAATTCAGGGCCACAAAAATCGAAAATCCTCAAATGTCCTCCGATTTCGATGATTGATACCTCTATCAATAGGCGTTGAGACCTGTAATTGTCATACAAACGGCCATTTTTGATCGTTCGAATATTTCTACACGTTCCGTAGAAAATTCAATTTTTTTGTAAATCAACTGAACTATAGCCCACAAATTCAGGGCCACAAAAATCGAAAATCCTCAAATGTCCTCCGATTTCGATGATTGATACCTCTATCAATAGGCGTTGAGACCTGTAATTGTCATACAAACGGCCATTTTGATCGTTCGAATATTTCTACACGTTCCGTAGAAAATTCAATTTTTTTGTAAATCAACTGAACTATAGCCCACAAATTCAGGGCCACAAAAATCGAAAATCCTCAAATGTCCTCCGATTTCGATGATTGATACCTCTATCAATAGGCGTTGAGACCTGTAATTGTCATACAAACGGCCATTTTGATCGTTCGAATATTTCTACACGTTCCGTAGAAAATTCAATTTTTTTGTAAATCAACTGAACTATAGCCCACAAATTCAGGCCACAAAAATCGAAAATCCTCAAATGTCCTCCGATTTCGATGATTGATACCTCTATCAATAGGCGTTGAGACCTGTAATTGTCATACAAACGGCATTTTGATCGTTCGAATATTCTACACGTTCCGTAGAAAATTCAATTTTTTTGTAAATCAACTGAACTATAGCCCACAAATTCAGGGCCACAAAAATCGAAAATCCTCAAATGTCCTCGATTTCGATGATTGATACCTCTATCAATAGGCGTTGAGACCTGTAATTGTCATACAAACGGCCATTTTGATCGTTCTTCGAATATTTCTACACGTTCCGTAGAAAATTCAATTTTTTTGTAAATCAACTGAACTATAGCCCACAAATTCAGGGCCACAAAAATAGAAAATCCTCAAATGTCCTTCGATTTCGATGATTGATACCTCTATCAATAGGCGTTGAGACCTGTAATTGTCATACAAACGGCCATTTTGATCGTTCGAATATTTCTACACGTTCCGTAGAAAATTCAATTTTTTTGTAAATCAACTGAACTATAGCCCACAAATTCAGGGCCACAAAAATCGAAAATCCTCAAATGTCCTCCGATTTCGATGATTGATACCTCTATCAATAGGCGTTGAGACCTGTAATTGTCATACAAACGGCGATTTCGATCGTTCGAATATTTCTACACGTTCCGTAGAAAATTCAATTGTTTTGTAAATCAACTGAACTATAGCCCACAAATTCAGGGCCACAAAAATCGAAAATCCTCAAATGTCCTCCGATTTCGATGATTGATACCTCTATCAATAGGCGTTGAGACCTGTAATTGTCATACAAACGGCCATTTTGATCGTTCGAATATTTCTACACGTTCCGTAGAAAATTCAATTTTTTTGTAAATCAACTGAACTATAGCCCACAAATTCAGGGCCACAAAAATCGAAAATCCTCAAATGTCCTCCGATTTCGATGATTGATACCTCTATCAATAGGCGTTGAGACCTGTAATTGTCATACAAACGGCCATTTTGATCGTTCGAATATTTCTACACGTTCCGTAGAAAATTCAATTTTTTTGTAAATCAACTGAACTATAGCCCACAAATTCAGGGCCACAAAAATCGAAAATCCTCAAATGTCCTCCGATTTCGATGATTGATACCTCTATCAATAGGCGTTGAGACCTGTAATTGTCATACAAACGGCCATTTTGATCGTTCGAATATTTCTACACGTTCCGTAGAAAATTCAATTTTTTTGTAAATCAACTGAACTATAGCCCACAAATTCAGGGCCACAAAAATCGAAAATCCTCAAATGTCCTCCGATTTCGATGATTGATACCTCTATCAATAGGCGTTGAGACCTGTAATTGTCATACAAACGGCCATTTTGATCGTTCGAATATTTCTACACGTTCCGTAGAAAATTCAATTTTTTTGTAAATCAACTGAACTATAGCCCACAAATTCAGGGCCACAAAAATCGAAAATCCTCAAATGTCCTCCGATTTCGATGATTGATACCTCTATCAATAGGCGTTGAGACCTGTAATTGTCATACAAACGGCCATTTTGATCGTTCGAATATTTCTACACGTTCCGTAGAAAATTCAATTTTTTTGTAAATCAACTGAACTATAGCCCACAAATTCAGGGCCACAAAAATCGAAAATCCTCAAATGTCCTCCGATTTCGATGATTGATACCTCTATCAATAGGCGTTGAGACCTGTAATTGTCATACAAACGGCCATTTTGATCGTTCGAATATTTCTACACGTTCCGTAGAAAATTCAATTTTTTTGTAAATCAACTGAACTATAGCCCACAAATTCAGGGCCACAAAAATCGAAAATCCTCAAATGTCCTCCGATTTCGATGATTGATACCTCTATCAATAGGCGTTGAGACCTGTAATTGTCATACAAACGGCCATTTTGATCGTTCGAATATTTCTACACGTTCCGTAGAAAATTCAATTTTTTTGTAAATCAACTGAACTATAGCCCACAAATTCAGGGCCACAAAAATCGAAAATCCTCAAATGTCCTCCGATTTCGATGATTGATACCTCTATCAATAGGCGTTGAGACCTGTAATTGTCATACAAACGGCCATTTTGATCGTTCGAATATTTCTACACGTTCCGTAGAAAATTCAATTTTTTTGTAAATCAACTGAACTATAGCCCACAAATTCAGGGCCACAAAAATCGAAAATCCTCAAATGTCCTCCGATTTCGATGATTGATACCTCTATCAATAGGCGTTGAGACCTGTAATTGTCATACAAACGGCCATTTTGATCGTTCGAATATTTCTACACGTTCCGTAGAAAATTCAATTTTTTTGTAAATCAACTGAACTATAGCCCACAAATTCAGGGCCACAAAAATCGAAAATCCTCAAATGTCCTCCGATTTCGATGATTGATACCTCTATCAATAGGCGTTGAGACCTGTAATTGTCATACAAACGGCCATTTTGATCGTTCGAATATTTCTACACGTTCCGTAGAAAATTCAATTTTTTTGTAAATCAACTGAACTATAGCCCACAAATTCAGGGCCACAAAAATCGAAAATCCTCAAATGTCCTCCGATTTCGATGATTGATACCTCTATCAATAGGCGTTGAGACCTGTAATTGTCATACAAACGGCCATTTTGATCGTTCGAATATTTCTACACGTTCCGTAGAAAATTCAATTTTTTTGTAAATCAACTGAACTATAGCCCACAAATTCAGGGCCACAAAAATCGAAAATCCTCAAATGTCCTCCGATTTCGATGATTGATACCTCTATCAATAGGCGTTGAGACCTGTAATTGTCATACAAACGGCCATTTTGATCGTTCGAATATTTCTACACGTTCCGTAGAAAATTCAATTTTTTTGTAAATCAACTGAACTATAGCCCACAAATTCAGGGCCACAAAAATCGAAAATCCTCAAATGTCCTCCGATTTCGATGATTGATACCTCTATCAATAGGCGTTGAGACCTGTAATTGTCATACAAACGGCCATTTTGATCGTTCGAATATTTCTACACGTTCCGTAGAAAATTCAATTTTTTTGTAAATCAACTGAACTATAGCCCACAAATTCAGGGCCACAAAAATCGAAAATCCTCAAATGTCCTCCGATTTCGATGATTGATACCTCTATCAATAGGCGTTGAGACCTGTAATTGTCATACAAACGGCGATTTCGATCGTTCGAATATTTCTACACGTTCCGTAGAAAATTCAATTTTTTTGTAAATCAACTGAACTATAGCCCACAAATTCAGGGCCACAAAAATCGAAAATCCTCAAATGTCCTCCGATTTCGATGATTGATACCTCTATCAATAGGCGTTGAGACCTGTAATTGTCATACAAACGGCCATTTTGATCGTTCGAATATTTCTACACGTTCCGTAGAAAATTCAATTTTTTTGTAAATCAACTGAACTATAGCCCACAAATTCAGGGCCACAAAAATCGAAAATCCTCAAATGTCCTCCGATTTCGATGATTGATACCTCTATCAATAGGCGTTGAGACCTGTAATTGTCATACAAACGGCCATTTTGATCGTTCGAATATTTCTACACGTTCCGTAGAAAATTCAATTTTTTTGTAAATCAACTGAACTATAGCCCACAAATTCAGGGCCACAAAAATCGAAAATCCTCAAATGTCCTCCGATTTCGATGATTGATACCTCTATCAATAGGCGTTGAGACCTGTAATTGTCATACAAACGGCCATTTTGATCGTTCGAATATTTCTACACGTTCCGTAGAAAATTCAATTTTTTTGTAAATCAACTGAACTATAGCCCACAAATTCAGGGCCACAAAAATCGAAAATCCTCAAATGTCCTCCGATTTCGATGATTGATACCTCTATCAATAGGCGTTGAGACCTGTAATTGTCATACAAACGGCCATTTTGATCGTTCGAATATTTCTACACGTTCCGTAGAAAATTCAATTTTTTTGTAAATCAACTGAACTATAGCCCACAAATTCAGGGCCACAAAAATCGAAAATCCTCAAATGTCCTCCGATTTCGATGATTGATACCTCTATCAATAGGCGTTGAGACCTGTAATTGTCATACAAACGGCCATTTTGATCGTTCGAATATTTCTACACGTTCCGTAGAAAATTCAATTTTTTTGTAAATCAACTGAACTATAGCCCACAAATTCAGGGCCACAAAAATCGAAAATCCTCAAATGTCCTCCGATTTCGATGATTGATACCTCTATCAATAGGCGTTGAGACCTGTAATTGTCATACAAACGGCCATTTTGATCGTTCGAATATTTCTACACGTTCCGTAGAAAATTCAATTTTTTTGTAAATCAACTGAACTATAGCCCACAAATTCAGGGCCACAAAAATCGAAAATCCTCAAATGTCCTCCGATTTCGATGATTGATACCTCTATCAATAGGCGTTGAGACCTGTAATTGTCATACAAACGGCCATTTTGATCGTTCGAATATTTCTACACGTTCCGTAGAAAATTCAATTTTTTTGTAAATCAACTGAACTATAGCCCACAAATTCAGGGCCACAAAAATCGAAAATCCTCAAATGTCCTCCGATTTCGATGATTGATACCTCTATCAATAGGCGTTGAGACCTGTAATTGTCATACAAACGGCCATTTTGATCGTTCGAATATTTCTACACGTTCCGTAGAAAATTCAATTTTTTTGTAAATCAACTGAACTATAGCCCACAAATTCAGGGCCACAAAAATCGAAAATCCTCAAATGTCCTCCGATTTCGATGATTGATACCTCTATCAATAGGCGTTGAGACCTGTAATTGTCATACAAACGGCCATTTTGATCGTTCGAATATTTCTACACGTTCCGTAGAAAATTCAATTTTTTTGTAAATCAACTGAACTATAGCCCACAAATTCAGGGCCACAAAAATCGAAAATCCTCAAATGTCCTCCGATTTCGATGATTGATACCTCTATCAATAGGCGTTGAGACCTGTAATTGTCATACAAACGGCCATTTTGATCGTTCGAATATTTCTACACGTTCCGTAGAAAATTCAATTTTTTTGTAAATCAACTGAACTATAGCCCACAAATTCAGGGCCACAAAAATCGAAAATCCTCAAATGTCCTCCGATTTCGATGATTGATACCTCTATCAATAGGCGTTGAGACCTGTAATTGTCATACAAACGGCCATTTTGATCGTTCGAATATTTCTACACGTTCCGTAGAAAATTCAATTTTTTTGTAAATCAACTGAACTATAGCCCACAAATTCAGGGCCACAAAAATCGAAAATCCTCAAATGTCCTCCGATTTCGATGATTGATACCTCTATCAATAGGCGTTGAGACCTGTAATTGTCATACAAACGGCCATTTTGATCGTTCGAATATTTCTACACGTTCCGTAGAAAATTCAATTTTTTTGTAAATCAACTGAACTATAGCCCACAAATTCAGGGCCACAAAAATCGAAAATCCTCAAATGTCCTCCGATTTCGATGATTGATACCTCTATCAATAGGCGTTGAGACCTGTAATTGTCATACAAACGGCCATTTTGATCGTTCGAATATTTCTACACGTTCCGTAGAAAATTCAATTTTTTTGTAAATCAACTGAACTATAGCCCACAAATTCAGGGCCACAAAAATCGAAAATCCTCAAATGTCCTCCGATTTCGATGATTGATACCTCTATCAATAGGCGTTGAGACCTGTAATTGTCATACAAACGGCCATTTTGATCGTTCGAATATTTCTACACGTTCCGTAGAAAATTCAATTTTTTTGTAAATCAACTGAACTATAGCCCACAAATTCAGGGCCACAAAAATCGAAAATCCTCAAATGTCCTCCGATTTCGATGATTTGATACCTCTATCAATAGGCGTTGAGACCTGTAATTGTCATACAAACGGCCATTTTGATCGTTCGAATATTTTCTACACGTTCCGTAGAAAATTCAATTTTTTTGTAAATCAACTGAACTATAGCCCACAAATTCAGGGCCACAAAAATCGAAAATCCTCAAATGTCCTCCGATTTCGATGATTGATACCTCTATCAATAGGCGTTGAGACCTGTAATTGTCATACAAACGGCGATTTCGATCGTTCGAATATTTCTACACGTTCCGTAGAAAATTCAATTTTTTTGTAAATCAACTGAACTATAGCCCACAAATTCAGGGCCACAAAAATCGAAAATCCTCAAATGTCCTTCGATTTCGATGATTGATACCTCTATCAATAGGCGTTGAGACCTGTAATTGTCATACAAACGGCCATTTTGATTGTTCGAATATTTCTACACGTTCCGTAGAAAATTCAATTTTTTTGTAAATCAACTGAACTATAGCCCACAAATTCAGGGCCACAAAAATCGAAAATCCTCAAATGTCCTTCGATTTCGATGATTGATACCTCTATCAATAGGCGTTGAGACCTGTAATTGTCATACAAACGGCCATTTTGATCGTTCGAATATTTCTACACGTTCCGTAGAAAATTCAATTTTTTTGTAAATCAACTGAACTATAGCCCACAAATTCAGGGCCACAAAAATCGAAAATCCTCAAATGTCCTCCGATTTCGATGATTGATACCTCTATCAATAGGCGTTGAGACCTGTAATTGTCATACAAACGGCCATTTTGATCGTTCGAATATTTCTACACGTTCCGTAGAAAATTCAATTTTTTTGTAAATCAACTGAACTATAGCCCACAAATTCAGGGCCACAAAAATCGAAAATCCTCAAATGTCCTCCGATTTCGATGATTGATACCTCTATCAATAGGCGTTGAGACCTGTAATTGTCATACAAACGGCCATTTTGATCGTTCGAATATTTCTACACGTTCCGTAGAAAATTCAATTTTTTTGCAAATCAACTGAACTATAGCCCACAAATTCAGGGCCACAAAAATCGAAAATCCTCAAATGTCCTTCGATTTCGATGATTGATACCTCTATCAATAGGCGTTGAGACCTGTAATTGTCATACAAACGGCCATTTCGATCGTTCGAATATTTCTACACGTTCCGTAGAAAATTCAATTTTTTTGTAAATCAACTGAACTATAGCCCACAAATTCAGGGCCACAAAAATCGAAAATCCTCAAATGTCCTCCGATTTCGATGATTGATACCTCTATCAATAGGCGTTGAGACCTGTAATTGTCATACAAACGGCGATTTCGATCGTTCGAATATTTCTACACGTTCCGTAGAAAATTCAATTTTTTTGTAAATCAACTGAACTATAGCCCACAAATTCAGGGCCACAAAAATCGAAAATCCTCAAATGTCCTCCGATTTCGATGATTGATACCTCTATCAATAGGCGTTGAGACCTGTAATTGTCATACAAACGGCCATTTTGATCGTTCGAATATTTCTACACGTTCCGTAGAAAATTCAATTTTTTTGTAAATCAACTGAACTATAGCCCACAAATTCAGGGCCACAAAAATCGAAAATCCTCAAATGTCCTCCGATTTCGATGATTGATACCTCTATCAATAGGCGTTGAGACCTGTAATTGTCATACAAACGGCCATTTTGATCGTTCGAATATTTTTACACGTTCCGTAGAAAATTCAATTTTTTTGTAAATCAACTGAACTATAGCCCACAAATTCAGGGCCACAAAAATCGAAAATCCTCAAATGTCCTCCGATTTCGATGATTGATACCTCTATCAATAGGCGTTGAGACCTGTAATTGTCATACAAACGGCCATTTTGATCGTCGAATATTTCTACACGTTCCGTAGAAAATTCAATTTTTTTGTAAATCAACTGAACTATAGCCCACAAATTCAGGGCCACAAAAATCGAAAATCCTCAAATGTCCTCCGATTTCGATGATTGATACCTCTATCAATAGGCGTTGAGACCTGTAATTGTCATACAAACGGCCATTTTGATCGTTCGAATATTTCTACACGTTCCGTAGAAAATTCAATTTTTTTGTAAATCAACTGAACTATAGCCCACAAATTCAGGGCCACAAAAATCGAAAATCCTCAAATGTCCTCCGATTTCGATGATTGATACCTCTATCAATAGGCGTTGAGACCTGTAATTGTCATACAAACGGCCATTTTGATCGTTCGAATATTTCTACACGTTCCGTAGAAAATTCAATTTTTTTGTAAATCAACTGAACTATAGCCCACAAATTCAGGGCCACAAAAATCGAAAATCCTCAAATGTCCTTCGATTTCGATGATTGATACCTCTATCAATAGGCGTTGAGACCTGTAATTGTCATACAAACGGCCATTTTGATTGTTCGAATATTTCTACACGTTCCGTAGAAAATTCAATTTTTTTGTAAATCAACTGAACTATAGCCCACAAATTCAGGGCCACAAAAATCGAAAATCCTCAAATGTCCTCCGATTTCGATGATTGATACCTCTATCAATAGGCGTTGAGACCTGTAATTGTCATACAAACGGCCATTTTGATCGTTCGAATATTTCTACACGTTCCGTAGAAAATTCAATTTTTTTGTAAATCAACTGAACTATAGCCCACAAATTCAGGGCCACAAAAATCGAAAATCCTCAAATGTCCTTCGATTTCGATGATTGATACCTCTATCAATAGGCGTTGAGACCTGTAATTGTCATACAAACGGCCATTTTGATCGTTCGAATATTTTTACACGTTCCGTAGAAAATTCAATTTTTTTTGTAAATCAACTGAACTATAGCCCACAAATTCAGGGCCACAAAAATCGAAAATCCTCAAATGTCCTCCGATTTCGATGATTGATACCTCTATCAATAGGCGTTGAGACCTGTAATTGTCATACAAACGGCGATTTCGATCGTTCGAATATTTCTACACGTTCCGTAGAAAATTCAATTTTTTTGTAAATCAACTGAACTATAGCCCACAAATTCAGGGCCACAAAAATCGAAAATCCTCAAATGTCCTCCGATTTCGATGATTGATACCTCTATCAATAGGCGTTGAGACCTGTAATTGTCATACAAACGGCCATTTTGATCGTTCGAATATTTCTACACGTTCCGTAGAAAATTCAATTTTTTTGCAAATCAACTGAACTATAGCCCACAAATTCAGGGCCACAAAAATCGAAAATCCTCAAATGTCCTTCGATTTCGATGATTGATACCTCTATCAATAGGCGTTGAGACCTGTAATTGTCATACAAACGGCCATTTTGATCGTTCGAATATTTCTACACGTTCCGTAGAAAATTCAATTTTTTTGTAAATCAACTGAACTATAGCCCACAAATTCAGGGCCACAAAAATCGAAAATCCTCAAATGTCCTCCGATTTCGATGATTGATACCTCTATCAATAGGCGTTGAGACCTGTAATTGTCATACAAACGGCCATTTTGATCGTTCGAATATTTTTACACGTTCCGTAGAAAATTCAATTTTTTTGTAAATCAACTGAACTATAGCCCACAAATTCAGGGCCACAAAAATCGAAAATCCTCAAATGTCCTTCGATTTCGATGATTGATACCTCTATCAATAGGCGTTGAGACCTGTAATTGTCATACAAACGGCCATTTTGATTGTTCGAATATTTCTACACGTTCCGTAGAAAATTCAATTTTTTTGTAAATCAACTGAACTATAGCCCACAAATTCAGGGCCACAAAAATCGAAAATCCTCAAATGTCCTCCGATTTCGATGATTGATACCTCTATCAATAGGCGTTGAGACCTGTAATTGTCATACAAACGGCCATTTTGATCGTTCGAATATTTCTACACGTTCCGTAGAAAATTCAATTTTTTTGTAAATCAACTGAACTATAGCCCACAAATTCAGGGCCACAAAAATAGAAAATCCTCAAATGTCCTTCGATTTCGATGATTGATACCTCTATCAATAGGCGTTGAGACCTGTAATTGTCATACAAACGGCCATTTTGATCGTTCGAATATTTTTACACGTTCCGTAGAAAATTCAATTTTTTTGTAAATCAACTGAACTATAGCCCACAAATTCAGGGCCACAAAAATCGAAAATCCTCAAATGTCCTCCGATTTCGATGATTGATACCTCTATCAATAGGCGTTGAGACCTGTAATTGTCATACAAATGGCGATTTCGATCGTTCGAATATTTCTACACGTTCCGTAGAAAATTCAATTGTTTTGTAAATCAACTGAACTATAGCCCACAAATTCAGGGCCACAAAAATCGAAAATCCTCAAATGTCCTCCGATTTCGATGATTGATACCTCTATCAATAGGCGTTGAGACCTGTAATTGTCATACAAACGGCCATTTTGATCGTTCGAATATTTCTACACGTTCCGTAGAAAATTCAATTTTTTTGTAAATCAACTGAACTATAGCCCACAAATTCAGGGCCACAAAAATCGAAAATCCTCAAATGTCCTTCGATTTCGATGATTGATACCTCTATCAATAGGCGTTGAGACCTGTAATTGTCATACAAACGGCCATTTTGATCGTTCGAATATTTCTACACGTTCCGTAGAAAATTCAATTTTTTTGTAAATCAACTGAACTATAGCCCACAAATTCAGGGCCACAAAAATCGAAAATCCTCAAATGTCCTCCGATTTCGATGATTGATACCTCTATCAATAGGCGTTGAGACCTGTAATTGTCATACAAACGGCCATTTTGATCGTTCGAATATTTCTACACGTTCCGTAGAAAATTCAATTTTTTTGTAAATCAACTGAACTATAGCCCACAAATTCAGGGCCACAAAAATCGAAAATCCTCAAATGTCCTCCGATTTCGATGATTGATACCTCTATCAATAGGCGTTGAGACCTGTAATTGTCATACAAACGGCCATTTTGATCGTTCGAATATTTCTACACGTTCCGTAGAAAATTCAATTTTTTTGTAAATCAACTGAACTATAGCCCACAAATTCAGGGCCACAAAAATCGAAAATCCTCAAATGTCCTCCGATTTCGATGATTGATACCTCTATCAATAGGCGTTGAGACCTGTAATTGTCATACAAACGGCCATTTTGATCGTTCGAATATTTCTACACGTTCCGTAGAAAATTCAATTTTTTTGTAAATCAACTGAACTATAGCCCACAAATTCAGGGCCACAAAAATCGAAAATCCTCAAATGTCCTTCGATTTCGATGATTGATACCTCTATCAATAGGCGTTGAGACCTGTAATTGTCATACAAACGGCCATTTTGATCGTTCGAATATTTCTACACGTTCCGTAGAAAATTCAATTTTTTTGTAAATCAACTGAACTATAGCCCACAAATTCAGGGCCACAAAAATCGAAAATCCTCAAATGTCCTCCGATTTCGATGATTGATACCTCTATCAATAGGCGTTGAGACCTGTAATTGTCATACAAACGGCGATTTCGATCGTTCGAATATTTCTACACGTTCCGTAGAAAATTCAATTTTTTTGTAAATCAACTGAACTATAGCCCACAAATTCAGGGCCACAAAAATCGAAAATCCTCAAATGTCCTCCGATTTCGATGATTGATACCTCTATCAATAGGCGTTGAGACCTGTAATTGTCATACAAACGGCCATTTTGATCGTTCGAATATTTCTACACGTTCCGTAGAAAATTCAATTTTTTTGTAAATCAACTGAACTATAGCCCACAAATTCAGGGCCACAAAAATCGAAAATCCTCAAATGTCCTCCGATTTCGATGATTGATACCTCTATCAATAGGCGTTGAGACCTGTAATTGTCATACAAACGGCCATTTTGATCGTCCGAATATTTCTACACGTTCCGTAGAAAATTCAATTTTTTTGTAAATCAACTGAACTATAGCCCACAAATTCAGGGCCACAAAAATCGAAAATCCTCAAATGTCCTCCGATTTCGATGATTGATACCTCTATCAATAGGCGTTGAGACCTGTAATTGTCATACAAACGGCCATTTTGATCGTTCGAATATTTCTACACGTTCCGTAGAAAATTCAATTTTTTTGTAAATCAACTGAACTAAAGCCCACAAATTCAGGGCCACAAAAATCGAAAATCCTTAAATGTCCTCCGATTTCGATGATTGATACCTCTATCAATAGGCGTTGAGACCTGTAATTGTCATACAAACG